>OY728167.1:627726845-628348398 GCA_963277665.1 Viscum album
GTGATAATTGTGGGAATAGACACCCGGGTACTTTCCTGAAGGGTATGAGTATTTATTAAAACTGTGGAGAAAAAGGCCACCTAACCCGTGATTGTAAGGGGGAGGAATAAGCTAACAATGATCAATGCTACATTTTCAAGGAGATATGACATTATTCACATGATTTTCCTAGGTGTCAAGGAAATGTGACTCAGAAAAGGAAAAGGGAGAAGGGCCAAGATTATGTAATCTAAACTACTAAGGTCGAAATTCCTAATGATGTGTTGGAATGTACTTTAATCATTTCCTCAAACTTAGACAATGATTTATTTTATTCTAGATCATCACATTCTTTTATATCTTCCATGTTTCCCTAGAAAATTATACATGTCCAATTTGATTTAATAAATGAGTTCTCAGTCAAAACTCCTAGGGGATGTATCATTGAAACAATGATGTGTTAGTCAGTCCCACTTATGACACATAAATGTTCTTTTATTTCAAACCATTTTATAATACCCATGATTTATTTGATAAAATCCTTGATATGATTAGGATTTCAGGTTATGATTAAAAGATCTATTACAAGAATAAGGAAATTACAGTTTTTTAGAATGATTTTGAATCCATTATCTTTAGATAAGAAACCTCACCAGCTGATTCTTATCTAGATCCACCCCTAGTAGATCTATGGAATTAAATTATTGGGGAGAAAGGGAATGAAATAACTATGGGTGAGGAAAATAATGTTCAAATAGAGGACGTACCTATTGTGCAAGAATATTTTGATGGGTTTCCATAGGATTTACCTAGACATCCTCCAAAATGGTAAATTGAGTTTTCTGTTCACATAATTCCTAGTTCAAGGCCCATATCAAATACCCCATAGAGAATGGCCACTGTGGAATTTGTGGAACTGAATAAAAAACAAGAGTAATTGAGTTATAAAAGATTTATTCTCCCTAGTGTTTCTCCCTGGGGATCCCCTATCCTTTTTATTAAGAAGAAAGATGGATATATGAGTTTAGGAATTGACTACATGGAGATTAATGCTATAACAAAAATGAACAAGTATCCCCTACCTCTCATTGATGATTTATTTGATCAACTAAATAGATACAAATACTTTTTGAAGATTGATCTTCGATCTGGATATCATCAGTTGTGAGTAAGGAAGGAAGACATTCCAAAGACAACATTTAGAACTAGGTATGGGCATTATGAACTTACAGTAATGACCTTTGTACTGACTAAGGAACCCTCTGTTTTCAAGGATCCAATGAATAGAGTTTTCAAGTAATATCTTGATGACTTTGTGGTTGTATTTATTGATTATATCTTGGCATACTCCAAAATCTATTATGATCATGAAAATCACAGGTGCACTATTCGGAACACTCTTAAAAAAATGAATTATATGGGATGTTTAGTAAGTGTGAATTTTCGATTCAATCTGTTTCCTTTCTTGGCCTCATTGTCTCTAATGATGGAATATCTATTGACCCTACAAACACAAAGGCTATGAAATAATGGCCTACTCCAACAAACATAACCTAGGTACATAGTTTTATTGGATTAGCAGGTTATTATTGGAGTTTCATTTAGAACTTCACCTGTTTATCCAACCAATGACCAAGATTACTTATAATGGGGTTATGTTTTTATGGACAAAAATATGTGAGGAATGTTTTGAGGAATTGAAGGGGAGTTTGAGAATGATTCAATCCAAAATATATCATCGTGGAATGATGGGTTTGTAATCTATAGTATTGAATCAATGAAAAGAACTAGTTGTGTCCTTATATAGAATGATAGAGTTATTTAATATGCATCAAGGTAGTTAAAAATCCATGGAAAAAACTATCCTACTCATGATCTTGAGTAAGCTGTAGTGATCTTTTCTCTAACAATATTGAGACACTATCTCTATGGTGAAATATGTGAGATATATATGGATCACAAGAGTCCAAAGTATATATTCTCGTATAAAGAAATCAACATGGGGAAATTTTCATGGCTCAAACTACTCAAGGAATATGATTGTTCGATACACTACCACCTAGGAAAAGAAAATAAAATAGTTGAAGCATGGATCCAGAAAGATCATGGAGTTTTAAACCAAATAAGGATTGAAAGGGATCCTATATTATTGGATCTAATAAGCATGGAAATGGGAATTATCAAAGAAGGAGAAACATCATTACTTTTTCAATTCGTTTCCCACTAATATTTTTTATAAATGATGAAAATCTCTCAACCTATTGATGAGAACCTTCAAAATAAAATTAATGCTGTGAATGATGGGAAGTTGGATGACTTTGTATGTGAAGATGGAATTCTCAAATTTTGGAAGAGGCTATGTGTTACCTCTACACTCGAGCTAAAAAGGGAGTTACTAGAGGATGACAATATCTCAAATTTCTTTATACACCCTGGTAGCACCCAAATATATAGATATTTGAAGGAACATTTCTGGTGGGACAACATGAAGTGGGAAATTAGTGATTATATATCAAGATGCTTACTTTGTCAACAAGTGAAGGCTGAATGAAAACATCCTAGAGGATTCATGAAACCTACACCTATTCTTACATGAAAATGGGATGACATCATCATGGATTTTTTCACTAGATTACCCAAAACTCTAAGAAAGAATGATGAAATATGGGTAATTGTTGATCGACTTACAAAATATGTATATTTCTTCACTATAAGAGAGGATTTTCCATTAGAGCGGCTTTCACGACTCTATATCAATGAATTTTTAAGACTTCATGGAGCACCAATTTCAATAGTGTCTAATTGTGATCCTCTACTTACATCTAAATTATAGAAAATCCATGAGAAATATTTGGATGCTGAGCTTCATTTGAGTATTGCTTATCATCCTCAAACTGATGGGAAATCAAAAAGAATGATCCAAGCTTTAGAAGACATGTTGAGATCATTATCTCGGGAATTTCATGGTATGTAGGATCATTATTTACCCTTGGTGGAGTTTTCCTACATTAATACTTTCCATTATAGTATTCAAATGGCACCATATGAAGCATTGTATGGAAAGATATGTCATACACCAACATGCTGGGATGAAGTTGGTGAAAGGAAGCTAGTGGGCCTAGATCTTGTGGAGGAAACAATAGTGAAGGTAAATACTATTCAAGGCCATATCAAATAATCTCAAAGTAGACAAAAAATATAAGCTTATAATTAAAGGAATGATTTGGAATTTCAAGTGGGAGATCATGTTGTCTAAAAAGTATCTCCATGGAAGGGTGTTATAGGATTTGGATAGAAACGGAAATTAAGCCCTAGGTGAATAGGGCATTTTGAAATTATGGAGCTAATTGGAGTTATTTCATATCATTTGGATATGAAACCTATCTTGTCTAAAGTACATAGTGTGTTCCATGTGTCATTTCTGAAAATGTACATGCAAAACCCAACGCATGTCCTCAGTTCTGACGGTACAGAATTGGAACTTAACCTAAATTATTGTGAAGAGCGTATCCAGATTCTATACACTAAAGTGCAGGTGTTGAGGAATCAGATGACTTGGCTGGTAAAGGTACTTTTGAAAAATCAAAAAATTGAAGAAGTGACATGGGAGCTTGAGGAGTTAATGATAAAGAACTACAAAAATATTTTTGAGAGGCAACATTCTAGATTTTCGAGGATGGATTTTTTGTTGGGGGGATAATGTAATACCTCAAGGAATAACAAATAAATTTAATATTTGAACATAGAGTCTCTAAAAAACATTATTTTGTTATAAACTGGCCAATAAACCAAATTTTGTCGCTTCTAGGACTTGTATTTTGAAAATATGACATACATAGTTACATTCAGGGTGATATTTCAAGTGTGATAGAATCAACTTAAATTTTTGGTGAATAGTAACATGCCCTTATGAATTGTAACCTACCCTTATTAATATTATTATGAATCTTGTGAATAGTAACATCACCCATGGATGTATAAATAAAATTTAGATACATTATAAAATAAATAGAACATTTTATAAGTTACTGACTAAAAATTGGTATTTTTTTGAGTGATAAATACTTAATTACAATTTTAAATTAATAAATTGATTTAAAATATTTTTTTTTTCATAAAATTTGTTCCTAAATAAATATTTTTTCATCCAATGATTTTAGGATAATTTTATGATGCCTTGGTTAATTTTTGAAAGTATTATAAAATCAGTTTTGGTTTTTAAACTGAAAATAATGAATTTAATTTAAAAATTAAAACTAAAATATTTAGAAAATAATTTTGATAAAATGAATTTCATTTTTGGATTCTACAAGTAAAAAAATGGTTAGGGTGAATTGTTCCGATTTTTAAAAAAAACATGAATTTTTATGAATAATACAATATGATAATTTATAACAAATGCTAAACACATGATTTATTGATTCATGGATGATGTAAGGCTAATTTAAGAACACATGGTTTGAACTCACAATCACTTATTACTATTTTTGGTTATGTAATCATAACTATTTCTTATATTGAGGGATATTAATAAACTAATGAATTAGATATTTTGAAAACCCTCTTCTCATCCACTATAAACCCCCTCACTCCCTCTTTTTTCACTCATCTCAATCCTTGTTCTCTGTCAAAATTCTGTTCAAATATCCTCCATATATCCTTGCTAACATCAATCCGCCCTTGTTATCCTCAAAATACTAAATCCTGTCCATTAAAGAGGCTCTCAAGGAAGATCAATTCAAGAGGTAAATTCCTCTTTTTAATTCTTTTACTTTCTTTTCAAGTTACTTTGTTTTATTTTCTCTCCTTACCTCTCCTCATTCAAATTTAATGAAAACTCCAGTACCTTAAATGTAATTTATGTTTTTTATGATTATTTAATAAATTGTTTTCTTCTCTCCTTTACCCTTCTTTTATACTAGTTGTGAAAACACAATCTGATATGTGTTAATTTATCACATTCAAGGACGAAGGGTTTTCAATTTATTTTACCATCTTTACTTCTGGTCATGAAACCATTATTATGATTCAACCATACTATAGTATATGTTTTATGTCTCGTCTATGGTTCTGTAATATTTTTTCACACATGGTTTTGATTTATAAATCAAAATGAGTTCATTGTGATCAAAAACCTCTAATTAACCCAAACAATTATAATTAAAGTTTAATATAATGATTCATATTCACTCCTAGTGGAAAAATGAATTTTATAACCATGTAATATTATTTTTTTTCACTAATAAAATAAAAATTCAATTCTATACAACCATGCCCATTCTATATGATTATCTGTACATGAATATAAGTAAACCGATCATGAAAACCAAAGAAGAAAATGCTCCCAAAATTGAATCTCTTAACCCATCAAAAGGCCATGATTGAACCTACTAAGGATATAATAAATCAATTAAATATATATTAGGTTATTTAATTATTAATTAATGAACTTAAATTTAATTATTCAGGTCATTAATATTAAATGAGGACTACCTTCGGACTTAAGGTAAGAGTTTTCTACCTGAACCTCCATTTTCATTAGGGTTACTATTCTTCTATACTTACCTCAATTAAATTATTATTTACTCATATTTCTCCTCATAATTACAGTTTTAATGTTCTATATATGTGTTATAACAATAATCCTACTTTAATTTTGGGGGAGATATATGTTTTAAAAGGATCTTTCAAAAAAATCATTCCTGCAATACAAGCCCTATTCAAGGGAATTTCTCAAATTATTACCTATTTCCAAGGGAAATCTATTATTTTTCTGGAAGAAATTATCCTTATAAAATAACTCATTTTATTATGAAAATCGTATCTTAACTCACTTATAGTTTAATACAATGATTTTTCCTAATAAATTCCTCTTTTCAAATTAAAAGAGTATTTTTATCTAGAGTTACTTGATGATTTTATAAGAGTATCTACATATATTTCAACACTGTAGTTGATTCTTATTTATTATTGGGATTAATATTTCATGATATAATCTAATATATTTAATAAAATGGTTTATTATTAGTTTGACTATGGATGTGCTATCTTAAAATCATTAACTAATTTACTCTGAATGGTTAGTGTTTATGCTTGATATTCAGGTTACGTTAATTACATTTCATATGTTAGTTTCAATATAAATATATATGTTGTTTATGTTTATCTGAGTTTATATGAGGAATTAATTATACTTCTTATGTGATGGGTAGGTCCCTCTATATCCCCTCGATACATCTATAGGTTTTCTAAGACAAACTATGGTATTGGCATGGGGCCTTGAAAAAATGGTTATTTATGGTCTTGGTACAAGGACTTGACACTATGGTTATGATGTCCAACATTATGAATTAAATCATTTTGAAAATAGAAATTGAAATATCACTAGGTTATATGACAAGTAGAATACCCATGATTATTCTTTATTATGGAATTATTTTCTTAGCTCCTATTCCTACCATAATTTGTTCTATTTTTTTAAAGGCATGTGTTTTCAGTTATTCACCGTGCCTAATGATTATGTTTAGGATATCTTAAACTATATTGTTTACCCTTATCGAGAATTTGAGCCCACAAATTATTATGTTTTATTTTTTCTAGGACATGAAGTGTTATATTATGATTGAATTTCAGGGATAAACTTAGAGTGGTGGATGCTTCTAATGGAACATATATGTTATTTTTCATTTCATGTTGTAATGTTGAACTTAATTATGTATATTGTTTCCAAATCTAATAAAGTACTTGGTAATTTGGGATGATTATTCATTGTTTATATTCCAATGTAAAAAAATATGGAACCGAATCCGAGAAATAGGGGTTTGGCCCTTACACAGACCTTACCTTTAGTTTGGAAATATGAGGAACTTGCAGTGGTTTTGAAAGGTGTCACACCCATATCAAGGTGGTGTATGATCTATAGCCTACAGAGGGATGTTAGACCATTAAAAAATTTCTAGGATAGTGGGTTCTCAGTTTGAAAGCCATGACAACAAGGATAAATCCACTTATGGGAAAAGTCAGTTTATAGAGAACAGCAGGTCGGTGATCTTTCTCAGGCTCAGGTAGAGATGGTGAATCTTTAATCTACAGATCAAACACTAATGGAATTGGATGTAGGACCTATGATATTTCGAGTTAAATTTATTATTTAATCCTAAATATCTGTTGTTCTATTTGAAATTGGTGCCTCTATTTCTTTTATTTCAACCAGTTTGGTGGATTTGTTGAAATTTTCCACTGATATCATGACTTATGCGATGGACTTGGTGAAGTCAGTTAGTAATAAGTGGGAGTAGTGTTTCAGGTGTCCTTCTTGTGCACTCACAGTGTCAGGGGTTGAGTCATAATTGGATTTCCATGTTTTGGTTATGGACGTCTTTTACATGATCCTTAGTATGGATTTGATGGTTATTTTTTAGGCACACATCGATTGTTATAGATGACGATTGAATTTTGTACAACCTGATGGGAGTACCCAAGCCTTTCCAAGTGAATTGGATACTCGGTCACGACATTTTGGACCTCCACTTCTATATATGGATAGTTTTATATTCAATATCTCATCGCTCATGTTAGAGGATAACGATAGATGACTTGAGAGTGTATTGCCTCTCATGGTGGATGAGTTCCCATAGGTGTTTCCAGTTTATTTCTCAAGCTTCCCACCAGAGAAGCATGTGGAGTTCCCCATCGATTCGGTGTTGGGAACAAATCTAATATCTCTTTCCACATATAGTATGGCCCCCACCAAGTTGATGAACTATATGTTATAACTAGACAATTTAGAATCCAATTGATCCATTCTCCCAAGAATCTCACCTCAGGTTATCCTAGTTTTGATTGAAAAAGGCCAATGGATCTCTCTGGTTGTGCATTGATTACCAAAATCGGAATAAGTGATGATAAATACCAAATACCATTTTCCCAACATTGATGATCTCTTTGATCATTTTAAGGGGTGACATGGTTGTCTAATATTGACTTGCAATCCAAGTATCACCATATTAGAGTTAGAGAGACGGATGTTCTAAAAACAACCATCCAAAGTAGATATGATGATTTTTGAGTATTTGTTCAATCCTTTTGGGATTGAATAATTCGCTATTTTTCTTTATAGAACACATGAATTGGGTGTTCCATTAGTATCATGACTCCATTATCATAGTATTTTAGATGACATCCTTGTTTTTTTATGCGACTGAGGAGGATAATGAGCATTATTTAATGATTGTTCTAGGGACCCTTTGGGATCATCGTCTCTAAGAAATGTTTTTCCAAGTGCACCTTATGGATAAGGGAGGTGAAGTTTTTTGGTTATGTGATCTCAGAGCGAGGGTTTTTGATGGACCCCAAGAAGATTAGTGTTGTGATGTCATAGGAATAGCTGAATAATTTTTTTGAGATAAGGAGATTTTTTCACCTGGTTGAGTATTATAGGCTACTTGTTTGGTATTTCTATCAGATTTATTTTAATATGACCGTGTTTAACAAAAAAGGGGTAATGTTTGAATAAATCCTAGAGTGTGAGGATTTGTTTAAAGATCTTAAACTGGTGTTGACCACAAACCCTGTATTTATCTTGCTAGAGTCTGGAAATGGTTTTGTTGTATATTATGATGCATCAGGTACGAGTCTTGCATATGTCATGATATATTATGACCATGTGGTGGCGTATGGTTCTCACTAACTCCAAGAACATGAGAATATCTACCCAACCCATGACCTGGAGTTTGCGGCAGCGATGCATGTCTTGAAGATGATGTGTCATTGTAATGACCCATAATTCTATCAATGAAATTTTACATTCCTATAGTTATTTAATATTGTACAAATAACATTAAATCACTTATAGAATACAATAAAAACTTTATAAATAAATAATTAATGGAATAAGAGGTGTTTCTAGAAGTTAAGAAACCTATACCAATGGAATAGTAACTTGACCGTTGGAATAGTAATGTGAGAATTATGAATAGTAAAATGACCAACAGAATAGTAGCATCACATATGAAATTATAAATAAAATTATGGAATCTCATAAATAAGAATATTATATAATTATATCTTAGTATAATTTACTGAATATTTCAAAAAAGATAAATCAAGTGTTGGTATTTTTGTAAAACATAAATTTTTATTTAAATTTTATTACAAAAATAATTATTTAAAAAAAGATATTTTTTCATGAAATATATTCATAAATCAATATATTTTTATCATTATAATATAGTTTTATGAGACCTTAATTAATTTTTGAACGTGTCATTAATTTGGTTATAAAAATAAAATATGTAATTTTTGTGTAAATAATGATTTTTTTAAATTAAATTTCACCTAATTATAAAACTATATTTATAAAATGAAGTCCAATTTTTAATTATACACATTGAAAAATGGTTATGGTGAATTTTTGAGATTTTTCTAAAATACATGAATTTTTGGTGAATAGTGAAATACGGTAATTTACGGTACTAGATAAATTCATGAATTATTGATTCATGGTTGAAGTATGGAGTATTTAGATAACAATAATTAAAATAATAATTCACCCCTTACTATATTTAGTCATAGTAATCAAAACTATTCATAGTCTCGAGCCAAAATAATATACAATTGAATAAAATAATCAAAAAACACCCCTCTCCTCCACTATAATTACCACCACTCTACATGTCTTATCCTTACACTTCCAAAGGATTTAATCTTTCTTATATCGTATCCATTTACTATCCCCAAACTATACCTCATGTTATTGTCTTTCTGGTCTCAACAAATTACCATTTAAAAGTTCCTAATAGAAGTTATCAAGGAGATGAATTGAAGTGGTAAATCTTTTTTTGTTCTCTTTTATTTTTTTAAATTCATTACATCTTATTCAATCCTTACTGCTTCTATTCAAACATTAATAATAAATATAATATCTTATATATAATTTTATTTTATTATGTTAATGGAAGATCCATCAACAAACCCCTTATCCCCCCCCTTTATTCTAAAAATGAAAACATCATCTATGATATGCTGATTTACCTCCATCATGGACGATGTGACTTCATTTTACATTAACTCCTTCAAGGAAGGTTATAAAACCATAATTATGGTTAAAAATATTATTTTATACATATTATAAGTCATTTAGTGTTCTGGAACTAGTATATATACAATATATCAATTAATAAGATAAAACTAGTTCGTGGTGATTGAAAAACCACAAAAATAATATAAATGATTATCATTAATGTTAAATCTAATCAATCATCATCATATCTAGAAAAATAATAATATATAATTCCATTAAATAATATATTTTTTTATAATAACATATTACTTCAATTCTGGATACTTATTCCTATTTTACATGATTTTCCATACATGTATACAAGTAAACTGATCATGAAAACCAAGGAAATGAACACCCATGAATAATAAAATCGTATCTTGTAACTCCTCAAAAAAAATTGAAATTAATAAAATTATAAAAAACAAAATACATGTATATTAGGTTTTGAATTAACTAATTAATAGATTAATTTTTTTTTCAGGATGTTAAGTACAAGTGCAGAATGCTTTCTAACATAAGGTAAGGTTTTCTTCATGAACCTCTATTATCCTTTCAGGTTATTCTTTCTCACTCATTACCATAATTTAATTCTTCATTGTTTTAATATAATTCTTATAAATTCTGTTTATATGTTCCAAAATCATATATCAAGATCAATCGATCTTTCTTTAATAGGGAAAGACATGTTTTACTAGATTATGTTCTCAATTCTTCCTGATAAGCAAACCCGATTAAAGGGAACTTCTTTATTTCTTACCCATTTTAAGGTACCATCCATAATCTATTCTAATAAAACATAATTTTTCAAAAATCAAAAAAAAATTCATGAAAAACTATATTTTTTCATTTCTTGTTTTATAAAAAACAATTATGGAAAATAGAAATGATTTTTCCAAGAGAACGCTACTTTTCAAAGTAAAACAAATATTTTTTTCAAAAATTATTCAAGGATTTTGTTAGAGTATTTTCATCCATTTCAACACAAATTTTGAATATTATTTCTTTATTGAGATTTATATCATATTATTTTAATCTACCATATTTTATTAAATGGTTTATGATCAGTTTGACTGTGGATGTGCTATCATGATACCATTCACCATACTACTCAAAATGGTTAGTGATTATATATACAGATTATGGAATGTTATTTACATTTGGTATGTATATGTTTTTTATGATTCTACCCATTTATATGTGAAATGAATTAGACTTATTAACTGTTAGATGGAGCCCTCCATACCCCCTTGATGCATCAGTAGTTCTCATGATATAACAAAAATATTGTTTTGGTCGAGGCTTTACCCATTTATTTACAGATGTCTTGGACGAGGCCTTGATGATCTGTTTCAGATGTATGGAATTATGAAATCTATCATTATGATAATGATAATTGATAATCCATGTTACTATCCAACTAGTATAATATCCATGGTAGAGTTTCATTCTCATGCGATTAATAATATGGAATTACTTAATTAGTTTTTATTCCTGACATATTATGCTCAGGATTTTGTTTTATTGGAAGGTGTTTTTATTTATTCCCCATGCCTTATTGTTTATGTTAATTATAGATACTGTTGTATTGATTAACCTTATTGAGAATCTAATATCACCAATTTATTTTGTTTTATTTTCCCCTATTATGTGAATATGTATATTATGAATGACTTGAATAAATTATTTATTGGTTTTGGGTGTTTTCAACCGAGTTTCTAAATTGTATTTAATTTAAAGATGTAATTTAAAATTTATGTTTTTACACGATCTTCCAATCCTAGTAAACTATTATGTCCATTGGGATATGAGAACTTGTTTATATCTATCAATATAATAATGCAAGGCATTAGATCTGGGATACTAGGATCGGGGTCTCTACAGTCATGGCCTATTTTGGGAGAAGATTGTGGTCAATTCTAATCCTAATAGTTTGGTCTACATTTTCTCCCAAATGGATTTTAATCCAAGGAAGCACCATTTTGTGGAGTACCGTTAGGGGTTAGAATTTGATATCATCTGCACCCCAAGAATAGGTAATGTGGTATTATATGACTTGAGCAAAAAAGTTTTACTGAATGTGTTGAAAGAGTCTACTGATGACTAGAATGTGATGGGTCTTTTCCCAAATAAATTTAGAGATCCCGGATCACAGTGGACATATGTTCTTGAACAATTTTTAGTTAACACCTTTCCTTCTAAATTTGATTCAGTTGAAGTTTCCTGGTTATGAGTTGTGCCAGCATTCTATGAAGTTCCAAAATAGTGGGGAGGTTCCATTTTTAATGATCATTTTCTCTAGAAGGATATTTCTATTTAGAGGGTCTCTTCATGGGGTTTTTGTCATTATGGAAGGGAGTGATGTAGGATAGCTAATATTCTCAATGTTCTATTCATCCCAAAACCACTAGGATTTTTTATGACATGTGACATCAGTTAGGGTGGCCAAACATGAGGTGGAACATAGTTTACTTCGTATCTGGGTGTTATTTGTGTCATAAATTTAAATAAGAGCACCAAAGGCCCTTAAATTTGATCCATCCCTTTCCCATTCCAATCTGGAAGTTGGATGAGGTCTCCGTTGATTTCATTGTTTGATTACCTCATATTCCTTGGGGGAGGAATTCCATATGGGTAGTGATTGAAAATATAACTAAATCGGCTTATTTTATTCTAAGAAGTCATTTATCCAAAGTGGATGGAATGAGACTATTTTATGTTCAAGAGATAGTTAGGATTCATGGTGTTACATAAATAATTGTTTCAAATAGGGATCTCAATTTCACCTAGATATTTTTGAAAGGCCTTCAAAAGGTGATGGGGTCATAGGTCAAGTTGAGTATGACATACCATCCTCAAATGGATGCTCATGTGGAGTGGGAAAATCATATTGGAGAAGAAATTATCTAGGCATGTGTTTTGGATTTAGAAGGATCATGGGATATCCATTTAAGGCTGGTATAGTTTTCATATAACAATAGTTACCAATCCTCTATATGAATGGAACCATTTTAGGTGTTTTCTAGTTGTTTGTGTTGATCCTGTTTATTTTTGGTAGAGGTATGTGAGACCTCACTGTTGGGAATGAGCCTTGTGAATGGGAAGTCTAATAAAGTCATTTTAATCATGAATTTTTTTTTAATTTCCTAAAAGCACAAAATTTCTTATTCCGATCAGAGGTGATGAGCCTTGGAATTATCTATGGGTGACCAACTGTTCCTGAATGTGGCACCTCACTTGGGTCCCCGTCATCTTAGTAAGCTAGGAAAGCTAACACCAATGTATGTTGAACCTTTCAAGGTTACCAAGAGAGTTGGTATGGTCATATACCAATTAGATTTTCCAACCCATTTTCATCAATATATGATGCTTTCTATGTCTCTTAATTGAAAAAGTATAATCTATATCCGTCTCATGTGTGGAATTGGGTAGAGTTTGAATTAGATACATATTTTTCTGTGTTAGAATGAAAAGTGTGGATTATGGATTTATAGAGGAAAGTGATTTATGGGAATTCAATACTATTGGATTTAGTTATCTCAAACATGGTAGTGATTATCATGATACATGTTAGTGGATGTCTTTGGTTGAGGAGAAGTATCTATTTTTGTTATCTAATCAGACTCTGGAGTGATTTTTTGATGGATAAATGTTTCCATTGTGGGTAGAATTATCACATCCATGATTTCATTTTGAGCTATTTTTCTATTTTATTTTGGTATCATCTTATTTATTTAGTTTTCCTTAGAGTTTTTTGAGAAAATTTATTTTTCAGACCCAACACCAAGTGGTGCATGGTTGGCACATAAATAGGGGAAATTGTGCGCTAGACCTATAGAAACCATTCAACCTGGACAGTGGAACTATTCAGGTTGAACGACCTACCACACATTCATTCACCATTCCCTAGGAAACCATGTGGTTAGTTTTCACTCAGATAGTTGAGAAAACATGGTTTTATAAACCGTGTGGGCTAACTGTGTGGCCTATCCAGGTCATAGAAAACTGAAAATTCCCCTTTTTCCCGTTCTAAAATTAACCCCAATTCAACCAATTTCATTCCCCACTTTGGATTTTCATCGCTAGGAACCTCTCCCCCTCTTCTGTTCTCCCTTGGACATCCAAATTTGGGGTGGTTTTGGTGGGGATTCTACAAGAAACCATCAAGTCCCTTATTTCTTGGTTTCTTCCTTTTTCTAGTGTCATCCCTTATTCTTTCCTAGGATCTTATTTCTCCAGTGGGTTGGTTTCCCTAAAATGGGTTGAACCATGGATTTTTGGGTTTAATATTGGTGTTTATGGGTTAAACATTCCTTTAAAGGGTCATCTTGTTGTTTGGTTGTATTTTTCCACCAGATTTCGAAAGTTTCCAAGCATGAGGCAGGTGGTTCCAAGCTTTAGAATTATTAGATGATTTTGGGGTGCTTTCTTTATTCCATAAAGGTGTTCTATAGATTTTTTAAGGTTTCAAATGTATTTTCAAATTATTTGAGGTTTTTGTGTGTAAAGTTATTTTTCTAAAAGAAATTGGTTGAGTTTCATGTGTGCTTCCATGTTGGGATTCTTGAATGTGTTCTGTAAATCATGTAAGTGTTGAAAAATAATTTTCTAAATGGATTTTGTGTGTGTATGGATTTAAAAGGTACTTTTCCTATGAAAAATGATAATGTTCATGTGTGCTATTTTTTTTTGGTATCTTTATGTGAATTGGTGATTTATATGATAAGAGAAATGTAAATTGAGCACAAAGGTAATCCTAGTTATCTAGGTGGGTAGACAATGACTAGTATGCTAGTTGTATTGGATGGACTGAGGCCCAGTTTATTCTAGAAGTATTGATGCTACAACAGTAACTAAACTATAATATTATTGATGATAAATATACCTTGTAATGTGTTCACCTCTAATTGATCGTACATGAGGATGCTTTAGGTTTTGTAATATGATCGTAGAAAACTAGACCTTAGGATGAATTTACCTCTAGTGTCTCATGCACGAGGATGTTTTGGGTTATGGTTAGAGGATCTTATCATTGAGGTATAGGGTTCCTTGGGTCCCACTAGTGGAATTTTCTTTAGGGATTACCCGTGTTTCGTTCTTTTGACCTAGTGTTTTTGTGATGTGGTGCTCAATATCGACATGCGGTGGACCTTGCTTTCATTTTAATTTTAAATTGTGTTTCTTCTGAAATTTTTTTCCTTAAAAAAATTTCCTTAAAATTTTTTCATTAAAATGTTTTATTATAAATGCGTCTAACCCTTTTTATAGTTCTTTCATGGTAATTTCTATTTTAATATTATGTAATGGAAGATTTATTTTGGGTGGCATCCAACTGTGCTTTGGAACACACCCTACATAAAACCTTGGATCTATATAGATCTCAGTATGTTTGATGTAGGTGAAGGTAAAATGTATCATGGTGGTGGTGGTGGATCTAGTTTCTAGTATTCCACTCCTTACAGGTGTTGGTGTTGATGGCATGAGGGTGATGGCTTACTCAATACATGGATGTTTTTGGGTTGTGGTGTAGTTGTTTCCTTCTGTTATTGTATATTTGGTTTTGGTTAAACATGTAAAATGATTAACATAAAATTTGTGTATCTCTTTGGTTATGTATATTGATCTTAGTGTGATGTTTTATTCTTTGAAAATTATTCATGGTTTCTTATCATGGGTGAAATCATTCTGAGAAGTGTATTGTCGATACATAGGCATTAGTTTTCAGACCATGGGGATTGGGAATGCCCTTCAGGCCATGTAAGATATTGAGTTTGATGGAACCCAAGAATGGTTTGTGACACCTCTTATAACCTCTCCTATGTCAATCTAAAAGGTATAATAAATCCCCAATGAATGAAATATAATATTATTAATTATTTAAACACAAAAATGAATAACAAATCAAGTAATCTCCACCACATGTGATACCACATCTTATCTACATAACCCCAACCACAACTACCAAAAACTCATGATACCAACACCTTTAAAAATTATTAGATTATAACAAAAAATTTACATGTAACCTTGATGATGACTATACAAAAAAACCACAACCACAACTATATAATGATTCTGCTACATCAAAAAAAACTGTATTCATGGTGATAATTCTGAATCCCTCACAACACCTCAAGTATTATAGAAAATCACATCCATCCAATAGAAACATCATGAACTTATCAAGATAGGTTATAAAAATTACACAACATAGAGTAAAAATCATATAATGCATCATTCATACCAAACCAACATAATAATACAATTACATAAAATTAATCTGTAATGATAAGATACTCATAACACAACCATCACATCAATATCCTTTATCCCCGAATAATCATTCCAAACCTCCATTATAACTTCCACATGTCCTTGAAAACCCACCCTAATAGAAATATATCAAGCCACATAACAAATATATTTTAACACTACCTTATAACCTCAAAAGTCCCATGATTCCTCTAATTCTATCATATATTCACTAAGCCTTCTTGTTTACAATAATATCCAAAAAACATTAGAAATCACATTTCAAATATCCTCATATAAGGATATTAAAAACCTATCAATTTACTTAATATCCCCATTTCCTTTTCACATTGATTATGCTAATTCAAGGCAATTCCTAATCTAATTACCAGGATTATGATATTTTTATTAGTTTATTATTCCATTTTGATTCAAACCTCACCACCACACACACATTTCACCTATTTAGATTATTTTAATTATAATTTTATGTTAATAACACCAATTACCCACAACTACATCAATAAAACTATCAAATTTACCAAAATATATAGAAAATTTAAGTTTGAATCTATCATGACCTCTTTTCAATAGAACCCCTCCTAAGCTAGTAGTGAAGCCAAATGTGACATCTAAATCTAACATCAAAATATTATATTTATTTAGAAAAATTATATCCTATTACCCAAGAGAATTACTCACGAATTAAAAAATAATTCCTGTACTGAATTATAAATTAAAGCAATAAATTTAAATGGAATCTACGAAAAAACAAACAAGGGAATAAAATACATAAAATATGAAGGTAAAACATAGGATATAGAATAAAAAAATGGCACAAAGGGTCATGGAATAACATGGTAATATCATATAAATACAACTATGAACATCATTCATGTTTTCTAGAGGTTTTTTAAATACCTTCCCCAAAAAATGATTCAAAAATCCCAACACATGAATGAGAAGAAATCTAATAAACGCACAAGAAACCTTTAAAACCTATGAAAAATTATCTCACATAAACAAATATGAACAAATTCTTCCAATACTAATAATAAATAAATAATATAACTTCTTTAATAAATGAAATATGAAATAAATAAAGAGGAATATAATTTGAATGACAATTTGTAAATAATTTACTATAATAATTCATGTTCCAAGGGTCAATATTGGGCTTCTAGGACCATTAAGTAGAGGGAAAAATATTTCATTGGGTTTGAGAGAGACATGAAGGGATGAAAAAAAGGGTTGGGAACATTAAATTTGTTATTAAAATTTTGGTTTTGGTAATCATGGCATGATAATAGGCGTAAAAATGTAATGGTGTTAAGTTAATAGAATATTTGAGAATAAAAATGAAATCTTCACCTATGCTCCACCTTTCACATGGTCAATGAAAATTAATGTAGATGATATAAAATAAGTTTATGGTGAAAAAAATCTCTTTATGATGAAGCACTCAAACCCCCAAAAATCATGGCATAGTCCTCAAACTTCTCCCTCAAAAATGATCCACCTTAAACAACCACCATAGTGCAATGGCCACCACAAAAAAAGGATACCAGAAATAGAAGAACCAAGAAATCAAAAAAAATGACTCCTTTTATTTAATCCAATGACACATGGAATGATATACCCCATGTAAGATTTAACTATAACCCCTCACTCTATAAGGAAACACATCACTTTGCAACATTTCTTCCAAACCTAGATAGAATGGCCCCAAAATTTCAGATATTAATTTATACACCATAATACAGGCCTCACACCATAACCTTATTGATCACAATGAAAGGGAAAAAACTATAGAAATGCTTCTCCTCTAACCAAATAATCACAACATAACATAATTGTTCATGGAATGATCCAATATTCCTGTTAAATTTTAAAAAAACCCCACCCTTCTTCTACCATACATCCCCAAACACGCCCTCAACACCTTCATCATCTTAATAACAAAAATTAATTGACTATAAGAAATCAATACCCTTAAATTATGCATATCTCAAATGATTCACATCCCTAAGAATCCAAATAAACAATGATAAGTAAAACAATAACCACTATGATGAGATAATTCTCAAACAGGATGAGCACACTACCAATACTCAAAATGTAAAGAATCTATAATAACTCATGGTTTCCGCTAAAAAGACATCTAAAAACAACTCAACCATATGAGATACCTATCAAATAGAATATCTTTTCAATGAAAATAAACCCAATAGAGAGGACCGACTACCTTGAATCACAATTTACCTCACACCAACCACCCATTTCACCAACCAACTATGCTTTTATAAGTCCCCATGTCCATATGAGTGTTTTTTATTTAAGAGGAATTTGAACTTTTGAGTTAGTGGGAAGGCCTGATTTTGAACCAATGTTCGGAATAGAATCATGAGGGTTGGATAATTTTAAAGGAGGTTTTTTAAACATGGAATGGAGTTTGGAGGATTCTCGGGAGTAGCGAGAGATAACCAAAGGAAGTCCTAGTGGATGAGGATGCAATTTATTGCAATCGGCCATCTAGTGTCCAGGATAGAGACCTTGCTAGCTTAAAGGGTCCATCATCTATTTGGTGGCCATATAATCTCTAGTTGTTGGGTCCTATTTAGATTTTATATCAAGGTAACATCTTTATTATTTTGGTAAATCCCCCTTCAGTTTGAGGGGAATAGGCACCCTTGTGATGCCTCTTTAGCTAGTAACCCTCCCCTGTCTCTTATCATTCACCCCCCTCTGGTATGGGTAGTTTTTGTGTCATTACTACAGTGGATTGATGTATCTTCACCTATTATCCCCCACACTTTTTCCCTCTCTCAACTGCCACTATTTTTTTGGTGGGCTTTGATTAGGGTTTTCAAAAAAAATTGCACCAAATCAAGGTGGATTCATACCAAAATGATAGGGCCTTCATTCTGCCCACGTTAAGAGAATTTGGTAATGATGTTCACCCACCACCATTTTTTATTCGTAGAGGGTATTTAATTTCATGGAATTTTGTGTGTTTTCATTAAAATGTAATTAACTAAATGAGGGATGTTTCTCTAATTATAAGGGATTTGGATCAATTTGATGTCGAGGGTCTATCAAGGACATCCTATAGGTGGTTAGTTATGGATTTGGTATGTATGTGTAAATTGATGAGTTTTTTGATATCTATTCCTAACCATTTGAATTTATTTAAATTATTTATTGTTTTTAAATGAGCTATATAATTAATTATAATTTTTTTATAATTAATTATTAGACCTTGCAATGTGAAATAGGTGCTTGAGGTGTTAGGGTGAGAAAGGATAATATCAGGAAATAAATGCTGAGCTAGGAATTAAATGAAAATTTCATCCTTTTGTAAAGTGATATTATGTATTTAACCTATATTATTTATAAAAAATAAATGTGGTATGTGATATGAGGACTCACAACCAAGGGCTATGACCAAGATTTAGAGAAATGAAATACTTGAAATGAAATGCATGGTTAAAATGAAAATGTTCCAAGGCCATAAGGGTCATTTACACTAGATTTTTTGCCTAAGATACAAATATTGAAGTCCTTAATTATGATTATGAATGCCTTAGGCAATGAGGCTTCATGAGGGGTATTTATTAAATTTTATGATTTTGATGAATTATTCCCAATAGTATGAGTCCTTAGGGACCTCGAGGTAGTAGTTAGTGATGAGTTGGGATGAATGTCATAGGGGTGGGACATGAGAGACTTAAGGGAAGCATTAATCCATCAGGCAAGTGATATGATTACAGGGTTCCTTCCCAACAATGACATGGTGACCTGGGTGGGTTGACCCTGATGAGATGAATGGACAAGTTAGGTGTTCGAGCCCACCTAGAGTATTTTGGAATTGGGATGGGATTATGGCCATAACCCTTGTGAGTCTTCCAAGGAGGTCACTTGGGACTGAATGACTCTTGATGATGTCAGGTAGAGCTATATACTCTAAGTAACGAGAGTTGACCCAGATGATGTGTTTGTGTTTTATTAAATTATTGATTATTCTTTTTTTGATGAAATGGAAATCTCCGTTTAGGATATGTTTATGTTAAATGGCATGGAAAACTATTATTAATAAATGTTTATATAAAATGAAAAGGGAAGTTATCTTGAGGTAGAATTTATACCAAATAAAATATAATACTCCCCTATAGATACATACAATGTGATATAGGTTTAGGCACTAGAGTGTTATTTATCTCTTGAAATGACGAAATGATATCTTCATATACACTATCAGGTGGTGGTGATATGATATAATTCCGGGTTCCTATGTTTTATGTATCTTGTGGTAATGAGGTAATGATACCTACATATTCCCTAGTAGGAATTTATTATATGATATAGGGTTAGAAGATAGGGAGTTATGTGTCTCTAAGTAATTAGGGCTAGATACCTATATACAAATTTATAGGAAAGTTTTCCTATGATATAAGGCCAGGTTCTAGAGAGATATATATTTCTAGTTAATGAGGTCCTAATAACCACACATTCCCTCATAGGTGGTTTTTATATTGTATATCAGGGTGATTTTAGCCCCCCAAATTATGATTAGTATATTATAGGGTGAACACTCACTAGGTTGTTATTACAATTGGAATGTTCGTCACGACATCCTAAGAGACACTATGACACTGGCCAAAGAATGTATGGTCAATCAGTGTTGCAGACCTGAGTATCGATGGTGGTTTATTTATTTCATTTTACAATAGTTATTTATTCAATAATCAGAGCTTTACATGTGCACATATCATTGTATCTACTAGCTATGTATGGGACCACAATGGTGGTTCCAAACTAAGTTATTTACTTACACCTTTCTCGGGCTACCATTTCACTTTTGTAGTTGGTTGGATCTAAATTTTATATAGTTAAGTGTTTGTAAATTACCTTGATTATATTAATTGAGTAGGATATATCATATGGGCATACTAAGATTTGGACTATGTATGGATCGAAGTAGCAGTGGAGACCTTTTATTTTTTTTATTTAGTTTTATCATGTGATCATCTATGTGGGTGATCAGTCTTGTATGCATGTATTCCACCTATAATGTTGTTAAAGAATATTTAGTTTTTTGTGTAATCTGATTTGTTTTTTTCTTGGTTATTTATAAGGACTTTGATACATTGTGTATAGTCTCCCCGTGGTACCTCCTTAAACCCTCTCTAATAATTTTCACACTCTATCATATATGGATGCTCTCTTGAGGTCATGTAGCACCACTGGTTTGGTTAAAGTTCATATTGAGTTGGGGTGGGATGTTACATTGTAGTATTAGAAGAGTTTTAACTTTTTCATACTATTTAGGGAGATGGTATATGGGTGATATAGGGATGTGTCTGAGCTTGTGATGGAACCCATACTGATGCATTGAGAACACCTTCTCTGATGGATGTATGGGTTTCCATGGGTGTGGGATTGATGTTCTTGGATTTTTTTATTATAGTTATTTTTTATATCACCTCATGGGATGCAAATGATGTATGGATTTATGATTTTTTGGGTTTTGACTATTTGATCATTGGAAATGACCAATAATTAGATTTTTTATCTTATACCATGGGATAGAGGTTTCCTTGATTGCGTCATTCTTAGCATAATGGGATTCATGTGACATGTTCCTGCTTGTCTGTGATTTCAAATAAGATGAGGGTTCAACAATTTAAAGTGTTAATAATAGATTATATGGAATTTTCTCATATATTTTCTTAGTGGAAATCGAATCAAGCAAACAACCTTGCACATACATTTTCTCCCCATGGAAGGTCATGTGGATCTATGACATGATTATTCGTGATGATAAAGATGAAACACTCCATTCATGCTAAGATATGTGGTGAGCCATTATAGGTCAGTATAAGAATTTGGTTCCCTAGTGCGTGAAACTCCTTGTGGGAGATCATTATTTGGATCTGGTTATTTAAAGTGTCACTCAAAACCTATATGGTGTTTACCACATAGCTTGGAATGGAATTATACTTAACTAAACCCTATGGTTATGTGATATTTGAAATTGATCATGGTAGGAGGATATGGTTATATATTTAAATAGTTACAGATGAAAATGTGATCTGTGAGATAGTGATTCCCGTATATGGAGGCCTGATTAAGATTAACCTGAGATTTTGATTCTTTGGGGAGAAATTTTTTATGTGGATGACCAGTGAGAATTAGTACCCTTCTAGGTGGGTGTTTTTCATGTGATTCCAGATATTTGTATACATGGATGAGAACACCAGAGTGGATGTTTTGAAATTTTAGATACTATTTGATATTTGATATAGGAGTGTGTATAATGCCTTTTGAGTTGTGAACCTTAGTTAGAATTGATTTATGGACATTTTAATTGAACCTAGTTACAAAGGAGACACTCATTTGTATTTTATTCTTTCAGTGCCTTTTTCAATTGGAGGGTGTCTATTATAAGGGTTATCCTTGTCTAATGAGTTCCCTCAATGTGGGTAGAGTAGTTTGGCTCTTATAGATGAGACCAATACATTGAAGGTTATATAAATTATGTGGTTTAGTGGAAAGATAATGACTCATATTTTCATGAGGAAGCATCTTGAGTGTTGTTTCCTTTGTTATCACAACTACAATTCGAGGGTGGGACTAGTTACGTACCTAACCCTATCAATGTTGGGGGTGATTTTAGAAGTTGTGTGAGCATGGATAGATACTCATGACTTTAGAATATCACAATATGGCTACATAGTGTGTGATAAATCATGATATACCGATGGTACCCATTTTTTAATATGATCCCCAAGGGATCACTAGTTAAATGGTTTCACATACAATGGAGAAATTTCATCTGGGTTTTGGTGACTTCTCACTCATATTGTTTTCGGTCAGAGCACATAAATGGTTATGTGGGAGTGTGTGGCCCCTAATCTTAAATGAGACTAAGTAATGACTTTTTTGTGTATGGGACCTATTGAGTGTTGAATCGGTGATGGCCATGGGTGGAATGAGGGTCGACAGAAATTATATGAGTTTCTTTTGGGCCTTTTATCTTAGAGATATTTATGAAATTGGTGATGATGTCATTTTAATGTGATGAAACCATGGAAAAATTGAATTGGATGATGAGAGTGGGTGAGGGTTCCTCAGTCAAGAGGCACACATGAGAGGGATTTTGTTGAATATACACTCTAGGAATGGTATGAGGTGATACATATGATGGGAAGAAAAAAAATATGGTTTGATGATGTGAAACTTGTTTTGAATAATATTTTATTTGATTTCAGGATGATTTCCCATGAACCAAGAATAGGTAATGCTTGACATTTTGACTAGTTCTTGGGTATGAGAAATTTTGTCCATGTCAAACCATTGTTTTTGGTGATAGAAAGTATGCTGACCATATAGAACTTTTTATTGATCTGGTATAGTGAAGATAAGGACTCTCCAATATTAGGGAGGGTTATATCATTCATGGGAGATACAACCCTCAAATGAGTAGGTTCGTGGTTTTGTAATACCAGTCAGTAAACATTCCTAATGAAAATTAGATTCCAATGAGTAGGTGAATACTTGATATAGATTTAGTCTTCATGATTGATGGATTCTTAGATTTAGCCTTGGATTTTGTATGAAATGGGGATGGTTCATGTGTGGATCAGGTAAGAGATGGATCTGTTCTTACGGTATAGAATGATGTTGGTTATGTTGATTTAGGATTTATCCATTGAATTATAACATGAGTCAGGTTCAGATTTTGATGATCTTGTTTGGATAACCATAAGATATCTCTAAGATTTATGGAATAAATATCAATTCGTTTTGAGTGATGTATCAATGGTGGATTCCAAATGGTCTTGATATAGGTCAGCTGAAGGAGGCATGACTCTCGCACCTATGTATAAATTGGATGTGGTTAGATGGAAGTCATGTTATGAACATCATTTGACTTGTATATGTGATGTTTTAGAATCATCTAGGTTTCTTGAAGGTAAGTCCAATGTGACTGGGACTCTTGAAAATATTGAGGTTACATGTCCATTTTGATTTATAATTAGAACCAGTTCTTTAGGGGTGATTGGGAATGGTGATTTGGAAAACTCACATAACATATAGTTAGAATATTGGAACTTTGTTTTGACAAGAAATTACAATGGTTTGGAGTGGCATAGCTTGGAATTGGCCCCATGAGAAGAGGCTATGGTGAGTAGTTCCATGGGAAGTGCTATGGTGGGGATGTTTTAAGAACTTGGGTCCATATGCTTATTTGAAATTCAAGAGGAATTTTAAATTTAGAGTTAGTGTATTGGATGTATTTTAAAATGGTGTTCAGAATGGAATTTAGAAAGTTTAAAACTCTAAAAGAAAGTTTTTTAGACATTGAATATAACTAATAGGGTGGCTGGGAGTAGTAAGAAAACACCATAGGAGGTATAAGTGGATAGGGAAATAGTCTACTTCCATTGGAAAACCACGGGGAGGCCACCGTCCAGTTAGTGGCCTCACTAGACTACAGGGTCCACCGGCTAGCTAGTAGTGCCTATTTAGATTTTTTAGTGGGTAAAATTAAATCATTATATGATCGAGTTACCCTTAAATTTTATGGGAATGGCTACCCTAGGAAGGACCTCTTCAGCCAAAAACTCTTACCCATTCCCTCTCATTCAAACCCCTTTGGTCTGAGGTAATTTTTATGGCATTCCAATGATAGTTAGAGCTATGGTCATCCATTATTCCATTATCATTTCTCCCTCTATCACCTTACTCTATTTGTTTGTGGGTTTTTATTTTTTTGAAGATTATTCCACCAGAATGTGGTGGAAGAATCCAGGAACAAATGGGATTCTTCTCTACTCATGTTGATTGCATATTGTAATGGAGTCCTCCTACCGCAATTTGTTGATTTAGAGAATATATTCCATTTCATATATTTGTATATGGTTTTAATTAAAATTTTATTAATTTAATTGGTTAATTGATTGTAATTATAAATTATTTGGTTCAAATTTACATCAGGAGTATGTTGGGGACCCCCTATAGGTGGTTGGTCACAGATTCGATGCATCAATGTAAATCAGTGAGTTATTGGAAGTATTTTTCTAACCATTTTAATTTTTTTTAATTAGGGATTTATATTAAATGAGTTAAATAATTAATTATAATTTGATTATAATCAATTATTGTACCATGATATGTGAAATAGGTTCTCAAAATTTCTGGATGATCATGGACAAGATCAATAAAAAGAAGTTAGGTTTGGAATTTAATGGAAATGGACTCCTTGTGTTTGGTGGTATTCTATATGTGCCCTCTAGTATTTATGAACATTTTTATGTGTCCTGAGATACGTGGTCTCACATTCATGGGGGATGAATTTTTTTTTGAAAAATATTCTTTTTTTTAAATGAAATACCAAGATAACTAATGATGCACTATTGGAAATATAGGCTTTCCCAACAGTTCTAAACTGTTGGGAAAGGCTACAGAACCATCGGTATATGTTATACCAACGGTTCTGCAAACTGTAGGGAAGTAAGCCATTGGGAAATATTTTCCCACCATTTTACAGGGAACCGTTGGGATAGGTTGGAAAAAATTAACCTATCCCAACGGTTGTGCCAAACCGTTGGGATAGTTTTTCCCAACGGTTTCTAAACCATTGGAAGAGGATTTTTACCAATGGTTCATAACCGTTGGTAAAAAAAATACTCAGAGAGGCTATGCCAAAGGTTTCAAACCGTTGTCATAGCCTATGTTGTGCAAATTGCATAGCAGGCTGCAATTTGCACTGCAACTCTCATTTTGTGCAATTTGCACAGCAGCATTCCCTCTCATTTTCAATCATTTCTAATTATTGTACCTAAAATAAACTAACACATACATATAGAGAAAAAATTCATACACATTTAACATATAATGCATCCTGGAACTATACACATCCATAATTAAATCAGAATTCATAACGTAATTATAAACATACATAATTCATTTAGAATTAAATTTAAAATTTAGATGACAATTATATGTGGAATCCGGAATTCAATTCAAAATTTGATTGCCTTTTCGTATACCATATATTTTTACTAGAAATGATTTCCATTTTAAACAAAATATATAAACCTGGAGTGATACCGGCCATACTGTGCCTCGGATTTAGGCGAGGTTAACTCTTACACGTCACAAATGACCCATGGATTGTTGTCTTAAAGTATCAACATATTCTGAAAGAGTTTGGTTGGTTTTTCGTATGTCAATTGTTTCTTTCACTTAAAATGATTTTCTTTTTACATAAAAGACAGAAACTTTGAATAGTTCCGGCCACACTACGCCTTGGATTGAGGCAGGGTTGACTCGTACACATCAAAAATGGCCCATGGATCTTTGTGCTAAAATATCAACACAATATGAATCTGTTTGGTCGGTTTTCTATATATACTTAAAATGTTGTCCATTTTAAACATAAGAGAGTCATTTTGGGTGGTCCTAGCCACACCACGACTAGGATTGATGCGTGGTTGACTCATACATGTAACATATGACCCATGGATCGTTGTCCTAAAATTTCAACAGATTCCGAATGTGTTTGGTCGGTTTTCCGTATGCTAGTTGTTCTTTTCACTTATTATATTGTCCATTTTAAACAAAAGAGACACAGTTAGAGTGGTACTGGCCACACCGCATCTCAGATTTATACGGGTTTGACTCGTACAAGTCTCAAATGACCCACGGATCATTTTCCAAAAGTATCAACACAATCCGAATGCGTTTGGTCAGTTTTCTTTATGCCAGTTGATGTTTTTCACTTAAAATGATGTCATTTTGAAACAAAAGACAGACACATTGATAGGTTCTGACCACACCGCATCTCAGATTGAGGCGGGGTTGATTCGTACATGTCATATATGACCCATGGATCTTTGTTCTAATGTATCAACACAATCAGAATCTATTTGGTCAGTTTTTCATATATACTTAAAATGTTGTCCATTTTAAACAAAAGAGAGCCACTTAGAGTGATCCTGGCCACACCGTGCCTCGGATTTAGGCGGGTTTGACTCGTACATGTCACATATGACCCATGGATCGTTTTCCTAAAGCATCAACACATTTTGAATGTGTTTGGCCAGTTTTTCGTATGTTAGTTGTTGTTTTCACTTAAAATGATGTCAATTTTAAACAAAAGAGAGACACTATGAATGGTGTCGGCCACACCATGTCTCGGATTGAGGCGGGGTTGACTTGTACATGTCACATATGACCCTTGGATATTTTTGCTAATGTATCGACCAAATCAAAATCCGTTTGGTTAGTTTTCCGTATGCTTGTTGTTGTTTTCACTTAAAATGAAGTCCATTTTAAACAAAAGAGAGACACTATGAGTGGTGTCGGCCACACCGTGCCTCGGATTTAGGCAAGGTTGACTCATACATGTCACATATAACCCATGGATCGTTATCCTAAAGTTTCTACGGAAACCAAATGTGTTTGGTCGGTTTTCCGTATGTACTTAAAATGTTGTACATCTTAATCAAACCAGAGACACTTAGAGTGGTCCCGGCAACACCGAAACTTGGATTGAGGAGCAGCTGACTCATACACGTACCATATGACCCATGGATCATTGTCCTAAAATTTCAATAGATTCTGAAGGCGTTTGGTCGATTTTTCGTATGTCAGTTGTTCTTTTCACTTATAATCTTGTCCATTTAAACAAAAGAGACACACTTATAGCGGTACCGGCCACACCACATCTTGGATTTAGATGGGGTTGAGTCGTACACATCTAAAATGACCCATGGATCATTTTCCTAAAGTATAAACACAATCCGAATGCGTTTGGTCAGTTTTCCGTTTGCCAGTTGATGTTTTTCACTTAAAATGATGTCCTTTTGAAACAAAAGACAGACACTTTGAGTGGTGCCAGCCACACCGCATCTCAGATTGAGGCGGGGTTGATTCGTACACATCACATATGACCCTTGGATCGTGGTTCAAAAGTATCAACACAATCAGAATCTGTTTGGTCAGTTTTCCATATATACTTAAAATGTTGTCCATTTTAAACAAAAGAGAGCCACTTAGAGTGATCCCAGCCACACCAATCCTCATATTGAGGAAGGGTTGACTCGTACACGTCACATATGACCAATGGATCATTTTCCTAAAGCATCAACACATTTCAAATGCGTTTGGTTATTTTTTCATATGTTAGTTGTTGTTTTCACTTAAAATGATGTCCATTTTAAACAAAAGAGAGACACTATGAATGGTGTTGGCCACACCGCACCTCAAATTGAGTCAGGGTTGACTCGTACACACCACATATGACCCATGGATTGTTATTCTAAATTATCAACACAATCAGAATCTGTTCGGTCAGTTTTCTGTTTGCTAGTTGTTGTTTTCGCTTAAAATGAAGTCCATTTTAAACAAAAGAGAGACCCTTTGAGTGGTGTCAGCCACACCACATCTCAGATTGCGTCAAGGTTGACTCGTACACGTCGCATATGACCCATGGATCATTCTATTAAAGATTAAATGGAAACCAAATGAATTTCTTCGGTTTTCTGTATGTACTTAAAATGTTGTCCAATTGAAATATAAGAGAGACATTTTGGGTGGTCTCGGCCACACTGCAACTTGGATTGAGGCGTGGTTGACTCGTACATGTAACATATGACCCATGGATCATTGTCCTAAAATTTAAACAGATTTCGAATGCATTTGGTTAGTTTTTTGTATGCTAGTTGTTCTTTTCACTTATAATATTATCCATTTTAAATAGAAGAGACAAAGCTAGAGTGGTACCAGCTACACCGAATCTCGGATATAGAAGAGTTTTACTCGTACACGTTTCAAATGACCCATGGATCATTTTCCTAAAGTTTCAACACAATCCGAATGTGTTTGGTTGGTTTTCTGTATGCCAGTTGATGTTTTTCACTTAAAATGATTTCCTTTTGAAATAAAGGATAGACACTTTGAGTGGTGCCAGCCACACCGCGTCTCATATTGGGGCAGGGTTGATTTGTACACGTCACATATGACCCATGGATCGTTTTTCTAAATTATCAACACAATCAGAATTTGTTTGGTCAGTTTTCCTTATGTACTTAAAATGTTGTCCATTTTAAACAAAAGAGAGCCACTTAGAGTGCCCCCGGCCACACCGTGCCTCGGATTGAGGCGGGGTTGACTCGTACACGTCACATATGACCCATATATTATTGTCCTAAAGAATAATCACATTTTGAATGTGTTTAGTCAGTTTTTCGTATGTCAGTTGTTGTTTTCACTTAAAATGATGTCCATTTTATACAAAAGAGAGACACAATGAATTGTTTCTACCACACCGCGCCTCTGATTGATGAGGGGTTCACTCGTACACATCACATATGACCCATGGATCGTTGTTATATTGTATCAACACAATCATAATCTGTTTGGTCAGTTTTCTGTATGCTAGTTGTTGTTTTCACATAAAATGAAGTCCATTTTAATCAAAAGAGAGACACTTTGAGTGGTGTCGGCCACACCGCGCCTTGGATTGAGGTGAGGTTGACTCGTACACGTCACATATGACCCATGGATCGTTCTCCTAATGTTTCAATGGAAAATGAATCCGTTTGGTCAGTTTTCCATATGTACTTAAAATGTTGTCCATTTTAAACAAAAGAGAGACACTTAGAGCTGTCTCGACCACACCGCAACTTTGGTTGAGGTGTGGTTGACTCTTACATGTAACATATGTCTCATGGATCGTTGTCCTAAAATCTCAACATATTCCGAATGCATTTGGTCAGTTTTCTGTATGCCAGTTGTTCTTTTCACTTATAATCCTGTCCATTTTAAACAAAAGAGACATAGTTAGAGTGGTATCGGCTACACCACGTCTCGGATTTAGATGGGGTTGACTCGTACACGTCTCAAATGAACCATGGATCATTTTACTAAAGTATCAACACAATCCGAATTCATTTGGTCAGTTTTCCGTATGCCAGTTGATGTTTTCACTTAAAATGATGTCCTTTGGAAACAAAAGACAGACACTTTGAGTGGTGTCGGCCACACCACGTCTCATATTGAGGCGGGGTTGATTCGTACACGTCATATATGATGCATGGATTGTTGTGCTAATGTATCAACACAATCAGAATCCGTTTGGTCATTTTTTCGTATGTACTTAAAATGTTGTCTAGTTTAAACAAAAGAGAGCCACTTAGAGTGATCCCGACCACACCATGCCTCAGATGGAGTCGGGGTTGACTCGTACATGTGACATATGACCCATGGATCGTTTTCCTAAAGCATCAACACATTTATAATGCGTTTGGTCAGTTTTTCGTATGTCAGTTGTTGTTTTCACTTAAAATGATGTCCATTCTAAACAAAATAGTGACACTATGACTGGTTTCGGCCACACCGCACGTCAGATTGAGGCGGTGTTGACTCATACACATCACATATGACCCATGGATCGTTGTGCTAAACTATCAACACAATCATAATCTGTTTGGTCTGTTTTCCGTATGCTAGTTGTTGTTATCACTTAAAATGAAGTCCATTTTAAATAAAAGAGAGACACTTTGAGTGGTGTCGGCCACACTGCGCCTTAGATTGAGTCAAGGTTGACTCATACACGTCTCATATGACCCATGGATTGTTCTCCTAATTTTTCAATGGAAACCGAATGCATTTGGTCGGTTTTCCGTATGTACTTAAAATGTTGTCCATTTTAAACCAAAGAGAGACACTTAGACTGATCCTGGAAACACTGTTACTCGGATTAATCCCAGGTTGGATCTTACACGTCCCATATGACCCATGGATCGTTGTGATAAATTATCAATAGATTATGAATGCGTTTGGTCAGTTTTTCGTATGCGAGTTGTTGTTGTCACTTATAATCCTGTCCATTTTAAACAAAAGAGACATAGTTAGAGTGGTACCGGCCACACCGCTTCTCGGATTTAGAAAGTGTTGACTCGCACATGTATAAAATGACCCATGGATCATTTTACTAAAGTATCAACACAATCTGAATGCGTTTGGTCAGTTTTCCGTATTCCAATTGATGTTTTCACTTAAAATGATGTCGTTTTGAAACAAAAGACAGACACTTCGAGTGGTGTCGGGCACACCGCGTCTCAGATTGAGGCGGGGTTTATTCGTACACATCACATATGACCCATGGATCGTTGTTCTAAAGTATCAACACAATCAAAATCCGTTTTGTCAGTTTTTCATATGTACTTAAAATGTTGTCCATTTTAAACAAAAGAGAGCCACTTAGAGTGATCCCGGCCACACCGGGCCTTAGATTGAGGCGAGGTTCACTCATACATGTAACATATGACCCATGGATCATTTTCCTAAAGCATCAACACATTTCGAATGTGTTTGGTCAGTTTTTCGTATGTCAGTTGTTGTTTTCACTTAAAATGATGTCCATTTTAAACAAATGGGAGATACTATGAATGGTGTCGGCCACACCACGCCTCGAATTGAGGCAAGGTTGACTTTTTCATGTCACATATAACCCATGGATCGTTCTCCTAATGCTTCAACGGAAACCATATGTGTTTGGTTGGTTTTTCGTATGTACTTAAAATGTTGTCCATTTTAAACAAAAGAGAGACAATTAGACTATTCCCTGCCACACCGTGACTCGGATTGTGCCCGGGTTGGCTCGTACACGTCTCATATGACCCTTGGATCGTTGTGATAAATTATCAACAGAATCCGAATGCGTTTGGTCCATTTTCCGTATGCCAATTTTTCTTTTCACTTATAATCCTGTCCATTTTAATCAAAAGAGACACAGTTAGAGTGGTATGTTTGTTGTTTACCAAGAATCCATGATATTGATTAGATGTGTAAATGTGATTTAAATTGATTATCATGATAAAAATAAATAAAATATATATTATAAATTTTCTAGTAGTAAACAAAATCAAGGAGGGTGGGGGGTTGTCCAGTGGGTGTCCGGGGGGCTGTCCGGGGACCAAGGAGGAGGGTGGGGGGGCTGTGCGGGAGGCTGTCCGAGAGGTGTTCGGGAGGTTGTCCGGGGTCCAAGGAAGAGGGTGGGGGGCTATTCAGGGGGCTGCCTGGGGGGCTGTCTGGGGGGCTGTCCAGGGGGTTGTCCGGGGTCCAGGGAGGAGGGTTGGGGGCTGCCCGGGGGGCTGCCCGGTGGCTGTCCGGGGGGCTATCCAGGGGGTGTCTGAGGGGGTTGTATGGGGACCATGGAGGATGGTGGGGGGGCTATCTGAGGGGTTGTTCAGGGGGATTTCTGGGGTCCATGGAGAATGGTGGGGGGTTTTCCAGGGTCCAGGAAGGAGGGCGGCTGTCCAGGGAGTTCCCAAACACACAATCACTAATAGACAACAACATCCATAAGAACAGACAATATATAAAAATAACTCAACTCCAATACTATACTACGGGTCGAGATAAAACCAATAACTATAATAGATTAAACATAAAATCTCAGTAATATTAGTCAAAAATGTAACAGATCAATTTGTCCCATGTCACCATCACCATCATCACCATCATCATCACCCTCATCATCATCCCCATCATCATCCTCTCCCTCCTCAGCGCCCTCATCCTCACCCTCACCCTCCTCCTCACCCTAGCCATCCGCCTCACCCTCCTCCTCTCCCTCCTCTTCCACATCAGACTCCTAACCATCATCATCATCGAGATGGACATCGTTCTGACCACCACTAGAACCGCCACCTGGTGAACCATATATAGAATGTATCGACGACGTATATTCATCAAAAGCTAGGCTGGCCTCTACTGGAAGTGTTGGATGTAGAACTTTAATAAATTTCATAAATGCATTGTTTTCCCTAGTGGACTATTCTTCCATCTCTTTTTCCCTTTTCTCAAACTTTTCTGCCTATTCCCTAACTTGCTGCAGCTCAGTGGCACTAAAAAACGTACCTGAGGAGGGCCAATACCTCGTCGGGGCTATCCTAGGTCAGCAGCATACTCTGCCAGGATGCTCCTCTCCCAACAACTGATGTAAGTGATAAGTTGGCCCAAAATTGTCTGGTTCTTGGGCATCGAGGGCCTTTAAAGTATCCTGTTTAAAATATAAATATATTATTAAGTTACAAAATATATATTAAAATATAAAATTGATAGACTAAAACTTACAATCTGCTGCTGAGTTGCATCGTTGATGACACTTCCATCCTTTTTCTATGTACTTGAGCAAAACAGTTTTTCTCGAGGCACACGTCCTTCAATATTTTTTATTTTCCTCTAAAATTACATTGAAAACTAAAGTTATATGAAAAATCTTGCAAACGATTAAATAATTTAGTAAACAAAAGAAAATGTGAGTCATAAACAAAACTTATAAACAATTTTCATACCTTCTTCCTCTCATGATCCAGAATCGTTGTACGTCCTAGTGTGTGGAAGTATTTTTTTGCATCAATGTTTTTGTATTTTTGCCAGATGATTCCTAAATAAAAGTCGATAATTCAAAGGATAATATTGATGCAAAACATGAAAGTTATTATTTAAATACCTCAAATTCCATTTATACCTTAAACTGGGTACTCGTCCAATGAGTAATCATCTGAAGATACTGCTCTATAGGACAATCATCCAAGACTGGTACCACCTCTAACTCAGTGCCAACTCTAGAACTCCAGCCAATATACAAATCATGCTTTTTGGCTCTACAAAGCTCGCCTAAATCCATTAGACGTTCTGATCGTGCACCCTCACCATCAGGAAAATTAAATCGAAGCTGACATCAAAATATTAATTCATATAAATACAAAAATAATTCCTGGAATTAAATACAACAGATTTTTTACCCATATATCTGCCCAAGATCTATCCTTGACCTCATGTGAAAAATGTATCCCTGACAGCGGGCTGACGGGAATGATGTCGGATTATTTGGCAAGCGTCGCCAAAAAACTCCGACATTGTTGCCCTGTTTTCTCAACCATTTGGTTGTCTTCATTATAATCCACCATAACCTGTGTGCGGCGGTTCCACAACGAACGCATGCATGTACACCCCCGCCCCCGCCTCATGTCAGTAGATGTATCTGTCATGAAAGAAAAACAAATATTTTACCAAAACATGTTATAATGAAAATAAATATTGCTATAATAATTTGTTAGGGTTATATAAATATACCTGCGCTAGTCTGATTGTTGAGCACTGGTGGATACACAGAAACTGATGGAACACCCTGTGGTGGAACAGGAGTCGAAGACGATGGAATATAGAAGCACAAAGAGACAGAAGTATAAGTAAAAGAAGATGGGACAACTTTATGACCAGATTCTGACTGGGGAGTGGGAATCATCATGGGATGTAAAAATGATGTGTTAGAAGAAGTAAAAGGTAGCGAAAACATGGGAGGCCTAAATAACCTGCGTGTCCCTAACGACACAATGGGATCAGAATGTGGGAAGGATGACATCTCAGTGGTAGGGGCAGGGTCTAGTTGGGTAGGCACAGCTGCTCGTCCACCTCTAGTACGAACCCTCCTCGTACCACTGGCCTGAGTACTAGGACCAGTACTAGGCTCCTCATCGAATAACTGTCGACGTATAGGTGGATCCTACAAAAATGTTTACAAAAAAAATTAATCAGAAGACATTATATATTCTTTAAATATATATATTTGAAATAAAGTACTCACAGAAGGCACTAATGGTGGAACGCCCATCTCCGACATTCGAAGATTGTTCTCCATCATTTTTTTCCTTCGTCTCTCCTCAATTGGCTGCATTTACTTCTTTTGAAAACAAATATGTAATTAATTAGAAAAATGAAACTAATGTATAGTCCATGAAACTAAATATATGAGGGAATAGGGGGATTCATTGGTAATTTATCTATTAATTGTTTTAGAAGAGCTTGAATGGATTTAATAAATCATACAAGTTGTAATGTTCACCATGTTAGAAATATTGTATGACTATGTTTGAATACAGTTCAATTCCAAATTAGAAGATTCAATTCCAATAAAACTGCAACCAATAAACATTGAAAATTCACATAACAGTCAAGTCAGATAAAACACATTTGTGATCAATAATAAATCAATTTGAATATTAACAACCCTAACAAACCAACTCGAGGTAAACCAAATGAATTGAGAACATGAATGAATGATTCTATTTATTTTCAACCACAACTTTAGGTTCACAATAAACTCTGACAATTGAGCTATTGGAGTCATCATAAGAAAAAAATGGATTGGTTCCAATGGCACTAGGGACAATGTCAATTCCATCATCACCATCATCAAATATATGTCTTAGAATTACATCAACTATAACACCAAATTCAGGTCAAAGTTGGTCTTTGACATAAAAAATTTGATTATCCATTGATTCCAAAACATATGGTTCTTCGGTAGCAAGATTGTGAGTCATATTAATTACTCTAAATCCACAATCATCAATAAAAGTGCCCTGTATCATCATTGAATCAAACCAATGGCATTTTATCATTGTGACTCGTCCATGAGAGTAATAATCCAATATTATTATTTTCTCAACAACTCCATAATAACCCACATTTTCAAATAGCAGTCTACTATCTGATGCACTGGCAGAACAATCTGATGTGGTATTAAACATACCACCATCATGTTGTGTTATCATGTTCTTTGCTCATTCAGTGACAATAAATTTGTACCCTTTCATAAAAATTAATTTACAGTCACGAACCACGGTATTAGGACCAAAAGGCAAAGCTCTTATTTCCTCAGAGATAGAGTCAGTACCCAAACTCAATACCTGCAATATAAATGACTACTAAAATTAATTAAATATTGATATAATTATTTTAAACAGTAATATTTTTACCTCAATTTTAACCAAGCAGAAAACTCTTTTCTATGAAAAGCCTCTCTCCTTCTCAAAGATAAAGAATGATGCTTCCTATTTATCATTGTTTTATGTTCCCTTTAGATAAAAAAATATGAATAGTTTAATAGATATATATGTAAGATATAAACATTAAATTTAGTTACCTGATATAGTCATCGAACAAATCACAATTGAACAAAAATGTGTGATGTGCTATCTCCCGCTCTTCATGGATTAATGTATTGAATGTATATGATCAAAGAATTCCTCATGATTGAGGAAGTGATGGAAAACTGGGTTCAATTTTCTCATACTGTTCTTCTTCATTTCTCATTTGTCTGTTCATTCTTGTAGTAAGATCAGAAAAATAAATTGAGCATAAATCCATAAATTCTTGAGCCAAGTAACCGTTCATGATAGAACCTTCGGGATGATTTATGTTTCGGACATAATACTTTAATGTGAACATATTTCTTTCAGTTGTATACATCTAACGAAAATAAACAGGTACTCCTAGAAGTATTTCAGTGGAAATATGGATAGTCAGATGCAGCATGCATGTGAAAAATTATGGAGGAAATATTTTCTCCAACTCACACAAAATTAATGGGGAATCTGTCATCATTTTTTTCAAGACTGAATTGGACAACTTCTTAGAACAAATATCTATAAACAAATGGCACAAACGAATAACGGTCACCCTTTCATTATTGGAGAAAAGATGATAGATTTCTATTTGAATCAACTCATGCAGTAGAATGTGATAATCATGAGTCTTCAAAGATTTTAGCTTCAACTCTCTTCTGTTGACCCGTTTAGATATGTTGTTTGAATAGCCATCGTGAACTCTAATAGTCTCTAATACTTCCAGAAATTGTTTTTTTCGTAGGTGTCATCATAAAAGAAGCACATGGAAGTTTCCATTTATTTTCACTAATATGCGCATGATGCAATTCTGGTCTGATTCCCCAATCCACCAAGTCACGCTGAGATCGTAAATCATCTTTTGTCTTCCCCTTGACATTTAGAAGAATCGAAAGAAACATTTTGCATATATTATTTTCAATATGCATTACATATAAGTAATGACGTAACAAATCGGTTGACCAATAAGGAAAATCAAAAAATATACACCTCTTCCTCCAATTGTAACAGGTTTCAGTGGAAACATTCTTTCTCTTTCTAGATTTCATTTGACCCTTCCCGAATGAAAAACTGAAATCTTTCAATTCATTAAGCACATCAGTTCCATACATACGCTGAGGTGGATCATCGGTCTCTATGGTATTATCAAATCTTCAACGATTCATTCTATATGGGTTATCATTTGGAAAGAATCATTGATGCCCCATAAAACAGAAACTACAACGATGTTTCAGTCTTCTGGATTGTGAATTATTCATACAAAATGGGCATGACAGTTTTCTCTTCGTGCTCCATCTAGACATCATTGCATAAGCCGGAAAATCATTGATCGTCCACATAAGCGCAACACGAATGTGAAATATGTATTTTGAACATGCATCGTATGTGTGCACACCCACATCCCAAAGAAGTTTCAACTCTTTTATTTAAGGTTGCATGTATACATCAATATCAATGCTGGGATCAGAAGGGCCATATATGAGTGTACTCATGAAAGTGAAAGGTTTTCTCATACAAAACCATGGGGGAAGATTATAAATGTGTATAAAAACTGGCCATGTTCTGTGCGAAGTAAGCATCTTCCAAAATAGATTAAAACCATTGCATGAAATACCCAGACTCACATTACGCACGTCAGCTGAAAAATCAGTATATCGAGCATCAAATCTCTACCATGAAAATTCATCTGCAGGATGAACCAAATCATCATTAGTCTTCATTCTCTCAGTATCATTCCATCTAATTTTTATTGATATGTCATCAGAGGTAAAAATATTATAGAGTCTGAGGATCAATGGAAAGTGCCACATTACTTTCTGTGGAACACGGGATGGTGTTCCATCAGATTTTTACTTCCAGCTGGATGTGCCACATATTATAAAATCATTTGATTCATCGGTTTCCTCCCAGAATAAACTACAATCTTTCGGGCAAGCATGAATTTTGTTTCTTGAAAATCTAAGTTCATCAACTAACTTCCATGCCATATAATGGTTTGACGGAATATCTGCATCATCTAGAAGTAAATCCTTCAAGAGCGTATGAATGTAATCGAATGTTATTTTAGAAATCCCATACATAGTTTTCCCATGAAACAATCGGATTAAAAATTCCAGCTTATTCATTTTATTGCATTGTTGATATACTTGAGTCGTGGATGCATCATTCAATTTTTTCACCCTATCAATATCATCATTTTCACTAGATTCATCAGCTATACTCTTATCGAAGTCTTGTTTGGTCGAAATCATTTCTTTTTCATGATGAAAAATAAACGGAAACTGATCATCTAACAAATTCTCCACTCTAGTCCTTTCATTTCAATCATCACCAATTTGAGAATTCATTTTCTCCCCATTGTGATAGCACACAAAGTAGTTTGCATGAAAACCATTTTTGGTTATGTGGTAGCTGACATCTTCACGGCTCAACCATGGTCTACCAACGCAATGGAAACATGGGCAGTGTATAAGACCACTATCAAAAGCATTGTGAAATGAAAAATCTATAAACCTCTCCAAATTGTTTTGAAAATCGCTTGAGATCCGATCAGTTTCATACATACAACTTCTTGTCCATTCTGTAAAAAGAATTTATATAAGTCATTTTCAAATAAACAATTAAATATGATTGAACATTAATAGAAAATACATTTTAGTAAACGATAAAGGAAGAAGTTTCTAGTCGATGTAGTGAACTATTAAAATAATGTAAAGAACAAATACTCATAAATTAAATTAAAATTTATTTATATTAATTTTCATTAGGTCTATAAGAGGCAAATGTCTCAGGTCCCATTATGTGTTATAGGCATCCCAAATCATTCACTCATGTTCAATAACTCATTATTAGCACCTCTAAGGCCATACCTTTTATTACCCAATTACTTCCCCAAGTCAAGCGCACCCCATGGGTGAATAAATTTTAGGCTTCTACACTAATTGGTTATTCATGGCTTGTAAAAAGATTTAATTTCATTAATTATAGACAAAAAAATTTATTTTTAAATTTGAGATTAATATTAGAGTATGTCAATGGTAACAACATTACTGAATTAAACTTGTGACTTATCTAACATTTTTATGGATGTCTACACATGCCAGCATGGGTAGTGAAAAGCACCCCACCATCATAAAAGTGAGTATTGGCCAAGAAGGACACATAATATACAACGTACAATGAGAACCATATTTAATTGACCCTAAAGTTATATTAGTACAGTCATCTTCGGGGAAATGGAATATATGATCCTAGTTAACTGATGAATTCGAAAGCTCGTATTTCATATGTTGGACACTATCTAATGTAAGAAATCATGTGAGGATGGGTTTACATCATTCAATTTCATACATGATAGAGAGAATGAAGGATTGAATTAATGACTCGAGTTCACATATTAAATGAGGGTAGAGGTTGCATAGGCCGTGTAAACAGAATGATTAAATAAGGGTAGAGGATGGATACACTATGCTTGGTGGGGGAGTCTTAGCCGATTTAGAGACTAAAATAAATTCCCATCATTGGTATCAATAAGAAACATCACCATAAAAAGAAAATCCAAATAAAAAAGGACTAAAAAGATCAAAAATTTCAAGAATTCACTACTCTGCAAGGTTTATCCACATGTTTAGCAGTAATTATATGTCTTAATCATGAACCACCTCTATAGCTCCCAGTTTTCACCAATAAACATAAGGTAAATATCTCATAATATCTTTAAAACAACTCATTAATTCGCTCAAAATGTAAAAATAATCTTGAACAAACCATGGAATCTCTTTCACAACACATTCTCACACACCAGTTATCTAATGTGTAACTAAATACCAAACATAGTCACATAGTGTACTATAGAAAATCACATTACACAAGCCTTATTAAAAAAAATTCATTTTAATAAAACACTTCCCTCAATGAATTTTAAGGAAAACATTCATAAAAACATTGCTAAAAATTCATAAACACATATAAATAAATTTCCAAGTAACAATTAATTACAAGATGAAAAAAGCATAAAAACACATACTTAGAAAATCTAGAATCCAACCGCAATGAATTTTAGATGCTTATTCTTCGATAGAGGGTTAAGGATTTAATTAAATAAATGGATAGGAATGGATAAAGTATAGATTAATTCAAAACACAAAAAAATATACACATCAAAATCAAAAACATAAAACTAAAATATGATATGAATAACTATAAAAACAAGGTAGCAGTTAAATATTTTATGTGTATGAAGAATAGAATACCTGCTTTGAGATGATTCGGATGGAGTTTGACAGGTTCGGATGGGGGAAGTCATGAGAGGAGCAGAGCCCTGGACAGATTAGGGTTCTGGCGTGAATGGGGGAGAGCAGCGGCTGATTCTGGATTTGGGTAAACATTTCCCAACGGTTTTTAAAAACCATTGGGAATGGGGTCCCAAGGCACCCTTTTCCCAACGGTTCAATAGAACCATTGGTAAAGGGTCACCCTTTCCCAATGGTTATACTAGAACCATTGGTAATGGGTGCATTGGACATCCCTTTCCCAACGGTTCTACTGAACCGTTGGGAAAGGGTGCCTTGGACACCTTTTTCCCAACAATTTCCTAAAACCATTGGGAAAGGGCCTCTTTACCAATGGTTTTCTTAAACTGTTGGTAAATAAGAGTTGGGAAAACAAGGATTTCTAGTAGTGATGTTATAAGGCCAAGTGAGTCCTTGGAATTTGATTTTTTACCTCATCATCAAATAGTTCAGGTCGTAATTATGATTCTATATGCCTTGGAAACTGGGACCCGATAAAGGGTGTTAATTAAATTTGATTAACATTGATGTATCCACCCTAATAGTAGGATCCCTTATAGACCTCTATGTGGAGGTTAGTAATGAGTTGGGATGAATGGATAGGTTTTGGCTATGTGAGACCTAAGATATTCCTTAAGACCTTAGGAAAGTGAGATGATCATGGGTTGTTCCTACACCAGTGAGACATGGTGAGCTGGGAAGCTAGACCCCGATGAGTTGAATGGAATGGTTGTGTGTTTCGGCCAACATTGAGTGCTTTATAAATGGGATATAATTGAGTCCATCACCCTTGTGAGACATCCTAGTGGTATAGAAAGGCCTTGATAACTCTTTACGATGTTAGGGGATTTTATTATCTGTGAATAATGAGAGTTTTACTAAATAGTTTGATTGATTTTTTTTAATATATTTATTCTGATTATGTTGATGAAATGGAAAATTCCATTAACCAGTGTTTATATTAAATGATATAGAAATTAACATGTTTTAGTGATTATATAAATTGAGAAGGGAATCTCCTATGAGTTGTTATTTATACCAAATGAAATGGGGTACAAACATTTAGGAAGCTTTGATATGATATAGATTTAGGCACCAAGGCATTAAATTTCTCTAGATAATGATATATTGATACCTACATATACCCTCAGAGGAAGTGGTGTTACAACTTAAGGTCAGGAATTAGTATGTTACGTATCTCCAAGTAATGAGGGATTGATACCTTCATAATTTCTAGTAGGTTGTTATGAAATGATATAGGGTTAGGAAATGTGGAATTATGTATCTCTGGGTAGTGAGAGTCTAGTTACTATATAATCCTTAGTTATGTTGTGATATGATGTAGTGGTAGGAACCGATGTGATATGTATATCTGGGTAATGAGGTTATGATACTAGCATAATCCCTTTTAAATGAACATTATACTATATAATTGGTGGAGTTTATCCCCAGGTCATGATCACTGTATACCAAGGTGAAATATCCATGGATCATTATAATGGTAAGCATGGTCATTATGATGTGCTCAGCGACATTTTGACACTGTCTGAAGAATGTATGGTTAATCCGGGTTGCATACCAGAGGATCAAAGGTGGTTTATTTTTTTCTTAAAGTATTTTATTTATTTTTTGAAGAATTTCAAGTTTACATATCACTACATATAAAGGATATATATAAGACCTCATTGGTGGAGTCCTACTATGTTATGTACTCACACTCTACTTAGGCCACAATTTCACTTTGGTACTTGAGAAACTCTCAATTTTCTACAGGTACACGATGGGAAGAGACCCATATTAGCTTGATCGAGAAAGATAGATCAGATGGGTATATGAATCATGGGATGTGGTATGACATGAATTTATAGTGGATCCCTTTATATTTTATTTCTTTTGTTTTTATGTGAGTGGTATACTAGGTGATCAATCCTATAAGTGTGTATGAATCATTTAATTTTTTTAAATCATGTTCAATTATTTTTCCTCAAATGATCTACTGTGTATGTTTCTTGGTTATTTATATATTATTTCACACTCTGATATAAGGGGTATAGTTTCCCTATGGTACCTCCTCAGATCCCCATTGCTAACTGGTAGCCTTTGACATATGGGGAGGCATGCTAGAGGTTACATAGCTTGACTGGACATGTTACTATTCTTAGTGAGTTAGGGAAGGATATTATAGATTTTCAATAATTACCCAATGAAAAAACTATTAACCATTTGAAAACCTTCACATTTTTTTAAATAAGACCCCATAATACTAATATTTTTTGAAATAAGTTTTTCTAGAAACAAAATTACTTTTGTATTAAAAAAACATTGCATTATTTTAAAAGATAGGTTAAATTCATCTTCCAAAACATTTTAGAGGTATTAGTGAAAAATTAGTGTTATCACCCTAAGAAATTTCTCACTCCCTAAAATATAACTAACTACCCAATAAATATTTATATTTAAGATAAGTCTTGAGGAATATATATTGATGATTCCCACTATATTATAATTGAAGAAAATTAACTCTTCTAACATTGGACACCATAAAAAAATCAGCCCTAGAGCATGGATTCATTCTTGAACTCTATAGTGCTACCTCAACTTCCACTTCCACAGTCCTCAAGGCCCAAAACTAATGGAATTCAAATCAACCCTCTTGATAACATAACAGGGACCGTCACTAGATCCACTCAACATTGATTAACCTTTATCTATGATATATTCTTGATCCATCACCTTCAAAAATACACCAACTACAAATCCATGATATATCTATAAATATTTAGGATCATAGTGGGCTAAAAATATTACACCTTCTCCTCTTCACTGACCAAGAAACATAAAAAATTGTTAATCAGACCCATGTAGCAATTCCCAGAGCTAAACACACTTCCCCCCTACTATATATCCTTAATATTCATTATATAGACCTCCATATACACATGGTAAATTTAATCCTTCTTGAATATTTCATGAAAATCCTCCTGTGAAATATCTTATGGTTTTCTATACTTCATCCCCAACCATATTTTATACACTTTTTAAAATAATCTATTGACTAAATAAACTCATAATTTATAAAGGGACTTTACTAAATTTAATGAGACTTTAATTTCCTACAATAAATCCTCAATTTCTTGAATAAATACATCATCTAGGAACTTTAATTCTTCTTACTGATAAAACATTAACAACAAATTATCTCATGAATCCTATTTCTTCTTCCCATGCCCTATAAATCAAAAATTCTTTGTTGAAATGTCTTTAATACAACATAAAAATAATAAATTTTAGAATGAGAATAAATCAAAAAAATCATACCAAAATTATAGAGAATAAAAAACATCATGAAATATTAAATCAACCCATCAAACATATATTACTCTTCTTGAACAACTCATCCTTTTAATACTTTATTCCACCCAAAAAACACAATATAACTTCCCATATCCCCAATCTATAATCCAACTTATAAAAGGAACTTTTCACCATGATATCCATCCATCTCCATAAACTACATCTCTTACAAAAAAAATACATTGAGGCTTCACAATAAGGAATCACCATTAATACTTTTAAAACATAAGTAATTCACTCCAAAACATATTTAATATAACAGTATAAATATTCTAGGAATCAATTTTGTTTATAAAAAACATCATATTTTCCAAATTTTAGATTAAAAACTTTTTAAATCAATGATATTTCCCATAAACAAAAATATATCAATCATTTAATTAATAAATAAACAAATAGCACACCAGAACCCATTTCATAAAACAAAACCCAAATTTCTTCAATCATACTTTAGAGTATTCATCATATAGAATACATCAAAAAATGCTTTTATATTATCAAATAAAATCTAGACAGGGTTTTATTTTCATGTATCATGCTTAGTAGACATCTTTAAAACATATTATTACCAAAAAACCAAGATTTCAAATTATTAAATAAAAACATACTTTTACTTTAATGTTATATGTGTAACATTTTAAACACAAAACATGCACAAGAGAATACATATCAGTATTCAAATTAGAAATTGTATTGAAATAATCAAACTAAATTTTCTGAATCAATAATATATGATATACATTCTGGCATGCTTTAACATCATTAAACATCTTACAGCAATAGACATGATCTCTATAATAAGTATTCCATAATTTAACTTTTTTATGACATATGATAAATCCATCCGAAAATTTATCTTTAGTGTAACGCCCCGACCCTAGTTACCTAGAGTCGGTGCCTTATTACATAACATTGGCATGATCACGAGAAAGATCAAGTCTCGAAAGACCGATTAGTTTAGTAGCCTTGGAATAACTAGATACATCCATAATTGTTTACATTACATAAAAAACATCTTGTCTTCATATCCCCCCATACTATCCCTGCAGGTCATTCATAAATTACTTCTTCATAATCCTGGGAAAAATAAAACATTGAAAGGGGTGAGCTCAGATGCTCAGTAAGGATAACATTATAGCAGAAGCTTTCATAAATAAGCATAAACACTTAAGGAAATTTATAACTAAAATAAAAGCCTTTTAAACTTGAACTTTAGCATAAAATGGAAAAGATAAAATAAAATAATGCCATTTACTTACTCACATGGATATTCAACTAGTCAAATAATCCCATGCATTATCAATAACCACTTTCATAATGATGGAATGCATAATTCCAGACTATCATAACCACATAGCCAAGGCCTTGTGCCAAGACTACAAATAAGATTTTGCCAAGGCCTTGTGCCAAGACACTAGTTTGTATCATGAGACCTACCGATGCATCGAGGAGCTATAGCGGGCTCCACCCGTCACTTATTAAGTCCAATGCATTCCTCATATGAACAGGTTTAAAAATAACATAAGCATTCGTATTAAAACTAGCATACGAAATGTCAATACTTTAACCACAAACAATGAATGGTATGAAAATAGCACATCCACAATCAAAAATAACTCATTCGATACAATATGGAAGATTGTATTGTATCACATTAACCTCAATCAAGAATAATGAAGGATGTTTACATAGATGAAAATAATCATCAAGACTATTTGAGAGAAATATCCTCCTTTTTCTTGAAATCATTTAAAAGTCACACTATTTGTCAAGAAGCCATTTAAAAACAGATTTTTGAATCAAAGTGTCCCATACCACATTGAAACTTTTAAAAGGAGTTTTGATTTTAAAACTTTAATTTCCATATAAATAAATCCTTAAAACCATTTTTTTAAAACATGGACATTAATGAGCAAGATTTAGAAGAATAAGTCTTTAAAACATTTTAAAATGGTATTTTGGTTAGAGATTCTAACCAAAAGAGAGACACTTGAGTACAAATAATTGAGGTAATTGAAACTTTGTAATATCATGATAATAAAGGTAATCATGATATACTATGTCAAAGTACATTATATACACCACATAAAAGTGATTTGGTGTATATCATCAAAGAAGTCTCAATGGAATGTAAATTGAGATGAAATCTCTCATAAAGGTTGTATCCTTAGGTTAAGGATAAATCAATGACATAAATATGTGTGACAAATATAAATCCACTAAATATGATTGGATATTCAGTGTAAATCAATCAAAGGACATTCACACATATTCTTGTAAAAAAAATACCAACGAATTGGATATTTAACTCAACAAATGGAGAATGAGTTAAAATTACTCTTATCAAATTTATATCAATGACTTGAGAATTATCAATGGAGTGATTATGTGTATCAAACTTATATCCACAGGAAGGGGAGTGGAAATTATGACATAATCAAATGAATAGTTATTCCACACATAATCTTGGGGTAATATAATCAATGAAATATGCGTAAAGCCAAATGAGTGGGAATTGAAATTTCAAATTCCCTTATCGATTAGGTAACTTACGAAACATACACCCATGAAAGAAGTATCATACCATGATGATGTAAATACCCATAAATTAAAGTATATTACACAATGAATACAATCATGGGCAGTACACATACACCACATGCAATAATTAAGTGGTGAACAATGGAATTCTCATGAAATTAAAAGTGAGTTTAGAAAATCCCTTACCACGTTAATCGACTGAGTCGTATGGCCAAAAGTTAATAACCACCAAATTATTTACAGAACAACATGAATATAAATAGAATCATGATAATATATATCAAATGGCCATACACAATACACCACTTTCAATAATTTAGTGGTGAATAATGGAAATCTCACGGAATTGAAAGTGAGATAAGAGAATCCCTTACTTTGTACTTTTTCCTTGGTCGATGGTAGGTTTACCTCCTGTATAATGGTGAAATAATTGTTATTTAATTATACAAGAATCATTTACTTTAATATGATATCATATATGATCTTTTAACATTGATTTGTTAATAATATCTTAGAATTATCGTCATTTCGGGTGTTAACGGGTTCATTTTAGTTTATATTCTTTGTTATGTGAGCCATATTCGTTATTAATGGGATGTATATTATTCATATCCAGAATGATATCAATTCCTTAGATACTATTTTTAAATCATCAAATGATAATTATACTTGAATGGATATGATGGACAATGAATCTCATCGCGTTCGTGGAGACGGTAGTCCGTACATACACACGAGCGACAATATCATTCTTTTGATATTAAAATAATATATAATTGGATTTTATATCATATATACAAGAACATTATCATGTTATATTTATTATTTACATGAGTTACACATCATTATTATACCCATCCAAATAATAATATATTGAATAACAATTACACCACGACGTGGAGAGGGTAAGCCGTACGTACGCACGTATGGTGACATGTTATTCAAAGGATGGATAGAATAATGAATATGGTTGTACCATATTTATAATAACATCACAGTATATATATGATACTGGAGTTATTATTTTATAATGTAAATAACAAAGAAAGAGTAAGTGGAAGAAGAAAGGAACTTGAAAAGGGGTGGTGAAAACATTACCTCTTCTTCGGGTTCTTCCTTTTGATTTGATCAAAAGGGCTCATTAGGTTGGATTTCTGATCAAACTAAGGCCTCTAGGTTGTAGTGAGGGAAGTTGAGATAGTATTTGGTCAGGTTTTGGCCGAGCCAAAGGGCTTTGATGCTGTGAAGAAATGAGAAGGAGAAGTGCCCTTTTATAAGAGGGGTGAGGGCACCTTTAGAAAAGCTAGAAATATTAATTTATAATAAATTAATAATCGGTTTCCAATGGCTCCAAAGTTGACTATTCAAAGGTTAAGGTGGGTATGGGTCGAAAAAAACTCAACCAATAGAATTTAGAGAGGTTTGGGTACTTATATTAACCTCATCTTTAAGTATTAACTCTAAGTTAATTAGTTTCACTTTTACAATGTCTCTTTGTATTTTTATATTATATGGTTAATAAACATACCATATACATACAAGAGACCCCCAAGTGGTCCATTAATGATACACCTATCATGATATAAGTATCTTGGCCGAACCTTAGATTTTTAGGAATTTAATATCAATTAATAATATAATATTTGTTTTAAAAACTCTTTTATGTCAATTTTGACACTATTCAATAGTTGATTTTTGTGAAACTCATAACAGATTGATTACTTCTAAAAAAGTCAATTAAATCAATACTAATATATCATATTATCCTAGAAAATTATTTTAATTCATTAAAAGTTTCATATTATATTTATTTGGGTATTTTTAATATCAATTATTTTGATTTTTCACTATTATAGTAATTACTGCATCATCATTGTGTCATTAATAAATTACATTATTTAATGTCTAAAAATTATAAATAAAATATCATTATGTAGGAAATCTTTTTATCTTTCTAATGAATATTTATAATCTAAAATCCAACATATATAACCCTCTGTAACAATTGTTTTGTTAAAAGATATATGCTTGTGTCATTTTTGTATTTATTTTAACTTAATTAAAATAAAGTGTCATTATCACTTACAAGTGGATCCATGGGGTCCCAAAATAGACCCAAAGATTCCCATGGTCGACCATGTATCAACAAATAGGGTTAAGACACGTTTTCGGGTACTTTAGTATTATTATAATATTTTTTTGTAACCCTTATTTACCGGATTTACCCTTAACCATGGTAAATAAAATATTTACCGCAGTAATTATTCAAAATGTCTAAAAATAAAAGTTAACTATTTACACAATTTGAACATCATGATTCCAAATATGGAATCCATTTTTCTAAATTCAAAACACAGAAGTGGCAGAAATTAATTTAAAATTAATTCCCGCTTTCAAAACAAAAAGCGTGTTTTTAAGAGATAATAACTATCAAAAGATTGACACTTGTTTATGTTCGGTTTAATTGTAAAATTATGTCCAATGACCAAAATTATATTAAATGGTAAAAATATATTCTAAATATACTTTAAAACAACTAAAATTCATAATTTATCACTATTAATTATTTTGATTAAAAAAGTTGTTTTTTAATTAAAATTTAGTAATTTTCACTATTCATCAAAATATGAAAGTTATCCAAAAAGTACCAAAATTTCACCCTAGGCTAATTTCGATATTACGAATCCAAAAATGAAGTCCATTTTGAAAGATAGAATTTATAAAATTTCAAAAATTAGTTATTACTATTCATAATGGCTAGTTTGATTGGTTATGGTGTGTTAAAATCTCGAAGTTGTGTACAATGCACGCCATTGCATTATTCGAAAGGAAACATACCGAGGAAACTTGGGGTGTTACATTCTCCCCTCCTTCAATAAATTGCGTCCTCGCAATTTTTAAAATTCTGCTTGGGAATATAATGGAAAGTCCCACATCGGAAAAAGAGCCAATAAAACTATCACTTTAAAAGAAAGAAAGAGAGGTATAAGGGTCATCCAAGATATCCCATACTAGGATTCCATGTAAGAAAACATGGATATGGATGATAAACTAAGTGTCAAGTTCTGATGGAGAGGGATAGAAATCATTATCAGGAGAAAGTTAACAATGAGAAAACCACAAACTTGTGTTGGGACAAACGACCATTAGTCTCCTAGTAGGAAAGTAAACGGACAACATTTTTTTTTAAAGTTACATTACATAAGGAAGAGGAATTCATTTATGATATTGACTAAGAACATTATGAGATATACTTACATTTTAAGTAAATTTTCATTCTTTAATAAATTTCCACCACTAAATCAATTTTTTTTAAACTATGAGTATTCAAGAAGACTTGGTCACACTGGAAGAGCTAGAATAAACTTCTATAGAATCACATGATCCATGCAGGATAAACCATATATTTACATTGTCTTTGAAGATTAATCAAAACCCAAATGGTTAGTGAATGATCTAATGATCCCCCAAAAGGATATTCATTGAGATAAATATGCACTAATCTTAATTTCTAAAATTAAACCAACAATACCCCAAAGTTAAATAGATACCATTCAATAACCAATTGTCCTTAAAATCCTTTAATATAATCCAAACTAATATTGAAACCCAAATCATAGAAGAATTTGATTATGTAGTCTCCCATGTTACATTGTATCTCCGAATGACATCAAATACTCTTAAAGTCACATACTTAAAAGTAATTAACATCATCACATATTCTCTGTTATAGGTTAATAATTTCCATAAATAACCCAAATCACTATAAATCAACAATAAAAACGTAGATAAATCCATCATTACTCTACAAATGAAACCCCATTGTATTCTATTTTCCTTGGGCATATAGTGTTTCCAACAAAGCGAACATCTTCCAAAATATCATTTATCACTTAATCACCAAATCATTTTCCTATACCAAGGGTATTCATTTGATAAGACATAAGAACCCAAATCATCTTATTATTGATCAATAAAATCATTTAACAAAAAAAATAGTCACATTAACCAGGGACTTCACGTAGTCCAGTGGTAGGCGATAAATCCCAATCGCACTTTGGTTGTGGGTTCGATTCCCACAGCTTTGTCCGACGCGACGGGTTGTCACACGGTCTACGTGTTGTCCTTTTTCAAAAACTATATTTTATAATATTACCAAAATGAGATAAATTCCTCAAAATAACATAATTTAATCACAAATGTTATATCATACTTTGCATTTTTATCCCAAATTATAATAACTTATAATTTTCTCAAACCCCAATGATCATATAAAACCAAATGGTTATTTATACCTATATCCACAAGAGAAGAGAAAATTCTTCTTCAAATATCATTCTCACATGGCAAACTACGGGGTTACAAATACAAGAGAAAATTATTCCAAAGTACCCATCAACAAGGAGTGCTAATACTTTTTAAGTTTTTCTCCAACCATTTATTTCCACATATCTTCTTCTTTGACCAAGAAAATATCCTATAGAATAGGACATTCACTCGGGTAATGGCCAGGTCCCCTACATTTACGGCAAATGACTGTAAATGGACTCTTGGGACCATTTTTATCTTCTTCCATAGTACTCTTCATTTTTCTTCGGCAATTCTTCACTTTATGTCCTTCCTTCCTGCACGTAAAACATTTCGTTGTCCCATTGAGACACTTTCCTGGGTGTCTCTTTCCAAATTTCCTACATGATGAAAATTGAGGGTTCTTTTCTCCATGGTCTCCATTGCTGGAGGTCTTATCATTTATCACCTTTCTCTTCCTTGTTGAGTCTGGGAGTTGGTTAATATATATGTTGTTGATCATATTTTTAGAAAACTGATTTGGCATAAAGATGATATCTTTTACACCAATCAACATTCCATTTTGTTGCTCATTTCCACCACCGTTCCCACCTTGTACATCATTCTCAAAGTCACTTTGACTTTCTTGGAATCCAGCCATTGACTAAAACCAGAAAGCATTGTGTGAGTAATAGTAGTCGTAAAATCATTTAGAGATTAAAATGTCACCATATTCTCAATTTGAAACATATTAGGATTAACCAAGGTCATTTACTCTCATCTTATATATATATCACTTAAATCGGTTTGTAAAGAAAATGTAAATTATCCTAAGCATATCCCCCGGGAGTGTCGTAACCAAGAGTGCAGCAAGGCCCATTGTCGTGCACCAGTTCCCGTTCGAGTCTAGCTCAAAGCGGTGTTTTCGGGTTTTACCCCTAGGTACATTTGTGTCAGAGCCTCCTCTACCTGCTCGTATCCAGACAGGGATGTATTGCTCGGAAAACTCACAAAATATCTACAATACCAAAATTCTAGGAATTTCTTTTATACTAATCCTCAAAGTTCATCTTAGGTCTACGTGCTCTAATCAGAGTTTATCTAAATCTAGCTTCCAAGGTTTGTACTAAACTTCCTCTGATACCAACTGTAACTCCCCGACCCTAGTTACCTAGAGTCGGTGCATTATTACATAACATTGGCATGATCACGAGAAAGATCAAGTCTCGAAAGACCGATTAGTTTAGTAGCCTTGGAATAACTAGATACATCCATAATTTTTTACATTACATAAAAAAAACATCTTGTCTTCATATCCCCTCAGACTATCCCTGCAGGTCATTCATAAATTACTTCTTCATAATCCTGGGAAAAATAAAACATTGAAAGGGGTGAGCTCAGATGCTCAGTAAGGATAACATTATAGCAGAAGCTTTCATAAATAAGCATAAACACTTAAGGCAATTTATAACTAAAATAAAAGCCTTTTAAACTTGAACTTTAGCATAAAATGGCAAAGATAAAATAAAATAATTCCATTTACTTACTCACATAGATATTCTACTAGTCGAATAATCCCATGCATTATCAATAACCACTTTCATAATGATGGAATGCATAATGTCAGACTATCATAACCACATAGCCAAGGCCTCGTGCCAAGACTACAAATAAGATTTTGCCAAGGCCTTGTGCCAAGACACTAGTTTGTCTCATGAGACCTACCGATACATCGAGGAGATATAGCGGGCTCCACCCGTCACTTATTAAGTCCAATGCATTCCTCATATGAACAGGTTTAAACATAACATAAACATTCGTATTAAAACTAGCATACGAAATGTCAATACTTTAACCACAAACAATGAATGGTATAAAAATAGCACATCCACAATCAAAAATAACTCATTCGATACAATATGGAAGATTTTATTGTATCACATTAACCTCAATCAAGAATAATGAAGGATGTTGACATAGATGAAAATAATCATCAAGACTATTTGAGAGAAATATCCTCCTTTTTCTTGAAATCATTTAAAAGTCACACTATTTTTCAAGAAGCCATTTAAAAACAGATTTTTGAATCAAAGTGTCCCATACCACTTTGAAACTTTTAAAAGGAGTTTTGATTTTAAAAATTTAATGTCCATATAAATAAATCCTTAAAACCATTTTTTTTAAAACATGGACATTAATGAGCAAGATTTAGAAGAATAAGTCTTTAAAACATTTTAAAATGGTATTTTGGTTAGAGATTCTAACCAAAAGAGAGACACTTGAGTACAAATAATTGAGGTAATTGAAACTTTGTAATATCATGAGAATAAAGGTAATCATGATATACTATGTCAAAGTACATTATATACACCACATAAAAGTGATTTGGTGTATATCATCAAAGAAGTCTCAATGGAATGTAAATTGAGATGAAATCTCTCATAAAGGTTGTATCCTTAGGTTAAGGATAAATCAATGACATAAATATGTGTGACAAATATAAATACACTAAATATGATTGGATATTCAGTGTAAATCAATCAAAGGACATTCACACATATTCTTGTAAAAACAATACCAACGAATTGGATGTTTAACTCAACAAATGGAGAATGAGTTAAAATTACTCTTATCTAATTCATATCAATGACTTGAGAATTATCAATGGAGTGATTATGTGTATCAAACTTATATCCACAGGGAGGGGAGTGGAAATTATGACATAATCAAATGAATAGTGATTCCACACATAATCTTGGGGTAATATAATCAATGAAATATGCGTAAAGCCAAATGAGTGGGAATTGAAATTTCAAATTCCCTTATCGATTAGGTAACTTACGAAACATACACCCATGAAAGAAGTATCATACCATGATGATGTAAATACCCATAAATTAAAGTATATTACACAATGAATACAATCATGGGAAGTACACATACTGCACATGCAATAATTAAGTGGTGAACAATGGAATTCTCACGAAATTAAAAGTGAGTTTAGAAAATCTCTTACCACGTTAATCGACTGAGTCGTATGGCCAAAAGTTAATAACCACCAAATTATTAACAGAATAACATGAATATAAAGAGAATCATGATAATATATATCAAATGGCCATACACAATACACCACTTTCAATAATTTTGTGGCGAATAATGGAAATCTCACGGAATTGAAAGTGAGATAAGAGAATCCCTTACTTTGTACTTTTTCCTTGGTCGATGGTAGGTTTACCTCCTGTATAATGGTTAAATAATTGTTATTTAATTATACAAGAATCATTTACATTAATATGATATCATATATGATCTTTTAACATTGATTTGTTAATAATATCTTAGAATTATCGTCATTTCGGGTGTTAACGGGTTCATTTTACTTTATATTCTTTGTTATGTGAGCCATATTCGTTATTAATGGGATGTATATTATTCATATCCAGAATGATATCAAGTCCTTAGATACTATTTTTAAATCATCAAATGATAATTATACTTGAATGGATATGATGGACAATGAATCTCATCGCGTTCGTGGAGACGGTAGTCCGTACATACGCACGAGCGACAATATCATTCTTTTGATATTAAAATAATATATAATTGGATTTTATATCATATATACAGAATCATTATCATGTTATATTTATTATTTACATGAGTTACACATCATTATTATACCCATCCAAATAATAATATATTGAATAACAATTACACCACGACGTGGAGAGGGTAAGCCGTACGTACGCACGTATGGTGACATGTTATTCAAAGGATGGATAGAATACTGAATATGGTTGTACCATATTTATAATAACATCACAGTATATATATGATACTGGAGTTATTATTTTATAATGTCAATAACAAAGAAAGAGGAAGTGGAAGAAGAAAGGAACTTGAAAAGGGGTGGTGAAAACATTACCTCTTCTTCGGGTTCTTCCTTTTGATTTGATCAAAAGGGCTCCTTAGGTTGGCTTTCTGATCAAACTAAGGCCTCTAGGTTGTAGTGAGGAAAGTTGAGATAGTATTTGGTCAGGGTTTGGCCGAACCAAAGGGCTTTGAAGGTGTGAAGAAATGAGGAGGAGTTCCCTTTTATAAGAGGGGTGAGGGCACCTTTGGAAAAGCTAGAAATATTAATTTATAATAAATTAATAATCGGTTTCCAATGGCTCCAAAGTTGAATATTAAAAGGTTAAGGCGGGGATGGGTCGAAAACAACTCAACCAATAGAATTTAGACAGGTTTGGGTACTTATATTAACCTTATCTTTAAGTATTAACTCTAAGTTAATTAGTTTCACTTTTACAATGTCTCTTTGTATTTTTATATTATATGGTTAATAAACTTACCATATACATACAAGCGACCCCCAAGTGGTCCATTAATGATACACCTATCATGATATAAGTATCTTGGCCGAACCTTAGATTTTTAGGAATTTAATATCAATTAATAATATAATATTTGTTTTAAAAACTCTTTTATGTCAATTTTGACACTATTCAATAGTTGATTTTTGTGAAACTCATAACAGATTGATTACTTCGAAAAAAGTCAATTAAATCAATAATAATATATCATATTATCCTAGAAAATTATTTTAATTCATTAAAAGGTTCATATTATATTTATTTGGGTATTTTTGATATAAATTATTTTGATTTTTCACTATTATAGTAATTACTGCATCATCATTGTGTCATAAATAAATTACATTATTTAATGTCTAAAAATTATAAATAAAATATCATTATGTATGAAATCTTTTTATCTTTCTAAGGAATATTTATAATCTAAAATAAAACATATATAACCCTCTGTAACAATTGTTTTGTTAAAAGATATATGCTTGTGTCATTTTTGTATTTATTTTAACTTAATTAAAATAAAGTGTCATTATCACTTACAAGTGGATCCATGGGGTCCCAAAATAGACCCAAAGATGCCCATGGTCGACCATGTATCAAACAATAGGGTTAAGACACGTTTTAGGGTAATTTAGTATTATTATAATATTTTTTTGTAACCCTTAATTACCGGATTTACCCTTAACCATGGTAAATAAAATATTTACCGCAGTAATTATTCAAAATGTCTAAAAATAAAAGTTACCTATTTACAAAATTTGAACATCATGATTCCAAATATGGAATCCATTTTTCTAAATTCAAAACACATAAGTGGCAGAAATTAATTTAAAATTAATTCCCGCTGTCAAAATAAAAAGCGTGTTTTTAAGAGATAATAACTATCAAAAGATTGACACTTGTTTATGTTCGGTTTAATTGTAAAATTATGTCCAATGACCAAAATTATATTAAATGGTAAAAATATATTCTAAATATACTTTAAAACAACTCAAATTCATAATTTATCACTATTAATTATTTTGATTAAAAAAGTTGTTTTTTAATTAAAATTTAGTAATTTTCACTATTCATCAAAATATGGAAGTTATCCAAAAAGTACCAAAATTTCACCCTAGGATAATTTCGATATTACGAATCCAAAAATGAAGTCCATTTTGAGAGATAGAATTTATAAAATTTCAAAAAGTAGTTATTACTATTCATAACGGCTAGTTTGATTGGTTATGGTGTGTTAAAATCTCGAAGTTGTGTACAATGCACGCCATTGCATTATTCGAAAGGAAACATACCAAGGAAAATTGGGGTGTTACATTTAGGCATGCACATTAATGTTCCACTAATGTACACATGGAATGCGAATTTGATCATGAAATTTGAAATCATAAAAAATAATGCTAAAATGATTCATTTACATTTATCAAAGTGAAATTTTTCATTAAGGTATCCCTCAACATAGGGTTATTTTAAAAAAATCAATTACATAAAATAATAGTTCCTTAAAAAACATTATTTAATATTAAAACATTTCAGGAGTTATTAACATGCTATACATTTTTACAAGATAATGACAAATAATAAAATATAGAGGACATGTTGGAAAAAATGTAACAAAATATATTTAGGAATCATAAAGTATTTAACAAGATAAGGCCTAAAAACAATAAGAATTTATATAAATTGGTTATTCCAATTTACACAATTTTATCTTACCTTGAGAAAACATACTTATTTTATCTAGAACACTATAAATTTTCAATAACTATAACGGATATAATTATAGAAACATAATGAAAATATAAAATGAAAGGGAAAATGAAACTAATAGTAAGGATGTTTATATTTTTATTGAGAATATACCCAAAAATGGTTTCACTCACCCCAAAACATATTTATTAGATTATCAACGACGTTGAATCATATCATAAGGGACCTAAAACAACTATTTCCTTGCCGATCTCCTCGACCTATATCACATTTAAAGATAAAATGAAACCATTTATATACCAAATCCATGTAATCCTAAACTATACATAACCCCCAATATACTTCTAATACCTTAATGAAAACCTTTAATATCACTATGTTATGACCTGTCTCTTCTCGATTCCCCCTTGTGATGGTATCGAAGCTAAGTGTGTCCCCCCAAATACCACCTCTAAATTATTATATTTATTTAGTCCAGTCACTTCCTCTTACCCATGTAGAATCTATATTAATTGAATAATAATTCATGTATGGAATTATAGTTAGAAGTAAAATTATAAATTTTATCTACATAGTTAACAAACATGGGAATAAAATCAAGGAGAATATAAAGTTAAAACATAATAGAGAGAATAAAATTAAAATGGGGCATAAAAATCAAGGAATAACATCAAAATACTACAAAAAATTAGCTATGAACATGATTATAGGTTATATAATAAGTGTTTAGAAATTCCCTACTTCAAAAAAGCTCCAAAAATTACTGTAATTAAAAGAAAAGAGGGCTAATAAATGCATGATAAACCTATAAAAATATATGTAACATAATATCCCATCAAACCAATGATGATATTGCACCAATACTAAAAAAATAACTATCAGAGTGTTCCAACTGATGTTTTCATTTTTTTTCTATTTTAAGTGATTTTGAGTTTTTTGTTTGATTTTTGGAAAGGTAGATATGTTTGGTGATGGTTTGTGGAAGTTTATTTTCTAAATAAGGATATATATCATGATTCAATAATGAGGGTGTAAAGACCTGAAATTTCCATGTAATTTTTTTTAAAATATATGGGAATTTTACGAGTCCACAAAAATTGACGGCACGTGATTCTGAGGCCTAGAGTGCCCGGAATGAATTTCTGAACTTTTTTTCAAGCATGTTTAGTAAAACTGCGAGTGGGTTTTTCTAACTTTTGAACTGGTGCTCCGAATTAAAATATGAAGGCACTGTTGAACTCGCAGCGCCGGTATTCTCTTAAGGAGACTTTCACCTCGACCACAGTAGGTTGAGGGTGAATGATAGAGTTTTGGGTTTTTCGTGGAAACAGAAATAAAATAAAATAAACTTTTATTTTATTTTATTTGTGTTGAAACCTCCCATGTGGATGGTTTAGAGGTGGGGACCACCATAACTAAACCTCCCATGTGAGGTTATGGAGGTGGGGACCACCAAACCCAAAACAACTCATAGGTTATGGTGGTGGGGACCACCTGAGACTAAAACCCCCCCTTGAACTCCCTCTTAAATGTGGGGAAGCCTCTTAAACTTCCCCACATTAATGGTTCCACCCCCTTGATTTATTATGCCAACTCAATTAATTAATTAAGCCAATTTAAATTTTGTGCCAATAATTAAATTGGGGAAATGCAATAGTTTGGCTACTTTGGCTTTTGTGGAATTGGGAGAGAAGAACTATTGGAGGATTATTCTCTCCAACGAAGAACATATTCTCCAACGAAGAACATGCTCCCCAATGAAGAACGCTCTTTCCAATCAGGGAAGACCTTCAACGACAACGAACCGATGATCGAGGAAATGATGACGTCACCGACATCCGTCTATTCCCAACAACATCGTATCCTTCCTTGCGACCTCTGTCAACAAATTTACAAAGTAGGGTGGTCGTTTGATTTTATTCCCCGTATCCGTTCTTGATAATTCATTGTAAAATAAGAAAGAGATTATATCCTCTTTCTACCGCTCTAAAGCGAAGAGTGAATGACATACAAACATGGCCTGACCTCTCCCCAAATCTTGTGTTTAGTTGTTGTGTTCTTCGCGACAGAGGAGGAAGGAAACCAACCTCGGTGGGGCATGCGAATAGCGGTCGGCACCCCCACCGGCCGTGACGATGGTGATGGTGCAACGGCACTGCTCCGCGGCCACCTCCTCCCACAGATCCGCCACCCGTGGCCTCCGTCACCCCACAGCTCTGCCGCCCGCGGCCTCCGTGACGTCTCTCCACAGCCCACGTGGACTTTCCGACTCGCGTCCCCCTCCGCATCGCCGTCCCATGGCCCTCCGAGGCCCTCACAGCCCAGTCACTTGGCCCTCCGCGGACCCCACAGCCTCACCGTTGTGTGGCACTCCATGGCCCCTGCGGGCCTCCGCGACCCTCCGTGCCCTCACCACCACGCGGCCTTCGACATCACCCGCGGCCTCGCCGCCCCGCGGACCCCCGCGGCCTCACCGCCTCGCATCTTAGGAGGCCGGCTGGACCTCCCAACAGGCCGGGACAGACCCAGTGGGTCGGGCCAGGTTGACCCAATCCGGGTCAGGTCAGGTCGGTCGGACCTGGTCGGACCGAACCCTGACCAATTATGACTCTTTACTTTAATTTGGCCATAACTTTGGCACCGGGCATTCGATTGACAAACCTTCATCAGTGATGGAAACCATAGAGCGAGACGGTTCTTTTGAGTATATCCCATAGGATATTTGGATTAAGGGGTGTGTGGTCGGGTTGGATCGAGCACGAATCCAACCGGGCCCCCGGGACTAAAAGGCTAATAACTCACAGACCGGGTGTCCGATTGACGCACCATCTGTTGTGTTGAGACCCCTATGATGTGGTAGTCCTTTGATATTCTTCTACATGAGACTTCGTGGAAATTGGAGTATCGACCAGTGGCTTGTGGAGCGGACCCTCTCAGAGACAAGCGAGCATAGTGCGGGAACCCAGTAGCTGGCTGTGACGTGAAGAATGAATAGCGATACTGTGTGGGTCAGCACCGAGCTATCTATTGTAGGTCAGAACCTAGAGATCCTATGAGGTTCAGCACCTGGAGATCTTGTGTGGGTCAGCACCGAGCGATCCTATGTGGATCAGCACCGAGAGATCCTGTGTGGGTCCGCACCTAGAGATCTTGTGTGGGTCTGATGAGGAGTTAGGATCCTTTGTGGGTCTGCCTCTTAACGGAGTAAGTTGATTCAGTAATGATAACTAAACATCTTTACTACCGTACCTAAGTTATAACTTGTGTGAGCTGAGTCTGTACCTGTACGGTACTTTCCTTCGTAGTAATAACTTGGTGGTATTCTTCTGTGTGGCGTACCTAAGTGATACATGCCTTCGTGGTATTCCTTCATTTGTGGAACAGTTGAGCTTTGGGATTTTGAGTTGGACGCAGTGTTTTCCTCATAATTGAGATGGGTATACTTGATAACATAGGTATATGTATGGGCATATACCTAAGTAGGGTTGACAATTGATTTCATGCCTTTTGTTTTATCCTTGGTGGATTTTGTGAGACCTTGAGGGTCTCGGGGTCCCTATTGAGTATCGTTATACTCACCCCTGCACGGGCTACACATGCACCATGTTGTGTTTGGTGCAGACAACAGACAGTTCTGAACAAGGATGAGGGTACCAGGTCTAGACGGTGCCAAGAGGTGGACCATACGGCATGACAGTATGTAGAGGAAACTGGCGGACGTGGAGATCTGAGGAGGCGATCTGTACCTACCCTTCAGGTAGGAACCTCAGAGGATGAACCAGTAGTTCTCTTTATCTTTCTTCAATTGTATTGTATTTCAGTTATACTTATAACTTTACAGTTGGGCATGTATTCTGGCCCCTTTTACTTACTATAATCCCTCTTTTTTCTATACAGATGTCTTGTGATCGTATCATGATGTGTGCTTGGCTGTGTGTGTTACAGATTATAAAGGAATTGCCTTCCCGATTTTAGGTAATATGCATTTTGGGGCTTGTTTTCCATCCCCTGGCCTATGGAAGGTGGGATTGGGGTTGTCACGACATGGGCCCTAGGGGACGGGTCGTGAAAAATTGGTATTAGAGGATTTGGTTATACCATAGAACATAGGAAAATGATATTTTAAACAGAAATAGTGTTAAGTGTAGTGAGTGTGGTTATTAGTTTAGGTAATCTAGTGTTGGTGTGACGACCGACGTATCCATACACCAGGACCCTAACTTCTAGTTTTCAACTCAGTGCATGAAAATGTTGATTGTGTGTGTGTTGTAAATAGTTTTATTTGTGATCTCTTGAGTCATCTCACCAGGTATAACTTATTGACCATGGCACACATATTTCTTTTTTAGGATGCCTCCATGCAGACAGCCAGCTAGGGTTCCAAGAGTAGTACACACTGATATCCCACCGAGTGATGAGGACTTAGTGCAGGGCCCTCTTCCAGTAGAGACACCAGCGGTACCATTACCCACTGGGCCACTGATGCCACCAGTCCCAAAAGAAGAGGGTGCATGCCGCTTGAGCGTGTTGCATGAGTTCCAGTGCCAGAGGCCACCCAGGTTCAGGGGAGAGACACACCCACAGGTGGTAGAGGATTGGCTGGAGGCTATTGTGAGAGTGTTCTGACTGGTAGGGAGACCAATTGATCTAATGGTGATATTTTCCGCCAGCCTTCTATAAGAATCAGTAGGAAGATGGTGTAGCTTGATGCTCCAAGTTCACAATGAGGTGACGCTTCTCTAGGAAAACTTCGAGAGCCTATTTCCAGAATAGTTTGTCCCAGTGACTCTTCGCACAATGCACATATATTAGCGGCTTCATCTGCAGAAGGGCAACATAACTTTAGATCAGTACTCTAAGAGGTTCACTTACCCTTCACGATACTCCACTGATATGGTGCAAGACACATTCTTCAGGGTCCAGAATTTTGAGCAGGGAATCAGGCGGGAGATCAGCGCTTCGATGATCTCACTCGGCATCCCGACATAGGTGGGGGTGTTAGAGTGACCCCTCTTAGTGGAGAGTTTTCTTGATGAGAAGTCACCAACAGTGAGATCCACCATTGGAAGTCACGTAGTATAGTCTTCTACAGCTAGAAGAAGACAGATGTCACAGAGGTCCAAGAGTACTACACCTATAGGTGGACGACCGCAGGATTCAGAGTTTATTGTGCGGGGCACCTGAGCCAAAGCGAGTCATGCTAGGAGTGGGAAGTGTTACACATGTGGCGGGTTGGGTCACATAACTCATGAATATCCGAATTGTTGTACAGATGATCAGAAGTCGGTCGAAGGACCGCCCAGGTAGAGAAAATGGTTCGACCAAGGAGGTCTGCAGGGAGGAGGCAAATGTGGCAGAGGAGCTGGTTGTGCAGCTGGCGGTGGGCAACGATTCGAGATGTTACCGCCACCCCCACCAGGTGGTCCACCTTGACCCATGGAGCAAGTGGACAGGGGCGAGCTCAGCTCTCGGAAACTGAGGCATATGACCATGGTGCTCTAGAGATGATAAGAGGTATGATCTGTGTCTACTCCACCTTAGCTGCAGTAATAATATACACAGTTTCTTGTAATTCTATTATTTTCACTACCCTTGTTCGAAGCTCGGAGATTCTAACGAAGCCGTTGGCTCGATCCTTATGGATAGAGACTCCTACAAGAGCAAATTTAACGATTACCCACTGGTGGATGCTGTGTGAGCATACTCTAAGAGGTCAGATCTTAGACTGGGATCTCCTGGTAGTAGCGTCGAGGCCTTATGACGTCATCTTAGTTATGGACTGGTTATCTATAGTCCATGCTCAGATTGATTATATTAGGCACAAAATGCAGTGTGTCCACACAGATGGGACTAGTTTTACCTTCACTAGTGAGAAGGGAGACATTGTAACACATGATGGACTTACCCGGAGTAGAGTGTAGTCAATCACTCATCAGTTGGCTAGCCTTACCCTCAGAGTGGTTTATGTGGAGATTCCGAGTTATCCTTTAGTGGTGGACCAGTACGTGGATGTCTTCCCTGATGATGTTTCGGGTCTACCTCCTCATAGAGAGGTGGACATTTACATTGACTTGTGCCTCAGGATAACACTAATATCTACACCAGCATATCGTATGGCTCCTGTAGAGCTTCGTGAGCTGCGGGTACAACTAGAGGACTTGCAGGGGAAAGGATTCATACAGCCCAGTGTTTCTTCCTGGGAATCCCCAATTTTGTTTGCCAAAAATGCGTATGGGATATTGAGACTTTTTTTTGACTATCGGCCCCTAAATCAGGTGACTGTGAATAACAAGTACCCACTCCTGAGGATTGACGACATCTTTAATCAGCTGAAAGGAGCACGGTGGTTCTCGAAGATAGACCTTATATCAGGCTATCACCGGCTCAGAGTACTAGACGAGGATGTAAAAAATATATCTTTCCGATGTCAGTACGTCCATTACGATGGTTTGGTATTTCCGTTCGGTGTGACCAACACTCCAACAGTGTTCATGGGACTTAGGAACATGATCTTTCATTCGTACCTAGATCGCTTTGTAGTAGTATTCATTGATGACATTTTGATCTACTCGACTAATGAGGAGGATCATTTCTATCATTTGCGGGTAGTACTGGACACACTCCGAGAGCACCACCTTTATGGTAAGCACTCGAAGTTCTAGTTCTGGATCTGAGAGGATCGTTTTCTGGGACGTGTCATCTTGGAGGATGGAGTTATAGTGGATCCAATTAAAATTGATGCGGTACTTTCTTGGGAGCCACCTAGGAGTGTGACAGAGGTACAGAGTTTCCTGGTATTTTCCAGATATTACGGGAGATTTGTGCCAGATTTCTCCATAGTTTTAGCACCACTTTCAGTGTTTACGAAGAAGGGGAAACCCTTCGTGTGGTCGGAGAGATGCCAGTAGAGTTTTCTGGAGCTAAGGCAGAGGCTGACTAGTGCCACCCATCTTGAGGCTTCTAGAGGAGGGGATAGGGTACATAGTATACTGCAACATATCAGTGACCGGTCTCATATGTTTCCTAATGCAGGACCGAGCGGTGATTGCATATGGTTCTCAACAGCAGAAAAAGCTTGAGCAGAACAATGCTACCCAGGACCTGGAGTTAGCAGTAGTGGTATTCTCCTTGAAGATGTGTTGACATTACCTTATGGGATAGCATTTTATAGTCTACTCAAATCAAAATAGTCTCAGGTATATCTTCTCTCATAAGGAACTGAACCTGAGACAATAACGTTGTCTTGAGTTCCTCCAGGACTATGATGTTGAGATAGTCTATACTCATGGGAAGGGGAACGTTGTAGCGGATTCACTCAGAATAAGATCTGGTATACAACTATTAGGCGAGGCGACGGAGCATCTGGTCACTTTGCAAATATCCTTTGTGGATCGAGATGGAGTACCTTTTTTTAGTCTCTTACAGTCACTCCCCCACTTCATCAGTGAGTCAGGTAGGCGCAGTGTGAATATGCTGACTGCGAGGCACGATGTGCTCAAATATCCTTAGGGAAGGCACATGATGGATTTCTTGAAGGTGGGTAGTACGTCATCCTCTTCAGAGGACATACCATGGTACCAGTGTCACTTCTGGAGGAAGTGTTGAGGGATTTCCACACATCCCCTCTAGTGGTACATCTAGGAGTGGATAAAATATACCAGGATCTCCAATGACAGCACTGGTGGCCAATAATGAAGAATGAAGTTGCAGATATTGTCTCTTGGTGCCTCACTTGTCAGCTAGTTAAGGAGGAGCATCTGGTACCAGCAGGATTTGTTCAGCCTTTGGAGGTCCCATAGTGGAAGTGGGATGGGATAACCATGTACTTTGTGACAGGACTTCCACGTACATCTAGGGGACATGACTCGATTTGGGTGATTGTCGACCAACTCTCCAAGTCGTCCCACTTCCTACCGATCAGAGAGAAAGGTTCAGTAGAGAGATTGGGATACCTCTATGTGTAGGAGATTTTGCGGCAACATGGAGTACCCTCGATGATTATCTCCGATCGTAATGCATGTTTTACTTCCCGGCTCTGGAAGGGGTTGCAGGAGGCTTTTTGGATGCAGCTTCATTTGAGCATCACCTTCCATCCTTAGACGGATGGCCAGACTGAGCGGACCATTCAGAACATCGAGGAAATGCTACGTTCTTGCATCCTTGACTTTGTTAATAGCTGGGAGAATCACTTACCTTTGATGGAGTTTTCATACAACAACAGCTATCACTCCACCATTGGTATGACACCCTTTTGAGGCATTGTACGGGTGACCTTGAGATCACCTTGGTGCTAGACTGACCTAGGAGAGTTAGCACTTGTGAGACCAGAGATGGTACAGGCTACCACCAAGAAAGTGAAGATCATCCATTAGAAGATGAATACTACACAGAGCAGGAATAAGTCCTATGCCGAAAAGAGATAGAGACCTTTGGAGTTCGAGGATGGTGACCATGTCTTATTATGGGTCTCACCTCGACGAGGTTTGCGGATATTTGGACAAGGCGGAAAGTTGTCTATAAGGTTCATCGGACCCTTCTAGGTCCTCAGCAGAGTTGGAGAGGTGGCTTACGGCTTAGCTCTTCCACCTCTATTGCATCGGGTGCACGACATCTTCCACGTGTCCTAGCTGAGAGGATACGTGCACGACCCTACTCACGTCATCAACCACGGCAAGTTGGGCATTGACGATGAGGCTACTTTATGGATGTTCCAGTGGTGATTGAGGATCGACCTGAGTGGGTCTTTCATGGGTGGTCGATACCTGTGGTGCGCGTTCGTTGGCAGCACGGGATCCTCCAGGAGAGCACATGGGAGTAGGAGTCTTAGAATCGTGCTCAGTACCCCCACTTGTTTTCCTAGTTTATAGTTGTGGCTTACAGGGACATAAATCACTGAGGTGGGGATAATGTAAAGACCCGGGACTTAAATGTATTTTTTTAAATATATGGGAATTTTAAAAGTCCGTAGAAATTGATGGCGGATGATTCCAAGGCCTAGAGTGCTCGAAATGAATTTTTGAACTTTTCCCAGGTAGGTTCAGTAAACGTGCGAGTGGGTTTTTTAACTATTAAACCAGTGCTCAGAATTTAAATCGGAGGGCACCTTTGAACTCGTAGCACCGGTATCCTCTTAATAAGACCTCCACCTCGACCACAGTAGGTCTGTTGAGTCAAATGTTTTCCTTTGACTTCTATATCATGTTTTGGAAATCACAAATGTCTTTTATATTGCATCCTACTGACTCTGCAATCGTATCACACTAACTCTGTCAATTGTACTAACTTTTGTGTATCTTACTTTGTATCATATCAATACATTACATTTAGTAATACTTATAATACTCATACTTTCATTACTTGATTGTTTTGGTACTTAGTCAAAAAACACATGTTTCATATTAATCGTACTCTTGCTTATCATCTTCATATGTCTTTTGTTTTAACCAATGTGATTTCATTGAGTTAGTTACAAACTAATCAAAATGATGTCATGCATTCTGTTTCAATGTGACCATTATAATGCCAGGTGTCAAAATCCGCCCATGTTTTTTAGAGAAATATGACTGTTGGAGGAAATGTGACCATTGGAACCTGAGGCCTATAAATAGGAGTTCATTTGAAGCCAAGAAAGAACGACGGTGATACAACTGTGATACTTTGCTTCTATCAAGTTCTAGAGAGAGACGTTGTGACTTCTCTCATGATTTTTTCTTTGTGTGTCCGATCATCGTATCGAGGGATTTCATGTAATTGAAAGACAGAGGTGTCAATTACTTACAAAATCGAGGGCTGCCGGGGATTGGCAGACAGACGTTCCGATCATCGTATCGAGGGCTGCCGGGGATAGGCAGACAGATGAACCGATCATCGTATCGAGGGCTTACCAAGGTGGTGGTAAGACAGACCTCTTATCCTAGGTGAAAGGATAACCCTTTTCTTTGGTTCAAAAGAATTGTAATACTCTTACATTTCCACTCCTATTTGTATTAGAAAGGGATTTGTATTGTTTCCTTTCTTCATTCCACTTTCAATTGTAATTATTTCAATTACAATTATTCTATTACAATTTGTATTAATAGATTCTATACGCTTAATGGTAGAATCTCTCACACTTGTATTACTCTGATTATTGTATTCATCTTGAATACAATTACTTTACTTTTATAATAGTATTACATTACTTCCAACCTTTATATTCAATACAATTGTGGTTGTTTGAATTGTATTAGTTTAAGATCTTTTAAACTAATCTATAAGTGTTTAAATTCAAAGTTTTAAACATAAAAGTCACCCCCCACCCCTCTTGTATTGTTCCATCAAATATACATATACATCTATATATTTGATCCAACAATTGGTATCAGAGAAGGTTTCCACAAATTTCAATTACTTACTCTTTTTTTCAAACATTCTTTTTTAACTACTTACTACACTAACATGTGGAGTGGAAAAGATTTTTTGTTTCATTGGATGAAAGGAATGAATATTGGGTCAATTGTCAACCTAAATCCTTCTAGACACCCTATCTTTGATGGGAATGATTATGAGTACTAGAGAGATCGAATGAAGACGTTTGTGATCAATACTGGTGTAGAAAATTTTATAATGCTTGCTGGAGGTTACAAAATTCCTGACAAAGAAGTCACTACTTTCACTAATCAAGAGAAGCAAGAATATCAACTGAATTACAAGGTATGAAATAATTTATTATGTTCTATGACCAGGAATATATACAACTAGATATCTTCATGTGAAGCAGCCAATTGTATTTGGAAGAAATTGGAAGTCACACATTTCGGTACATCAAAGGTTATAGAAACAAGAAGAGCAATGCTTCGAGCAGAGTATCATGGTTTTCTTTTTCATTATGGAGAGCCGTTATGTAAAGTGCAACAAGGATTTATGACAATTGTCAACAATTTACAATCTATGGGGGGGAAAGGTCTTGATGATGAAGCTCTTGTAGATAATATTATAGATATAATGCCAAATTAATGGGAGTAAAAAAGGATAGTTGTTGATGAAAATAGAAAAGTTTCCCAGATTACTCTTGATGAACTATTTGGAACTCTTTTACAGCAAGAAACAAGAATGAAAAGAGATGCTGATTTCAATAAGAAGAAGAATGGAAATGGTAGTGTAGCTTTTACATCTAACGATAAAACACCTAAAAGAATAACAAGATCCAAAGCCAAGAAAGTTGTTATATCTGATTCAAGTGATTGTGATCTTTCAGATAATGAGTTAGCCAATCTTTCTCGAAGGATGAACAAGATTGTGGGAAAGAATGACTTCCAATATAGATTCCAAAAGAAAGATAGGAAGGATAAGAAAGATTCAGAGGTAACATGTTATGAATGTAAGAAAGTAGGACATGTAAGGCCTGATTGTCCTTTACTGAAGAGAAAAGACATAAAGGAGAAACATTCTGAAAGAAATAAGAAAAATTATTATAAGAAAAATAATGTTTTGAAGGAAAATGATACATGGAGTGAAAGTGGTAGGGATTCTTCAGACAATTCTTCAGAATATGAGTCCTCAAGACATAGAAATATTGGAATTATAGCCAGACTACCAATTGAGGATCCTTGTATTATGGATAAGGTACATAATGCTGAAGCTATTACAAATGTCTCTTTGAATGCAAATTATATTGATAATAAATAATATGAATCTTCAAATGATGATTCTTCATCATCAGAAGATTATACACTACCTTCTTTTGAAGAAGTATCTAGATTTTATAAATTACTTTAAAATGAAAATTCTAAACTTAAGAAAAATCTTGATAAAGAAAATTCTAGAATTTCAGTTTTAACTGAAGAAGTATCAGATATTTCAAATGATATTTATAAAAAAACTTCTGATTTTGAAAGTATTTTAAAAACCCTTGGGAAATTCAAATCTGATAAGGATAAACATTCTAAGGATATAGAAAATGTGATTTCTAAGAAAAATGTTTTAGAGCCTAACTCTAGTTTAAAATAAAATGTTTTGGAAGATAAAAACATAGTTTTAAGAATAAAGTCAGATATTTTCTCTTTAAATAAATGATTGTCAAACATTACTCATGGAAAGGAAAACTTTGACAAGATGTATTTTCAAATTATACCTTTGAGGAATCATTCTAGACTTGGTTATACTTATTCCAAACCGGTTTTTAGTAATAACTATTTTGTTTCACAAAAAACACCTTTTTGTTCTAAGTGTCAATGTGGTGGAAACTAGAAACGAGAGTGTTCTCTTAATAAAACTCAATCTTTAGGATTTCATAAAGCTCATTTTTTAAAACAAATGTGGATTCCTAAAATTCTCTTACCTAACCCTTTGGGATCCAAACAAGTTTGGATTCTGAAAAACTAATTGTTTCTTTTTCAAGAAAATGAGAAGTGTACCAACAAAAATATTTGGTACATGGATAGTGGTTATTCTTGACACATGACCAGAAACAAAGATCTTTTTGAAAAGATTATCAAAACAAAAGGAGGAAAGGTTACCTTCAGAGATAATGCTCATAGAAAGATTGTTGGTATAGGTAATATTGTTTTTCTTGGAAAAGTTCTTATATCAAATGTTTTGTTTGTTAAAGGTCTTAGACACAATCTTATCAGCATAAGTCAATTATGTGATGAAGGTTACCTTGTGAATTTTAGAAATCATAAATGTCTAGTTCACAATTCCATGGACGATTTCATTCTATCTACCCATAGGCAAGAGAATGTATACACTATTTACTTAGAAGACCTTAGAATCCAAAATTTACCCTGCTTAAGTGCAATATAAGACCATTCATGGCTATGGCATAAAAGACTAGGACACTGTAATCTAAGAAACCTTTGTAAACTCTCAAAGAAAAGACTTGTAAAGGGACTATCGGATCTTAGACATAATTTTTCAAAAGTCTTTGATCCTTTTCAATTTGGAAAGCAACATAAAACTAGCTTTAAACCAATTAATGAAGTTCCAACTTCTAATGCATTATAGCTAGTGCACATGGATCTTTTTGGTCCTTCACAAACTGGAAGAATTGGAGGCAAATACTATGTATTTGTTTTAGTTGATGAATTTACTAGATTCACATGGGTCTATTTTCTAACAAAGATATATGAAGCCTTTTCCTATTTCAAAATTTTTAGAGCCCAAGTTAAAAATGAGAAAAACCTACCATTTATAACTATTCATAGTGATCATGGTTGTGAATTTCAAAATTCTGAATTTGAAATTTTTTGTAGTAAGAAAGGAATTACTCACAATTTTTCATCCCCAAGAACTCCTCAGCAAAATGGTGTTGTTGAAAGAAGAAATTGTATTCTTCAGGAAATGACTAGAACCATGTTGAGTGAGTACTCAATTTCTAAGCACTTCTGGGCTGAAGCTGTTAGTACTTCCTGTTATACTATAAATCATGTTTTAACCATACCTTTTCTTAATAAAACACCTTATGAGTTATGGACTGGACGAAAACCTAAAGTTTCATACTTCAAAGTTTTTGGGTGCAAAGTATTCATTCTGAATACAAGATATAATCCACACAAGTTCTCACCAAAATCTGATGAAGGAATCATCCTAGGTTACTCCACGACTTCTAAGGCTTATAGAGTTTTCAATAAAAACACTTGTACTATTGAGGAAACAGTACATGTAAAATTTGATGAATCTTATCCTTTTTTGTTAAATCATCCCAACCAACATCCTCAGATGTGTTTTCAAAAAATGATTATCAACCTTTGTTAGAAGATCCTTCTGATAAGGAATATGTTCAAGAAGATACTTCTGAAACATTTACCACAGAATAATTTCTACCATATGTTGATGAACATGTTTTACAAAATCCAAATCAATTGTTTCTTAGGAATCATCCTATTGATAATATCATTGGTGATGTAAATCAACCTGTAAGGACCAGAAATTCCTTAAGAAATGAAATAGAACATCTTTCATTTCATTCCCAATTTTAACCTAAAAGTCCAAGTGAGGCCTTAGGTTATGAAGATTGGATCAAAGCAATGCAAGATGAACTAAATGAATTTGAGAGGAATCAAGTCTGTACGTTAGTTGAAAGACCTAAAGAAACAACTGTCATTGGAGAAAAATGGGTTTTCAAAAACAAATTTGATGAAAATGGAATCATTGTTCGAAATAAAGCAAGACTTGTTGCTAAGGGCTATAATCAACAAGAAGGAATAGACTATGAAGAAACATATGCTCCGGTAGCAAGACTTGAATCTATTCAAATTATATTAGCCTTTGCAGCATACTTATACTTAAAACTATTTCAAATGGATGTTAAATGTTCTTTCTAAATGGTTTTGTTCAAGAAGAAGTTTTTTTCGAACAACCTCTTGGTTTTCTAGACCCAAAACATCCAAATCATGTTTTTAAACTTACCAAAGCCCTATATGGTCTTAAACAAGCCCCTAGAGCATGGTATGATAGACATACAGGACTTCTTTTACAAAACAAATATAGGAAAGGTACAGTAGATCCAACCCTTTTTATAAAAATGGTAAATAAAAATGTTTTGATTATTCAAATTTATGTTGATGACATCATATTTGGATCAACTCAGCAATCTCTAACTGATTCTTTTTCAAATTTAATGAATTATAAGTTTGAAATGAGTATGATGGATGAATTAAAATTCTTTTTAGGATTTTGAATTTCTCAAAAACAAGAAGGGATATATATATCTCAACATAAGTATATTAAATACTTGATCAGAAATTATGGATATGACAAAACTAAAAGTATTAGCACTGCAATTGGTACCTCAAATACACTTGATCTTGATGAAACTGGGAAACCAGTAGATCAAACAATATTTAGAGGTATGATAGGAAGTTTTCTATACTTGACAGCTAGTCGACCAGATTTAATGTTTTCTGTATGTTTATATGGAAGATATCAATCTAATCCAAAAGTGTCTCATTTAAAATCCAGAAAGAGAATCTTTCGGTATTTACAAGGCACTCTGGATCTCGGACTTTTTTACACTTCGGGAAATAATTATGTTTTAAAAAAAAATTCAGATGCTGACTTTGGTGGTTGTAGAATGGATAGAAAAAGTACATATGGATCATGTCATTTCTTTGGAGATTCTCTAGTTTCTTGGTCCTGCAAGAAACAACACTTGGTAGCACTTTCCACTACTGAAGCTGAATATGTAGCAGCTCGAAGTTGTTGTGCCCAAGTGTTGTGGATGCAATACACACTCACTGACTATGGTTTGAGATTTTCAAAAACCCAAATTCTATGTGATAATACTAGTTCCATAGCTCTTAGTAATAACCCATCACATCACTCTCGTTCAAAACACATAGATGTTAGGCATCACTTTCTTAGGGATCACACACAAAAATGAGATATTATTTTACAATTCATCGGAACGCAAGAACAACCTGCTGAAATTTTTACAAAACCATTACCTTCAGCTAGATTTGAGTTTATAAAATAGAAGCTAGATATGATTACATTAAAATAATCATTCATATCTACTTCTTGTTTTTATATTTCTCCTTACATTTAAAAAACTCCTCTTATAAAGGGGGAGAACATTTCTTACTATGTTTCTTTTTATCTTATTATCTTTAATTATTTACACTCCTGGTATGTGTTTTTTGTTTTTCTGTTTATCGTATTGAAAGTTTTATCATATCATTTGTTTTTCTATTTATCGTATTGATAGTTTTATCATATCATTTGTTTTTCTATTTATCGTATTGAAAGTTTTATCGTATCATTTTTTTTTTCTATTTATTGTATTGACAGTTTTATTGTATTATCTACCTATCTGCCTGTCGTGTCATCAGATCATGGTAATGAATTTCTTTTCTATCGTATTGTTAGTTAATGGTAATAAATTTTTTTTCCATCGGCTTTTCAGTTCATGGTAACAAGATTGTTTTCCATCGGCTCGTCAGTTAATGGTAACGACTTTGTTTTCCATCATCTTGTCAGTTCATGGAAATAAGATTGTTTTCCAATGGCTCATCAGTTAATTGTAATGACTTTTCTTTCCATCAGCTTGTCATTTCATGGTTACAAGATTGTTTTCCATCAGCTGGTCAATTAATGGTGACAAGATTGTTTTCCATCGGCTTGTCAGTTAATGGTAACAAGATTTTTTTCCATCGGCTCGTCAGTTAATGGTAACGACTTTGTTTTCCATCGGTATGACGATTGATAGTATTCTTTTACTTTGTACGCCTGCATTTTTTTCTTTCACTTAATACTATCTAAAACCAAAAATTACCTTACGATCTCCGGCAGGTACACACTTTCTTCATTTATTTATTTTTTTTCATTTTTTTCATTTTAATCCTATCTGTTGATCTTATTTCTTCTCATCTCAACCATAGAAGATCAATAGTCACCCTTTTTCCACCTATAAATAGCCCCCCTCCCCAAACCCACATTGGTTTTTCAGGTTTTGAGGCGAATCTCTGCTCCACTGATTTAAGTCATCGTAAGATCCTTCAAGCGGCTTCACCTATATGTCTCTGTCCTCTGCTAATACTCCTGCTGAAATGACTTCAAAGACTTTTATAGAAAATAATTTTTCAGAGAAAGGTTAGTTTCTCGGGACTTTTTTGATTCGTACGATTCTACAATCAGAAGAATCATTTTGTTTCAAGGATGGAAACATTTATGTGTTTAAAAACCAGTATCTCAAGATCCAGTTCTTTTTGATGAAGTCACTTAGTTTTACAAAACTGTATCATTTGATAAAAATATGACTATCAACTTTGTTGTGTACAATAGAATGATTTCTATGTCTGTGAGTCAAGCAGCTCATTTTCTGAATGATCCGATATAAGGTGACTCATTCTGTCCATCTCATAAAATACCAGAGGAAGTTGGAACGTTTAACAAAGAGAATTCTGAAAAGTCTTTGTTTATAATAAATTAAGAAAAGAGGAAAGTAGCTCATCATTCTCCGGACAATAGGTTTGTGACTCTTTGGATGCTAGGTTTTCTTATCCCAAGGAAAGGAGATAGAGAAACTCTGAAATTTTCTGATTTTTTATGCTTGACTATCTTGTAAATATGAGAAAAGTAAATCTCATGGGATATGTTTTTGAAACTATCAAGAATGTTATGTTAGGAGGAATTAAGTCCCAAATGATTATATATCCAGCTAGTCTTACAAAATTCATTCTCGAGAGTATAAAGTTTTGTAATATTCCATTGAATGGAAATATTATATATTTGAAGCCCTCCTGGATTAGCAAAGTTACTTTGAAGAAGTTGAATGCTTGTTTAGACCCAAATTCAAAACATTTTATAAGAGATTTAGAAATAGAATCGGCTCAGAATCAATCGTCACCTATGCCAGCCAAAGACAATCCTTCAAGAAGAAACCAAAGTACAGCAAGGAGGTTGTGGCCAAGTGGAGAAAACAAAGAGAAAAGAGAAAGGAAGGTGATCCAATGTTCGGTCTTGACCCAGCTGATGCTTTTGCTGAAAAAATAAGGGTAGAGGAAACCCTTCAAGATAAAAAGAAAAATAATTCTGTTTTGAAAAGAAAGACTCAAGATTTTGATATCTCTAAAGTACTCAGAATGGTTGAGGATTATAGTTCTCAACTAATAGAAGAAATACATCAAGAACCAATCATACAGTGTCTTCCAGAGAAAGAAAAAAGAAATAAAATGTTGCAAGAAATATAAGAAGTTGAAGAAGAGGAATGAGATTTTCTTTTGGAATTCCTTCAGAGTTCGAAAAAGATTAGAGAAGAATCAGTTCAAAAGCAGAGTGAAGGTATTCAACAAGTTCCTCATGTCGAACAAGCACCTATTGAAACTTCTGAAAATCCAGATAAAACACCCACTCAAGAAAATCAAGGCGCTCAATCCTATCATACTGAAAAAGTTATTGTCATCAGTGGCAAAGTAGAAGAAGAAAGAAGGGAGAAAGAAAAAGAAAAAGGAAACCAGCCATTTGTTGACTCAAGACGATCAAATAACTTATTTCGTATGACGAAGACACTGATTCAGAACAAACAATTTCTCTCAAGAGAAGTGATTACATTGTTCATGTTTTAAGAAGGGTTGAAAAGACTATTCCTTACTTTCCCAGGCTGGAAGGGAAAATTGATTTTATTATTGACAATCAGAAAATGAAATTTGGTTCTGTAAGAGAATTGAGAAAGAAAGTTTTGTCAGTTGAAGATGATTTGAAATTTCTTTCTTAAACATTGGCTACTCATAAGAAGGATTGCTACAGGATGGCCAGGTGATCATATAAAATAGAAAGCTCGGTGAATGACCATGAGATAGCAATTGAATATATAAGTAGGTTGTCAAATGATCTTGCGATTTTGTTCAATAAGCTTGATAAAGAAACTGTTGAAAGGCTGAATCAGGTAACTCATGGAGCCGATATTCCTTAAGTGAAAGAATTGCAAGAGAGAATGAATGCCTTTCAGTCTGAATTCTCAAAGGTATCATCTTTCAAAGATGAAATTGTTTTGTTGAAGAAACAAAATTTTGTGTTATCCAAAGATAACAAGAATCTGCAAGACAGAATTGATACCCTTGAGGAAGTAATCAGAGTCCAGGAGGAGACTATCAATAATCAAGATTGTCTTTTTGCTGACCGAAAATATCTTCTTAGAACTCAGGGTGATTCAATTTCTCAAGACAAGAAAGAAATCAAAAAGATGAAAGATGTTCTTCATGAGCAGATAAAGAAGGAAAAGGAAAGAGAAAACAAATGACTGTTGTATTTTTTATCTTTTCTTATGGAACCTGTCTTTGTTTTTTAATGAGATTTATGTTACTCATTCTTTTGTCCTGCAATTCTTTTCTCTAACCCTTTCAGGCAACCCAAGGTTACCACATTCTTTTTGTAAATCACAAAGGGGGAGAATTTTTTATAAAGGGGGAGAATGTTTTACAATGGGAGAATGATTTAATCAAATACTTTGAAACCAAGGAAAATCTTTGAATACAATCCTTATGAAAGTATACACCTAAGGGGGAGTTATTTGTATTCAAGTTCATATTCAGAAGAGTTTCTAATAACTCAGGGGGAGATAAATATTTCTTGTTGTCTTTACTTTGTGTTTTGTGCTTTCCAAAAATGGAGAGATTGTTGAGTAAAACGTTTTCCTTTGACTTCTATATCATGTTTTGGAAATCAAAAATGTCTTTTATATTGCATCGTACTGAATCTGTCAATCGTATCGTACTAACTCTGTCAATCGTACTCACTTTTGTGTATCTTACTTTGAATCATATCAATACATTACATTTAGTAATACTTATAATACTCATACTTTCATTACTTGCTTCTTTTGGTACTTAGTCAAAAAACACATGTTTCATATTAATCGTACTCTTTCTTATCATCTTCATATGTCTTTTGTTTTAACCAATACGATTTCATTGCGTTAGTTACAAACTAATCAAAATAATGTTGTGCTTTCTATTTCAATGTGACCGTTATAATGCCTGGTGTCCAAGTCCCTCCGAGTTTTTCGGAGAAATAAGACCGTTGGAGGAAGTGTGACCGTTGGAACCTGAGGCCTATAAATAGAAGGTCATTTGAAGCCGAGAAAGAACGACGGTGATACAACTGTGATACTTTGCTTCTATCAAGTTCTAGAGAGAGACGTTATGACTTCTCTCATGCTTTGTTCTTTGTGCGTCTGATCATCATATCGAGGGCTTTCAAGTAATTGAAAGACAGAGGTGATGATTACCTACAAAATCGAGGGATGCCAGGGATAGGAAGACAGACATTCCGATCATCGTATCGAGGGCTACCTGGGATAGGCAGACAGACGTTATGATCATCGTATCGAGGGATTTCGGGGATAGGTAGACAGACGAACTGATCATCGTATCGAGGGCTTACCAAGGTGGTGGTAAGATAGACCTCTTATCCTAGGTGAAAGGATAACCCTTCTACTTAGGTCAAAATAATTGTAATACTCTTACATTTCTGCTGTTGTTTGTATTAGAAAGGAATTTTTATTTTTTCCTTTCTTCATTACACTTTCAATTGTAATTGTTTCAATTACAATTATTCGATTACAATTTGTATTAATAGATTCTATACGCTATATGGTAGAATCTCTCACACTTGTATTACTATGATTATTGTATTCATCTTGAATATAATTACTTTACTTTTCTAATAGTATTACATTACTTCGTACCATTGTATTCAATACAATAGTGGTTGTTTGAATTGTATTAGTTTAAGATCTTTTAAACTAATCTCTGTGTGTTTAAATTAAATGTTTTAAACATACAATTCACCCCCCTCTTGTATTGTTCCATCTAATATACATATACATCTACATATTCGATCCAACAAGGTTGTGGGTGAAAGATAGAATTTTGGGTTTTTTGTGGAAATAAAAATAAAATAAAATAAACTTTTATTTTATTTTATTTTTATTTATACCTCCCATGTGGATGGTTTAGAGGCGGGGACCACAAGAACTAAAACTCCCATGTGAGGTTATGGAGGTGGGGAGCCCTAAACCCAAAACCTCTCATAGGTTATGGTGGTGGGGACCACCCGAGACTAAAACTGCCCTTGAACTCCCTCTTAAATGTGGGGAAGCCTCTTAAACTTCCCCAATTTAATGGTTCCACCCATTTGATTTATTATACCAACTCAATTAATTAACTAAGACAATTTGAATTTTGTCCCAATAATTAATTTGGGGAAATACAACAGTTTGGATACTTTTCTTTTTGGTGGAATTGGGAGTGAAGAACTATTGGAGGATTATTCTCTCCAACGAAGAACGTGTCCTTCAAAGAAGAACACGCTCCCTAATGAATAATGTTGTCACCAATTGGGGAACGTCTTCAATGAAAATGAAAATATGATCGAGGAAACACCGACATCACTGATGTCCATCAACCCCCAACAACATCGTCTCCTTCATCGTGTCCTCCGTCAACAAATTTCCTAGGTATGGTGGTTGTTTGATTTTATTCACCTTATACGTTATTGATAATTCATCGTAAAATCAGGTAGATAATATAGTCCATTGCTACCACTCTAAATTAGAGAGTGCGGGCCAAACAAACATGGCCCGACCTCTCTACAAATCTTGTGTTTATTTTTTGTGTTCTTTGTGATGGAGTAGGATGACAACTAATCTTAGTGGGGCACGAGAACGGCAGCCGGAACCCTCGCCGGCCGCGATGCAGGTGATGGAGCAACGGTGCCGCCCTGCGACCACCACCGCCCACGGCTCCGCCGCCCATGGCCTCCACACCCCCACGGCCTCCGCGCCGCCGCTCCGCTACCCTCGCGGCCTCACCGCCTCAGGGACCTCCGCATCCCCCGCGGCCACGGCGTCGCGTGGCCCTCCGCGGCCCCTACAGCCACGCCGCCCCGTGGCCCTCTGCGGCCCCCGAGGCCTCACCTCTACGTCGCCCTCTACGGCAACACTGCCCTACAGCCCCCCGCGGCCCCCCCACAGCCTCACAGTCACGTGGCCCTCCGTGGCCCCCGTGGCCATGCTGCCCCACTGCCTACTGGACCACCCAGCGTGAGCCAGACCCAGCGGGCCAGACCGGACCTAGCATGTGGGGTCGACCCAAACCTGGTCGGCCCGATCGGGTCGGACTGGACCCGAACCAAGTACGACCCTTTACTCTAATTTGTCCAAAAAATTGGCACCTGGTGTCCGATTGACGAACCGTCAGTGGCGCTGGACACCTTGGAGAGAGACTGTCCCTTCGAGTATATCCCACTAGATATTTGGATTAAGATGTGGTACAGTCGGTTTGGATCAAGCACGAACCCAACAGGGCCCCCAGGACTAAAAGGACAATAACTCACAAACTAGGTGTCTGATTGACGCACCTTCTGTTGCGTTGAGACCCCTATGAAATGGTGGTCCTTTGAGATACTTTTACATGAGACTTCTTGGAAATTGTAGTATCGACCGGTGGCTTGTGGAGCGGACCCTCTTGGAGACAAGCGAGCACAGTGCATGAACCCAATAGCTGGCTGTGACGTGAAAAATGAATAGTGACCTTGTGTGGGTCATCACCGAGCGATCCTGTGTGGGTCTGCACCTAGAGATCATGTGTGGTTCAGCACCTAGAAATCCTATGTGGGTCAGCACCGAGCAATCCTGTGTGGGTCAGCACCGAGCGATCATTTGTGGGTCAGCACTTAAAGATCCTGTGTGTTTCTGATAAGGATTTAGTTTCCTTCGTGGGTCTACCTCTTTACAGAGTAAGATGATTCAATAATTATAACTAATAATCTTTACTACTGTACCTAAGTTATATCAGGTGTGAGCCGAGTCTGTACCTTTGTGGTACTTTCCATCGTAGTAATACCTTGGTGGTGTTCTTCTATGTGACGTGCCTGAGTGGTACTTACCTTTGTGGTATTCCTTCATTTGTGAAACAGTTGAGCTTTGGGCTTTTGAGTTGGACTATGTGTTTTCCTCATGATTGAGATGGGTATACTAGATAGCATAGTTATATGTATGGGAATATACCTAAGTAGGGTTGATAGTTGATTTCATGCCTTGTGGTTTATCCTCGGTGGATTTTGTGAGACCCTGAGGGTCTCGGGGTCCCTACTGATTATTTTCATACTCACCTCTACATGGGATACGACCACACCTTATTGTGTTTGGTGCAGACGACAGACATCGCTGATCGAGGCTGAGGGTACCAGCACTAGATGGTGCCCAGAGGTGGACCATATGGCATGACGGTACACAGAGGAGACGAGCGGACGTGGAGAGATGAGGAGGTGATCTGTACCTACCCTTTAGGTAGTAACCTCGGAGGATGACCTAGTAGTTGTCTTTCTCTTTCTTCAGTTGTACTTGTACCTTTACTGTTGGGCTTTTATTCTGGCCCTTTTACTTAAGTTACTCCCTCTTTTTTCTATACCGTTGACTTGTGATCGTATCTTGTTCTGTGCCTGGTTGCATGTGTTACAGGTTATAATGCCAATGCCTTCCCGGTTTTTGAAAATATGTCTTTTGGTGCTAGTCACCAGCACCTGGCCTATAGAAGATGGGATTGGGGTAGTCACGGCACAGGCCCTGGGGGGCGGATTGTAGCAGAGGGTCACACCATAATAGGGTCTATGTAAGGGAAAACTCCGGCCATGTAAGAATGATCTAACCTTACGTAAGAGTAATACACACACTAAATGATAAGTCATATCATAATTAATTATTCATGTTACAATAGGTTTATGTGAGATTAAAATCAATAGGAATGTAGTGACCCTGACCCTAGTATCTTAGAGCCAGTGTCTGCTTTATTACATCGCTATAAGATACAAGGAATCACATCCCAAAGGACCGAATAATTTAGTAGTCTTGGTAAACTAGATACATAGTTGAGTGTTAAATTTTATTTGAAAACAAAAATTATAACATTATTTTTTCTTGAGAATATCATTATTCTCTATAGAACATCCTTACATATCAATCATAGAACACTTCATGGATTCCTAGGAATGGAAACAAAAAAAGGGTGAGCACAAATTCAAAGTGATAGATAAGTGTAGTGGAATCTATCATGAATCAATAATAATAATCAACATGGAAAGGTAAATGACTGAAAAAAACACCATTTAAATAATTCTACTAGAATAATAAATATGGAAAGTTAAATAATTGAAAACATATTCCATTTAATCAATAACATGAATATCATAATTGGAATGGGAGTAACCAGTATAGAAAGGTAAATAAATGAAAACACATGTCATTTATTAAATAAATAGATAATGAAATACATCCATATATAATATCATTATGATTTTCTAAAGGATAAGAATAAATGAATTGTTAATAAAGGAAATGTTTAATCATTAGATGTCATGTTCTCAGGAAAACGATTCCTTTACCAGCAAGACCATTCTCAAGATGGTTTAGTACTATAGGTATAAACCTTTTTAAGGTTATATTACTGATTCACCGCATGATACTAATGATGCATCGAGGGGTTACATAATCCAGGGAACCACCCTTTATTTCATGTAAAACGCATTCATCATAGATCAAATAATTTATTTAATTAATGAATAATGTTCCTTATCATCTAATATCTGTATTGAGTAAAGAATATGGATATATCCATGTTTCCCCAGATACACGAATAACTTTCAATATAGAACACTATATGAATAAATGATATATGATTCAATAAATAAACATATCCATTATAAATAATGTTTATATTTATGGGAAATTTAATGTCCAATGATCATAAGAAAGTGAAAAATTCAAGGTAAAGTTAATAACTACAAAAATGAATAAAGAAAGTGAATGTAAATACTATCCATGGTAAAAATAATCATTAAACATCCAGAGTAAGAAAAAATATGGTATCAAAAAAATATATCCCCATTGAAGTATATATAAATATAAAGGATTTTACTCATTGAAAAATAAAAATACCATAAAAATATATTAAAAAACAATCACATGGAAAATATCTTTTTCACATTTTAAAAAATATATATTTTAAACTAAAATTTCAAAAAATATTTTTGAAAATAATTCACCTTGAAATTAAACATGAAAAATTATAAAGTAATATTTTGAACATTTATTGTTCAAGATGGATATAAATTCTATTCATGTTTTACACATTAAAACAAATATTCATTTAATTTTTTTAATAAAATCCAAAAATTCCTTGTTTTAAAAAAAACATAAAGATTACTTTAAAAAAAATTTAAAACATAAAAATTGGGAAAAATGTATTGAATAAATCATTTCAAATACTTTTAAAAATAATTTTTGAAAACATTTTTATAAAACATGGGTTTTGAAGATAAATGATTTTTAACCGAAGAGATAAATGAAGTCAGATTTTAATAAAAAATATTTCTCAGACATTCTGATTACCAAAGAGTTGGTAAATGGTAATATTAATTTAAAAATTCTTGAATAACCATATGAGAATAAAATTAAATGGTTTTATTATATAATTACCAAATAATTTCTTTTAATGGAAATTCAAGCATAAACAATCCTTATTAAAAGAAGATTGTGACGTAAACGCTTACAAAGATCATAATGTTAAAGTAAGAATTATCAAATGAATAGATTTTGTGTGTAAATTTTATATCCATATAAAAATGTTGATATAAAAAAACATGTATTAAAAACTAAATACACTCATAATCATCAAATATCAAATATAATGAAGAAGTAATATAGCCCAATGAAAATAAATTGAGTTATGATATTATTTACAACTAGGTAATTTTAAATCAATTCCATTGGATGAAATAATTCAATTTGAAACCCAAAATACCATGAATTATAAATTATTCATGATATTATGTGTAAAATTGGTAGTATATACACCATATAAATGAAATTAGGAGAATAACATTACACTTTTCCTCAATGAAGGGAAATTGAGAGGAAATCCATTACCTCATGCTTCTTTTTGGTTGAATGTGATTTAAACTCATGCATAGTTATTTGAAAAAATTTATTAAACTATAATTGAATAATATTAATATTTATAAAATCAAATTTGATCCTTTTATCAAATCTCAACACCTTTTCATTAAAAATCATTCATTATTTTCATTGTTATGGGTGTTAATTGTCTTCTTTTCTCATTCATACTTTGTCATGAAAGTTATAGTTATAGTGAATATTATATAGTTCTATAATATTAATAATAATTATATTTTTATAATTATCATATTTATAGATAAATTTTACTTTTAATATCAATCATGAAACATGTTTTTGTGAAAATAAAGTACGTTGTGATCACGGTGATTGTAGGTCGTACGTTTGCATGACTAGCGTTTCAATTTTTCAACGATCATTATGTAATGGAGGTAAATAATATTTTATCTTTAAATAATGATAATAATATCATAAATAAAATTTTATTTCCTTATATATAATTATATATTATCAATTTGGTGTGGTTATGAAAAGAGTAATATCACTTCGTGAAGGTGATAGTCCACACATACATGAACAATGTTATCATCTTTCAGTGAGTGGAAAGGATTGAAATTAAATGATATATTACCTTTTAATATTGATAAATAATTCATTAATATCAAAATTATTTCATTTATATTACATATATTAATAAAATTTATCCTTATTACCTTCTATTTAAATTGTTAGTTAAAAATGAATCACATCGCTTTATGAGGCGGTATCCCATTGTACAAATGAGCTATGTTTTCACATCCCATATGAAAATTGAAAGTTAAAAAGTCATATATGATATAACTAATTCAATGTTATAATTATTTTATCAGTATTATAGATATACTTAAGATTTATCATCATCCAAATCGTGAGAGGTGTTGATGGAAAATGTGTCACATCGGTTCGCGAGGCAGTAGTTCGTTGTACACACGAGCGACATTATCATATCCCATTTGAATGAAGATAATATGGATATAGGTCATGAATATAACAAAATAACATTTAATTATATGGTATATATAGTTTTTATTAGATAATAATTAAGGAATAATATTTTAATGATGTATAATAAAAAATAAAACAAACACACAAAGTTAGAAGTTTTGCCACTTATCGGACCACCACTTTGGGAATATAGCTAAAGTTTTATTATAATGGATTTATCACCAAAAAATGGTTATAGGAATATTTTATTGAAGTTGGGAAGTTATTTTGGTAGTTCTTGGGTGAAAAAAAATGTTTTTAAGGTGTGAAGAAGAGAGGAGAGTGGGTTTCCATTTATAAGTGAGGTGAGTGGAACACTTGTATTTTTTTAAAAAAAATGTGTACCCAAATTTTCATGTGAAACAAGCATCCAAAATGGATTATTATAGATAATTATACATTATAACCACTAAATATTACTAGTAAATATATCACAGACATGTTTTTAGGTCATTTTAACCCTTATCTCTTTAGTTTAACCCTCGATAAACCCATTTTACCATAAACATGATAATTAATTTTAATTGTTTTCACTATTAATTTTGGTAAAAAAATTAAATTCAAATTATTAGAAATATAAATTTTTATGATTTAAAATATGGATTCCATTTTTCTAAATTCAATTCATTTATTTCTCTGAATTCGATTTAAAATTATATCCGTAAGGGCGACAAAAAACGGGCTTCCAAAGAGAAAATTATCATAAGTTTAGAAGGTTTTAATATTAAAATTCAATAATAAATTGATTAAAATGAACTAAATTAGTTAAATTTTAATATAATTTAACTAATATTACTTTAAAACCAATTTAAAATATAATATAACTATGAAAATTATTTGAAAAGGCAGTTTTCAATAAAAACCAATATTTTCACTTTTTATCGAAAAATGAAATATTTCTAGAAAAATCCAAAAACATTACCCTATGATAATTTTGATATGATTATTTCAAAAATTAATTTAATTTTAGAAATTAAATTTCCTTTTTTTTGAAAATTAATTTTAAACTGTGTGCAAAGCGCAACTAAAACATCTTTTATAAAAATAAAATTTTTACAAAAACATTTCTTTTTTCTATTAAATGTTAATTATTTTATTTATAACCAATATATAACCATAATTTTTTTTAATTTAGTTAGTAATATTCATACCCTCCCATTTAATGGACATGTTATAATAGTATGTTACATAAAAGTTCATTTAGACTCGGTGTTGGGTGTCAGATACACTACCGAATACAATATTCTTCTTTTAGAATTTCAAGGTGTTACATTCTACCCATATTAAAAAAATTGAATCCTAACAATTTTATTATTCACTCAAAAATGATGTTTTTTATATTTAAAGACTCTTTGTTGAAAACCCACATTATAAAAGGTTTTAATAAAATATCATCTTAATAATAGAGAAAGGAATGTACAAATGTCATATGGAATAACACATATCATTGTTTCTAAGTAGTAGGACATTGGTTGGAAGTAGAGATATAGACCTGGAAAAAAATTAAAAATGATTATAGGCAGTGGTATAGGTAATTGATCACAAGAAAGTGAATGATTAATTTAAATCTAAAGACCTAAAAAAATAAATATGTGATGATTTAAAATCCATTTTGATTTATTGAATATAAAAGTAATAAGATAAAAAAATTTTCTAGACCATTCTCCTAATGTGAAGGAATTATTTTACTCTCTATGAATATAAGGAAATATACATGCTTTATACATTTATATTATATAATCACAATTTCATCCTTTGGTTGTTTTTTAATCAATTTATATTTCATCATTTACTCTAAGAAATGGATATCCATAAATGATTATTTATCTCTAAAGAACTAAAATTCACTTTTAACAAATCCTAATATCCCTAAAAGAGAGAAAAGACATTATTTATATCTCTAAATATTTTCCAAATCCAATTTTGTTAGCATAAGTTATTCAATATAATACATTAACCACTAAACCTCAATAGTAACACCACTATTTCATCATTAATATTATTTCATGAAGTTGATTAATTAAAAACAATGACATATTAAGCAGAACATCCCATAGGATAGTGGTAGTTGTTAAACCATTATTTCACTTTTTTGTGGGTCCAAACCCCATGACCATTCCAAATGAAATGACTTTTCCTTTTTCCAAAACTATACTAATATAATTCATATAACATTTTTGATGTAAAATAGCATGTAATTACCTCAACATCAAATATAAAATAACCAATAAATTCTACCAATACCTCAAAACTTATTCCCAGAAAATGTACGGGAGTTATTAAACAAATAACATTTTCTCTAAATCATATACTAAACCAATAGGTTATATTTCCATTAATTTTTTTCAAGAATATCTTTAATTAGGTTATATTCAAAATGTTTTTAATAAAAATGGGTTTTTAAGACTTTAATGTTATGATCAACATTAAAATAAAAGACCCATAATGGTATCCATAAATTTTATGTTATTGAAGACACATATGCTTCTAAAATTTTATATAATCTGTATATGTTTCATGATTCTTATAACCAAAATACCATTGCTAAAAATTATTATATAATATAATTTTGTAATTCCAACAAATAATTCAACCATTTTAGTTCAACATAGGTACTTACTTGGTCTATGAGTTAACCTTTAGAAGAGTTTATTGGCTCAAATAATTCCTAGGTTCCCCATATTTTGTAAAAAAACTATAAATGGACCCCTATGATGAAATTTATTTCCTTAATAATATTCCTCATTTTTACATGAAAATTATTTTATTTATGACTTTATTTAAGACACATAAATAATTTTATTTTTCCTTTGAAAAAAATTCCTAGGTGTCTCTTTCCACATTTATAACATGATTAAAATCAAGCCTTCCTTCCTCCGTTGTCTCCACTACTCATGCACATAGAAAACTCAATCACTCTTTTTCTTGGTGAGTCCAAGTGATGATTAAGGTATATATTTTTAATAATATTTGGGGATAATTTATTATACATATTCATGATATCCTTAACTCCTAGAATAATCCCATTTGGTTACTCATAGTCACTGTATTTTCCTTCATATTCAATTTAAACATGATTCCTTCATGTTCCAAATATTGTCACAAACCAAAATGTATAGTGTGAGGAACAATAATTGTAGTGGAAAAATTATATAATTATTTATTGGATGTCTTAATAGTGAAACATTATTATTAATATAATACACCTTAGGTTTAACCTAGTCCATTCAATGTAATCATCTATTCAAGTCCCTTATACTCGTTTCTAACGAAAATGGGAATTAACATAAGCATATCCACCATAAGTGTCAAACTAAGTATGTAGTAAGGATAGTTGTCATGCACCAGGTGACGATGAGGTCAAACCCAATAAGTTTTTTTTGGAGTTATTACTCCTAGGTATATCTTTTATAGAATTATTTCAACTTGGGATATCTAGAAAAGGTTGTATTTTCAAGAAACATCATATAATATCTACCTTAACAAAAAATTAGGATATTATTATATACTTATCCTCAAAGTTTTTCACAGTGTTATGATCCATAATCTATGTTTTACTAAATTTAGTTCCCGAGGATTCTTATAAACTTCCTCTAATACTAAATATAGTGACCCCAACCCCCGTAGACTAAATCTGGTGACTGAATTATTATATTGTAATAATATATAAAGAATAACATCCCAAATGAACAAATAGTTTATAAGTCTTGGTAAAATAGATACATACTTGAGTCTTGTATTCCATTTTAAATTTAAAAATAAAACATAATTTCTTTTTCTTGAGAATATCATTATTTCTATTAGAATACCCGTGAATATCAATTAAAGTACACATCATTGATTCATGTATAATGAAATAAAAAAAAGGGTGAGCTCAAATTCATAGTAAGGATTATGTACAATGGAAGCTATCATTAATCAATAAGAATAATAAACATAGAAATGTAAATGACTAAACATTTATTCCATTTAAATATTCTGACTATCATAATAAATATTTCGGAGTAAATAACTGAAAATACATTCCATTTAATCAATAACATGAATATCATAACTAGATAATGCATAATCAATATTACAAGGTAAATAACTAAAAATATATTTCATTTAATTAATAAACTAATAATGAAATACATACAGATATAATATCATTGTGAAAAACATGGATAAAAAAATTAAAGTCTTAATTAAGGAAATTATTAATCTTTGTGTCATGTTATCATGCACATAATACATCTACCATCAAGACCTTTCACAAGACATTTTAAAACTACAGGTTGAAACCCATTTAATGCTAGATTACAGATTCACCGCATGATTCCACCCAAGGATCAAAGGAATGTATAATTTTGGGCCCAAAAAATCATTATAATTCTAAATAATTCCTAATAAATCAAATAATTTATTTAATTCACGAACAATGATCCCTATCATCAAATATTTGTATTGATTAAAGAATAAGGGTTTATCAATATTTCCATAGAAACAAATAATTTTCAGTATAGAACATTTTGTGTAGAAATGATATACGGTTTAAGAAATAAACCTATCATTGATAAATAATATGTATATTTATGGTAAATTTAATGTCCAGGGATCATAAGAAAGTGAATAATTCAAGGGAAAGTTAATGACTATAAAAATGAATCAATAAAGTGAATGTCAATATTGTCACTGGTAAAAATAATCATAAACCATCAAGATTAAGAATAAAAATTGTATCAATAAAACAAATCCCTAGTGGATTATATGTAAAATAAAGGGTTGTTTTCATAGAAAAATAAAATATCATAAAAATATCCTTAAAACATTATAAGGAAATTATATTTTTCAATTTGAAAATATACATTTTTAAAACTAAAAGATCAAAAAATATTTTGAAAATAATTTTCATTGAAAATATCCTTTGAAACTTATAAAATTATATTTAAAGCATTGAGTTTCCTTTACGAATGGAAATTAGGTACATGTTGTGCACGTTCAAACAATGACTCCCATCATTTTTTCAATAAAATCCCAATATAACTGGATTTGAAAATGAAAAACATATTCCTTTAATTTTCATAAAAAGTAAATATGGGGAAAAATGTATTTAATAAATCATTTTGAATAATTTTAAACACATTTTTGAAAAAATTTTAGAAAAAACGGTTTTGGAAGATAAGGTATTTTCAACCAAAGAGAGAAATGAAGTCGGATTTTACTGAAAACAGTTTCACAATAATTTTAAGTACCAAAGAGTGAAAAAATGGTACTATTACATGAAAAAATAAACAATTAATGTAGGATAAATAAATAAATGGTTTCATTATGAAATGATCAAATAATTTCCTTCGATGTAAATTCAGGGATAAACAATCCCGATTAAAATGGGATAGTGAAGTAAACCCTTACAAAGATCAAAACATTGAAGTGATAATTAAAAAATGAATATATTATGTGTATAAAATGTAAATAAAAATATAAAATTTTGATATAAAATTTTATATATTCAAAATTCAAGACACACATAATCTTATAATATCAAGGATAATGAAGAAATAATATAACAAAATGAAATGAAATTATTTTATGAAATTATTTTCATCTTGGTAATTTTAAATTAAATTCCAATTGGATTAAATAATTAAAGATTAGAAAAAAAATATAATTATTTATAAAGGATTAATGATATTACTTGAAAAATGGTAACTATATACCCAATATAAAAGAAATTAGGCTCATAACCAAACAATATGCCTCAATAAAGGTAAATTGAGACGAAATTTGTTATCTCATGATTTTTTTGTTGATCATTATGTAACCTAATATATAGTGACTATAACCATGTTATTAACTTATAAAACAAATATTATATATATTTATAGTATCATATATGATCCTTTTATAATATCTTATCACACGTTTGTTAATAACAGTTCATTATTGTTATTATTATGTGTGTTAATTGCCTTGTTTTCTCATTCCTATTTTGTCATGAAAATTTAATTTACTATTCATATTATATAGTTATATCATCTTAAAAATAATTATCATTAAATAATTATCATATTTATACATCAATTATATTTTTAATACCAATCATGAAATATGGTTTTGAGAAATGAAGAATGTTATGATCATGGAGACAGTAGGCCGTATGTACGCATAAGTAATGTTTCCATCTTTTCAACAATCATTATGGAAACGAAATAATTAATATTTTATACTATAATAATTATAATACTATCATAAATATAATATTAAATATTTTAATATACATATATATATCATCTATGTGGTGTGGTGACGAAAAGAGAGTCATATCACTTCGTGAAGGCGGTAGTCCACACGTACATGAACAGTGTTATCATCTTTCAGTGAGTGAAGGAGGAAAGAAATACAATGAAATATTTTCTTCTCAAAATGATAAATATTTAATTAATATCATAATTATGTAATTCATTCCACATATATTCATAAAATTTATTATCATTACATTTCATCTAAAGTGTTAGTGAAAAATGAATCGCATATCTTTGTGAGGCCGTAGTCCATCGTATACGCGAGCAACGTCATCGTATCCCATAAGGAATGGAAAGTAAAAAAGTATATATGATATAATAACTAAAGATTTATAATTATATTATAAATATCATATATATAATTTGTATACATTTGTATACCCAATTGTGAGAAGTGTCAATGAAAAATGTGTCACATCTATTCACAAAGTGGTAATACACTGTACACACGAGTGACATTATCATTTACAATTTGATGGAATAGGGGATGGATATATCTAATTGCCATAATCTAAAAACATCTATATATGTGGAAAATACTGGTGTTATTATATAATCACAAATGAAGATGATTTTAAGGAAGTTGATGAAGAAATAAAACAAACGCGCATAGTAAGGAATTTTACCAATTCTCAGACCAACTATTTAGGATCATACCTAAAGTAATCATAGAATGGATTTATAAAGAAACCAAGGATTATAAGATAAGGGGATGTATCTTGGGATGTGATTTGGGTAGGTATTGGATGAACTAAAAGGGGTTTAAGATGTAAACAAGAGAGGAGAGGAGTGGATTTATATAAATGAAAAAAGGATCCAAAATACAGTATTCTTGAACCAAAAACATTATAAGGCCTAAATATGGATATAAAATATGTTTTTGACATGTTTTTATCTGTTTTTAAAGATTATATTTTTTGTATTGTCCCTAATAAACCCATTTTTACCTTAACCATGATAATATATTTTTACTATTTTCACTATTCAATGTGGTAAATAATTATGTTCCCATTATTATATAATATAAATTATTTTTAATCCAAATATGTAATAATTGTTTCCAAGTTAATGTTATATAATTGGTAGAATTCAATTTAAAATCATACCCATAGACACAATGAAAAATAGGGTCTCCAAAGAGAAAATTATCATAAATATATAAGGTTTTAATATCAAAATTCTATATAAAATAGATTAAAAAGACATAAATTGGTTAAATTTTAATATAGTTGAACAAGTTTTACTTTACAATGAATTTTAAATATAATTTGGCCTCATAAATTATTTAAAAAAAATTAGTTTTCAATAAAAAACAGTATTTTCACTATTCATCGAAAATTGAAACTTTCAGAAAAATCCCTAAAATTCAACCTGTACTAATTATCATATGATTATTTCAAAAATAAATGAAATTTTTTCAAATAAATTTTCTAAAATTGGTAAAATTTAATTTCAAATTATATGCGCAAATCATGACTAAACCATCTTTTAGAAAGATTACAGTTTTTTAGAAAACATTTCTTTTTCTTTTAAATGGTTATTAGTTTTTTATAATGAATAAATAAACATAATTTTCATAATTTAGTTAATAATAATAATAACCAAAAATTTAATTTCTAGGTTATAATAGTATGCTATGTTACATTTCATTTAGACTTGGTCTTTCGTGTCTCATACGCTATCGTATACAGTATTCTTCGATTATAATTTTATGGTGTTACGGGGAACCATGATTAAATGTTTCATATTAATAACCAAAACTCATGATGTGTTAAAATAATTGAAGCAATAATGGAATATATTTCTATAAGGATACAAGTTACACCACAACAAATGATATGATATGGAATCAAGGGATCTAGCATCACACTGTAATACATGGATTGCAATATTATGGGATAGATTGTGCTATAATGATAATTTCATGAGAATTTAGGTCACTTGTGTTTTTCAAAAATCAAGATTATGTTGTAAATAACCTTATCATGTCGCAATATATTTGGTAGCTGAAGAAAAATAATGGAGAAACTAACTTTTGGTTTATTAAACAAGTTTCCTATACAATGATTATTAAAAAATAGAGAATTTGATAAGAATCAATGTCTGGGAACAGAAAAGAAGTATTTTTGGTTTTTGGGATGACCATTAACTATTTAAATAAATATCAATAGTGTATATTTACATTGAGATGTTAAAATGAATGAATTTTAAGTGGATAAAGTTCATGCTGGTTAGGAATTACAATTTGAATTTGTAAGTTTGAATTCTTTATAGGGACATTGAAGAAAGGTGTTGTACAATAAAAAAGAGTAGACATATAGATAAGACTAGGAAGAAGAGAATAAGAGAGAGTATTTTTGGATTTCATTGAAAAATATGGAATTTTAAGAGTAAGTTGTTTTTGTATTATATATCACTAAGGATTCAGATTGGAAGAGGAGTATTCTACATATACATTTAAAGAACGGGTGGTGAAGATTATAGAATATTCTAAATAAAACTTTTATATATGGTGTTACTTCATTTATTAGTATTCTCATAACATCAAGATTTTTATTGATAAAATCATTTTTTAACCCTCTTGGAAATTAGTGAGTGGAAGACATGATGTGTCTATGGTCCTTGGATGAAAAGTGATATTGTCCAAAAGATAATAATAATAAAACAATGTAGTACTTATCTTAAGAAATATCAACTTATCATTGACATTTTCTCCTTGGATTTAGTCCCATGTGGGTGGACTAAATAAACTTTTAGTGTTTGTGATATTTACATTTCTATAATACATTGTCAAATTGTATGATTATATTGATATATTCAAAGTGTATTTTCAAAAAAAGGACATGATCTTATCAAACATGATTCAATAATAAATTCTAGTACACCCTAATTCACCCCCTCATAGGGTTTTATTAGGACCTCAGGTTATAACATGTGGTATTAGAACCATAGGTTAAATCTTGGTGATTCTTTAAGTCAAATTTTTTATCGTGTAGAAATTTCTGAATTCAATGGGAGTAAACTTATTTTATGGATGAAAATATCAGATATAGAAGAATATAATGAGGGAAAATTTAAAATCTCTGGGGCTTGATGTTTTCTTATAAATAGATCTTGAAATATATATTAGTGATACTAAAAAGTTAACAATGACAGAAGAAGTTGATAAATTCTTCAATGATGATGCAAATGATTAGAATACCTTATCTGAAGCATTTTTAATTATACGTACATGAAGGGGGTGAGTTTCCTTTCATCCAAATGGATATGTTATAAAATTTCTAACATTTATAAAGGTGAAAAAAATTAAAGAGTGAAATATAAAAGTCTTCCATAACATATTTTACAATATATAATTAGTTTTAGTGAAAATATGGTTGGTTCCTTCAACTGTCTTATTGAAATTGTTAGTAATATCTGTGGACATGATGACGAGATCAAAGATATCGATATGATGAAGAAGATCATACAGATATTTTCACCATTTTTCAATCTAAAGGTTTTATCACTTGGAGAATTAAATATAGGGTAATTATCTCGAGATGAATTATATAGAAAGGTAGTGGAATATGAAATGCGAGTGAAGATGGAATGTTTCTAAGAATATTCATGTAAGGAAACCATATTTAAATAAATATATAATCTTGAGATTTATTCAGTTGGGAATGAATAAGAACATGGTAATGATGCATTATTTTAAAGATGGTGAGAATGATAAAGGGAGATAAAGGGGGAATTGATTGTAAGATACCTTTAGGCTATCTTTATTGCAATAAGGTTTGTTGCATTTATGTTAGGTGTTAAAATAAATTTTATGGAGGAGATAAAGAGATTTAACTAACTCAAAGTAAAATAAACAAGTTATCCTTTAGAAAGAAATTCAATTCTAGAAATGATAGAGGAAAGAAATCTCAAGGAAGAGTGCTTGTAATTAAAATAAGAGATAATAATGAATAAGATCCTTTTAGATGGCATTGAAACTATGTTTATATTAGACATAAAAAAAATGATATGATGGTTACATTGTAGAAATAAAAAGAATAAGTAAAATATGATGATCAACTAGAGGTAGTTGTTGATCTCAAAGTTGAGTTTGAAGGAGCTTTTTATGAAATTGACCTAAAAAGAAGGAAGAACAAGAATATTGTAGGACTTATGAAATAATCCTTTGGTTAAGTTGATGATATTGAAGTAAAAAAATGATTGGTTATAGAAATTTATAGTGGTAAATGAAAATTATCAAGTGAAGCCTAAAGAAATATTTAAATATAGGTTAAAAATAGAGTAAATAATCTAAGATCATTTATGATCTTAATATATCTATCATGGAGAAAAGTAAGACCATTGAATCACTTGAGGAGGAACTTGTATCATTATACATAATGAATAAGTATACAAAAAAATTAGATTAATCAAGGAAGAAGTTAAAAAATGGAAGGTTTTCAGAGGAAGGACTAAAGGAAAAAGAAAAACAAGGCCCAACATGTAATGAATCATATTTTCCATTATTATTTTATGGTATTTTATAGATCACTGTCAAGACTAGTTGCTGAGATGGAGAGTGATTCTGAGGCTTGGTGTTCCCAAAATAAATGTTTGAATTATATTAAATAAATTAAATACCATTAGTGCACAGAATTCTTGAAAAAAGTGGAAGAACTCTTGAATGGGGGCGTAGATCATAAATCTGAGGGAATAATTGAGTTCATAATGTAGGATTTACAAAATTTGTGACATAATCATTATCGATAAATTCTAGTTGTGAAAAATTCCTCACAAGCATGTCATTTATTAAATAAATTAATTAAACAATTTATTATATTTTTATTCGACACGAAAACTGGTTTTCCAATAAGTATAGGGTTATTTGGATCTACATTGGGTTATCTTCTCAATCCCTCGAGATTTAGATGACTGTTGGAGAGCTTTCTTGGAGAATGACGAAAAATATGGACTGGATGTGGATCATTGCACCAACGGAGTTCATGGATCTCATCGATGTTGAAAACAAAGAACCATTCTTCATCAATGATTGATCTAAATTCCAGATAGAATGTTTTATTCTATTTTTTCCATCCCTTTTCTTAATCTTGGATGAATGAAGATCAATTCTAGGAATAGAATTGACATGTGAATCATCGATAGAATTAATTTGATGGAATTATATCTTGTTCTTTTTTTTTATTCATTTTCCTTCTTCATTATCTATGAAAACAAATCGAGGACAAGTGAAAAAAGTGTGAGGTACGTTCCTCACATATTATGGATTATGGTGTTATTCCCTTGTTCTTCATATGTTAATCCAATGAATTTATTTTGGTCTATGGTTCAATGAACACCCAGTATTCGATCATCGCACAACCGTTCTTTAGAACAACATTTAAATACTATGGGTTAGGTTTGTGATTTATGTTGTAATCATGGTTCAATAGTTGTGGTGGATGATTGAAGGTGGATTAGATATATTTTAGTGTTCTTCTATTCCTAGTTTTTGATGCATGATGTTATAGGATCAATGAGGTGATTCCAAATCATATTTGAAGCCTGAATTCTAGTCAGTGCTAAGGTCAAGGCTTGACCAACCCCCAATCTACGATCACCAACAAGGATGGCGATGGCGGCAGCATGCATATGTGACATAGAGGAGAGCAGTGTGATCTAGAAAATCCCAAGTTACATTGCCTACAACCCAGTGTCACACACTGTGTGAGACCCCCTATGTGGTTCTCGGGTTTATGAATCAATTTATGTATCACATGTTAAGTTATAAGGTAACATACCATATGACCCCTCCAGTATGGATCGACACATACATCTAGAAGCATATCTAAATGATATAAAGTACACCATTAATGGAATTCCATGTAATTGGACTCAGACACAACCAATTGTACGTATTCCAATAAAAACACATGGTCAATGGTACATAGATAAGGCTACTGGAACATTGGAAGGTGTTGGGTGATCCTTACATACTGTGTACCTTGACTACATGTTTTTACTTAGATATTTACATGTTTTTTGTAGATTTACCACACTATAAATCTTGGGGATAACTAGATATATTGTGTACCCATATATACACAACATTTCTCCCCATAAAGAGTGTGTGTAGCTCTTCATTTTTTTTATTTCGGACCAATCATGGTTGAGTATGTTCCCTTGGTCCATTCCCTCGAGGGTACAATATGAAATCACATCCACATCATAGGATAGTGTTCCCCTTTAGAGGATGAGTCTCAGATAGTGTTTTTGGCATCACACCATGGGACCAGAGTGCGATCCTCTATCATCTTTACAACCTTGGTTGGGTTTGTGGAATCGACACAACCTCCTCAAATAAGGGATTGATCCTCCATCTAATAGGTTGTATCCCTAGGGTTTGAGGTCTTGTTTGTGTATGATCCCTTACATAGCAGGTTGATCCAAATTAAGTTCATGGTGTCCCACAGTAGTTCTTGGCATGACCCCTAATATCAGTATTAGGGTCCTATTAGACAAGTGATCTTTCTTGGTTTGGTCCAAATGATCTAGACCTCTTGAATGAGTTTTTTTGGTGACATCATGACTCACATTGTGGATTCTACCGAAACAAGTATTGATTCGAGCATAATCATGTGGTTTACTATAGGTTATGAATGTATAGTTGTATGGTATCGTTTCTGAGTATATCTATGAATTTATATTATACATTTATTTTTTTATCATTGTATTTAGTATAATGTACTTGGTGAATTGTGTTTAGTGTTTCCAGTGTGTCATGTTGGGTATTCTTATACTCACCCCTGCATGTGCTCTACCTGCACATGTCTTGTCTTATGGATATAATAACCATTTTGATCATTTCCCTGGAGTACATAGAGCTTATGGAGCATTTCTAGATCTTGTTAGATTGATGTATTTTTAAAGAGATTTCTTTTGACCTCTGTCTATGCCCTTAGAGTAAGTTGGACTCATTACAGTTTCTAGTTGGGATTGTATTTTACCCATTTTTTTCTTTTAGTACTTTAATGTTATACTTTGGTTGTGTTATCATATATGTATGCATGCATTGTTTCATTTTTTTTACATTTCATCAATGTGTGAGCATGGTGATGTGTGTGTGTACAGGTACATTAGGATAATGCCTTATATTTGTGGGATATGCCTACTCGAAACTAGTCTCTATCCCCTAGCCTATTGGAGATGGGCTTGGGGTAGTCATGGGTCGTACCCAAGTGGGACAAGTCATGATAGAGTGGTATCAGAGCATTTAGTTCTACCTTAGGACCAGATTCAATGAGATTGGTTTGGGGAAATAGTGTTTAGTGTTTTGAGTTCATCATTCAGGAAAGGGACTCCAGTGTTGGTGTGGTGGCTGACGTATCCATACACACTCTGATCACATGCCATCCGACTCAGTGCATGTGGAAATTGGTAGTAGGGAATATTTTGGTAGATGAATCATATATGAATGGGTTGTTTTTTCCATTTCCATCTTAATTCAGATCCCTGTATATGATCCTTGATAGTGGTAGATCTTGTTTTATTTTAGGATGCATCAATGTTGGAAACCAGCCACGATTCCACTATGTGGTCATGAGGATGATCCACCTAGCGATGAATCTTTAGTATAGGGGAAGGTATCATAGATAAAACCTCTGGGTGGTTTTCCACCACGTACTGAATAGTATTTAGTGCTTAAAGTACATTCTAAGGATGCATAAGAGCTGAGTGAAATGCATGAGTTCCATAGACAGATACCTCCTAGGTTTTGCAGTGATCCAGACCCCAGGTTGATGAGGACTGGCTAGAGGTAGTTTCTCACATTTTCCACCTTGTGAGGATGCATGCAGATCAGATGGTTGTCCTTGTGGGGAGTATTGTTTAGAGATATTATGGGAAATGGTAGATCTTAGTGACCCATTCACACGATGAGATATCTCTATCCTAGTAAGACCTTGAAAATATCTTTAGGTAGGAGTTTTATCGATACATTTTGTGATTAGTGCACATCTAGGATCTTCTTGCATATGTAACAGAGAAGTTTAACTGTGGAAGAGTACTCTAAGAGGCTTACTGACCTCTCGTTTTACTCCTTAGATATGGTATGATATTATTTCTTCAGGTTATTAACCTTTGGGCAACGCTTAAACTGCGATATCATGACTTTAGTGATATATCTTTTAATTGCCACCTATACATGGGTTTTGGAGGGATCCTTGGTGGCGGAGAGCTTCCTGGAAGAGTAGGCACTGACAATGGGGGTTGGTAGTGGGATCCCAATAACTGATACCTCGATAGAAGGATGCCGACGAATGTCACATGGATCAAAGTGTATCAAAAACATCAGGAGGTGATCCCAATACACAGGTTCATCAGTGTAGGAATCCCAGGACGGATTGAATTAGCCGAGGGATAGGCAGTGTTTCTCTTAATACAATCTGGGAAATTTGTCTTGTAATTCTCAAACCCATCACACAACTGATCGAGAGATATTTGAGGGACCTCTCATGCATAGGCAGAGGTAGGATCTAGGTGTTCCACATTGAAGATGACATGATATAGTGGTTAGGAGATTACTAGTATGTGGTTAGAGGTTTTACCTATTACCACCACTACCCCCACATGGTCCAAGTTAGGCTTATAGTGCTAGTTGTCAAGGAAGAGGATAGGGGTTGGCTATAGAGTCCTATTACCCTGAGGCTCTAAAGGTGATACAAGGTTTGATCTACGTATTTTATTATTTAGATATAGCATTGATAGAAGTAGGTGTGATTCATTTCTTCCTTTCCACTTCTATAGTTAGAGACTGAGAGATTCAGAGTGAGCTTTAGACTCGACCCTTGGGGTTGGAGACCAATTTCCAGTGACTCAATGATTGTCAACTTATGCTGATAGTACAATCTAATAATTGGAGGTGACTATTTTTTATGAGTTATCTCTATAGTAGAAATGATGCCTTATGACGTCAACTTTTTTATAGAATGGATATCCATAGTTAATGCCCAGATTTTCTATTTTAGGAGGAGTATGTGGTGTGTCCATTGTGATGGAACAAGGTTTTCGATTATGGGTGAGAAATAAACCTTGTAAGTGCATTTTGAGATCAGTCATAAGAGAGTGTAGCCAATTACTCACCAATTTTCCAACATAACTCTTGGATTAGTGTATTCTTTGGCATACTATTTTCCTTCGGTGGTGGTGGAGTATGATGATGTATTTATAGAGGATGTATATGATCTACCTCAAAATTAAGAGATTGACTTCTACATTGACTTGAATCCTAAGATGAAATCGATATCTACACCAGCATATCAGATGGATCCTAAAAAGCTTTGTTAGTTGAGGGTGTATTTGGAGGATTTGTAGGGGAAGGGATTTGTGAGACCCAGTGTTTCCCCCTAGTCAACCCTAGTGTTATTCTCCAAAAAGGCAGATGGGAACTTAAGGTTTTGTGTGGTCTCCCATCACATGAACTAGGTGATTGGGAATAATAAAAATTGGGTATCAAGGTTCAAATACATGTTTCATAATTTTAGTGGGTAATAATGGTTCTCGAAGATTTACCTTAGATCAGAGTATTATTATCTACGAGTATGGGATGAGGAAATGCTTAAGAAAGAATTAAGGTGTCTCTATGGTAACTATGAGTACTTGGTAATGTCCTTTAGCATGATGAACTCCCAAATAGTGTTCATGGGACTCATGAACTGTATCTTCTATACATTCATAGACTTGTTCTTGGTGGGTCTAATCAATGAAATCCAAGTGTTCTCATTGTCTGAGGAGGAGCACTTGAGACACTTGAATGTGGTCTTGGAAACACTTTGAGAGAACCAGATTTATGATAAACTCTCGAAGTATCTATTTTGGATTCAAGAGGTCCAAATTCTAGGACATGACATCTCTGAGGCTAGAGTAGTAGTGGAATTGGAAAAGGTTGAGGTATTTCTTTCTTGGGATCCACCAAAGATTGTTACCAAGGTGTGGAGTTTCCTTAGGTTGTAAGGGTACTATCAATGTTTTGTACCCAATTTATCCAAAGTGAGAGTACCCATGATAGATTTGACCTAAAAGGGGTATCCTTTTCTGTGAATGGAATGCTAATAGTAGTGCTTTTAGGAGTTGAGTCATTTGTTGAAGAATGCTCCCATATTGCTATTTTCAGATGAGGGTCTCGAGTATGCAGTGTTCTGTGATGCATATAAGACTCGACTGAGATGTGTTCTAATGGAGGAAGGAGGTGATTATCTATGGTTCATGTCAGTTGAGACCACATGAGTAGAACTACACAACCTATGATCTTTATTTATCAGTGATAGTATTCAAACTAAATATGTGGTGACACTACCTGATGGGTGAGCGGATTCTAGTCTACTCCAACCACAAGAGTCCCCAGTCTATCTTCTCTCATAAGGATCTTGACATGAGATAGAGGTGATGGCTAGAGTTCCTACAAGAATATGAATTCAATAATGTATACACTCTTGGGAAGGGGAACATGGTGGCAGATGTTCTCAATAGGAGATCTTATTCTTAGTTTTTAACCGAGGCCTCAGAGTAGTTAGCCTCTTCGAAGTTGTCCTTAGTGTATAGGGATGGTGCTTCATTTATAAAGTCAATGGTTAGTACCCCAACACATTTAAAACATGTTAGGGATTCTCATAATGGAGATACTAACTATGGGAACTTATGTTCTTATATACCCATTAGACATTCTCTTAATGGATATTCTGATGGTGGGGAGCACATTATCCTTTCCAGAGGGTTGATAATGGTACCATTGATGTTGTGGGAGGATGTGATGTGGTAGTTTCATACATCCCATTTGAAGGTATATATAAGAGTGTAAAATATGTTCAAGAACCTCTAATGTTAGTTTTTGTGTCTAATTATGATGCGTTGTGTTGCAAAGTTTTCTATCTCGATGCCTTACTTGTCAGCAGGTGAAGGCTGAGAACCAGGTTCCAGCATGTCTAGATCAACCCCTTGAGTTGATAGAGTGGAAGTGGGATATAATTTATATGGAATTAATGAAAATGATACCACATAAGTCTAGGGGACATGATTCCATCGAGGTGATTGTATATAGACTCCCCAATTCAAACCATTTTCTAGCTATTAGAGATTAGGGTTCAGTAAAGATCATGTGACACCTCTATGTGAAGGAGATAGTCTGAATCCATGGAGTTACCTCGATGATCATTTTAGACCATATCAATCTATTCACAGTACAATTATGGATAATATTATAGGATGACTGGAGGTCTTAGTTACACTAGAGCACAACATTTCACCCGCAAAATGATAACCATATTGAGTGGACCATCCATGTGTTGTAGGACATGTTTTGGGCTTTCATGATGGACTTCAGTCACAGTTATGATGATAATATACCATTTTTGAAGTTTTCATACAACAGTAGTTACCATTCTACAATTGGTATGGCACCATTCTAGGATTTGTACACGTATCCCTGAAGGTCATCACATTGTTGGACCAATCCAATAGATTCAACACTAATGGGCCTGGAGTTAATGCAAGATACTATAGATAATGTTCATATAATTCAGGAGTAGATATGGTTTGTATAGAGCCATCATAATTCTTATTTAGACCAACAACAGAGACATATGGAGTTTGATGATGGAGACCATGTGTTTCTAAGGGTCTCACCTCGATTTGGATTGAAGAGATTTGGACATGGTATCATGTTATATATGAGATTCATTGGTCCTTTCCAGATATAGTGTAGAGTTCAAAATGTGGAATAACACTTTTTTCTAATTCCATAGTTTGACCTTGTACATGAAATCTTCCACGTATCGCAGCATTGGAGGTACATGCATGACCTGTTTCATGTTATCGACTAGGGAGAGCATAACATTGATGTTGGAGCCACATTTTTAGAGTACCTAGCATATATCAAGGATCATCATGATAAAATTCTTCTTGAGTGATCAATTCCCCTGGTATATATCTAATGGTAACATAATAATCTTTATGAGAGCACATGGGAGCGGTAGATCCAGATGCAAGACCAATACCAACATTATTAGTAGGATTTTCTATTTTTGGATTAAAATCCCTAAGTTGGGGAGAATTTAATTACTTTTATTTACATGTATTGTTTTTGGATATTAGATGGATTATTTTTGTGACAAGGCGTAGAGACAACATGCGATTATGAGTCTCATTGTGACTGGAATAAATGATTGAAATATGTTGAATATATTAAATACCATACATGCACAGTTATCCTGAAAAGGTGGAAGAACTCTTGATTGGGTGCTTGGATTAGAAATATGACTGCACCATTGAGTTCATAATGATGGATTTACCCAAGGACAATGATAATCTTTATTGGAATGATCCATTTGTGAAAACGTTTTTATGGGAGAAAATTTAATAAAATAAATTAGTTAAAGAATTTTTTTTTATTAGATGAAAAAACCAGTTCTCTTATATGTATACATTTATGAGGATATCCTTATGGATGATTTCTCAAAACCTACAGATCTTAATGACCATCAGAGATATTTCTTGACCAATGATAATGGATCTAGACAATATTGTGGATTGTTGTGCCAACAGTGTTCATGGATCTCATCAACTATGGAAACAAATAACCATTCTTCATAAAAGATCAACAAAAACTCTAGGTATGACATTTTATTTTGTGTTTTCCATAATTTTTCTTAATCCTATACAAACATGGATCAATTCCATGAATATAATTGATATGCACATCATCAGTAGAATTAATTTGATGGAAATATATATTGTTCATTTTTTTATTCATCTTATTTTATCTTCCTATTTGAAAATTTATTGAGGAAAAAAAGACCAAGGCTCTTTCCTCACATGTTAGAGCTTATGGTTTTCTTCCCCCATTCTTTGCACGTTCATCATGAGTATTTCTTTTGGCCTGTGATTCGAAAATTACAAAGTATTTTATCGCTAGGTGATCATTATTCAGAAAAATAGATTAATACTATATGAAAATTTCATGATTTAGGGTGTTATCATAGTGAAAGGATTGTATTAGATGATTGGAGGCAGATTAGATGTATTTGAGGGTTATGTTATTCCCAATTTTTGAAGCATGGTGCAGAAGGCTCAATGAGGTCATTCTTGTATAGATTCCAACCCTTGATTCAAACTATGGATAAAGAAATGGATTGAAAGACCCCTGAAATACAATCTAAGGCTAGGAAGGAGGTGGTAGTATTTGTCATAGGCAACATGGAGGAGAGCCTCATGATTTGGAAGATACAAGGTTACATGGTGTGACATGCCTTTTGGGACCCCTTATGATGTGGGGGTTTCCATACCGAGTTAACTATAACATGCCATGTGACCCCTCTGTGATGGATAAACATGTACTTCATTAGGTAAACGAACATGCCCAAAAGTACATGGCCCATGGTACGTAGTGCACTCTGACAGATACATGGCCATGTGTACGGAGGATGAAACACAACCATGACTACTGGTACACAAACATAGCCATCAACACATAGGTAGGTTCTAAGAGATATCTATACACTATGTAACTTTCTTACATGCTGTGTATTCAAATATTTACATGCCTTGGGATGATTTTCCACCCAAGAAAACTAGGGTATAACTGGTCCTCCTGTATAGACCTAAGTATATGTAGTGTTCAACTTTAAAAATCGTGTGTAGCTCTTCATTTCCTTATTCTATACCAGTCTATGTTTACTATGATCCCTTGGTCCATTCCCTCAAGTTTATAGTGTGTCATTGCATCAAAATCATATGATTTTAATACCCTATGGAGGTTGTGTCTCAAATAGAGTTTATGGTGTCCCTTTGTGAGACTGGAGTGTGATTCTCTATCATCATTACACCCAATGTGGGGATTGTGGAATCAGTGAAACCTACTTGAGTAGGGAATTTATCCTCCATCCAGCAGGCTGTATTGATTGGATTTTTGGTATCATTGGAATATGATCCAAAATGTAGAGGGTTGATCTGGATTGGGTTTAGGGTTTCCTACAGTAGTTCTAGCCATGACCTGTTATCTGAGTATTAGGGTCTTCTTAGACCAGTGATATTTCTTAGGAATGGACCAATTATCTAGACCTCTTCGATGAGTGTCTTCGATGACAACATGACTCAAGGAGTGGATTATACTGGAACAAGCATTACATCGAGTAGAATCCTATAGATGGTAGTTGGTTATGACTACTTGGTGACATGGTGTATTTCATGAGTATATATAGGTTTTTCTATTATACATTTATTTTTATATATTTGTATTGAGATGAATATATATCATACATTTTGTTTTCTGTATTTCATACTGGGTATTGTTATACTCACCCCTTCATGGGAATTGGCCTTATATGTCATGTCGTATGAAGATGATGACCCTTTTGATGTTGTCCTTGGAGGATATGGAGCTGGTGGAGCATAGCTTAAGGTTGTTAGACCGATGTGTTTTCTAGGATATTTTTTTTGACTTTAGTACTCACCCTTGGATCTGGAAATATTAATTACAGTTTTGGTTGGGATTGTATTTGGCCACTTGTTCACTTTCAGTACTTCAATATCATATTCTTATTGTGGGATTATATATGTATGATTGCATTGTTTCATTTGTTTTACATTTCAATAATGTGCGGTATTGTATATGTGTGTGTGTGTATAGGTACATTTGGAAAATTCCTCCAATTAGTGGGATATGCCTACTCGACACTGGTCGCCATCCACTAACCTATTATAGGTGGGATTATGGTATTCATGTGTCAATCCCTAGGGGTTCGGGTCATGAAACTACATGTAGGGGTGGGCATGGATTGGTTTGGTTCATTTTCAAATAAAAAACAATCCAAACCATAATTTTTAGTTTAGTTTTCATACATTGCAAATAAAACCTTTTAACTATAGTTTGGTTGATATTAAAAAATTTCTAAACCGTTAATTTTTGGTTTTGATTGATTTGAGTTATATATTAGACTATTTTTATACTAACTTCCTTGATAGGTATCCATGTTATTTTATAATGATTGGATGATAATTTGAATTGAATTTATACATAATCATTGACATGGTGAAAATATTTTTTTCTAGAACTACTATTAAAATAAAACTTTTGTCATCAAGTAAACTTGACATATAATTGGAGACTATATTTCCTGTGGAAATAGAATTAAATAATCATAATCAATTTAAAAAGTTGTGGGGTTTAGTTAAACAGTTTTGGTTTTTTTGGAACCTAAACCAAATCAGAAACGACAAGGATTTGTTAAAACTATAACACACACCAAAATTCATGAGGAAAACTATTATTTCTTGTTTTGGGAGGTTTTTCCCACCCCTAACCATAGATATTGATGAAGTGTTAAACACTCTAATACACAATTTCATGGGTAAAATAGGTCTTGGATACAATACTGAAACATAAAAACAATGAAAAAATGTGTGAAGAGAAAAGGGAAGTAGAAGACACAAGAATGTTCTCAATCATTGGGAATATATCAATAGACAAAGAATAATTTAGAATCTAGAAGTAAAATAAAAATAGTATCTTGAAATGATTTATTTGAAATTCATGGGGATTAAACCAACACTCGCGTATTCATGTTATTTTCTCAAAATGCTTTATTTTGATGAGTAAAAAATTAATTAGAATTTGTTTATTACCAGTGGTTATGCAGAACCATAGTGACGTTTTTTCATAGCAGTTAACTCAATTTTATATCATTTTTTTATATTAGCATCACTTATAACTAACATTAAATATTTCGTGGTGTTTTAGTAGTACCTAATAGTATTTAGTGGTTGTTTAGAAGTAGGTAGAAGTTGTTAAAACCATCCCTTAAAGTTAATGATTTTTTTTTATTTTTCAACAGTTTAGACCATTTCTAAACACCATTAAAAATTAATAGAGAATAGGGGGAATTTGAATATACCACTACCTACAATTAGAAATACAAATATATCCACAATATACAGAATTCAATACTTTTAGTGGTCAAAGAAAAAGAAGATAAAATATTTATAAAAATTATATAAAAAACATTTTAAATACATTAATATGTTTTTTAGTCAAATGATTCAAAGGATATATGTATAAGTTTGAAAAAAATATACAACACATGAAAATGGGAATCCAACATCAACTATATCCCTATAATTCTGGATGGATGCTCCCAGATGATCCACACTCATAATGCTCCTATTGAATAAAATCCTCTTATGCATATAATGCCAATGTTGAATAAAATTTTCAATATAAATTAGTTTTAATTACAAATTATACATATAGAATATGTTTAGAATAATTATCATAACAATATAAATATATTGAAATAAATATATTAGATTCATTATCACTCATATCAATGATGTAATGTCTGAAGGAATGATCACAGTCTTTCCCATAAATAGATATGGAAAAATAATTAGACTTATATTTTTTAGGAATAATAAATAAAATAAAAATTAAATATTTATTTTGACCAAATTTTACTTATTTATAAATAAATATCATTCTTCCAGAATTTGAGAATTTTCATCATATCATGATACATGATGGAAAGGGACATTATCCCACACGCTAATTTCTCCCAGAACTGCATGTACAGGCCTCTAACATCATCTGTAAGAACACTATAAATATTAAATGACATAATTAGTTTATAGATGTAATAATATTCTTTACATTAACAATAACATAAAATTCACAATCTCCATCCAATACACTCATAATGGTAACTGTGACATCATATTCTCAACTGATGATTTATTCTCAACTTTTCTATCTGATCCCCTCGACACCCCTAAAGAAAAATTGTGATAAATTATACCACCTATGTCTATAGTGTCCATCTATAATGAATTTTTTTTATAATTTATTAAAAATATATAAAATTTATATTTTGACATAGACTTGAGATATTATTTAATTGGATAAGTATGAGTTTAGTATTTTGTAATGTGTTGTAGAATTTTGACCATGAAGTATTATTAGGGTATTAAGAAAGGGAAATAGTATTTAGGTGATGATATTGGGACTATTAAGGTCAATAAGTTAAACCTTGTAGTGTTGGGATCTGTAAGGTAGAGTGAATTATAAAAAGAAAATTTTGTGGAATTAGGAAAGTTATTTTATTGATGATTGTTATGTTTCAATCCTTATTTTTAAATTTATTAGAGAGATGTATTGATAAAATGGGGAATAATGAATGTTATGAGCAAATTAAATGGGTACATGGACATATGATTTATATAATACCTTCTTGAATCTTTAAATCATTTGGGTTTCGGTATTACAATATCCAAAAATAATTTTAAATAATTTAGAACAAGATATATGATATAAAACAAGAAAATATATTGAAAATGATTTATATAGACTAATTGAATTAATATATTCTAAATTAAAAAATAATAAGTTAATGAGGACTAAGCATACAATCAATTAATTTTTCATTGACAATATTATCATCATCCTCTAATGTTAACATGAATTTTTTATCTTACACCTCCCATATAAGGCTGATTATTTAAATATCATGATAGATAGATAAAAAATATCTTATTATTTATGGGGCTCACTGTATAAAAAAAATATCTGGTTCTTCACACTCACTAGAATATATCAATTGATATGAGTTAACATGAGTAAATTGTAATGAAACATTCCTGATGCCTCTGTAAATATCGAATCAATTTCATTGGAATAACACAACTAAAATTTTTTTAGGATAATTTAATTCAATAATGTCAATTAAATTTACATAGTATAAAAAATCTTCATATTTTGTGAATGTGCCACTATTTTTTGTTTTTAGACCTAACTCAAACAAAACTGTATAGAACATGAAGCCATTAATATTATAAGCATTATATCTACTACACTACTTCAAAGGTCCTCAAGCCAGCCATTTTAAATCATCTAGAACTGTAACTCGATTATCAACATTCATGATCTATATGTATTAATATAAAATATTATTAGTTATATAAAATATTATTAGTTATATAAAATAATATATCAATATATTATGTATATGAAATTGATTATGATCCTACATGACATGCAGACCAATCTATAATTTCGTTGTTAATTGACCTTATTTTAATCTTTTTATCATTTTATTTTTGACTCCAAAGTTGTCTCTTTGTTTGTGTTTTCAATTATTCAACGTAGGTATCTTTATTAAAACTATTGAGTGTAAAATATCTATATGCTTTTATGAAGTCTATTTGTGTCAATGGAATTAATGATATTTTTCTAACCTAACGACCTAACATTGTAATGTTTTCTGATTTACTATATAAATACAATTTATTTTCTTTGTGATAAACTTGTGAAATTTTATTAAATCCTATTTCAATATTATACAAATACCTCAAGTAAAAGGATAGACACTCTTCACCCATGTACCCTTCCATATTAGATCCTTCTATTTGATATTTATTTCCCATGAAATACTTCAAATGTTCTAGATTCCTTATTAGAAAATTAATAATACCATTATAAACCTATATGTGATGAGTATGAAAATTTTAATGTATCTATTGTCATGAATTACTTTTAAAATAACACATTATGGGATATATCCATCAATAATGTATAGTCCCCAAAACTTTAACTCACTGAGTTAATTGCACAGTTAGATGAACCATCACATTGAAAATGATGGAAGGAATATAATATTCAAATTAAAATTATTTATTAATGTTTTTCACGATCAATGGGGTTTAAAGTTTTCTCAAAAAGATGTCTAAAAAATGTCAAAAACTCAATTATAATTGTTGTTATTTTTTTCAGGTAACAATTTATGAAATGATAAATCTAGAAACTTATCCTTAAAAATATATGAGTTTTTTATTTTAGTCCCTTGTAACTTATGATTTTTCAATTCAACTCATTTTGAAATACAACTTGAATATCCATCCAGAACATTCACATTTTCTAATCCTATAATAAAAACATAATTTTGTTTGCTTTCAATGTGAAAACAACTATACGATATGTCACACCCTATCTTTTTTAAATAATTTATTTTCTTATTTTATATCCTGGTAATTTTTTTTTCGGTTTTTGGGTGAGCCCATGTTTAAAATTATTGAGTTCTTATTTAAAAATTCATGTTTTGGCCTTGACTCTATTCAACACACCAAAGTTGAAGCCACGTGACTTTGTCTGGGTAATCGCGTGACCTCGCCCAGTTCACCGCGCGACCTGCTCGATGTTCCAGGAAAATAAATAAAATGTAATGAATAATAAAATTAAAATGATAAAGAATGAAAAGAAAATGATAAAATATATATATATATATATATATATATATAATATTGATAATATTATTATTTTGAATAATAATATTTTCATTATTAAGATTGTTATTAGTTTAATTATTATCTAGTTTATTAAGTTTATCATGTTTATTATTATTATTATTATATTATTATTATTATTATGAATGTTATTTTATTTCCATTCAATTTTTAATTCCTTTTTTACTTTGTTTTTTTCATCTTGGGTTGGCTATCTCCCCCCATCCTCCTTCGCACTACGCCTTCTGGGCCTCCTCCCTACACACTGGTGGTCGTCACCCTACTCCCTCCTCTCTCTCCCAGTTGCACCACCGCCTCCCTCATGGCCAGCTGCTCGCGCCGCTCCTCCCTCCCAGCCAGCTCCTCCCACTGTGCTTCCCTCTCGGCTAGCTGCTCACGGTGCACCTCCCCTTGGTGCCCTACCTACCTCTTGTGACCCACATCCGGCGTGCCTCCCCTACATGTCATGACCTATACTGGTGACACCTCCTTCTAGCTAGTCTGACCGGCGCTCCCCCTCCACCTTGAAAGATACCCACCGCCACCCCTTATCTCCCTCGCAAAACCCACATGCACAACACCATTGGCTTGCCTCTGCTCCTTCTAGCAACCATACACCAACACCCCATTCTCCTTCGACAGACGTGCCTCATTTTAGTAAGTCGTTTTCTCCTCATTAGGGTTTTTAGTTAGGGTTTCATGTTTTTAGGGTCTATTACGATAATTTTTATCCGATGTCTTATTTTTAGCATTTAATATGACTTTTTTGTGGTAATGCTAGCTAGAAATTGGAGTTGTGCGCCATGTTTGTGAAGTATTTCTACCCCATGGTAGGTGACTCCATTCCTTAGCATATATTGATGATTTAATTTATTTGTTAAATTGTTTTTTAGACATTCCATACTTTAATTTCATTGTGAGAATTGTTTTTTTTTTGAAGTGGTTAGGATGCCTATGTGTTTGAAATGAATTTTAGTAAAGGAAATGGTTATATTTTGTGTGTGTTCTAGTGTGTTTCTTTTTTGATGGAGTTGATTCCTTATTTAGAAGGTTCAAATTGTGTTTTTGTAAAAGATTCAAAGTGTTTTGGTTTTGGAAAGTGAATTTCTATGGAAAATGGTCTATGTTCCATGTGTGTATCACATGTGCCATTCCATTTCATGTCTTAAAAGTGTTTGATAAAATGTGTAGTAGATTTCAAACTCTTTTTGAAATGAATTGGATGTACATATGGAAATAATGGGGTTTTCTAAAATAATTCATTGTTTTCCAAGTGTAAACCATTATTGTGAGTGTTGGAAGTGTTTTGGTAAATTTTGTAACATATTTATTAAATTGTGTAAATAGTACTAGTCATAGTTTAAAAAACACATAAGATGCGAATCTGTTGGAAAGAAGGTTTTTTTAAAAAATTGTGTTTCCTTGGAATTATAAATCTTGTTTCAAACCCTTGAAACTGAATTGAAAATTGGTTTAACAATAAAAACCATGATTTGATTTTCATATATTTTACATTTGGTTTTAAAGTGGTGTTTTTATATGAAATCATGTGTGTTTTTTATTTCAACCATTGTTTTCTAATTTTATGTGTTTCATAAATTGTTTAGTTTGATTTATTAAAATATATTTAGAATGTAAGAGATTTATTTGATAGGATTAAATGCACGTTATGTTTTAAAAGGTACTTTTATATGTGAAACTGGGCATTTTTCACGTGAAAACCCTTCATGTGCTATTTAAAAATGATATATAAACTTTTTAAATGATCTATTAAATTATCTGAGAGGTTCGAATTATGTTCAAAAATAGTTTTGGTGCAAATAGGTTTTAAAAATGTAATAACTTGGCAGGATGGTTATGTTGTGCACCCTTAAATATTAATTGTATATTTTTTAAATGATGAAAAGAATGTTTGATGATTGACTTTGGTTTTTGTGTGGATTTAAAAAAGGGATTGGACATTAAATTTATTGGTTATAATTTTGTGCCTTTGTTGTGTCTTTCCCAATGTTGTTTTATGATTTGAAAATGTATTTTCAAAATTCTTTAGTCATGTATAAAATGAAAAATGGATTAGTTCATGCAATTCGTGATTTCTTGACATGCATGACTTTGGTTATGGAAGTAGTGGGTTGTGTGATATGTGAATTTTGAACTTGATTGAGCACAAAGGAACCCCGGGTACCTAGGTGGGCAGATTATGACTAGTACGATAGATGATACATAAGTGGTTTTTCCCGGTTTCGTCTAGCATGATTGATGTTACAACACTAACTAAACTTTTGTGATTATTAGATACCACTAGGTTATAGATGTTTTCCCCTACTAGTGGTTTGTACTTGATAACGTAGATCATTGGGGTTCATATGACATGTTTACGCTGAGGAATGAGGTTTATAGCATCCCACACGTGCTATCTACCTTAGGGGATTTACCCATAGTACTTTATAATTTGTGACATGGTGCCTTCCATTGGTATATGGAAGACCACTTGAGTATGGTTGTGTGTATGAAATTTTCTCCTCCACATTAAAATACTGTTTGTAAAATGGATTTTTCTCAAGTGTTCCTTTATAACTTTTAGCGTGTAAATTTTTTCCTTAAAATAATTTTAAATGTATGATTTTGAATTATCATTTTAAATTATATCTTGGATGTTGTGGAATTATATATTTTTATTGGGTGGTATTCTACTTGGATCATGGATAACACCCTACATACACCTTTGGGTGTATACAGACCTTGATCTTAGTGTATTCTAGGTTGAGGGATCATGATTAGTGAGGGGGTTCGGGTTGTTGATGGTATTCTCATGCAGGTTGGTGTTGGTATCTTGAGGATGTTGTGAAACATGTTTCTTGGAGGTTTGTGTTGATTTTTTAGCTTTCTTTCTTTCTTTATGTTCCCTTTGGTTTATGAGTTGAGTTGTAAAACTTAAATTTGATATTAGTTTAAGGGACTGTTAGGATTCCTATTTTTAGATTTAGTTTATTTATCTTATTAGTTTTGTGTGTTCATTATTTAAGTTAAATCATTACCTCATTTTATTTTTGATACTCCGACACTTGTACCATCCCATGGTGATCGGGAATGCCCCTTGGGCCTTACCACAGACCAAGACAGGTGCCGGGTCAGATGGTGATCTCTCTTGGTTTGTGAAAAAATGGTATTAGAGGAGGTTTTCTCTCTTTAGTATTTTTCTTTATGAGAGTAACCTAGTAGACCAGATCTAGGATTATCAGGACTTGAAATTCAGATTATGAGTAGGGTTCCTGGCCAGAACACCTCGAGATAGAGCTCAAGTTACCAGGGGAAGTCAGGTTTCATCCGAGTCATTTTCCCCTTGTGGTATCTTGTTGTTTGGAAAATAAAATAGGAGTTGGGAAATGGTCTTTGTAAGCTCTCAAGTTCTGAAAATCCATGTTGTGCTAGGGATGTTTCCCTAGAATACTCCCCATGGTTTTGGTGTGATAGGCTATGACCGCCAACCATATATCCAAGTCACCCACTAACACTAGTTTCATCTTGCATTGTTCCTCATCGAATTGTTTTGGAATTGTAGAAATTTTTTTTAAGTAAAAATGATTTTTTCATGGAAAATGTTTTGAGAATAATATCATTAAAAAGAAATTGATTTGTATGGTTTTAAAAGTGTGGGTTTAATGTTTTGTTTTGAAAAATGGAAAGGTCTAGTTTTTATCCTTTGTATTCTCATGGCAGACTACACACATTAGTATATATGGAAGGGGGAATGGTCAGTGGTATGGGAGGATGAGTACCTGGATGGACATGAGTTGGTGCCCGATTGTCATGATAACATGCATGTTTAAGGCCCATGGGATTCCATTGGTGAATGGGCAGCCCACCCTCCTGGATTTTTTTTGACTATGTTTTAAAGAAAGGATGGAGAGTTTGATGATCCATAGGTGTGTGGTGTGTATTTTTGTGTTTTGTGAATCATGTAGTGGGGTGTTTTGAGTTTTGGAAACCTATATTGTTTGGATTATGTTCCATGTTTGTGTCTCATTGGTAAGTTGATATAAGGTACTCGTTAGTAGTCTTCTTTTAGAAGTGTTTTGGGAGTCTCTATAGTGGTTTTTCCCGTGCATCGGGTGTTTTCTCAAGGAATTCTTGACCAATGGACCATTTTTTTGGGTCTTTAGTTATTCTTTATAGATAGTGTATTCCCATATTAGGAGATAATATTATTTTGAGATGTTTCTTGGGTGATTCTATGTTTTTTGGACCTCTAAATGCTCGGAGAAAGGACTTTCCTTTTGAGTGATAATGTCATGTTTATCCCTTTTTTATTCTTGGTCAATTAAATCCTCTTGCAACATGAGAGTGAATACGAGAGTGTAAATGTTGTTTTTGTTTCCTTGAATTATTTGATGGTTAAAGGGTAAATTTAAAATTCTTTATATTTGATGTTTCTTTTGGGAAGAGGCCTAGAGTTGTTGGTGCGGGATGCTGTTTTAAATGACCCTTGGGTCATTCATTAGTTTCATCTAGGATGAGTTATTTCTAGGCCACTGGTGTTAGAATCTGGTCATAAGAGGATGTTTTTCATGCTTTCAGAAATATTGTTCCGTTTTTGACTCAGCTTAAACTCCCTTTTAATGTGATGTTTCATTCAGTTGAAAGTGTCATGTTGGGTGACCCTTCGCAGAGTTGTAATCTTTTCGGTTGCAAGGGTGAAGGTTGTAGGACATTCCAAGGGCCTCTATCTTGATATAAGTATATTTTCTATTGGGAAATTTAAAATTCCTCTATTTTATAGGAAGGTGTATTTTATGTTTCATTCCTCTCGATGTTTCAAATTTGGGGTAACAGGGGGTTATATGCATGAAACATCATAGATTTCGTATTGGTGATGTTCTGTGTCAAGGTAAGTGGATGTCATGGTGTGTTGTGCTTGATGGTAACTCCTCGATTGCGGAATGTTTTCTTGTGGAACTAGAGAAAAGAATTTTTTTTCGGGGATTTTAGTGCTTGAATTTGAGGCAAGAGATGCATCGACCAACAGAGATCCAGCCATAGGTCTTGGATTGAAGTTGGCGCGTAGTCAGTGGAATCCTAAGTCCATGAAAGGATTGGGTCCAATTATTGTTCTCAATGTGGAAGAGGGAGATAGTTTAAACCTCAAGTTTCATTAACTCGTTTCAATTGTTCCCTTTCGGTGGAAAGTGGTGTGAGGACCTCCTTTCCATGGGTGGCCGATTTGAGCATAGGGTTTATCCCTATGGTATGTGAAGGCTTAGTCTTTGTGCTTCCTAAGACCCTGGTGGTTGTCTCACCTAGTGAATGCCTTTAGTTAACGGCCCTTATAGGGTATTTTTGGGTAAATTGCTCTTAATTTGGTTTTTGGGGTCATCCGACGATGTGAAGTGGTTGGTTTTCCATCAATCATGGATTTGATGCTTTGGTAGTTGGGCCCTTCCCTTCCCGCCCCTTATGGTGGGGGTGTTTGGTAAGTACTAGGATGTTTCAAAGTTTGTGTATATTATGTCAGTTCTTATGGAATGGAGATCCACTGTGAGTCTCGTTGAAATCCCTCTAGAGTAATCCTATGCCCGCCTATTTTTATGGTGGGGATCCCCTTTGAGATTCCCCATGTTGACCTGTAGGTTCTGGTCTTAGAGATGGCATGGTGGTAGGTAATAAGAGTGTTCTTTTGATGTGGTATGATCTTGTTTCTTCATTGCATTGAAATGGTGTGGTTTTCATTTAATGGTGATTGGGGTGTTTCTTTTTGTGAAGTTAGTTTCCATGGTTATGAGAGTTCCTTTAATTGATTAATCAAATGGAGGTGTTCTAAATTTCTGGGGAAGGTGACACATAGTAGAAAGTCTTTTTACAGGTTTCTTGAGGTTTTCATTTATGTCACTTTCCCTGAGCATAGTGTATTTTCCTCTTTCAACTGGTTTTTCATCAGAATCCTATTTGAACCATAAGGGGGTATAATTTTCTACTTTGGGGGGCTCAACCTTTGTTGTGGATTTCTGGGAATATAATGTTTTATCTGGGGGAGAATTGTCACACCCTAACTTTCTCAATTAATTTAGTTTATTATTTTTATGGCCTGGTAATGTTTTCATCAGGTTTTCGGTGAGCCCATGTTTAAACTATTTGAGTTCTTATTTAAAAATTCATGTTTTGTCCATGACTATGTTAAACGCACTACGGTCGAAGCCACGTGGCTTTTCCTGGGTCATTGCGCGACCTCACCTGGTTCACCGCGTAGCCTGCCCGATGTTCAAGGAAAATAAATAAAAGGTAATCAATAATAAAATTAAAATGAGAAAAAAATGAAAAGAAAATGATAAATAAATAAATAAATACTAATTATAATAATATTATTATTCTGAATAATAATATTATCATTATTAATATTGTTATTAGTTTAATTATTATCGAGTTTATAAGAATATTACTAATTTTATTGAGTTTATTATGTTAATCATTATCATATTATTATTATTATTATTATTGATATTATTTTATTTTCATTATTTTATTTTACTTTTTTTATTTCCTTCTAGGATTGTCTAGCACCCCCCCCCCTCGTTTTTTTGCATCGCGCTTATCGGGTCTCCTCCCTATGTGCTGCTAGTCACTTCCCAGCTCCCTCCTCCCTCTCCCGATTGCGCCGCTGCCTCCCTCCTGTCCAACTGCTTGCGCTACACCTCCCTCCCAGCTAGCTACTCGCACCATGCCTCCCTCCCGACCAGCTGCTCATTCCGTACCTCCCCTCGGTGCCCTGTCTCTCTCATGTGACCCACTTCCAGTGCGCCTCCCCTACTGGTTGCGGCCTAGACTGGTGCTACCTCCTTTCAGACACTCCGACCAGCGCTCTTCCTCCACCATGACAGACAGCTTCCACCGCCCCTTATCTCCCTAGAAAAACTCACACGCACAGCCCCCTTGGTCGGCCACCACTCCATCCAACAACCCTTCACCAACACCATGTTCTCCTCCGGCGCACACGCCTCCTTTTGGTAAGTTGTTTCCTCCTCCTTAGGGTTCTCATTTAGGTTTTCATGTGTATAGGGACCAATTGTGATAATTTTGATCTGATATCTGGTTTTTAGTGTTTAATCTGAGTTTTTTGTGATGCATCTGGAAAGCAATTGGAGTTTTACGCCATGTTTGTGAGGTTTTTATACACCAAGGTAGGTGATTCCATGCCGTATAATCTATTGATGATTTAATTTTTTTGCTAAATTAATTTTTTTACATTTTAAACATTAATTGGGTTGTGAGAATTGTGTTTTTGTAGTGGTTAGTATGCCTATGTGTTTGAAATGAATTTTAGTAAAGGAAATGGTTATATTTTGTGTATGTACTATTGTGTTGCTTTTTGGAATGAGTTTTATGCCTTTTTGGAAGGTTAAAATTGTGTTTTTGGAAAATATTTGAAGTGTTTTGGTATTGAAAAGTGAATTTATAAGGAAAGTGGGTTATGTCCCATGTGTGTTTCCCATGATCCATTTGGTTTCATACCCTCAAATCATTTGATAGAATGTATATAAGATGTGAAGATCTATTTGAAATGAATTTTATGTACGTATCGATAATAAGGGGGTTTTCTAAAGAAAATTGTTGTTTTCCAAGTGTAAAACATTTTTGTGAGTGTTGGAAGTGTTTTGGTAAATTGTAAAACATATTTATTAATGTGTAAAATCAGTGTGAGTCATGTTTTCAAAAACACATATGATGTAAATGTGTGGGAAATAAGGTTTTTTTTAAAAATTGTGTTTCCTTGGAATGTTAAGTTGTTTCAGACCATTGAAATTGAATTAAAATTTTTTTGAACAATGGAAAGCATGTTTTGATTTTCATATATTGAACATTTGGTTTTAAAGTGGCATTTTATATGAAATCAGGAGTGTTTTGTGTGCGTGTAAACCTCTGTTTGATAATTTTAAGTGTTTCATAAATTGTTTAAATTGATTTATTTAATTATATGTGGAGTTCGGGATATGTATTTGATAGGATTAAATGAGTGTTATGATTTTAAAGGTAATTTTATATGTGAAACTGTGTATTTTTTCACGTAAAAACCTTGCTTTTATTTTTATAAATGTTCTATAAAAAATCTAAATGATCTATTAAATTATTTGAGAGGTGCGGAATATGTTCGAACATATATTTGGTGTACGTATGATATAAAAATGGAATACCTTAGAATGATTGTTATGTTTTTCACCCTTAAATATGAATTGCATATTTTTTTAAAATGATGAAAATCATGTTTGATGATTCTATTTGGTTTTTCTATGGATTTAAAATGGGTCATGGCCATTAAATTTTTTGGTTTTAATTGTGTTCATTTTTTGTATTTTTTCAAATGAATTTTTATGATTTGAAAATGTATTTGAAAAAGGATTTAGTCATGTGTAAGATGAAAGGTTGTTTTTTCAAAAAATTGGTGAATTCTTAACATGATTAACTTTTGTTATGGAAGTGGTGGTGTTTGTGATATGTGAATGTGGAACTTGATTGAGCACAAAAAGGTAACCCTAGGTACCTAGGTCGGCGGATTAGGAGTAGTATGCTAGAAGATATGTAAGTGGTTCATCTGAGTTTTGTCCAGAAGGATTGACATTACAACACTAACTAAACTTTTGTGATGATTTGAGACCAATAGGTTATGGATGTGTTTCTCTACTAGTGGCTCGTACATGGGAATGTATATCTTTGTGGTTAATATGCCATGTTTACACTGAGGTATGATTTTTATAGCATCCCACGCATGCTAGATACCTTAGGGGATATTCCCACAATGCTCTACTATTCACGACGTGGTGCCTTCTGTCAGCATACAAAGGACCACCTGAGTTTGGGTGCATGTTTGAAATTTTCTCCTCCACTTTAACATAGTGTTTTTAAAATGGGTTTTCTTCAAGTGTTCCTTTATTAATTTTATCTTGTAAATATTTTCCTTAAAATCATTTTAAAAGTATTATTTTGAATATGAATATTAAATTATCTCTTTGATGTTGTGCCATGGAATCATTTTATTGGGTGCTATCCGACTGGGCTCTTGGCTCACACCCTACATACACCTTTGGGTGTATCCAGACCTTTCTCCATGTGTATTCCAAGTTGAGTCATCATTCCTAGTGAGGGGGGTTTGGGTTTTTGATGGTCTTCTACTACAATTTTGGGGTGGTAGCTTGAGGATGTTTCACCTATTTTTTCTTGGAGGATTTTGTTGAATTTTTATCTTTCTTTATTTATTGTAGTTCCCTTTTGTTTTGAGTTGAGTTCATAACCTTAAATTTGATCTTTGTTTAAGGGAATATTTGGTTTCCTATTTTTAGTTTTAGTTTATTTATATTTTTAGTTTTTTATGTTCATTATTTAGGGTAAATTGTTCCCTCATTTTATTTTTGATACCTGGGAACTTGTGCCAGCCTATGGGGACAGGGAATGCCCCTCGGGCCTTTCTGCGGACTTAGTCGGGAACCTGGTCAGATGGCGATCTGGCTTGGTTCTTGAAAAAATGGTATCAGACAAGGTTTTATCTCTTGAGTCTTATTCCATGGGAAAGATATTGGGTAGAAAAGAGCTAGTATTGTTGGGACATTACATTCCAATTATGAGTAGGCTTCCTGGACAACGCACCTCATGAAGAAACTGAAGTTACCAGGGGAAGTCGGGTTTAATCTTAGTCATTTGGCCCTTGTGGTTTCTTGTTGTTTGGAAAATGGATTGGGAGTTGGGGAAATGGTCTTAGTGATATCGCAGGGCTAGGAAATCCATGTTGATATGGGGATATTATCCAAGAATACTTTCTGTGGTGGTGGTGTGATAGGCATATGGCTGCCAAACATATGTCCAAGTCACCCGTTGACACTAGTTTCCTCTTGCATCGTTCATCGTCTCTTTGTTTTGGAATCGTGGAAATTTAGTTTTTAAGTAAAAATGATTTGGTCTTGGAAAATGTTTTGAAAATAAGCACAATAAAAAGAAACTGATGTGTATGGTTTGAAAAGTGTGGGTTGAATGTTTTGGTTTTGAAAAATGGAATGGTTTTGTTTTGATTCTTGGTGTTATCATGGGAAACAACATTCTTGGGTATATATGGAAATGGGAATGGTCAATGGTATGAGAAGATGAGTGACTGGGTGGACATGAGTTGGTTCCTGTATTTCATGAGAGAATTAATGTGAAATGCCGATAGGGTGCCATTGGTGAATGGGAAGCCCACCCTCCCGACATTTTTTTGATAGTGTTTTAAAGAAAGTATGGGGTGATTGATGATCCATAGGTGTGTGGTGTGTATTTTTGTGTTTTGGGAATGTTTTAGTGGGGTGTTATGAGTTTGGGGAACTGTTATTTTTTGTATGATGTTCAATTTTTGTGTCTTATTATTAAGTTTATTTAAGGTATTGGTTAGTAGTCTTCTTTGAGAAGTGTTTTGGGAGGTCTCTACAGTGATTTTTCCCATGCATCGGGTGTTTTCTCATGGAATTCTCGACCAACATACCATTATTTTTGGGTCTTTAGTTCTTCTTCCTAGTTAGTGTACGCCCCCATCAGAAGCTTATATTCTTTTGAGATTTTTCCTGATGATTCACCATTGGATGGACCTCCAATTGATCGAAGAAATGACTTTTATTTTTTGGTTCTAGTGTCGTGTTTATCCCCTTTCTCTTCTTGATCAAGTAAATCCTCTCGCAGCAGGAGAGTGAATGGATGAGGGTGAATAAAATTTTGGTTTCCTTTATTAATTCTATGGTTAAAGGGTAAATTTAATCTTTTTTAATTTTTATGTTTTGTTGGAAGGGGCCTGGAGTTGTTGGTGCAGAATGCTGTTTCAAATGACCCTTGGTTCATTCATTGGTTTCATCTAGGAAGAGGTCCTCCTAGGTTACTACTGTGAGATTCTGGTCATAAGAGGATGTTTTGGATGCTTGTTGAAATTTGGTTCCATTTAAGACTCATCTGAAACTCCCTTTTCATGTAATGTTTCTTTCAGTAGCAAGGGTCGTGTTTGGTGACACTTAAAGGTGTTGTGATCTTGTTTAGTTCCAAGGGTAAAAGTTGTGGGACTTCCCAAGGGACACTGTATTGACATAAGTTTGTTTTCCATAAAAAAATTTCAAATTCCACCTTTTTATTGGATGTTTTATTTTATTTTTTGTTCTTATAGATGTTTCAAGATCAGGGTAACAAGGGGTGATGCACATGAATCATCTCATCTTTCATATTGGTGATGTTCTGTTTTGAAGTAAGTGGATGTTAGGGAATGTTGTTCATGATGTTGTCTCTTCGATTGTGGAAGGTTTGCTTGTGGAACCAGATAAAAGAAGTTTCATTTGGGGCTTTTAGTGAATGACTGTGAGGCAAGAGATGATTCAACTAACAAAGCTCTAGCTGTAGGTCTTGGGGTGAAGCTGGCGCATAGTCAGTGGAAACACAGGGTCATGAAAGTCCTGGATCTAATTCTTATTCTAATTGTAGAAGATGGGGATAGATTAAACCCCTAGTGTCATTAAAGTGTTTCATTTTTTTTCCTTTTTGTAGAAAGTGTTGGGAGGAACTCATTTCCACATGTGGCCTCATTGAGCGTAGGGGTTATCCCTTGGATATGTGAAGGCTTAGTCTTTCCACTTCATGAGACCCCGGTTTTTGTCTCACCAGGTGCATGCCTCCAATTAACATACCTTACGGGGTATTTTTGGGTAAATCACTCTTAATTTTGTTTTTGGCCTAATCTGAGGATGTGAAGTGGTTGGTTTTTCTTCAACCCTAGTTCTAACGCTCTGTTAGTTGGGCCATTCTCTCCACTCCCCATGTGGTGGGGGTGTTTGTTGATTCCAGTCAAACTGTGTGGTTCTTGTTTAATAGTTCTTGGGGTGTTTCTATTTGTGAAGTTGGTTTTCATGTGTGTGAGAGTTCCTTTCCTTTATCAATCAACTTGAGGTGTTCTAACTTTTTGGGGTGGGTGACACATAGTGGAAAGTAATTTTATAGGTTTCTTGAGGTTTTCATTTAAGTCACTTTCCCTGAGCATAGTGTGTTTGCCTCTATCCACTTGTTTTTCATAGGGTTCCAATTTGAACATTAAGGGGGTATCATTTTCTGATTTAGTGGTTCAACTTTAGTTGTGGCTTTTCGAGGATGGACAACTTTATGGTAGGGAGAATTGTCACACCCTAACGATTTCAATTAATTTATTTTTTTATTTTGTGGACTGGTAATTTTCTTGTAAGGTTTTGGGGGAGTCCTTGTTTAAAATTTTTGAGTTCATATGTTTTGTCCTTAAATGTGTTCAACGCACCACAGTCGAAGCCGCGTGTCTTTGCATGGGTCATCGCGCTACCTCACCCAGTTCACCGTGCAGCCTGCCCGATGTTCAAGGAAAATAAAGAAAATGTAATGAATAATAAAAGGAAAATGAGAAAAAAATGATAAGAAATTGATGAAAATAAATAAATAAATAAGTATAATATTATTATTTTTTATAAAAATATTATCGTTATTAAGTTTGTTTTTAGTTTAATTATTATCTAGTTTAGTAAGTGTATTACTTAGTTTATTGAGTTTATCATGTTTATTATGATCATATTATGATCATTATTATTATTATTGATATTATTTTATTTTCATTCTATTTTTAGTGTTTTTTTTACTTTTTTATTCTTCTAGGGATTGGCTAGCACCCCCCTTCGTTCTTCACGTCGGGCCCGTCGGGCCACCTCCTTACGCACTGCTAGTCACCACTCAGCTCCGTCCTCCCTCTCTCGGTTCAGACACCCCTCCCTCCAAGGTAGCTACTCACACCGAACCTCCCTCTCACCTAGCTCCTCGTTTTGTACCTCCCTCCTAACCAGCTACTCATGCCTCACCTCCCCATGGTTTCATGCCTCCCTCGCACGAACCATGTCCGAAATGCCTCCCCTGCTGGTCACAACCTGGACTGGCGCCACCTCCTTCTGGCTACTCTAACCGACGCTCCTCCTCTACCTCAACAGACAGTCACTGCTTCACCTTATCTCCCTTACAAAACCCACACGTACAACCCCCTTGGTCGGCCACCGCTCCTTCCGGCGACCCTTCGTCGACACCCAATTCTCCTCCGGTGCACCTGCCTCCTTCATGTGAGTTTTTTCCTACTCCTTATTGTTTTCAATTAGGGTTTCATGTTTTTAGGGTCCAATTGTGATAATTTTGATATGATATCTTGTTTTTAGTGTTTAATATGAGTTTTTTTGTGGTGAAGTTGGATTGAAATTGGAGTTATGTGCCATGTTTTGGAGGTTTTTCTACACCAAGGTAGGTGATTCCATCCCTTAGCATCTATTGATTATTTAATTTGTTTGTTAAATTAATTTTTGAAAGTTTAATACTTTAATTTCATTGTGAGAATTGTTTTTTTAAGTGGTTAGTATGCCTATGTGTTTGAAATGAACTTTAGTAAAGGAAATGCTTATATTTTGTGTGTGTGTTATTTTGTTTTTTTAGGAGTTTTATGCCTTATTTGGAAGGTGAAAATTGTGTTTTTGGAAAATATTCAAAGTTTTTTGCTATTGAAAAGTGAATTTCTAGGGAAAATGGGATATGTCCCATGTGTGTTTAACATGTTCCATTTTGTTGCATGCCTTAAAAGTGTTTGATAAAATGTGTAGAAGATGAAAAACTATTTTTGAAATGAATTTTATGTACGTATGGATAAGAATGGGGTTTTCTAAAATAATTTAGTGTTTTCCTAGTGTAAACCTTTGTTGTGGGTGTTGGAAGTGTTTTGGTAAATTTTGAAACAAATTTATTAATTTGTGCAAGCAGTGCGAGTCATGTTTTCAAAAACACATAATATGCGAATGTGTTGGAAATAAGGTTTTTTAAAATAATTGTGTTTCCTTTGCATGTTAATCTTGTTTCACACCCTTGAAACTGAATTGAAAATTTTTTGAACATTGGAAAGCAAGTTTTAATAGGAATATGTTGTGCATTTGGCATTAAAGTAGCATTTTTAAATGAAATCGGGTGCGTTTTATTGTGTAAAAATTTCTTTTCTAATTTTATGAGTTTCATAAATTGTTTAATTGGATTTATTAAATTATATGTGGAGTGAGTGAGATGTATTTGAATGGATTAAATGTGTGTTTTTTCTAAAGGGACTTTTATATATGAAACTGAGAATTTTTCACATGCAAAACCTTGATGTTCTATTTAGAAATGTTCTGTAAACTTTTTAAATGATCTAGTAAATTATGTGATAGGTGTGGATTATGTTTGAAACTAGTTTGGGTGCATGTATGTTTTAAAAATGGAATACCTTGGTGTGATGGATAAGTTTTCACCCTTAAATATTATGTGTATATTATTTAAATGATGAAAATCATGTTTGAAGAATGAATTGGGTTTTGGTGTGGATTTAAAAAGGGTCTTGGCCATTATATTGGTTGATTTTAATTGTGTTCCTTTTTTGTGTCTTTCCAAATTAAGTTTAATTATTTTAAAATGTATTTGAAAATGTATTTAGTCACGTGTAAGATGAAAAGTGAGTTTTTTTATGAAATTTTTGACTTCTTGACATGCTTAACTTTGGTAATGGAAGTAGTGGTGTGTGTGATATGTGAATGTGGAAATTTATTGAGCATAAAAAGGGAACCCTGAGTACCAAGGTGGGCGGATTAAGACTAGTGCGTTAGAAGATATGTAAGTGGTTCATCATGGTTTCATCTAGCATGATTGATGTTGTAACACTAACTAAACTTTTGTGCTGATTAGAGACCACTAGGTTAGGGATGTGTTTCCCTACTAGTGCCTCATGCACGATAACATAGATCTTGGTGGTTCATATTCCACGTTTAGAGCAAGGTACAATGTCTCTAGCATCCCACACATGGTAGATACCTTAAGGGATTTACCAACAGTGATCTAGTATTCGTGACGTGGTACCGTTCATCAGTATACAGAGGACCACATGAGTATGGGTGTGTGTATGAAATTTTATCCTCCACTTTTAAATAGTGTTTTTAAAATGGTTTTTCATCAATTGTTCCTTTGTAAATTTTATCTTGTAAATGTTTTCATTAGATTTTTTAAAAAGTATGATTTTGAATAAGTGTATTAAATTATCTCTTGGATGTTGTGGTATGGAATCTTTTTATTGGATTGAATCCTACTAGGCTCTTGGATCACACCCAACATGCAACTTTTGGTGAATGTAGACCTTACTCATTGTGTATTCCAGGTTTAGGCATCGTTCTTAGTGAGGGGTGTTCGGGTTGTTGACAGTCTTCTCATGCAGGTTGGTGTTGGTAGCTTTAGTATGTTGGACCTCTTGTTTCATGGAGGTTTGTGTTGATGTTTTATCTTTATTTATTTATTTTAGTTCCATTTGGTTTTTTATTTGAGTTATAAACCTTAAATTTGATCTTAGATTAAGGGGCTTTTTGGTTACCTATTTTTAGTTTTATTTCATTTATCTTGTTAGTTTTTTGTGTTCATTATTTAGGGTAAATCGTTCCCTCATTTTATTTCTGATACCTGGGAACTTCTGCCAACCTGTGGGGATTGGAAACGCCGCTCGGGCCTTGCCACGGACCGGGATGGGCACCCGGTCGGATGGCGACCCACCTTGGTTCATGACAAGATAGTTTTTTTAACATTTTACCAAATATCACATATTATATTCATTCATTTTATGTCATTATGAGTGATAAGATGGTATTTTTATTTTACCTACTCATTTTTTATAATATAAAACCAAAATTTGTCAAAAATTATATTCACTATAAATAACATTAGTATTGTGGAATAATAATTAAAATTCACCATAATGAAATTTGAAAAATAAATTATATATTCTATAGTTTAGAACCAATTATATTTGATGAGGTTTGATATATTTTATGAGAAACATTCAACTGATGATCTTTCCCAAATTGTGCATTAATAGCTGATAAATATAACATGATTTATAAAATGGATAAAAAAATTTGTTGTGGAATAAAATTTTTATTTTTATCTAATCATAACTTGTTTGAAGGATATTTATGGGATATATTTAAAAATCACTGATAAAACAGATTAAAACACTTTCTACTATATGATAGTATTCCATGTGTAAATTAAAAGTTACAAATTGGACATGTGTGGCCAATGATAATGTTTTATCCTAACATGTATCATAATCTAGGGCAATCAATAATCATTCACATTAGAATATCACAGATTCTAAACATTTCAGTTGTCAATGCATCTTATGTATATAAACTATTGTCCCATAAAAATTTCAATTAATCTATTTATATGCAGGAATTTATTTCATGGAATGATCATCAAAATAATAAAATATTTCTGTTGTATACACATCAATAGCCTTAGATATTAGGGATCCAAATAATTGGGCATATGCTATAAGTGGTACATGGAGTCCCAAATTGATTAAATTCATTAGTATCCATTCCCAACATTACATTCCTTAGATATAAATAGAAATTTGGATATAAATAATCAAAATATTTCAAGGATTTTTAATCTCTTGGATGTAATACAAACACATCTTTGTTGTTTTCCATGGCATGGAACTTCATTTTCTCTGATTTTTTAGAAGATAAGAATAATATTTTCAACCAAGGTTTTAATGAAATGTAACAGAAATCCTTTACAAAATTTTATTACTATTATTATTCCTCAATAAATTTATTAAAACATTCATCATGATTTATTGATTTCCGTCTATAAGTATAACATATTCTACACTCTTATATATTTTAATGTTCTCCCAGATATGACATGTAGTCATTTGGATATGTATAACGACCCATACTTCACATACATTGTTAGTACTTCAAAATTGAAGTACACTTATTACAACATATAACAAAACCATGAAAGGACCGTATACATATAGTGTCTTTAGAAACTGGGGAACATAAACAACTGGCTCATAAAGCGTCTACACTATCTCCCATTTATTTCATCATATCTATAGTCCCTTTTGGCATATTGTACTTAATAACCTTCTTCCTGACCTGGGGAAAGAAAACATACAAAAGGGTGAGCTCAATTTCTCAGTAAGGGTAAACAAAAGAAATATCAATCACATCATATTCATAAGAACATAACATTTTGGAAATCTTACCCTGCAAAAGAGATCATAATTTCATAACATGGGATAAATCATGGTAGTGAAATATAATCACAATAATCATAACATAAAACATGAAGCTTTGTGGCATACACACATAATCATAGAGAATAATTTCTTATTAGTCAAGACTCATTTCCAAGACTCTCTTAGTGGACAAAGTCCATTTCTGAACCGAGTTCATTCCTCATTTCAGTCATGTTTCACTGAACCGGTTTAACCTACCGTTCCAGCCATGTCTATCTCATGAGATATAAAATCTTTACCTAATGCATTGTAGGGAGATATAGGTCCCACCCATATCATATTGATACCATTTTTATGTGTGCCACAAAATAATAAACCATACATCATAGCATAACCCATATAATAAAAATGGGATTCTTAAACATCGTGACATCATAAAAAAAATTCATATAAGATAAAGGAATTCATAAAAATAATTCCATCACAACATAATCAAATCAATGTAATCAAAGGGATAGAAATAGAACCCTTTATTATCTTAGATGGAAAATAATTTTGATAAAACACTTGAACTCCATTCTTGAAGAAAATATCCTTTCTACTTCAAAAACACTTTTCCATTGTTAACATGTCATAAAATTCTAAACTAAAAGAAGTTGATTAAAAATAAACCTGAAAAATTGTAATGGAATCTTCTTGGAAATAATGTTTTAAAAATCCATTCATTCCGTATAAGTTAAAAAAACATTCTTCTCATACTTTTGTCAGAAAAGTCAAAAAGTACCTCGTACGAAAAACGACAAAAGATTCCTTTCATATATTTTACTAAAAACTCACCGAAGGGTAAAATTGGTTTTAAACAATTTTAGGTGGATGGAAATAATATTACATATTGAGGAAACGTTGATGTGGATGATAAAATACACCCCAGTAAATTCCAAAGTATAAACAATCTCAGATAAAAATGAGATTGTGAAATTTCCCTTACCTTAGATCTGATTTGCTTCGTAAGTGTCTGAACCTTCTGTATAATGATTTAAATAATGTCATTGACCTATTCAAAAATCATACTCATTGTTATGATATCATATATGGTCATATTCTTAGCTTATTAATAGTAATATTTCATAGCTACTTATTATTCGGGTGTTTATTACTTTTTGTTCTTATGCGTGTTTCGTCGAATAAATTCTTATTCTAATATTTAGGTTATACATACCTCATTTCCAGAATGTTTTTAGTGTAATATTTATCATATTTATTCACTCAATTCATTTATGTAATCATTATGCAATGAAAATCATGTAGAACGAGTCGCATCACATCGTGGAGAGGGTATTCCATACGTACGCACGAGCGATGATATCGTTCCCATGATCGTGGAATTGTATTGGATTGTATGTATACTATTTCAGAATCAATATCACATTACAATAATAATATATATTCATTATTTACACCATTATGCCCATCCCAGTAAGGTGGTGGTGGAAAATAGATTACACCACGGCGTGGAGACGGTATTCCGTACGTACACACGCGCGGTGATTTCATTTTCTGTAGGATGGATAGATGGTGAAATAGGGTTGTTTCATACATATAATAACATATAAGTATATTATTAATACTGACGTTATTAATTCATAATGAAACAACTAAATAAGAAGAAGTGGAATAAGAAATAAAGTTGAAAGAATCGGTAATGGACATTACCTCTTCTTTGAAGCGCTTCTTTGAGACCTCCTTTTAGGGCACTAAAATTGGTCTTTGAAAAAGGGAAGGACCTCTATGATGTTTCTAGGGAAGTGGAGAGGAGAAATTGGAAGGTTTTGGCCTTTCTTGAAGGCTCAAAGTGGTGTGAGGAAGAGAGGTAGGAGGTGCCCTTTTATAAGGGAGGAGATGGACACCTTTGGAAAAACTAAAAATATTATTTTCTTATAAAGCCATATTCAGTTTTAAATATATCCAAATTGATTTATTTAGAATCTAAGGTGGGGATGGGTCAAAATCCTCTCATCAAATAGAATTTGGACAAATTTATTTTACTATTTTAACCTTATCATTTAGATTTAACTTTAAGTTAGATAATTTTACTTTTACCATGTCTTTTTGTGTTCTTACACTATAAGGTTAATAAACTTACTATAACAAGACAAACGAACCCCAATTTGTTTATTATTAATATATATAACCTTATATAAGTCATTAGGCCAAAACATAGATTTTTAGAAATAAAATAATTATTAATAATATAATATTTGTTTTAAAAACTATTTTATGTCAATTTAGACACTATTTAGTAATTGATTTTTTGTAAAAATCATAACAGAATGATTAGTTCTAAAAAAGATAATTAAATAAATACTAACATGTCATATTAACCTAGAAAATTATTTCAATTCATAAAAAGTCTCAAATTGCAATTATTTGGTTATTTATAATATCAATTATGTCAATATTTCATTAATAAGATAATTACTGCATCATCTTTGTGTCATAAATAAATTAAAATATTTAATGTCTAAAAAATAAAAATAAAATACCATTATGTAGGAAATCTTTTTATCTTTCTAATGAATATTTATAGTCTAATTTATCTTATGCATAACCCTATATTAAAAATTATTTACTTATTAAACATTGATTTTTACTATTTTAACCCTTCTTTAAATAAATTAATAATAAATGTCCTAATCAAATCCAAGTTGGCCTAAATGGTCATATTTTATTCATAAAGTTGTTTTTGGTCGAATTACACTTATCCAATAAAATTAGTACATGTGTTAGGGTAATAATAATAACATTTTTACTCTTAATTACCCTATTTACTTTTAACCGTGGTAAAAAAAAGTAAAAAGTTACTATTCACCAAAAATTATTTTCATCTCATTGAACCAAATTTTAGTCCTTGATATTAACCGTGTCTCTCGAATTTTTGAAATTCCACTCACAGAAGTGGTAAAATTAAGTTTTATGTAAATTTGCAAATTCTCCTAGGAGGTGGGTAAAAGACAGTGAAAAGTTCAATAAAATTTTTATATATCTAAAATTATTATAAAATGACTTCAATGAATTACATTGAACTTATATAGGTATTATGTATCAATTTTGACGTAAAATAAATTTAAATAAAATAAATAATTATTTAAATAAAAAGGCAGTTTTTAAATAGTAACCTAGTGTTTTCACTATTCATCAAAAATTGAATGTTTCCAGAAAAATACCAAAATTTCACCCTAGGCAAATTTCCATATTCCGAATCCAAAAATGAAGTCCATTTTGAAAAATAAAATTTACAAAATTTCAAAAAGTGGTAATTACTATTCATAATGGCTAGTTTTAATAATATTTTAATAGCATATCGTTATAGTGAAACTCGGTATTGCGTACGACACAAGCTATCAAGGAAGGTCGCGATTGCGTGTAAAGAAAGCCAAGCTAGTGTTGTGTGTAGTGAAAGATTCCATTGATGATTTATATAAAATAAAAACAAAATATTTCTTATAAAAGTCTCGGGTGTAACATTCTACCCCCCTTAAAATGAATTTCGCCCTCGAAATTCATCACTTGTAATAAACAGATGAGGATACCTCTCCCTCATCATATCCTCAAGCTCCCATGTAGCTTCTTCTAATTTCTAGATCCTCCATAAAACTTTCACCAAGCGATTGGTCTTGTTCCGTAGGAATTTTTCACTATGATCGAGAATCTCTATCGGCTGTTCTTCATAAGAAAGATCTTGTTCCAGCGGTACAACTTCTGAGCTGAGTACATGTGAAGGATCAGGTATGTACTTTCTCAGTAGAGATACATCGAACACATCATGATCTTTAGAGAGATTCGGTGGAAGCGTCAATCGGTAAGCTAACTTCCCAACACGATCCAGTATTTCGAAAGGACCGATATACCTAGGGCTCAACTTTCCCTTCATTCCAAATCTCATTACTCTCATCCAAGGAGATATTTTTAAGAACACTTTATCACCCACTTCAAACTCTCAGTCCTTTCTTCGGTTTTCGCCACAACTTTTTTGACGACTCTGAGCTGCTCTTATGTGTTCTGGAATAGATCGGACATTTTCTGCCATCTCATCAACAAGATCAGGTCCTAATAGCTTTCTTTCCCCAACTTCATCTCAGCAAGTTGGAGTCCTGCATTTCTTTCCATAGAGAGCTTCATAAGGATCCATCTAAATACTGGAGTAAAAGCTATTATTATAAGAAAATTCCACCAAAGGTAGGTGTTGATCCCAACCACCTTTGAAATCCATAGAGCAATCTCTCAACATATCTTCTAGAGTTTGAATTGTCCTCTCAGACTGACCGTCTATCTGAGGATGATAAGAAGTGCTGAAACTCAACTTTATATCCAGAGTATGCTGAAGACTTCGCCAGAACATTGAGGTAATCCTCGAATCCCGATCAGATATAATAAAAATTGGTACTCCATCCAATCTTACCACTTCCTTTACATATATCCTGGCAAGCTGATCCAGAGAGAAATCATCTCTAATAGCAATGAAGTGTGCAGACTTTGTAAGACAATCAACTATGACCCAGATAGCATTATTGCCTTTGTATGTTTTAGAAATTTCTGTGACAAAGTACATAGTGATGTCTTCCCATTTCCATTCGGGTGTGGGTAATGGTTGTAACATCCCCTTAGACTTCTGTCTCTCAGCATTAACTTGCTGAAAAACCAAGCATCGAGAGACATATTCAGCAACATCTCTTTTCATGTCATCCCACCAGAAGTACTCTTTCATGTCCCTATTCATCTTCATGCTTCCCGGATGAATAGAGAATGAAGAACTATGAGCCTCATCCAGCAGCTCCTTCTTTAATTCGGGGATGGGAGGAACACAAACCTGATTCCTGAACTTTATTATCCCATCACAATCAAGGTTGAATTCAGGAACATTTCTCACCTTCTTTTGTAACTCTACATCTTCTTTTTGTGCCTCTTTAATCTTAACATGTATAGATGGTTGAACATTCATTTGAGAAAGATATGATTTTTACCCTTTCATTATAATTCCAAGATCCATCCTTTGTAAATCCATAAATATTGGATCTTTTGTGATCCTCATAATTGATAAACTGGCATGGTCTTGTCGACTTAATGCATCTGCCACCTTGTTTGCTTTCCCAGGGTGGTAATGAATTGAGTAGTCGTAATCTTTAATCAGCACCAACCATCTTCTTTGGCGCATATTCAGATACTTTTGTGTGAAAATATACTTTAAACTTTTATGATCAGTATAAATGTCACATCTTTCTCCATAAATATAATGCCTCCAAATCATTAATGCAAAGATTACGGCATCTAACTCCAAATCATGAGTTGGGTAATTTTGCTCATGGATTTTCAACTATCATGAGGTATAAGCTATCACCATATCATTTTTCAAAATAACACACCCCAATCCCTTCTTGGATGCATCACTGAAGATCACAATCCTTTCTCCAGTACAAGGCAGTGTGAGAATAGGTGTACTGGATAACCTTCATTTCAACTACTTGAAATTCTCTTCACATTCCTCTGTCCAAACAAACTTAACTCCTTTCCGAGTCAACCTGGTGAGTGGATTAGATAATCATGAAAAATCTTTCAAAAAATGTCGATAATATCCAGCCAAACCAGGAAAACATTGGATCTCAGTTACTGTTGTTTGTCTCGACCATCTTTCGATAACCTCTGGATCCACAGATATCCCCTCTTTTGAGATTATGTGACCCAAAAATGAAATATTTTGAAGACAAAATTCACACTTGGTAAATTTGGCATAAATCTTATCCTTTCTCAGGGTCTTCAATATAATTCTCAAGTGATCTTCATGTTCTTCCTTGGTCTTTGAATATACAAGAATATCGTCTATAAAGACTACCAGAAACTAATCAAGATAGTCTCTAAAGACTCTATTCATCAGATCCATGAAGATAGCAGGGGCATTAGTAAGACCAAATGGTATCACTATAAATTCATAGTGTCCATACCTTATACGGAAAACCGTCTTTGGTATATCGTCCCTTTTGACCCTTAATTGATGATACACTGAACGAAGATCAATCTTGGAAAAGTATTGAGCTCCGCATAGTTAGTCAAATAATTCATCAATGCGCGGGAGAGGATATTTTTTCATGATAGTGATCTTGTTAAGTTCTTGATAATCAATGCAGAGTCTCATTGATCCATCTTTATTTTTAAAAAATAGAACAGGTGCTCCCCAAGGTGATGCACTAGGGCGTATGAACCCCTTATCAAGATTCTCTTGGAGTTGCTTCTTCAATTCCTGCAACTCAATTGGGGCCATTCTATAAGGTGTCTTTGAAATAGTTAAAGCACCCGGTACGAGTTCTATTGAAAACACAACTTCATGATTTGGTGGAAGACCCAGAAATTCCTCCAGAAAGACATCATCAAACTCCCATACAATGGGAATATTCTTAATCGTGAGTTTCTCACCAACCATTTGAGATAAATAACCTTCATTTAGTGGAATCAAGACCCATAAGATGGAAGAAATTTCCACTGGAAGGTTATGTCCATCCATGCATCGATAGACGATCAAAGATTGATCTGGAATATGAAATGTGACTTCCCTTATTTGGAAATTGATATGATATCCATATAGAGAAAGAAAATCCATGCCCAAAATAACATCAAATTCCACTATAGGGAGTATCACAAGATTTGCAGGAAGCACTTTCCCACAAACTTCAATCGGAGAAGAATTATAAACTTTTGATGCGACTGTTGTGCCATTAGGGGTTGTCACAGCTAACTCAACATCTAATTGTTGAGGTAATACGGTGATAACCTTATAAAATTCTTCATTAATAAAGGATTGTGTGGATCCAAAATCAAATAAAACATTTTCTACTTTAGAGTGGATGGTAAGTGTACCTTTCACCACTTCGATATCGTACTCCACACTGCTGATAGAAATTGCATGTGACTTTCCTTTGTCTTTATCCTTAAGAGTTTGTTGACACTGATCATCATCAACAACCCTTGGATTTGGGCACTGATTGGCATAATGCCCCGTTTCCTTTCACTTGTAACATTAAAGTATAAGAGGTGAACTCTGTGTAGCCTTTTCATTGTTCGCATCACTAGACATCTTCTTCCCATCATTGCGGCATTCAAATGCCCGATGACCTTCCTTTCCACATTTGAAACATTTACTTGTCCCTTTAAGACAACTCCCTCCATGTTTCTTTCCACACTTTGAGCATAAGGGAAAACTCATATTCTTTTCAGTGTTCTCTTTAGATTTTCCTTTGAATTCCATTTTCCTCTTCTTATCAAACCCATATGACTGATGGGTTACTCCAATCTCCATCTCAACTTTGAGGGCACATCGAACGATTTCCTCGTAGCTATTGAAGTTCCATATTGCTAATGCCCTTCGAAGAATTGGTTTTAAGCCACTAAAGAATCGATCGATCTTTCTCTCAGGTTGGATAATAATACCAGAAGCGTACCTTGCAAGTTTTGTAAAAATTACTTCATAGGTACCAACAAATTCATCATCATTTTGCTTTAGTTCAAGAAACTCCTTCTCCATCTTTTTTTGGAGAATACGAGGGAAGTTCTTATTGAAAAATAAGTTCTTGAACTCGTCCCATTCCATGGACTCAATTTCATCTCTTGGCCTCGTATTCTTGATAAGATTCCACAATTGATCAGCATCACCTTCCAAACGATACACTGCTAAGATGAATTTATCATGTTCAGAACATTGAATAACTGAAAATATATTTTCAGTAGTACTGATTCATTGTTCAGAAACTAATGGATCAGTAGACCCACTGAATGAAGGTGGGCGCTGTCTCATAAAGGATTCAACAGAATGTTGCTCCTTCCTTTGCTTGTTTGGAAGTCCAACGTGATTCATAGCTTGAGAAAGTTGTGTGTGCATGGCTACAATATTTTGCATTCCATCTCCCATAATATTTGGTTGCTCAGGGGGACAATCATTTCATTGCCCGTCGCATTCCGCATTAACACGGTTCCTTTGGGTTCCATCCATTGACTAAAACCAAGATAAATAGTGTGAGAAACACTAATTTTAATAGGAAATCGACATAATCAAGAATAAAATTTCACACTTAAGATCTTATCCTAGGTTATTCAATGCCATTTCTAAAACACTAAGATTGTGTTCTATGCTTAGACTTATCCTTAGGAATCTTACTAAGCCTTTCACATCCTAGTTTCCAAAGGTTGACTATAACTTTCCTCTGATACCAACTATAATGACCCATACTTGACATACATTATTAGTACATAAAAATTGAATTACACTTATTACAACATATAACAAAACCCTGAAAGGACCGTATAGGTATAGTGTCTTTAGAACCTGAGAAACATAAACCACTGGTTCATAAAGCATCTACATTGTCTCCCATTTATTTCATCATATCTACAGTCCCTTTTGGCATATCTTACTTAATAACCTTCTTCCTGGCCTGGGGAATGAAAACATACAAAAGGGTGATCTGAAATGCTCAGTAAGGGTAAAAAAAAGAAATATCAATCACATTATATTCATAAGAACATAACATTTTGGAAATCTTACCCTGCAAAAGAGATCATAATTTCATAACATGGGATAAATCATGGTAGTGAAATGTAATCACAATAATAATAACATAAAAAATGAACCATTGTGGTATACACACATAATCATAGAGAATCATTTCTTATTAGTCAAGACTCATTTCCAAGACTATCTTAGTGGACAAAGTCCATTTTTGAACCGAGTTCATTCCTCGTTTCAGTCCTGTTTCACTGAACCGGTTTAAACTACTGTTCCAGCCATGTCTATATCATGAGATATAAAATCTTTACCCAATGCATTGGAGGGAGATATAGGTCCCACCCATCTCATAATGATACCATTCTTATGTGTGCCACAATATCATAAACCATATATCATATCATAACCCATGTAATAAAAATGGGATTCTTAAACATCGTGACATCATAAAACAATTCATATAAGATAATGGAATTACTAAAAATAATTCCATAACAACATAATGAAATCAATGTAATAATATGGATAGAAATAGAACCGTTTATTATCTTAGATGGAAAATAATTTTGATAAAACACTTCAACTCCATTCTTGACGAAAATTTCCTTTCTACTTCAAAAACACTTTTCCTTTCTTAACATGTCATACAATTCTAAACTAAAAGAAGTTGATTAAAAATAAACTTGAAAACTGGTAAAGGAAGCTTCTTTGAAATAATTTTTTAAAAATCCATTCATTCCATATAAGTTTAAAAAACATTCTTCTCGTACTTTTGTCGGAAAGGTCAAAAAGTACCACGTACGAAAAACGACATATGATTCCTTTCATATATTTTACTAAAAACTCACAGAAGGGTAAAATTAGATTTAAACAATTGTAGGTGGATGGAAATAATATTACATATTGAGTAAACATGGATGTGGATGATAAAATACACCCCAGTAAATTCCAAAGTATAAACAATCTCGGATAAAAATGAGATTGTGATATTTCCCTTACCTTAGGTCCGATTTGCTTCGTAAGTGTCCGAACTTTCTGTATAATGATTTAAATAATGTCATTGACTTATTCCAGAATCATACTCATTGTTATTATATCATATATGGTCATATTCTTATCTTATTATTAGTAATATTTCATCGCTACTTGTTATTCGGGTGTTTATTACTTTTTGTTCTTATGCGTGTTTTGTCGAATAAATTGTTATTATTATTTTTAGGTTATAGATACCTCATTTACAGAATGTTTTTAGTGTAATAAATATCATATTTATTCAATCAATTAATTTATGTAATCATTATTCAATGAAAATCATGTAGAACGAGTCGCATCACATTGTGGAGACGGTATTCCGTAAGTACGCACGAGCGATGATATCGTTCCCATGATCGTGGAATTGTATTTGAGTGTATGTATACTATTTCAGAATCAATATCACTTTACAATAAACATATATATTCATTATTTACGCCATTATACCCATCCAAGTAAGGTGGTGGTGGAAAATAGATTACACCACGGCGTGGAGACAGTATTCCGTACGTACGCACGCGCGATGATTTCATTTTCTGTACGATGGATAGATGGTGAAATAGGGTTGTTTCATACTTATAATAACATATAAGTATATGAGTGATACTGATTTTATTAGTTAATAATGAAACAACTAAAGAAGAAGAAGTGGAAGAAGAAATAAAGTTGAAATAATCGGTAATGGACATTACCTCTTCTTTGAAACGCTTCTTTGAGACCTCCTTTCAGGGCACTAAAATTGGTCTTTGAAGAAGACCAGGACCTCTAGGATATTTCTAGGAAAGTGGAGATGAGAAATTGGCAGGGTTTGGACGAGCTTGAAGGCTAAAAGTGGTGTGAGGAAGAGAGGGAGGAGGTGCCCTTTTATAAGGGAGGAGAGGGGCACCTTTGGAGAAACGAAAAATATTATTTTATTATAAAGCAATATTCTGTTTTAAATAGCTCCAAATTGATTTATTTTGAATCTAAGGTGGGGATGGGTAGAAATCCCCTCATCCAATAGAACTTGGAAAAGTTTATTTTACTATTTTAACTTTATCATTTAGATTTAACTTTAAGTTAGATAATTTTACTTTTACCGTGTCTTTTTGTGTTCTTACACTATAAGGTTAATAAACTTACTATAACAAGGCAAAAGAACCCAAAGTTGTTTATTATTAATATATATAACCTTATCTAAGTTATTTGGATGAACCTTATATTTTTAGGAATAAAATAACAATTAATAATATAATATTTGTTTTAAAAACTATTTTATGTCAATTTTGAAAATATTTAGTAATTGATTTTTTGTAAAACTCATAACAGAATGATTAGTTCTAAAAAAGTTAATTAAATCAATAATAACATGTCATATTAACCTAGAAAAATATTTTAATTCATAAAAAGTCTCAAATTACATTTATTTGGTATTTATGACATCAATTATGTCAATAATTCATTAATACGATAATTACTGCATCATCTTTGTGTCATAAATAAATTAAATTATTTAATGTCTAAAAATTACAAATAAAATACCATTATTTAGGAAAGCTTTTTACATTTATAATGAATATTTATAGTCGAATTTATCTTATGTGTAACTATATATTAAAAATTATTTACTTATTAAACTTTGATTTTAACTATTTTAATCCTTTTTTAAATAAATTAATAATAAATGTCCTAATCTAATCCAAGTGGTCCTAAATGGTCATATTTTATTCCTAAGGTTGTTTTTTTTCGAATTACACTTATCCAATAGAATTAGGACATGTTTTAGGGTAATAATAATAACATTTTTACCCTTAATTTCCCTATTTACTTTTAACCGTGGTAAAAAAAAGTAAAAAGTTACTATTCACCAAAAAATTATTTTCATCTCATTGAACCACATTTTAGTCCTTGATATTAACCGTGTCTCTCTGATTTTTGAAATTCCACTCACAGAAGCGGTAAAATTTAGTTTTATGTAAATTTGCTAATTCTCCTTGGAGGTGGGTAAAAGACAGTGAAAAGTTCAATAAAATTTTTATATATCTAAAATTATTATAAAATGACGATAATGAATTACATTGAACTTATATAGATATTATGTATAAATTTTGACCTAAAATAAATTTAAATAAAATAAATAATTATTTAAATAAAAAGTCGGTTTTTAAATAGTAACCCAGTGTTTTCACTATTCATCAAAAATTGAAAGTTTCCAGAAAAATACCAAAATTTCACCTTAGGCTAATTTCGATATTCCGAATCCAAAAATGAAGTCCATTTTGAAAAATAAAATTTAAAAAATTTCAAAAAGTGGTTATTACTATTCATAACGGCTAGTTTTAATAATATTTTAATAGCATATCGTTGTTTAGTGAAACTCAGTATTGCGTACGACGCAAGCTATCAAGGAAGGTCGCGGTTGCGTGTAAAGAAAGCCAAGATAGTGTTGTGTGTAGTGAAATATTTCTTTGATAATTTATATAAAAAAAATATTTCTTATAAAAGTTTCGGGTGTTATAATATGCATTCATTTTTTTATTATCGAGACCATGTTTTTTATAGGTTTCTTGATCATATAAAATGATTCAGGAATCTTAGATTAAAAAAATTCATCATGAAATGACTAAAATATCATCTAAATTTAATTATCTATAATTACATATAATAACATGATGTGGTAATGATTTAGTAGAATATAAAATTTTGAATATTTTCTGCATCCTTCATACAAGTGTTGATTTTTATCATCCATTAATTCATAAAATTCATTTGATTTATCATTATACCAATCTCTTCTATTAATCATTGGAATATTAGAAGGAGACCCCATTGATATACTATAATCTTCATCTTTCTATACTACAGTTCCAAAACCCTCATTAATCATGTTTTGAATTTCATTTTCCACTATTGGGGAAATTGGTTGCTCATTTTTCTGATGGTCACCTATCAGACATTTTATAGCATTAAATTCGCCATACCAAATCCATCTCACATATCCAACCTGAATATTTTTCAATATCAAGTGGTCATAAATTTTATGTCTTTATAACAACTATCTAAAATTACAATCAGAACATGGATATCTTATTCTCCCATATGTAGATCAATTTTCTATTAAAAAATCTAAAAATGGCTCTAACCCCTTAACATATTGAGGTGTATTTTTGGGTGATGTAATATAACTTATATATATTTGTACCCCAGTAATATATATCTATATACAAAATAACTCATATAAATTAAATAAAATAATGTTAAAAATAAAACATAACTAGGAATTACATATAATCATCTGTAAAATTTGACTGAGAATAAATAATTAAATACAATATAATTATAATGAATTGAAATTATGAATTAATTTTTAGTGACATAAATATATCATAATATATATATATAAATATACATGACATAATAAAATAATGATTACTCTATAATGTATTAACAAAGAAGATAAAAAAATAAAAATGAAAATATTATTAATGAATGCATAAACAAACTATTCAAAAAAATAAAACCAAGAAAAATAATACTATAATAATAAACAAAAAATTAACTACATACTATGTAATAAAAAAACTAACAATAAATTGAAAACATAAATATATCTCAATGAAAAAAATGCATAAATATTTAATTTTTTATAATAAAACACTTTTATAGCATAGTAATAATAAACCATAAATCTACAATTTTAAATCTCTATGAAAATATCATAGATAATTTTGAAAAGAAAATATTAGAGTTTTGGTAAATTACCTTTTATCCATAACCAAAAAATATATGGGTAAGAGATTTCAATAACACATGACAGATAAAGAGAAGCTATTATGAATAAGGGGAAGGAGAGATTAGGGAAGAGAAGATGTGGTTTGAAGGAATAAGAAAAAATGTGGGGGGGGTCATCAGAAGAGGGAAGGAGGATAGGGGATAATTTTGTGAAGAGGTTTGCATGAGGGAGAGAGGAAATATATTTGTTTTCTAGAGTGAAGAGGATTAGATGTGGTGTGTTGTGATAATGGGATTTAAACAATGGAAGTTTTAAATAACCACTACAAAAAAATAGCGGTGCTTTTCAAAATAACTTCCACTAATATTTCATTCCATGGTAATATTAGTTAACCACTGCTAATAAAGTGGGTTTCATAACAATACTATTGAGTTTTTAATGATAAGTGGGCTTTTGAAACCTCCACTAACAAACCATAGAAAATTATATTTTTTCTTAGAGCTTCGGGATATGTGGAATGAAAACCAACAAAAAAGGTTCCCATTCATTATGTTATTTCAACTAAGGGGACATGGTGTATTATTAAAAAGAAGTAGAAATCTATTTAAAGGATGATGTGATGGAAATTCAACAAATTAGAATAAAAAAATCCTTCATCTCAGAATAGCGATTCAATATATTGAAATTACTGTCATTTTCTATATTTTGGCATAAATATTTTAATAATAGATGATTAAGATAAAATATTTTCTCCTATCATGTTCAAATAAGGTTGTATGAAATATAATCCAACACAATTCTATTTTGAATTAGATTTTATCCATTAGAAGAAGAATATTATTACTCTATTTCATGTATTGAATAAAATTAGAATAGATAATCCCCTCTTGCAACCCATTAGAGAATTTATTAGAAATAAAATATGTAAAATATGAAATAGAAGGGTATTCATAAAGAGATAATCTTAAAGGATATAAAAAATTATCAAGTGGATTACAGATATTTGGTACTCATCCCAAATGGAGGGAAACCTTAATCTTTTCAAGAATTTCAAATGAGGAGATGATCAAATAGTTTAGTTTAGAAATGATAATGATTGAATTATCAAAGGAAGTGGTAAAACCCACTTCACTGAGTATGAATATAAATGTACTGAAGTCATTTATATATATGGTCTTTGATATAATTTTTTTTCGGATATATTTTTGTTACTCTATATTGGAAATTATATTCTATGAGAGAGGTTTTTATATTAAGGGAAAGGATATAACATACATAATATATGGTAGGAGGATAAATGAGAACTTGTAACAGATAGAAGATAAGAATAACACATGTTTCCTTAATTTATAAAAGGGAAAAAGTTTGTGGCATTAGAGGATAGGTCATATTTATTAGTAGAGTATAATTTTAATGAAAGTTTAAAGATATAGTTGATATTATTTCATGGAATTATGGTGAGAAACCTCTATCATCCAAAGAATAAGTGACCATAAAATCTGATGGATTTAGTCTAAACCAATGTATGTGATCATATCAATTAAGTGAAAACTCTATGTAAAAATATATTTTATCTTATTTTTTGAAGACTCTAGATAAATAGAATGTTTTATGATTATAAATTCTATGAAGAATGTTTTGCAATGTATCAAAAGACCCCAAAGAAGAGTGGAGAATGAAACTGAAATAATAATTATGTTCTTATAATTGGGTGATAAAATATAATATACCTTAGTGGAAGTGGAAAAATAATTTAGTAAACACTGAATAAAGCATATTGTGACTTTGGTAAGGACTCCAAAATAGGATGGAGTAATTGAAATGGTAAATGGAATTGTTAACAACATGACTAATACCTTTATTTTTTAGAGTAGTATATCTCAACATCACTGAAATGAGGTAGTGAAAGTGTTCATGTATACTAAGGAATGATAATTACATATCCTTGAAAAATATAAGACTCTATATTAAATGTTGTATGGAAGGAACCCCACTTTAGAATATTTCATTGTTTTGGAAAAAAGTGTTTCATCTGAAATAAAGAATTAAATCAAGGTAAATATGGATATTTAGTGCATGGAGTTTTATTTTAGGGATACACATGTAAGATTAAATCATATAATGGTTCCCACAATAGTTTTAATATGATTTTGGAAAATAATGACGTAAAAGTGGTAAAAATGAAGCTAAATAAAATTTAGAGTCTATGTCCTTGATGATGTTTTGGAAGAAGAAGAAGATGTTGATATAGATTATAGACATATGAAAGTGGTAGTAAATGAAGCTAAATATAATTCTAGAGACTACATCATTGAATAGTTGTATGATGAAGAAAAATATGTTGTTTTAGATTATAGATTATTTAAAAATAATCAAGATGGTGATGATTTTGAAGTTGAATTTTGTGATGATCTTAGTACTAACGGAATCTAATCTATAACTCAAACCAGAAGTATTAGAGTTGAAGTTCACTCATGAAACACTATTAGAGAAAAATATTCTCCAACATAGACCTAGTGAATTATAATAATTGATTGTAATTATTTATTATCATATGTAGAACCAATAAAATTTGAAGAAGTGAAAAAGGTTGAATCGTGCATGAAATCCATAATGAAGAATTAGATCAGATTGAAAATATTAATCCATGAGATCTTGTGGATAGACATAAAAATCAAAATATTATTGTTACAAATATATTATTTAAAAATAATTATGATAAAAATGGAAGGATTTTCCATAACAAGTTAGAGCTACAATATAAAGGTTATGCTCGGATTGAAGGAGTTGACATTGAGGAAACATTTTCACAAGTGGAAAGGATGGAATCAATAAGACTTTTTTAGTAGTTTCTATGTTTAAAGCCCATCAAATATATATAATTTGATATTTTTTAATGGAGTTTCAAATGAAAATGATTATATTGAATAACTAGAAGAATTTATATTAGACATGATTATATAAATGTATGCGTGTTGAAAAAGGATTTATAAGGGATAAAGTAAGAACCACATGTTTAATATTACTATATAGAAACATATATAAGAAATATATTGTTTGAAATTGGAGTATTATATAATAAGATTTTTGAAAAAAATATCATATAAAGATCATTTCATAAAGATTGTGTATAGATGATATCATATTTTTTCAGAATAAGAAATATTATGTGAAAATGTATTTAAATTTGAGGTGTTTACAATTTTAGATTTCAATGATTAGGAAACTAACCAACTTCATTCGTCTAAAAGTATATCAATATTGGTAAAAAATTAATCTGATAAGAAATTTATGTAAGAGAATTGTTAAAGATGGTTTAGATGGATAACTATTATCTAGTTTCAACTCTAATAGTTGTTAAAAACAAAATTAGAAACTTTGAGGATAACAAGATAGTGGAATTAACATTTTATAAAATAATTATAAAAAATTTAATATATATCATTACAATAATATTGGATATTTTACGCTACATGTTTTGTAGCATACTTTCAGAGTTTTTTAAAGGAAGATCACCTCATGGAAATAATTATAATTATGAGATACATTTAGGGAACATTGAACCCTGGATTTATCTTCAAAATAGAAGAAGCTCAAGATTTAGTGGTTTACTTGGATATAGACTAGTCTAGTGATATTTGATATTTAAAATTTACATGCAGATAAATATTCTTCTCTATAAAAATTATGATGAATGATTATAAAAAACTAGGAAATTATATCCTTGAGCATAGTTTAGGAAGAGTATATTCTAGTTAATAAGTCTTATATCCAATTAATGTGGGAAATTACTAATTAAATGATATTGGAGAAGTAGTGTGATAAATACAATTAATTTGACGATACAATAAGATTGTTATCAAATAAACAAAAAACATGATAAAACATTCACACACAAAGCATATAGAAATTCAATATATCTTTATGAAAGAAAAAAAATTAGCATGAAAGTGTGAAGTTAGAGTTGTATGGTTATTCAATTAGCCTATGTGTGTCTCGTATAGGATTATATTTTTAGGAATTAATGATTACAGGGGGAAAATGATCCATGGGGTCTTATACGACAAAAAGGGAGATGTGATGTTTCATTCAAAGAACTCAACAAGGGATGCTATCTAGGAAAATTAAATGTTTAGTATATCAAGACCATAATATCAAGAAAAAATTGTAGGAATTAACATTTATATTGTTTATTACACCATGAAATGCTTCATATATGCTTAGATGAATTTTTAATGAATCTTTTCTAAGTTATGACATCATGTTAGAGGATAAAGAAATAAGAAGTTAAAAATGTTTTTGAATTATATTAATTATCTAGTAAAGTGAAATCGTAATAAATTCTCATTAATTGTCAACCTTAGTGATGAGGATCATTTGAATTTTATTTTTAAATGGGGAGTGTAGCAGTGTAGGAGTTAGATAATGTCTATAAGTGAGTAAGGGATTAAAATATTATGATGGAATTATGAATTAATTAAAAAATACAAAGAGGGAGAATATTTCAATTGAAGGTCTGTATTTTTTATCAATCAAAATCATATAAGGTTCATGGTTTGAGTTGTTGAAATATAGAGAAGTTTGGTGTAGGTTCGAAGGTGTTTTTGTGGAGAATGATACACTATAGGATATTAATATCTAAAATATTGATATTAGCATCATAAGAGTTATCGTAGATGGGTAAATATATAAGAGGGGGTGAATTATAGATTAAAAACATAGTTTAAATGTTTAAACAAAACAAAACAGAAATCCTATTTAAGTAAAATTATCTGACTTAGTCTCAATATGATTATCAGAGTCACAAATTGGAACAAGACTATGTCCGTTTATATCAGCATGAAAAGATTATAATCACAATGGATAAAATTTATCAGAATATGTTAATACTAATCATTTTGATACAGATAAAACAAATTATATTAGAAAGTTAAATATAAAGACTTACATTCTATTTCATATGAAACAGAAATAAACACTTTTATAAGCAAAAAATATCATGAAAAAGTAAGAATGACTTACTATATATTTAAAAGAATAAGTATTTTAACCATAAGAGTAAGGTATTAAATACCCCTAATTAGAGGTATCCACTGTTTTATACTTATATCAATGTTTTTCTTTCTTACTAATCAAGACCTTGATATGATAATCAGTTTGGATATACCCTCTTCTCCCAAAGATCCCTCGATATGATGATAAAATGTTATGTCTCCCTATCCCCAGAATCCTTCGATATGATGATCGTATTCTCTATCTTCCTATCCCCAAAATCAATTTGTCTTAACAATGATCAGATATAGAATACAATAGAAAAATGTTATTAAGGAGAAAACCTAACAAGGTTTCCTTAAAATTGACAAATCTCTAAAGAAATTCAAAAAATAAGAATGAGATGTTCATGCTCTACAAGATTTAGAATAATTGAATTGGGAAATTTATTATCACTAAACTATTCAAATGACTTGGTATTTATATAAATCATTCCAACTGTCATATTTTCCGAGTTTTTTACATTTGATTCAGACACCTAGTGATTGATATATCACAACGATCTAGCGTAATTGAATTTATGATGTCATATTGGTTAACACCATTATATTGTTAATTTTTACCCTTATGATATTTTTTTGTTAATTATTCCGATTATAAAATTAAGTCAGCCTGCTGTAATTCCTTATCTATTGTCAATATGATAATCCTTATAAGGTCAGTTCGATGAAATAGGTACCATAACCAGTCCAATGGTCATGAATTTTGTCAGCACGATACACAAGAAAAAATTCTAACCCCTTTTACTGTTATAGTCAATTCTAATAATCAGACTTGTACTCAACATGATAATCATAATGAAGAATAGTATGTTTATCTTCTTAGTTCATTAAATCTTATTATATGTATAGTAAAAGATTATGTTTTATAAAAAAAATTATACATCACTTGGGACATAAAAAGTTATTAAATATATTTTAATGAAGTGTTTGTGATTTCTGAAACAAAAGGAATAGAAAATTTTTAAGTAAAACATCTGACTCAACAATCTTCCCATCTTGGAAATCCCAAATCGCCAAATTTAAATGAAAAATAAATTTAAAAACTTACAGCCCATTTCTCTTTTAAGAAATATTTATTCAGGGTTATTCTTTAACCCATAACTACCCATGAGTTTTTTACTCATCTAAATATGATAGAGAGTATTAATATGAATATGATAAACTCCCTCTTATAATAATATATTCCCTTTTTGACAAATCATTTATCCCTATGAAATATATTCTCTTATTTTAACCCTTACTGAAACAACTCCCCCTTTGTATTATAAATTTCTTTTTATAAAAACTTCTCCTCATATAATAATTTCTCCACCTTTATGTATTTATCCTCCCTTTTAATTTCAAAAATAATGGGGGAAAATACCATGTTTCCCAAAAAAGTTAGAGATAAAACATTTGAATTTTTTTGAACTAACTAAACATCCCAAAATAAAATAAAAGAGTATGTAACCAATCTAAATTGGATAAAAATTCAAGAAAATCATATTTGGATGAAAATTTAATTCATCAATAAATATTCATATGTTTAACAAAAAACAAATAAATTTGAGGGTTCAAAAGAGAAATAATTCTTTCTTCATAAGTGTTTGCAAAAACATCTTCATCTTTATGAACTCTTTTATATCTTTCTCCATCATCGAAAACTTTTCTTCATGGATACGATCTTTAGCTTCCAAACTATTGACTTTCTCTAAAATTTCATTATTCTATTCTCTCAAAAAATTACTTTCACTTTACAATATTGGAGTATGGACATCTTGAGATCCATGTATCTGATATTCCCTTTCAAAGTATTCACTTACATATTTTATTCATCGGCACCATATATAAATTCTTAATGAAACATCATGATGATGGACATTTCCTTTGATAACTAATAAAAAGAATCATCTAATTAGACCGTTAAATTTTTTACTTAATTAAATATCTAATCATGAATTTTGATATCAGAACCAATATGCTTTTACCACCTCAACATTTGATCACATTATTTCTAAAGAGTTTGAGAACATTCCTGAAAATTATTCAATTTTACCTCAATATAGATTATTGAATTTGTCAAGGATTTTATTGGATCCAATTTTTGATTTACATTATCCCAAATCATCTAAATGCTTACTTCAATCCTTTGTAAGTAAGGAATTTTTTCTTCTAACATTTTCAAAACATGAAAAATATAATCAATACCATTTTAAGCAATTGTTCCAGCAGAATCTGATTAATATTTATCAGGATAAATAGGTTTAATTCTACTTTGAAGAACTATGAATTCATTAATTTTATTCTTATAAAACTTTGAAACTTAATTTTAAATATTCTTTGAAACTTTTTTGTCATCTCATATTTCCATGATCTTAACATCCATATCAGATTCAATATTTTCATCAACTTTAGTTTTTGAATTCATGTCTTCTTCTTCTTTCCTATTAGATGATTCTTCTTATTATTATTATGAGTGTGCATCTTCCTAATCACTACCATATGGATATTATTTATTATAATTAGAGAGTAATTCTGATGATGATGATGGTGATGACGAATTCTTATCATAATGTGTTTCTTCACTATCATCACTTTTTTATTCTCTTCTTCTTCTTCCTCTTCTATTTATTCCCCTTCTTCAAACACCTCTTATATTTCTTATTAATATTATCCATACTCTTATTCTTATTCATATTTTTTCTTTCTCTTACTTTCATTAAAAAAGATCAAGAACTACCTCATTAATCCCATCCTCGAGCAGTCTAGCTGTTCTCAATGCACTCTTTCTTAGAAAGTCCAGTATCAATTTCTTTCAATAACTGGCACCGATTATTCTTCAAACAACTTTTTCTTCTGATTTGTCTATGATATAAGGAATTTCAGCTTTTAAAACTATTTTTACTGATAAAATAACCCTCCTTCTAGGTTTATTTGATCGATTTGGGAAATCGGTATCACAACATTTTCAGAAGCCATATCAAATCCTTGCATAAACTTTTCACAAAGTATAACATCTCACATCCTTTTATTTTGTTTTAATTTATTTAACTGTTATTTTATCTTCCCAGTAGAACCGGTATTTAATTATATGGATTCAATGGGGGTTGTGTCTAAAAACCGGTTCCCCTTGCTTATTTTCATCTTTCTTATTCATTAATTCATTAAAAAAATCATTAGTCATATTATTGGATTTATTTTGTTTCTTTTGCGATGAAGTATATGCTTTTATCATTTTATATCTATCAAAAAAATTATAAAAAATTAATGGTTTGATCTCTTATGTAATTCCATTATCTGTTTCAACAAACATATTTTTATTTCCATTGAGAACAAACCTCATTATATTCATCATATCCTTGATGATAAATGAAATCTTTTCCCTCATCAGATACGATTTATCTGATACATTGAAAATATTCATACATTCATATAAAAAATTTATTATAAATGATGGAAACAAGATGATATATGATTTTATTGAGCTAGTGTTGATGTTATTAACAATGAGAAAATAAAACTAACAAGATCAATCTTCATAATATTAACTAAAAATTACAACTTGAAAACATCAGATACTTTCAAAGTATCTCTATATAACATTATTGATATTAAGAAACCTTGCATTCAAAATGAAATAAAACCATTATCCAGTGTTCGATGGGGTACCTTCCTGAACATATCATATTCAGAAAATAGTGAGTCATTGGCATTAGTTTTCTTGAAATAAGAAATACTATTCAAAAAATTTTGTGATGGATAATAAGCTTAAAATTCTAATGATACTTCTACCAAGTCATCAAATTTCTTATATGTCAACTTATAAATTTTTCCACACATTGAAAATGAACTTTTTTATTTCCCTTTATCCTTCAAAAACTGAATGGTCACATAAAAATCATGAAACTTTTCAGGGTAAAACATGTCAAAAATACTTTTCAGGTTTATCAATGCATACAAATTCCCAACCTTGAAAAGAAATTTTCTTTTTGACAGTTGAGTAATACTTCTCATACCAATATCATTCTAGCAGCCTTTATTTGAAAATTTACCACCTAGAAAAGTCTTACTTACTTATCATTATACTTGAAACTGAAGCTAGGAATCATATGTAAAGTTATACTTTCAGACTAGTGAACTTGAATGGTGTAGTAACTTGGGAGTAGAATTCTCAAAATAATCAATGTGGGACTCGGTGTGTCCCTCCTTTTATATAGATGAGGAAATGAATTTTTATAACAACCCTGGTCTTTATTACACACTTAAACTTGATTTATTACATTAAGTTTCACTTAATACAACCTAGAATACTGAGGGGCCTTGTGTATTTGGGGATTATAAACATTACATAACAACTTAATACATGAAATGCATATCTATATTGAAAACCTCTTTTATATGACCACAACATTCTTTCGTACTTATCATTGCATGGGATAACATGAGGACATACATAATAAAAGGGTGAGCTATAAAGCCTAGTAAGGGAGTAAACGAGACATAACATGAAGAATACAATACATGTTTGGCAATAGGCTTATCAAAAGAGCACAATAGAAACATTAACAAAAAGTCATGATATAACATGATTATCATAACATTGAAATGAGGAAATAACTTAAAATACTACATTATAAACATAGAGTAATAAGGTAAACCCCTATCCCAATATGGTGGAAAAAGGTCCTAAAAGGAATCATGTAAACCCATGTCCCAACATAACTTATCATGATACTAAACACTACCCAATGTATTGGAGCACTATCAGGGTGCGTCTTTCATGAACATTTTAATCTCATGCTTATGTGTTCCACACATATCATGTTACATGGATTCATTAAAAATCATCATTTATTCCATGATAAAGGAATTTGGAATACATACATGAAGGTCTACAATGAATATGTATATGTTCGTAAATTTGAATACCCTTGATAGATAAATGTGCATGGTATTCACAACATGATGATTTCGCATAGAGAAACCGAAATGCAATTTCAGCTGCAAAACAAAATCACATGGGGTTTCATAAAATGGGATGATGAGAGAGAAAGGGATATATCATAATTTGGAAATGAAATGTATAGTAATGGGATCATGGAGAATAATATCCCAACATATGAAATGGAATTTATATGCACAATATAAAAGAAATTCTTTAATAGAAATAATGAGAGAGAAATCCCTTACAGAATTTCGGCATGGTAACGAGTGTATATAGGAGGGATTAATTAGATTTAAAGGGGTCTATAATCATTCATACATAATAAGGTAATTATGGGGAAGGTGAGAAAAGATACCTCATCATTTTTAATTGAAAAATAAAAGGGTATAAAAAGATAAGGAAACATAGACAAAATGGGAAAGGAAGGAAAGTGAGGATCCCTTACATGGATGTGTGATCCCAAAGGCTTCGGAGAAGCTTCTTGGGATCTTGGGTGAGGATGAGCTTCAAGGAGTTTTAGTGAATAGGAATGTGTGCTTGGGTGGGTTTATATAGGATAAGAGGGTGAATTCTTTATTATTTTGTTTTTGTACACTACACACTAAAATATTCAAAACCACAAGCCAACTCATGGTTTTTACCCATGGTTTCTTGCCAAGGGGAGTGGAAAACAATATTTAATAATGAAATGGGCTGAAGACATTAAAATATTTCCCTTTCTTATGTGTAGGTGAGTCACACAATCCAGGAAATGATTTTAATATCGTAAACTATTTTATATGTATTGGAGGGTTCACTATGGCTTTATAAAATAAATAAAATAAACCAAAAATAATATTATTTTAAAGGAAAACTTATATTTGGCCGAATATTCCCTTTATAGTATGTTATTGCATCACTATTGGGTCATTTATGATGTCATAAAACACATTGTATATTTATATGGTATTTAATTTTTATCCAAAAATTTGGCTATCACCAAAAATTGTGAATAACTCACCATTGAATAATATTGATGTCATAATTCCAAAAATAATGTTAATTTCATCTATATAATTTTCTAAATATGTGAATTTTCACTTTCCAATATTTGTTGAAAAGTAACAGTTTTTGATAAAAATAGTTATCAAACCTTAATAAAATTTACAATTGACTTCATTAAAATTATACGATCATTTATATTTAGTTAAATTAATTAAATAATAATATTTTATTAAAATATTATTTAATTAGAAAATACATAAATTACTTAAAATAAATTCTTTAAAATTACACTTTCGGTTTTATCGTATAAAAATATAACTCGTATCGAACTAATTACCTAATAATTTATAAATACGGAACTGATATAATCATAATTTATAAGAAATATTTTTTTATGATATTATTAATAAAAACCATAGTTTAATATAATATATATTTCACAACAGAACCAGTTTTACCTAAAAAATCAATTTATCAAATTCATCATCTTTTAAGAAAGATTATTCTCATAAAGGAATTGATGGAATAAGACATTTATTTATAAAAACGGATTACATGATAAGTAATTAATACCTTATTAAATAACCCCTTATAACACCTCTGTAAGACCTAAGGGTAAGGTGTGCGATGGTGACATACTTTTGGGGTGGCTCGGATAATGTCGCCCAGGTGGTAATCTCTACTAACTTGAACTTATCCCATAGGTGATTCCATTCAAGATTAACATGTTTAAGCTCATCTTTGGTTTGGTCAAGAGAGATTCCTTATGCCGCTAGCTCCTTCCCGAGCTCTGATAAATGAGCATTGTACGGCCTAAGTCTACTGGATGAGGCCATCCTCTCCTCTAGCTATGTCAAAAGGAGTTTTTTAAACCTTATATTTATATCATTTGAGTGATCACTATTCAGTGGCTATATTATCAACAGTAATGATAATTAATGGTCATTTAAACCCAATAATAAAAAAAGGTCATGTGTTTTCTATATCTATAAGGCATTAAAAGAAAGGGAATGTTATTCATAAATGATCGGGTCATTAAAAACTTCCCCCCTTAAGAAATTATTCCCACAAAATTTCCTTTCTCCACACTAAAACAGATGAGGGTAACTCTTCCACAACACTTCCTATGGATCCCATGTCGCTTCTTCAAACATGTGGTTTCTCCACAACACTTTGAAGAGGAGCATTGTATTATTCAATAAAAATTTTTCCTATGATCTAACATATTCACCGGATTCTCTTCATAGGAGAGGTCATTCTCCAATAGTACCACCTCTGGATTGAGTACATGTGATGGGTCTAGTATGTACTTCCTTAAGAATGATTCATGGAACACATCATGTACTTGAGACAGGTTTGGTGAGAGTGTTATTTTATAGGCCACTACTCTGATGTGATCAAGGATATCAAAAGGGTCGATGTACCTTGGACTAAGCTTTCCCTTCTTCCTAAATCTCATTACTATATTCCTTGGTGATATGCAGAGGAATACCATGTCTCCAACATCAAACAGTAGTTATTGTTGATGATTTTCATCGTATCTCTTTTGTCGACTATGAGCATCTTTAATGTGTTGCTGGATGGTCTTAACATTCCCCTCCATTTCTTTGACTATTTATAGACCTAGATGTTTTTGCTCCCCAACTTCATCCCAACATGTCGGTGTTCTTCACCTCTTCTGATAAAGGGCTTCATAAGGATCCATGTGGATGCTGGAGTAAAAAATGTTGTTATAAGAGAACTCAATAAGATGAATATGTTGATATCATGCTCATTTGAAATCCATTGACCATGCTCTCAACATGTCCTCAAGTGTCTAGATAGTACATTTAGATTGGACATCTGTTTAAGGATGATAAGTCGTACTGATGTTTAGCTCAGTATTCAGAGCATGTTAGAGACTCTCCCAAACATATAAGTGAATCTTGGATCTCGATCAGACACAATCGATGGTGGTACTCCATGCAGACTTACCACTTCTCTGATCTATATCTGTGCCAGTTGATCCTGTGAAAAATCCTCTTGAATTGCAATGAAGTGTGCATTATTTGTATGATGATCCATAAAAACCTAGAAAACATTGTTTTCGTTGGATGTCTTTGGATGTCTTGTGACAAATTCCATGGTGATGTTCTCCCATTTCCATGTTGGTATGGGTAATGGTTTCATCATCCTCTTAGACATCTACCTCTCAAACATCACTTACTTGCATACCAAGCACTTTGATATATATTCCGCGATCTCCTTCTTCATGTCATCCCACCAATAATGCTCTTGGATATCCCGTTAAATCTTTTTATTTCCTAGGATAATGGAGAAATTAAAACTTTTAACATCATCCAAATTTATTTTTTTACTCCTAATTTTATGGAACACATATTCTTGACCCAAATCTCACAATTCCTTCTTCATTAACATTGAACTATGAGGATTTCCTTTTTTATAGCTTCCACTTTCTTCTGAATTCTAAAATCATCTCTTTAAGCATCCTTTAACCTTCCCAAAAGAAAAAATTGAGTAGTCATTTGTGATAGGATTGATGATGTTCAATTCTTTATGATTCCAATGTCCGTCTTCACCAAATCTAAGAATATTGGATCCTTTTCAATTCTCACCAATGATAGAATCGTTAGGTCCTTTCTACTTAGAGAATCTCGCACCTTGTTTGCTTTCCAAAGGTGGTAATGGATTCAGCAGTTGTAATCCATGATGAGTTCTAATCATCTTCATTGGTGCATTTTAATCTCTTTCTGTGTGAATATAAATTTGAGAATTTTGTGATCCGAATATATTTCACACTTTTCCCCAAAGAGATAATGAAGAAATATTTTCACTAAAAAGATCACAGCTTTCAACTCTATATCATGTGGGGGGATAGTTTTTCTCATGAATTTTCAACTTCCTTGAGTCATAGGAGATGACTTTGTCATTCTACATCAACAAACAGCCCATAACCTTCTTCAAAGAATCATTAAAGATTACGAAAATCTCCCCACATGTGGGTAGAGTGAGCACAGTGCTAGTGATAAGCAACTTATTTAACTCCATGAATCTTTCTTCACATTCATCATTCTAAGAAAACATGAGTCCCTTTAGAGTTAGCTTAGTTAGAGGGTTTTACAATCGTGAGAAATTTCTCACAAATTAGTGATAATATCCAGCTAACCCCAGAAAGCTACAGATATCCATCATAGATTTCATCCTCAGACATCCCTCAATTTCTTTTTTGGAAGGATCCATATATATCCCATTAATTGGGATAATATTCCCCATGAATGAGACTTCGTTCAACCAGAACACATACTTGCTATACTTTTTATAGATTTTATCCTTTTGTAAGGTCTCTATAACAATCCTTAGATGCTCCACATCCTCCTTCTTGGTTTTTGAGTATATTAGAATATCATCTATAAAGACTACCAAAAAAATTTCAAGGTAATCTCTAAAGACTCTATTCATCAAGCCCGTGAATATTGCTAGATAATTGGTGAGTCTGAAAGGTATTACTGTGAATTCATATTTCTTGTAACTTGTATGAAAAGAAGTCTTGAGATTATCTTGCTTCTCCCCCCTTACATGGAAATATCCCAACCGCAGATCCCCATTGGAGAAGTATTGTACTCCACATAGCTAATAGAACAAGTTGTCAATTCATGGAAAAAGATACTTGTTCTTTATCATGATTTTGTTGATCTCATGATAATCAATGCAAAGGTGAATTGACCCATCCTTCTTCTTGAGGAAGAGGAATGGTGCACCCCATGGTGAAGCACCTGGGAATATAAGCACTTTATCCATATTCTCCTATGGTTGTTTCTTTAGCTCCACATGCTCCAAAATATCCATTCTATATGGAGCTTTTGATATTGGAAACGCCCCACGTATAAGATTAATTGAGAATTCATCATCAATTCTAGGAGGAAGACCAAGAAATTCAACTGGAAACGCATCAGCGAATTACCGTACAATAGGAATGTCTTCAAGGATGGTTCCTTCCTTAGACTCAATCATATGAGAAAGATATGCATTCTTATAGGGAAGTAATATCCATGTTGGAGATGATGGTGTTAAAGAAGATTCATCCACCTCCTTGCACTTGTACAGAATAGGGAGTCGATTCACCATATGGAGAGTGATTTCCCTCTCACAACTATTTATGTTGGCTCTATATTTGAAAAACTCATCCATGTAAATAATTTCATCAAATTACAAAAAGGGAAGTCTTATGACATTTTTTGTGAAGTTCAATAAAAAAATTATGACATGGGAGTAATTATATTCACGGGATGTAATAATTTCCCCATTTTCAATTCTCATAGACATCTCTGCTTCTATTATTTGTGGTGATATTTGGATTTTCCTAATAAACATTCAGGATATAAAATAATTCACAGAACTAGAATAAAAAAGTACATTATCTATTCTTGAATGAATAACTAGCGTAACTATCACCACTTTGTTGTCAGGATTTTCTTTGGTGGTAGTTATAGACAAAGCTCGCCCTTGCTACCTTGGAGGTTGTTGGTTTCCTCCAAAAACCCTTAGCTTAGGGAACTGGTTTGCAAAGTGCCTTGGTTATTTACAGTTGTGGAAATGAAAAATACATTGAGGATCAAATGGAGCATTCTTTTCCTCTTTCATAGTAGCAGGTTTTTCTTGTCGGTAATCGTTGGCTTGGTGGACTTCTTTGCCACACCGAAACAATTTCCTTACCCACTTCAAAAAATTTCTTGGGTGCTTTTTTACACCCCATTGGCAAGTGGGACGCTAGAATTTCTTAGAACTATTGGATTTATCCATCTAATCACCATAATTAAAGTCCACTTTCCTCTTCTTATCCCCATGATACCCCTAATATTTTCCAGTATCTATCTCAACTTTAAGGTAACATGAGAAAATCTCCTCATACCTATAAAATTTGTGGATCACTAGGGCTTCCTATAGGATAGGTTCTAGCCATCAAATAGGTGTTCAACCTTGCATTTGGGGGTAACAACAAAACCAGAGATGTATTGTGAATGTCTGGTGATGTTTTCCTCATACTCCCCAAAAGATTCCTCATACTTTTTCTTGGGTGAAGTAAATATATTTCCATATTAAGATGGAGGGTTTGGGTAAAATATTTATCAAAAAACATTTTCGAGAAATCATTCCATCCCAATTTCTCGATATATTACTCAGGCATTGTATTTTTGATCAATTTACACCATTGATCAGCTTCAGCCTCTATATGATTAGCATCTAGAAGAACCTTCTCTTGTTTGGAAGATTGAATGATGGAGAAGATCCTCTCAATGGAGTTTATCCACAATTCGGTGATTGAGGTATTCGATGATCCACTGAAAGTAGGAGGCCATTGTTTCTTGAATATCTCGATTGCAACTTGTTATTTCTTAGGGGGGGGGGGTTAGATGTTCCTCTTGACCCATGTTTCTATTCAAAACATGAGTTAACTGAGAATGTATCATGATAATGCTTGTGATTCCCACTCCCATTGTATTGGGTATCTCATTAGAACAATCATCACATTGATCTTTTCATTGGTTGTTACCACAAGTCCTCCTATTATCGACCATTGGATAGAATAAAAGGAAAATTAGGGGTAAATATTTTAAACAATTAAAAACTTAAAGTGGAATCTATTGAAAAAAGCTATAACATATAAATTATATTTATTTCCTTAACTTATGAATTTATAGGCTTCAATCTAAGTTATCCATGATCAACTTCCTAATGTATATTCTTAAGGTATTTTTTTTACTCTTAATAATGGTTCGTACTAAGCTTATGAAATTACCAAAGCATATCCACTAGGAGTGTCGAACTAAGAGTGAAGAAAGGCTCTTTGTCGTGCACCAATTCCCGTTTGAGTCTATCTCAAAGTGGTGTTTTCAGGTTTTACCCCTAGATACATATGTGCCAAATCCAACTCTACTCATTAGTATCCATACATGGATGTATTTGCTTACTAAACCACTTACTCTACAATCACCATGATTGAGGTATGTATTTCATACACTTAGATATATCCCTAAGGATTTTATTGTGGTTTTATAATCCTAATCCCAAAACTAACTAAATGAATTCTCTGATACCAACTATAAAAACACTAGTATTTATTATACACTTAAACCGGATTTATTACATAAAATTACACTTAATACAACCTAGAAGTTCAAGAGGTCTGGTGTTTTGGGGCTTATGAACATTACCTAACAACTTAAAATAGGAAATACACATCATTATTGAAAAAAAATTGCATGACCACAACAATCCTTCGTACGTATCATTTCATGGGATAACATGGGGACATACATAAGAAAAGGGTGAGCTATAAATCCATGTAAGGGATTAAAAGATGCATAACATAAAGAATACAATACATGTTAGGAAATAAGAATATCAATAGATCATAAGAGAATCATGAACATAAAGACATGATATAACATGATTATCGTAACATGGAAATGTGGTAACAACATAAAACACCACATCATAAACATAAAGGAATCAGGTAAAACCCTATCCCAACATTTTCACGAACTAACCCGGGTCGACCATGAACCAGTCACCCGAGCTGACCCGCGACAATGCCCACGAGGGGTTCCCGATCCTCCTGGGCTGGCAACAAGTGCCAAGGCATCAATAGAGGACAATTGGGAATGATTTTTCCCAGTAAAAATAAATTGAGCAGCGGAAAAAGTAGAATAATGCAAGGCCAATAAATGAGACAAAAAAGGAGAACAACCAACAACAACAAACTAACCTAGCCACGACCAAAACTCCTAGCGACTTTGAGAGTTGCTCACCAGTCCACAACCAACTCTCACCCACGACGAGAAAGCTCAAGTCAAACCTCCATCAAAAATAAAAAAATAGGAAAACACTATAGGAGTGAGTATTAAAACTCAGTAGGCATACCCAAAAAACTATTCCCAGTGCACTACCTTTAAATAAAGAAATTTACTAATTCCAAGTTTGAACTAAATTATAAAAAATATGGGTTTCCACAAACACACATCCATTTCTAAGAAAAGTAACATCCCATTACACTTTTTAATTTAAAAACAAGTTTAATGTTTGAAAAGAACATGTGCATTGCATTTTAAAACATTTCTACAAACAATTTAGTAATTAAAATTTCAGTTGTTAGTGAAATGGAAAACCACACACAACACACACTAAGGGTAATGGAAAATAAGTGAAACACAGGGGACATCAACCAAACTATACTTCTCAAACGTTCTCCGCATAAAATAAAAACTAAGGAAAACATGGGTCGAACCTAGGAACTCGTGAACAATCCAGAACATACCATACATGTGACTCATCCTGAAGGCATGCCTACTCTCAATGACGTCATAATGCCCTAACGCCTGGTGTTTCCCTTCATGTCCTAACCGAGGGGCCCAATTCCCTAGTAGAGTATAATCTATACTAAGGGCCACTAGCCAGTGGATAATCTAAACTTGTGTAAAAATCTTTCATAGAAGATTCACTTACAATGTCAGGATCCCATGTCAACACGTGTAATAAAAAGGAAAGGGGTGAGTCATCTGAGTCAATCATGTATCAAAAACATTACACACAACTCATGTAGTCAACGTACACCAAAGATCACCCCTGAGACACCCCAAAGAGAGTTTTCCAAAATAATTTATTTTATTAAAGTGTCAAACGAGCCTTTACCAATTTTAAAGAAAATCCTCATTTCTCAAGAGAACCAAAACATTTGTTCATGATTCAAAAAAAATCATTCATCAATAAACCAGAACTGCATTTGAAATTCCATGAATTGTGTTTAAAGGACAAACGGGCATTCTTTCACTATTGGGTTTCTGTTCATCAAAAATATATTTCAAGTGTCGTGTATTAAATAAACAGATCTTTTTACTCCAAAAAATCATTTAAAAATTAATTATACTATATTATTTCTTATGTATTAAAATTAATAAAATATCAATCAATCAATAAATTCTAAATTTAAAGGCGAGTGCAATGGGGGACCTACCTCAACTGGCATCTCAAACAAGACAATGTGACATGCCTCGCATAGGTGTACAGGCACGCGCAAGCCGATGATCACAGAAATGTGGGGTTATCCTGGAAACACACTACAACAAACGCACAACAATAAAGGTACATAAACAAAGACATAAAACAATCCAAATGAAATACCAGTGCAAAAGAACCACCTCGACATGTTTTCAAAACACAACACACACCATCAACACTATTTACTAACCCCTTTAAAAACTAGAAGGTTTTTACAAAAACCACAAGGTGTTTAAAAATACCACACAATGCCAAAAAAACTCATTAATAATTTTAAAGAGCCAACAAACCATTTCAAGTAAACACTTAGAGTGCAAAACCTGAAAAAAGCGCACGACATAGTGATATCAACATTTAAAAACATGTGCGCCTAAACACATTTTCAAAACCGGGCTCGCAGCACCCAAACTTTTATAAATATAATTTTCACCACTTCCACAGTCCAATAAATATTTTAAGGAATTTATAAAATCTTTTCAATAACACAGTAAGGGCTTACGCACCAAATACACTCAATTTTTGTATAAAAAAATACCAATTTAGAACCAACACACATTAAACTTCAACATAGTCCTTTTCCGCACCATTTACAAAAAATCAAAAAACAAGAAGATTCAATTAAATAAGAAAACTAATTTTTGCATAGTAAGGTTATCCGCAAAACTACCTAATTATCCCAAACAAATTATTAAAAAAAATGAATAAATAATTATCATTCAAAGAGTGTGAAAAAAATAAATGAAAACAATCGATATAAGATTAAATTTAAAGGGGAGATGCAAGAGGACACTACCTCAAAGGAGAAACTAGGAAGAATGTTTGGAGCTTGAAAATTTTATAAAAAAAGACCCAAAAATGCACCGTAGGGTTCAAGGCACTAGACAACAATTGAAAAAATCCATAAAACACCCATCGAACACCACTTAAAAGGTGTGAAACCAAACAACTGGTATAAGTCTATACCTTGGATGTCAGAAATGAACCACTTCGCCATCGGTGGTGGATGTTGTAACACGTAGGAGAAATACCTAAGGAGGGCTTCTCATACCCTATTCAAGAAAGAACACAAAAACTAAAAAGTATCCCAACCATAGCGATCCGGTTGAATCCAAACTGTGTATCGAAAGAGACACAAAACATCAAAGTGATAAAGGAGGACGTCAGAGATGGTATTACCTCAAATAATTGGACCTCAATCAGACAACATTCATGGGGGATCTGAGAGTAATCGGTTGTGTAAGGGTCACGTGCTAAAAAGGGGTGCTAATGGGAATGTCCGACTAAAGGAAAAGGCAGCCGAAGGGAGGTCTTCGCCTACAGGTCAGAGCAGCGGAGGATGTCGGAGATCCTGGTCAGAGCAAGGGTAGAGGGTAGATGCGCCATGCTGGAACAGGGGAACAAGGTCGTGCTGAGGGGGTCCGGGTCGCCTGAGCAAGGAGGGGTCACCGCCAGGATGTGTCTAGGAAGGGAGCACGGCTGGGATCAGCTGGGCTGGTGCACCGCGAACCGAGAGGGACAGGGGTGCGTCGTAGGTTGAGCGGGATAGGGGTGCGTCGTGGGTAGGGAAAGAGGGAGAAATTGAGGTTGCCGCACACAAATATAAGGGAAGGAGGGGCCGCCACACTTGGAGAACCCCGTGGGGGTGAGGCCTGGTCTCAATCGGGAAGAAGGGGAGGGCCGCAGCAGCAGCGCCTCACAGAAGAGAAAAAAACGGGGGAGGGGGGGGGGGGGGGCTACGCCACCCCCTTAGGGTTTAGGTTCTCCCTTTTTTTAATAATAAAAATAAAAATAATAAGTGTTAATAATAATAATAATGAAAATATTAATATTAATAATAACATATTTATAATAATAATTAGAGTAAGAAAGAATAATAATAAAAATCTTGTTTATTTTATTTCCTCTTTTTTTTTAAAAAATAACATCAATAATAATATAACATTAATAATTTTCTTAATAATAATTTACTCATAAAAAAATTTAAGAACACTTTTAGAAACCAATTAATAATATATATATATATATATATATATATATATATATATATATATTTATGTCAATAATAACACTGCCAATAATAATATTATTATTATTATCTACACAATAATAATATTATTATTATTATTATGGCACAAACATTTAACCCAATATATATATATAATACTTATTTTAAACATTAGGTAACTACATAAGTACGTGGACCGACCAAACGACTACCGTTGACCGTGTGGTGCCTACACACCAGTCTAAAACCCAAAAAAACATTAAACATTGAAGATGTTAGACCCGCGCTCGCCCTGCACCTTGGCGAGACTAACCAAAACCAATAAATAATAAAATAAAATAATTTAAAAAATTCAGGGTGTGACAATTCTCCCCACCACAGACACTTTCTGCCCCTAGAAAGTCACCAAGCCATAGTTGACACAACTAAAGTCCATGCCCAGACCAAACTAGAAGAAACTGAGAGGCTCAGGGTGATCATTATCAATACACGTCACACCCGACCAATTCAATAACAATCACTGTTTGAGGTTGAGGGGAGAACACGAGAGGGTTCTTCTAACCACAAGAATCTCCTAACACAAAAACCTTGAAACCCAAACACACAACCCCCAGGGGGCCAATGCGGGAACTCCCAAACCAAAGTCATTCATTTTCCCCACATGGACCGAACAACACACCTGAGACCCTGATGTAAGGCTTTCTACGAAACAACCCAGCAACTTGAGGATGAGAAATTAACTCAACACCACCCATAAATTTCACGAAATGAAACATCCCCCTAACGAACACCGATGAGACCAGCACAAAAATAGAACAGGTCTTTTTATTCACGGGCCTAACACCCTTCAAGGACAATGAACAATTTGGAATCCATGCTAAGTGTAGATAAGGCTGCTTGGATTGTGGTGGAACAAGCTCATCATGACACCACAACAAGAATGAGCTTACGATAGTGACGAGAATAGAACAAGGAAATTTTGGATATTTTCATCCCAATGTTGATGACATTATCCAAACTGAGCTTCCACACACCATCGGAAACTCCTGATTGGGCGTGAGCTTCACCCTGAGACCTGTGGTTGGGGCCCTGATGGCTGAAGAATCTCCTGCCCCACAGTCAATCATTCGCATCCTTTGGTCCCTAACTCCTTCCTCCTGAATGAATCTTCTTTCAGAACTTTTCCCGATGGCCTGAACATTCGCACGGTAGCCAGACTTAGGAGAGATGCGATAAGGCAGCTTAGAATTCCTGAACCATCTAGACTAGTGGCATGCAAGAGAACGGTCCAAAAAACTGGGAGTCAGTACATACGAAGATCCTAGCCAGACGGGGAACCTTCACAAGATCCGACCCCCACCAACTACAACCGGGACTCTAACAAAGATGAGACATCCCACCTATACTAGTCCAGAACTGAACCCTAACAAAACTTTAGGAAGGTACGAACCTTAACTACCCTGGGAGTTCCAAAAAATCTGAAGACACACTATCTTTCTGAACTACGCAACTTCCTCTTGTAGACTTCAATTACCTCGATAAGTAGGAAACACACAAAAAGAACAGGGAACTGGGCATAACTCACTAACAAATTTTGGAGGCTTTCTGGGCGGCATAATCGTAACAACATGAAAAACACCATAAAAACCGGCCATCAAACCAAAACACAATCAAATAAAAAACACAAGCCCAGAGAAACATAACCATAATCCAAACATATACAAACACAAACAAAAAACACTTTTCCAAAACCATTATTTCTTTAAAATTTTAAAAACTCATCTGTGGTGCCTTATGAACCGTTACATGTGAGTTCATTGAATATATCCTACATCATCGGTGAACAAGTCCCCCCCCACGCACTCTTCGTACATACCCATGCACATGCGACCCTCCATAAAGAATTTCAAGGTTCAAAAATCTCTTTCCCTAATCAAACCAAAACACAGACCAACATTTCCCAAATCAAAACACTTCTCTTTAAAAACACACTTTACTAATTTCAAAACAATTTGGAAGAAACCCCCTTTTGTTTCATTTCAAAATCACTTTCATTTTTAACACACACTCACATCAACTAAGTTTTAAATGAAACAAAACCAACTATAAACCATTGGAATGAAGAACTAGTGTATGTGTCTAACCCAGTGATATGGTGGTGAACCATGCCCCAAGTAAGGATTAACACTAAGAGGACCTTAAACTGGGCACTTAAACAACTCATGGGTCACCACCCCATGTGGCGCCGCAACATGAACTGATTCTCCCCCATTTTCATCCCTCAATCCAAAATAATCAATGACAAAAGACTTTAATACCGGACTACCCCTGGTAGCTCAGGTCTTGTTTTGAGCTATGGTGATCTGGCACTGACCCGTAACCTAGCTCCTGAGCCCTGAAAGTCTTAATCTCTTTCTCCTCGACACCCCAAATAACAAGAGCCTACTCTAATACCATTTTGTCATGAACCAACCTGGGTCGACCCCGAATCAGTCACCCGAGCCGACCCGCGACAAGGCCCGAGAGGCATTCCCGATCCTCTCGGGCTGGTGACAAGCGCCAAGGCGTCAATTGAGGACAATTGGGAACAATTTTACCCATTAAAAATAAATAAAGCCACGGAAAAAGTAGAATAATGAAATGAAAATAAATTACACGAAAAAGGAGGAACAACCAACAATAAAAAACTAACCTGACCAAAACCAAAACTCCTTGCGACTCCGAAAGTCTCTCACCAGTCCACAACCAGCTCTCGGCTACTGTGAGCAAGCAAAAGTAAAACCTACAACAAAACTAAAAAAACAGTAAAACACTATAGGCGTGAGTATTAAAACTCAGTAGGCATGCCCAAAAAACTATTACCAATGCACTACCTTTAAATATAGAAATTTACTCATTCCAGGATTGAACTAAATTATACAAAATATGGGTTTCCACACAAACACATCCATTTCTAAGATAAGTAAAAGCCCATTTCCTTCTTTAATTTAAAAAAAAATGAATGGAATAGGTGCATTGCATTTTAAAACATTTCTACAAACAATTTTGAAATTAAAATTTCAGTTGGTAGTCAAATGAAAAAACACACACAACACACAACACACACTAACAGCAATGGAAATGTAGTGGCACACAGGGGCTAGCAACGAAACTAGACCTCTCAAACATTCTCCACATAAAAATAAACACTAAAAAAACATGGGTCGAACCTAGGAGCTCGTGAATAATCCATAACATATCATACATGTGACTCATCCTGAAGGCATGCCTACTCTCGATGATGTCATAACGCCCTAACACTCGGTGTTTCCCTACATGGCCTAACCCTGGGGCCCAATTCCCTAGTAGATTATAATCTATACTAAGGGCCACTTTCCAGTGGATAATCTAAACTACTGCAGAAATCATTCTTAGAAGATTCACTTACTATGCCAGGATCCTATGTCAACACGTGTAATAAAAAGGAAAGGGGTGAGTCAGCTGAGTCAATCATGTAGCACAAACATCACACACAACTCATGTAGTCAACGTACACCAAAGATCACCCCTGAGTCGCCCCAAAGAGTGTTTTCCAAAATAATTTATTTTTATTAAAGTTCCAAATGGGCCTTTACAAATTTTATAGAAAATCTTCATTTCTCAAGAGAACCGAAACATTTTTTCATGCTTGAAAAGAAATCATTCATCAATAAACAAGAACTACATTTGAAATTCTGTGAATTGTGTTTAAAGGCCAAATGGGCATTCTTTCACTATTGGGTGTATGTTCATCAAAAATATATTTCAAGTGTCGTGTATAAAATAAACGGCTCTTTCTACTCCAAAGAATAATTTCAAAATTAATTATCCTATATTATTTCTCATGTATTAAAATTAATAAAATATCAATCAATCAATAAATTCTAAATTTAAATGTGAGTGCAATGGGGGACCTACCTCAACTCACAGCTCAAACAAGACAACGCGACATGCCTCGCATAGGCTCACAAGCGCGCGCAAGCTGATGATCGCGGTAACGTGGGGTTATCCTGTCTATGCACTTCAACAAATGCACATCAACAAAGTTACATAAACACGGACATAGAACAATCCAAACGAACAACCAGCGCAAAAGAACTACCTCGACTTGTTTTCAAAACACAACTCGCACCATCAACACTATTTACTAACCCCTTTAAAAACCACAAGGTGTTTACAAAAACCTCATGGTGTTTTCAAAAACCACACAACGCCCAAACAACTCATTAATCATTTTAAAGAGCCAATAGACCATTTCAAGTAAACACTTAGAGTGCACAACCTGAAAAAAGCACACGACACTGTGATATCAATATTTAAAAACACGTGCACATAAACACATTTTCAAAACCACGCTCACGGAACCCAACCTTTTATAAACATACTTTGCACCACTTCCACAATCCAATTAATATTTTAAGAAATTTATAAAATCTTTTCAAGAACACAGTTTGGTTTTATGCACAAAATACACTCATTTTTTGTATAAAAAAAATACCAAATTAGAATCCACACACATTAAACTTCAACATAGACCTTTTCCACACCATTTACAAAATATCAAAAAACAATAAGATTCAATTAAATAAGAAAATTAATTTTTTCATACCAAGGTTATCCCCAAAACTACCTAATTTATTCCAAACCAATTATTCAAAAAAACAAATAAATAGTTATCATTCAAAGAGTGTGAAAAAAGAAATGCAAGAAATCAATATAAGCTTAAATTTGAAGGAGTGATGCAAGAGGATCCTACCTCAAAGGTGAAACCAGGTTGACTGCTCGGTGCTTGACACTTTTATCAGAAACAACCCAAAAACGTACTGTACTGTTCAACGCACTACACAACAATTGACAGAATCCTTAAAACACCCATAGAACACCACATAAAAGGTGTGAAACGAAACAACGGGTACAAGTCTATACCTTGGATGTCAGCAATGAACCGAAACTGAGTCAATCCGCTTCTCCATTGGCGGTGGATGTTGGAAAACGCAAGAGCGAGACCTGAGGAGGTCATCGCATACCCTATTAAAGAATGAACACAACAACTGCATAGTATCCCATCCTTGGGCTTCCGGTTGAATCCAAATCGGGTATCGAAAGAGACAAAAAAACATCAAAGTGATGAAGAAGGATGTCGAAGAGGTATTACCTCAAATAGTTTAATCTCAATCGGGCATCAGTCATGGGGGATCTTAGAGAAATCGGTTGCGGAAGGTTTGCGCGATAAAAAGGGGTGCTAAAGGGAAGGTCTGACCAAAGTAAAAGGGAGCTGGGGGGATGTAACACCCCAAGATTTTACGAAAAATATTCTTTTTAATTTCATTAATGTCTTGTGTTGTATGCTACACCAAAAGGTGCTTGCACAACACGCATCCCTGACTTGTATTACATTACACGCAAGCGCGACCTTCCACGATAGCGTGTGTTGTACGCAATACCATGTTTTGCTAAACAACGATATGCTATTAAAATATTATTAAAACTAGCCGTTATGAATAGTAATAACCAATTTTTGAAATTTTTAAAATTTTGTTTTTCAAAATGGACTTCATTTTTGGATTCGGAATATCGAAATTAGCTTAGGGTGAAATTTTGGTACTTTTCGGATAACTTTCATATTCTGATGAATAGGGAAAATTACTAAATTTTAATTAAAAACAACTTTTTTTAATCGAAATAATTAATAATGATAAATTATTAATTTGAGTGGTTTTAAAGTATATTTAGAATATATTTTTACATTTTAATACAATGTTGGTCATTGGATGTAATTTTACATTTAAACCAGTTATAAACTAGTGTCAATCTTTTGATAGTTATTATCTCTTAAAAAACGCCATTTGTTTTGACGACGGGAATTAATTTTTAAATTAGTTAATGTAACTGATATGTTTTGAATTTGGTAAAATAGACATCATTTTTGAGTTCATAATATCAAATATAGCTTAGGCCTAATTTTTGGTATTTTTCTGGAAACATTCATTTTTTGATGAATAGTGAAACCACTAAGTGGTAGTAAAAAAAATGAATTTTTCATAAAACATAATTTTACCGCTTCTGTGAGTGGAATTTAAAAAATCCGAGAGACACGATTGATGTCAGTAAGTAAAATGTGGTTCAATGAGATGAAAATAATTTTTGGTGAATAGTAACTTTTTGCTTTTTTTACCACGGTTAAAAGTAAATAGGGTAATTAAGGGTAAAAATGATATTATTATTACCCTAACACATGTCCTAATTCTATTGGATAAGATTAATTCGACCAAAAACAACCTTAGGAATAAACTATGACCATTTAGGCCCACTTGGATTAGATTAGGACATTTATTATTATTAAATTCAAAGAAGAGTTAAAAGAGTTAAAATCAAAGTTTATTTACTAAAAGATTTTTAATATAGGGTTATGCATAAGATAAATTAGATTGTAAATATTAATTAGAAAGATAATAAGATTTAATACATAGTCATATTTTATTTATAATTTTTATACATTAAATAAATTGATTTATTTTTGACACAATGATGATGCAGTAATTTCCCTAATAGTGAAACATTAGAATAATTGATATTATAAATACCCAAATAAATATAATTTCAGACTTTTTATGAATTCCACTAACTTTATAGGTTAATATGACATGTTATTATTTATGTAATTAAATTTTTTCTAACTAATCACTCTGTTATGAGTTTCACAAAAATCAATTACTAAATAGTGTCAAAATTGACATAAAATAGTTTTTTAAAACAAATATTATATTATTAATTGTTATTTTATTACTAAAAATCTATGGTTCGGCAAAATGACTTATATAATATTATATATATTAATAATATACAACCTGGGGTTATTTTTTCTTTTTATAGTAAGTTTATTAACCTTATAGTATAAGAACACAAGAAGACACGGTAAAAGTAAAATTATTTAACTTAATGTCAAATCTAAATGATAAGGTTAAAATAGGAACCAAAACTTGTCTAAATTATATTGGATGAGAGGATTTCGACCCATCCCCACCTTAGCTTCGAAATAAATCAATTTGGAGCTATTTAAAACCGAACATGACTTTATAATAAAATAATATTTTTAGTTATTCCAAAGGTGCCCCTCTCCTCCCTTATAAAAGGGCACCCCCTCCCTCTCTTCCTCACACCACTTTGAGCCTTCAATCTCGGCCAAACTCTGCCAAAGTATCTTCTCCACTTCCCTAGAAACATCCTAGAGGTTTTTGTCTTCCTCAAAGACCAATTTTAGTTCCCTAAGAGGAGGTCTCAAAGAGGCGCTTCAAAGAAGAGGTAATTTCCGTTACCGATTCTTTCACCTTTATTTCTTCTTCCACTTCTTATTATAAGGTTGTTTCATTATGAAGTAATAAAATAAGTATCACTCATATACTTATATGTTATTATAAGTATGAAACAACCCTATTTCACCATCTATCCATCCTACGGAAAAAGAAATCACAGCGCGTGCGTACGTACGGAATACCGTCTCCACGCCGTGGTGTAATCTATTTTCCACCACCACCGTACTTGGATGGGTATAATGGTGTAAATAAGAACTATATATGATTATTGTAATGTGATATTGATTCTGTAATAGTATACATACACTCCAATAAAATTCCACGATCATGGGAACAATATCATCGCTCGTGCGTACGTACGGAATACCGTCTCCATGACGCGATTAGATTCATTCTCAATGATTAACCATTCATGATTGATTATAAAGTTTATATAATAATTAATCATGAAATATATGACATTATAATGATACTGTATTTATGTGTATATATATGTATGTCATCTACTTAATTCCATTCAACTCAATAAGGAAACGAAAACAGCGTTCTTGCGTACGTACGGCCTACCGTCTCCATGAACGGTGTATTTCTTTCCATTTACTGATTTATTATATATATGTATATTATTAATATATATTATATATAAATAATGTTTTATATTCTGATATTAATTAATCATGATCTATGTAATCATATGAATAATTACAAGTCAAAACACGAACGACAAATGAAATGATTTTACCCAAAACACTCTTTAACATGGAATTTACAAAAGAACGGGTAATATAAAGTCATAAGTAAACCATATATGATATCATAGCAATGAATATGATTCTGTAATAAGTCAATGACTTTATTTATATCATTATATAGGAGTTTCGGACACATACAAAGCATATCGGACCTAAGGTAAGAGAAATATCACAATCTCATTTTTATCCGAGATTGTTTATACTTTGGAATTTACTGGGGTGTATTTTATCATCCACATACATGTTTACTCAATATGTAATATTGTTTCCATCAACCTACAACTTTTTAAATCCAATTTTACCCTTAGGTGAGTTTTTAGTAAAAGATATGAAAGGAATCTTTTGTCGTTTTTCGTACGAGGTACTTTTTGACTTTTCTGACAAAAGTACGAGAAGAATGTTTTTTTAACTTATACGGCATGAATGGATTTTAAAAACATTATTTCCAAGAATATTACTTTACAAGTTTTCATGTTTATTTTTAAACAACTTCTTTTAGTTTAAAATTGTATGACATGTTAAAAAAGGAAAATGTTTTTGAAGTAGAAAGGATATTTTCCTCAAGAATGGAGTTCAAGTGTTTTATCAAAATTATTTTCCATCTAAGATAATATGGGGCTCTTTTTTTATCCCTATTATTAAATTTATTTGATTATTTTGTGATGGAATTATTTTTATTAATTGTTTTATCTTATATGAATTGTTTGATGATGTCACGATGTTTAAGATTCCCATTTTTATTACATGGGTTATGCAATGATGTATGATTTATGATTTTGTGGCACACATAAGAATGGTATAATTATGAGATGGGTGGGACCTATATCTCCCTCCAATGCATTGGGTAAAGATTTTATATCTCATGAGATAGACATGGCTGGAAAGGTAGGTTATACCGGTTAAGTGAAACAGGACTGAAACGAGGAGTGAACTCGGTTCAGGAATGGACTTTGACCACTAAGATTGTTTTGGCAATGAGTCTTGACTAATAAGAAATGATTCTCTATGATTATTTGTGTATGCCACAAATTTTCATCTTTTATGTTATGATTTTTGGGATTCCATTTCACTACTATGATTTATCCCATGTTATGAAATTATGCTCTCTTTTGCAGGTTAAGATTTCCAAAAGTTATGTTCTTATGAATATGATGTGATTGATATTTCTTTTTTTTACCCTTACTGAGCATTTGAGCTCACCCTTTTATGTTTTCTTTTCCCCAGGATATAAAGAATGGTTTTATGTAGAAAAAGGGGAAGATCTTTATGGGGGATGTTGAATATCTTTCACCACGATTAGAAGATTATATTCCGAGTTTCCAAAGACACAAAACTATTACGATCCTTGTGTTTGTGTTTTTGTTATGTACTAAGTATTCCGCAAAAGTAATGTAATGTCCATGTACGTCAGGCTTCGGGTCTCTACAGTTGGTATCAGAGGAAAGGTTTAGTCAACCTTTGGAAATTAGGATGCGAAAACGTTAGTGAGATCCCTAGAGATATTTCTAAGGTATATCTAGGGATGTCTCTAAGGATAAGTATACATATTGGATATAGTCCTAGAACTTTGGTAACGATATTATATTAAACCAAATATGTTAGATATTGAAGTTACTCCCCCTTTATTATGATTTTTTCCTCTCACACTATTCTTTTTGTGTTTTAGAAAATGGCTGGAAAAAAGATGATTCACGATAATGGAGGATATGATGGACAATGGAATGATATTCTTCATGAGCAACCAAATGAAATGGGATTTGGAAGTCCAAACATCATTATTATGCTGAATCAGCAATCTCATAATATGATCAATAAAGTAAAATTTGGTAAGTTTCCTGGCTCGGCTAATAAGAGAAAGATGGAGTTTCATGATGATCATAGAGGAAAGAAAGTTCAATTTCCCCTATGTAAATCACGTGGGAAGAGGCATCAAGGAGAATGTTTCAAAGGAACTAGAAGATGCTTTGGGTGTGGAAAAGAAGGACACAAAGCCAGTAAGTACAAAGGAAAAGGTTCAGTTAACACCAGGGATGAGGATAATGGTATTGCTACGACATCAACAATGGTTAAATGTTTTAAATGTGGAATGTAGGGGCATTATGCAAACCAATGCCCTAAGGTAAAGTCTCGTGAAGAGAATCAGTATGGTCGTATGGTTAGTATTTATGTTGATGATGATGAAGAGACTACAAATGATATGTGAGATGAAATAATTGTTGAAGCTCGGTCAATGGTTTAAGAATGTTGTGGAATGATTACATGATTATCATGTGTAATGTTGTATAAGTAATCTCATGGTACTATGGAATAAAGAGACATCTAAGGATTGTTACACTGTTGTCTTTCCTTGAGTTTTGAAAGTGTATGATTAATGGTACCAGTATCCATGAAAGGTTATTCAGATATTTTTGGAATGTATGCGCATAATGAAGGGATAAGGAGAAAATTAAATGTATTTAGTATTCATGAGCTCATGACTGATATAAGGAGAAGGTTATATCATGGTTTGAGTATATAGAATTTTTGGATTTGGTATGTGGAAAGAGTTAACTTTTTACAACATTCATGTTTTCGCTATGGTTTAATGGGTATTAATTTTTCAAGATAATACATGATTAAGGTATTCACATGTTTGGAATGTGACCAACAAGACATATCTTATGATATATGGGGACCAACGATGGTATTAAATCTCTGGTAATCATTTTCACTATATTATGAGAGTGAACTGCAGTATTATGGATAAGCCTAAAGATTGGAATGGATTATGTTGGACATAAGTTAGTATTGTTTAAGGATAGAATTTTTTTCGATATTATTGATGGGATGTTATAGTAATATAGTTTTAGAAAAAGGACAACCTGCAGGACGGGCGACATCCCATCGCGTCGGACAAGGCTGTGGGAATCGAACCCACAATCGAAATGCGACTGGCCTTTATCGCCTACCACTGGCCTACAAGAAGTCCCTGGTTAGTAGAAACTAGTTTTATTTTATTAAGCGGTATGATATATGAAGTATAAGTTCATTTTTGGAACCATATATGATTAATCTAACCATAAGATGGACTTATAACTTTTTCTAACCATTTGTTTGAAAGAGATGGAATGGCCCATCATTCTATCACATGATCTTCTAACACATCACGAATAACAAATTCAACTTCATTTCTTTAAGGGATGAAGTGTAAATTGTTCAATTCTCGAACAAAATTGAGATTGTACCAAAATCATGTAAGTATTTCTTTTAATTCATAAACTTTAGGGAAATGATCTTGAAAACCAAAAATGTTGTCCTAGTTCCCTTTTATCCGATGAATCATATGGTATCTTAGATCATCACAAATCTATAGCTTTGTGATTGTTCGCTTTTTCATAGCGATGTTCTCTGCCACACTCCATCAGAACCTGATGGTTAGATTTTTCTTCCATATCCATATTTTCACCTATGTTCTCCTACATGGAAACCCAGTGATGAGTTAATTTGGGTAACCGTTACATTTCATAATTTAGTTTTTAAAGCCATGTTTTGGTATTCCTTTTTACGATGTGGGTTTCTATTAAAGAAGCTTTCGAGTAGTAAACCATTCATAACCCCGACGAATTTCGAGGGTGAAATTCCTTTTAAGGGGGGTAGAATGTAACACCCCATGATTTTACGAAAAATATTCTATTTAATTTCATTAATGTCTTGTGTTGTATGATACACCAAAAAGAGCTTGCAAAACACACATCCCTGACTTGGATTACATTACACGCAAGCGCGACCTTCCACGATAGCGTGTGTTGTACGCAATACCAAGTTTCGCTAAACAACGATATGCTATTAAAATATTATTAAAACTAGCCGTTATGAATAGTAATAACAAATTTTTGAAATTTTGTAAATTTTGTTTTTCAAAATGGACTTCATTTTTGGATTCGGAATATTGAAATTAGCTTAGGGTGAAATTTTGGTACTTTTCGGATAACTTTCATATTCTGATGAATAGTGAAAATTAATACATTTTAATTAAAAACAACTTTTTTTAATCGAAATAATTAATAGTGATAAATTATTAATTTGAGTGGTTTTAAAGTATATTTAGAATATATTTTTACAATTTAATACAATGTTGGTCATTGGATGTAATTTTACATTTAAACCAGTTATAAATAAGTGTCAATCTTTTGATAGTTATTATCTCTTAAAAACACGCCATTTGTTTTGACGACGGGAATTAATTTTTAAATTAGTTAATGTAACTAATATGTTTTGAATTTGGTAAAATAGACATCATTTTTGAGTTCATAATATCAAATATAGCTTAGGCCTAATTTTTTGTATTTTTCTGGAAACTTTCATTTTTTGATGAATAGTGAAACCACTAAGTGGTAGTAAAAAAAATGAATTTTTCATAAAACTTAATTTTACCGCTTCTGTGAGAGGAATTTCAAAAATCCGAGAGACATGGTTGATTTCAGTAAGTAAAATGTGGTTCAATGAGATGAAAATAATTTTTGGTGAATAGTAACTTTTTACTTTTTTTTACCACGGTTAAAAGTAAATAGGGTAATTAAGGGTAAAAGTGATATTATTATTACCCTAACACATGTTCTAATTCTATTGGATAAGATTAATTCGACCAAAAATAACCTTAGGAAAAAAATATGACCATTTAGGCCCACTTGGATTAGATTAGGACCTTTATTATTATTTAATTCAAAGAAGAGTTAAAAGAGTTAAAATCAAAGATTATTTACTAAAACATTTTAAATATATGGTTATACATAAGATAAATTCGATTGTAAATATTAATTAGAAAGCTAATAATATTCCCTACATAATGATATTTTATTTATAATTTTTATACAATAAATAAATTAATTTATTTATGACACAATGATGATGCAGTAATTACCATAATAGTAAAAAATTAGAATAATTGATATTATAAATACCCAAATAAATATAATTTCAGACTTTTTATGAATTCCACTAATTTTATAGGTTAATATGATATGTTAGCATTTATTTATTTAAATTTTTTCGAACTAATCACTCTGTTATGATTTTCACAAAAATCAATTACTAAATAGTGTCAAAATTGACATAAAATATTTTTTAAAACAAATATATTATTATTAATTGTTATTTTATTCCTAAAAATCTAAGGTTCGGCCAAATGACTTAGATAAGATTATATATATTAATAATATACAACCTGGGGTTCGTTTGGCTTGTTATAGTAAGTTTATTAACCTTATAGTATAAGAACACAAGAAGACACGGTAAAAGTAAAATTATTTAACTTAATGTCAAATCTAAATGATAAGGTTAAAATAGGAACCAAAACTTTTCTAAATTAAATTTGATGAGAGGATTTCGACCCATACCCACCTTAGATTCAAAATAAATCAATTTGGAGCTATTTAAAACTGAACATGACTTTATAATAAAATAATATTTTTAGTTATTCCAAAGGTGCCCCTCTCCTCCCTTATAAAAGGGAACCCCCTCCCTCTCTTCCTCACACCACTTTGAGAATTCAAGCTCGGCCAACCTCTGCCAAATTATCTTTTCCACTTCCATAGAAACATTCTAGAGGTTTTGGTCTTCCTCAAAGACCAATTTTAGTTCCCTAAGAGGAGGTCTCAAAGAGGTGCATCAAAGAAGAGGTAATTTCCGTTACCGATTCTTTCACCTTTATTTGTTCTTCCACTTCTTCTTTTAAGGTTGTTTCATTATGAAGTAATAACATCAGTATCACTCATATACTGATATGTTATTATAATTATGAAACAACCCTATTTCACCATCTATCCATCCTACGGAAAACGAAATCATCGCGCGTGCGTACGTACAGAATACCGTCTCCACGCCGTGGTAAAATCTATTTTCCACCACCACCTTACTTGGATGGGTATAATGGTGTAAAAAATAACTATATATGATTATTGTAAAGAGATATTGATTCTGTAATAGTATACATACACTCCAATAAAATTCCACGATCATGGGAACGATTTCATCGCTCGTGCGTACGTACGGAATACCGTCTCCACGACGCGATGAGATTCATTATCAATGATTAACCATTCATGATTGATTATAAAGTATATATAATAAGTAATAATGAAATATATGAAATAATAATGATACTGGATTTATGTGTATATATATGTATGTCATCTACTTAATTCCATTCAACTCAATAAGGAAACGAAAACAGCGTTCATGTCTACGTACGGCATACCGTCTCCATGAACGGTGTATTTCTTTACATTTACTGATTTATTATATATATGTATATTATGAATATATATTATATATAAATCATGTTTTATATTCTGAAATTAAGTAATCATGATCTAAGTAATCATATGAATAATTTCAAGTCAAAACACGGACGACAAATGAAACGATTTTACCCAAAACACTCTTTAACATGGAATTTACAAAAGAACGGGTAATATAAAGTCATAAGTGAACCATATATGATATCATAACAATGAATATGATTATGTAATAAGTAAATGACATTATTTAAATCATTATACTGGAGGTTCGGACACGTACAAAGCATATCAGACTTAAGGTAAGGGAAATATCACAATCTCATTTTTATCCGAGATTGTTTATACTTTGGAATTTACTGGGGTGTATTTTATCATCCACATCCATGTTTCCTCAATATATAATATTGTTTCCATCCACCTACAACTGTTTAAATCCAATTTTACCCTTCGGTGAGTTTTTAGTAAAAGATATGAAAGGAATCTTTTGTCGTTTTTCGTACGAGGTACTTTTTGAATTTTCCGACAAAAGTACGAGAAGAATGTTTTTTTTAACTTATACGGCATGAATGGATTTTTAAAACATTATTTCCAAGAAAATTCCTTTACTAGTTTTCAAGTTTATTTTTAAACAACTTCTTTTAGTTTAAAATTGTATGACATGTTAAAAAAGGAAAAATTTTTTGAAGTAGAAAGGATATTTTCCTCAAGAATGGAGTTCAAGTGTTTTATCAAAATTATTTTCCATCTAAGATAATATAGGGACTTGTTTTTATCCCTATTATTACATTGATTTGATTATGTTGTGATGGAATTATTTTTTTTAATTCCTTTATCTTATATGAATTGTTTGATGATGTCACGATGTTTAAGATTCCCATTTTTATTACATGGGTTATGCAATGATGTATGATTTATGATTTTGTGGAACACATAAGAATGGTATCATTATGAGATGGGTGGGACCTATATCTCCCTCCAATGCATTGGGTAAAGATTTTATATCTCATGAGATAGACATGGCTGGAACGGTAGGTTATACAGGTTCAGTGAAACAGGACTGAAACGAGGAGTGAACTCGGTTCAGAAATGGACTTTGTCCACTAAGATAGTCTTGGCAATGAGTCTTGACTAATAAGAAATGATTCTCTATGATTATATGTGTATGACACAAAGATTCATGTTTTATGTTATGATTATTGGGATTCCATTTCACTACTATGATTTATCCCATGTTATAAAATTATGCTCTCTTTTGCAGGTTAAGATTTCCAAAAGTTATGTTCTTATGAATATGATGTGATTGATATTTATTTTTTTTACCCTTACTGAGCATTTGAGCTCACCCTTTTATGTTTTCTTTTCCCCAGGATATAAAGAAAGGTTTTAGGTAAAAAAAGGGGAAGATCTTTATGGGAGATGTTGAAGATCTTTCACCACGATTAGAAGATTATATTCCGAGTTTCCAAAGACACTAAACTATTACGATCCTTGTGTGTGTGTTTTTGTTATGTAATAAGTATTCCACAAAAGTAGTGTAATGTCCATGTACTTTAGTCTTCGGGTCTCTACATGGGAGGTCGTCGCGTGCAGGTCAGAGTAGCGGAGGATGTCAGAGATGTAGGTCAGAGCAAGGGCAGAGGGTAGTTGCGTCGTGCCAGAACAAGGGAACAAGGCTGTGCTAAGGGGGATCTGGGCCGCCTGAGCAGGGCGGGGTCTCTATTGGGAGGTGTGGCTAGGAAGGGAGCACGACTGGGATAGGCTGGGCTGGTGCGCCGCGAGCCGAGCGGGACAGGGGTGTGTCATAGGTCGAGCGGGAAAGGGGCGCGTCACAGGTAAGGAAAGAGGGAGAAAGGGAGGCCACCACACACAAATAGGAGGGAGGGAGGGGCCGCCACACCTGGAGAACCTTGTAGGGGTGCATCCTGGTCTCGATGAAGAAGAAGGGGAGGTTTGTAGCAGCAGTGCCTCACAGAGGAGAAAAAACGGTGTGGGGGGGGGGGGGGGGGGGGCTGCGCCTCCCCCCTTAGGGTTTAGGTTCCTCTTTTTTTAATAATTAAAATAAAAATAGTAAGTGTTAATAATATTAATAATCAAAATATTTATATTAATAATAACATAATTATAATAATAATAAAAGTAAGAAGAATAAAAATAATAATCTTGTTCATTTTCTTTCCACTTTTTCTTTAAAAAAATTAACATTAATAATAATATAACATTAATAATTTTCTTAATAATAATTAACTCATAAAAAAAATTAGGAACCCTTTTAGAAACCAATTAATAATATATATATATATATATTAATGTCGACAACAACACTTCCAATAATAATAATATTATTATTATCAACACAATAATAATAATATTATTATTATTATGGAGCAAACATTTAACCCACTTTATATATATATTTATAATACTTATTTTAAAAATCTTGTGACTACATAAGTATGTGGACTGACCGTATGGCTACCAACGACTGTGTGGTGCCTGCACACCAGTCTAAAACCCAACAAAACATTAAATGTTGAAGATGTTAGACACGCGCTCGCCCCACACCTTGTTGAGACTAACCAAACCCAATAAATAATAAAATAAAATAATTTAAAAAATTCAATGTGTGACAAAAATGGTGGACCAATGTCTAACAAAGAATCAGTTAAACCCCTATCTAAAAATTATGTGTCCTGATACTAAACATTACCCATTGTATTGGAGCGCTATTAGGGCTCACCCTTCATGATCATGTCAATCTCATACATAAGTGTGCCACATAGATCATATAAAATTGATTCATTAAATATCATCATTTATTCCACGATAAATAAATATGGAATAAATAAATGAAGTTACATAATAAATATGTATGCGTTCATAAAGTTGAATACCCTTTATTGAGAAATAGGCATGGTATTCACTACACAATGACTTGGCATAGTGAAATCATGGTGCAATTTCAACAGCATAACGACATCACATATGGGTTCGTAAAATTGGTTCATGAGAGATAAATAGGTCTCTAATCATTTAGACATGAAATGGGAAGTATGGAGGTCATGAAGAATAATATCCCAGCATATGAAATGGAATTGATATGCATAATATAAAATAAATGATTGAATGGAAGTTAGGAGAGAGAGAGATCCCTTACGGAATTTCGGCATGGTAACCGGTGTACGTGGGAGAGGTTAATAAAAGTTAAAGGGGTATTTCATCATTCAAACATAATAAGGGTCAATTGGTGGAGGAACTAAAACATACCCCATCATTTTTAACTGAAAAATAAAATTGTATAACAATATAAGGAAACTTAGACAAAAATGTGAAAGGAAAGTGAGGATCCCTTACTTGGATGTGTGATCCCAAAGGCTTGGGATGTGATTCTTGGGAGATTGGAGCACCTTTTTAGGACTCTTGGGAGTGGATAGAAGAATGATTATTAGATTCAAGGTGTTTTAGTGAATAAGAATGTGTGCATGGGTGGGATTATATAGGAAATGAGGGGGAATTCATTATTATATAGGTTTTGGACACTACACACTAAAATATTCAAAACCACAAACAAACCCATGGTTTTAACATGGTTTATATATAAGGGGAGTGGAAACGTTAATTTATAAGGTCATGGGCCTAAGACATTACAATATTTCCCTTTCTTATGTGGAGGTGAGTCACACTTTCAAAGAAATGATTTTAAAATCTTTTAATATTTTATATGTCTTAGAGGATTTACTAAGGCTTTATAAAATAAATAAAATAAATCTAAAATTATATTATTTTAAAGGAAAACATATATTTGGAGGAAGATACCATTTATTGTCTTTTATTACATCATTATTGGGTCATTTATGATGTCATAAAACACATTATATAATTATACGGTATTTAATTTTTATCCAAAAATTCAGATGCCTCCAAAAAAAATGAGAAATTCACCATTGGATAATATTCATGTCCTAATTCTAAAAATATTATTCATTTTATCTAAATAATTTTATAAATATGTGAATTTTTTAGTTTAAAATAAAAATCGACATTTATTGAAAATTCAAGGGTTTTGATAAAAATAGTTTTCAAACCATAATAAGAATTACAATTGAATTAATAAAAATTATATAATCATTTATATTTAATAAAATTTATTTCTATGTAATATTTTATTAAAATACTATTTATTTCAAAAATCCATTAATTCCTTGAAATAAATTCTCTAAAATTACACTTTCAGTTTTATTGTATAAAAATATAACTCTTATCAAAATTATTACCTAATCATTTATAGACAAGTTACTGATATAATCATCATTTATATGATTTTTTATTATATTATTAATTAAAACCATAGTTTAATATAATGTATATATTTCTCAAAAATACCATTTTTACCCGAAAAATCAATTTATCAAATTCATCATTTTTAAGAAAGACTATGCCCATAAAGGAATTCATAGAATAAGACTTTTATTTATAAAAAGGGAATATTGGATAAGTAGCTAATACCTTATAACATAACCCCTTATAACACACGTGTAATACCCAAGGGTAAGGTGTGCAATGGTGGCAGACTCTTGGCGTAGCTTAGATAATATCGCCTGGGTGGTAATCTCTATTAACTTGAACTTATCTTATAGGTGATTACATTCAAGCTTAACATGATAAATATATGATTGTTCCTGGTCAAGAGAAAATCCTAGTGAATCTACCTCCTCTCCAAGCTCTGAAAAATGAGCTTCATAAGACTTGAGTCTACTGGATGAGGCCATCCTATCCTTTGTCTCTGTCTAATGGATTTTTTTTAAAACCTTATATTTATATCAGTTGTGTGATCACTGTTCAACGACTATATTATCAATGGTAATGATACATAATGGTCATTTAAACCCAATAATAAAAAATAAAATGTGTTTTCTAGATCTATAAGACATTAAACGAAATGAAATGTTATTCATAAATGATCGGGTCGTTATAAGGTTCATTTCCCATAAGATCATCAACGGTTGAGATCCAAAACCCTTATCATCTAATGATAAATATTGTTATGAAGATGTATTTTAAAATATTTTTGAATTATCTCTGTTTTTAATGTTTTTATTAGATTGAGAATGACTCCGATTAGAAAAATATTTTTAATCTTTTTAAAACAAGACAATTTTTTTAGAAAAAACAAATGTATAACATCAACAATCATAAAAAATAATAATGAAACAGTGAAAAAATAGAAGACTACCTTTCATAGTGGAAAGATTAATTGGTATGAATAACCTATTCTCCTTGGTTTTTGACTAAATATGATAGTTTTTAAAACTGATTATGATATTCTTATTGTGAAAACTAATAATAACAGTTTTTAAATAATGATTTTTCTGATAGCTTTCGATATAAAAACATTATATAAAAAATGAGTCCATAAATTTTATAACAATTCCTATATTCAGAAATTATTTTTAGAATTTTGGATCCAAAATTTTTATAAAATGTGTGTGTTTGGAAAACTCATTACGATAATTTTTTTATAGAAAACCTAACTTTTTAGAAAAATATATTTAGTAAGAAAAACTAAATGTTTTTTAAAACAATAAAAATTTACTCCCCAAATTAAAATGAGTGTATTAATTTAATTTTATTGTTAGAAAATATGTATATATGAATTATTACTTTACATTGATCATTCCTATCTTCTGTTTAATTTATTCAAATCTATCAGAAGTAATATATTTTTTATAAATGATAGAAACTTGTTCTTGTATTCTGATAAATTTTAAAATGATATATCCTTTAAGTGTGTGATCCTGAATAAAATGGCGTCTTATGTCTATGTCATTAGCACATGATTGATGTGATGGGTTTTTTACTTAATGCAATGAATCCTGTATTATAAAAAAGTATTTGAGTTCTGGTAAAAGTCTGGCCATAGTCAGTGAGTGTATCTTGCATCCAAAACACTTGACCACAACAACTTCCAACTACCACATATTTGGCTTTAGAAGTGTAAATTTATGTTGAGTGTTGTTTCATACGTGAAGAAGAAATTAATTAATCTACTATGAAATGAAAATCATCATATGCACTTTTCCAATCCATTCTATTACTACAAAAGTGAGCATCTAAAATTCTTTGTAACTCAAAAACATTTCCAGAAGAAGAGAAAATCCATAAATCCATAGTTTTCTTTAGAAATTGAGAAAATCATTTAACAGATTTTAAATGGGATTCATTTGGATTTTCTTGACCACATGCACATAAGCATACTGAAAACATTAAATCTGGATGATTGTGTATTAAGTAATGTAAACTTCATATCATACCTATAGAAGTATTTTGATCAAATAGTTTCCTAACATCATCAAGATCTATGGTATTAGAAGTACAAATAGGATTACTAATACTTTTTTTGTTGTCATATCCAAATTTCTTAAGAATATATTTTAAATACTTATGTTGAGATATAAAAGTTACTTCTAGTAATTGTGAAATTTGAAAAACAAGAAAATATACTAACTCACTCATCATACTAGTTTCAAACATAGATTTCATAGGATCATCAAAGGAATAAATTAAATATTTTTTAGTTGATATGAATATAAAATCTTCAACATAAATTTGAATAATCATAATATTTTTTTAACATATTTTATAAAAATAGTTGGATCTTTAGCCAACTTAAAAGAAAATATTTTGTAAATTTTTTTTAACCTATCATACCATGATCTAGGAGCTTTTTTAAGTCTATATAATGATTTGGTAAGTTTATAAACTTATTTAGGATGTTTTCTATTTTCAAAACCTGGTGTTTTCTACATAAACATCCTCTATAACATATTCATTAAGAAAATCACACTTCACATCAATTTGAAAAAGTATGAAATTAAATAATTATACAAAGGGTAAAAGTATTAGAATAAATTCATCTCTTTATAGAATGTAATAAGTTTCTCCATAGTCTATTTGTAAAACCCCAAGATTTTGGGAATTATTTTTTTCAAATTAATTTTTTTTCAGATATCATTCATTTCATGCAACGCTGAAAATAATTTATTTTATAATAAGGAATTATGTTTAGATTACGTGAACTATGAACAACATAAATTTTAGATTTCTATACATAGAACACTGAGTATAGCTTGTGTTACATGAAAAAAAACTTTCCTTGATGGATTGTGTAACTCGCAAGGCCAAGTATTACCAAAGAATAATATATTATTAAAATAATAACAATAATATAATAACATACAACCTAGATGTTAAATTATATTTTATAAATATTATTAACTTAATTATGTAAATATATGGCTTTCAGAAAAATAAAATGAATTAATTAATTTCAAATTATTTAGAAATGAATATAAGAACCAAATTGAATATAAAGAGAGTATTTTTATAGAAAACTATTATTATGAACACAAAGTTGTTTTAATCCTAATAAATTAAATTAATCATAATTATCTGGTTATATTATGGTAATATATATGTTATAAATTTAGTAATTTTTTTTATCCTTCTAATAGATTTGATAGACATAAGATAAAAACAAACTGAATTTTATGCTTAAAAGCCTATATTTTTATAAATGAGGTTTTACCCCTTTTTAATGGAGAACCCATTTTAATTCCAATTTTTGTAACTTTTATATATTTAATATGTCAAAATAAACATAAAATTTGGAATAGAAATATAAAAATTATTTTTTGAAAAGTTTTTGGTACATTTCTGTATGGTTTTATTTTTTAATGAATAGTTAAAAGTAATAGATTTTATTTCAAAATTTCTTTTACATATAATGAATTTATAAGTTTAAATTATATATTTAAAGTGGTTTCAAAGTATAATTAGATAATATTTTTTTAATAATCCAATTTATATCATTGTAATCAACCTCATTTTGAAATTAACTATAAAAACATATTAAATATTTTAACGCTTTTACTTTAAAACCCGACATTGTCAACCCGACTGTGGGATTATATTTAAATTAATTTCTACCCATTATATGATTAGAATTTTAAAAAATAGATTCCATATTTGGAATAATAATAATTTATAATGTATAATAAGTTCAAATTAGTTTTTGACCATAAATATTAGTGAACTAATTAAAAATTAATTACAACGATTAAAGTAAAATTAATCTTAACTAAGGACTAAACCTTAAATTTAAGGCAAAAAACGACCTATAATATTGTCAAAAATCCATTTTATGGACATATATAGATCATATAATACTTCTTATAAAACTTTTACCATTATTTATCCACTTTAAATAAAACAATTTTTGTGATATTCCTTCCCATTAAAACAATACAAGAGATTCCACCCCTCCATTATAAAAGGCCTCCTTCACTTCCACTTCCTCACACCTCACAAGCCCCTTAGGTTTGGAAAAAATATTCACAAAAATATTCCCAAAATCCATTCATTATTCCTAGAATCATCCCCTTTGGTAGAGTGAAATACAAGGGGGCCTTTTGTCTCAAACCAGAAAGAGTTACCCGATTAAGAGGTAACACCCTCCCTCAAACTTCTTTCTTTTATTTTCTTTCCCCACTACCTCAAATAGTATTATTACATGATAATATAAAAACACTAGTATCCTCAATATACTAGGATTTTTTAATGTTAATATTTTTATCTACACTTACACACACCTACATCTAATGGATAACGAACATATTGTTTATGTGTAGGTGGACTACCGCCTCACTAAACGATGAGTGTTTAGTTTTCCATTACCGCCTCTCAAGGTGGCCATTATGATGGAAAATCTATTTATATATGTTATATTTAATATTTTTTTAATCTTATATTATTATTTTAAAACACACAGTTTTATACTATCCTTTTTGTGTTAATACAATTATTTCATTTGAGGAAGTGCGGACTACTGCCCCTCAAAGCGATGTGATTCCATCCTACACTACATGGAATGTTTTAAAGATGGAATTATTGAATATATATGATATAATAAATCTACTGTAATAATTATACATATACATATTTATATACATATATATTTCTTATAACGACCCATAATTTACATAGATTATTATTTCTTCATAATTGAAGATTATTTATTATAACATATAACAAAACCATGACAAGACCGTATAGGTATAGTTTCTTTAAAAACTGGGAAACATAGATAACTGGTTCATAAAACATATACATTGTCTCCACTTTATTTCATCCTAACTAGAATCATTTTTGGCGTATCATACTTAATACTCATCTTCCTCACCTGGGGAAAAGAAACATACAAAAGGGTGAGGTCAAATACATAGTAATGGTAAACAAAGGTAATATAAATCATATCATATTCATAAGAACATAACATCTGAAGATCATTTCCTACATAGGAGATCATAATATCACGTCATGGGATAAATCATATAAGTGCTATGTAATCCCAATAATCATAACATAATACATGAAGCTTCGTGGCATACACACATAATCATATAAAATAATTTGAAATTAGTTAGGGATAATTTCCAAGACCATCATGGCGGACAACGTCTATTATTGAACTGAGTTCACTCCTCATTCTAGTCTTGTATCACTGAACAAGATTAACTTGCCTTTCAATCCGTGTCTATCTCATGAGATATAAATATTTACCCAATGAATTGGAGAGATATATAGGTCCCAACCATATCATAATGAAATCATTATTACATGTTCCTCAAAAACATAAATCATTCAGCATAGCATGACCCATGGAATAAAATGGGATTCTAAAACATCAAGCCATCATAATATAATCCATATAAGATAAATAGACATCATACAAAATTCCATCATAATAATAATCATATAAATGTAATAATAGGGATATAAACATAACCCTATGTCATCTTATATGGAAAATAATTTTTTTAAACCACATGAACTTAGTTCTGGAGGAAAATATCCTTTCTTTTTCAAAAACATTTTATTTTCTCAAAATTCCGCACGATTTTAAAATAAAATAATTTAGTTAAAATACATAAAATATTGTAGAGGAAGACTCATGGAAATAATTCATTATGAAAATGTAAATATCTATTCAGAACGTATAAGTTAAAAAACATTCTCTCTATACTTTTACCAGAAAAGTCAAAAAGTACCTCGTATGGTAAACAAAAGAATGATTCCATCCAAACCATGTAGTAAAAGTAAAAATGGGTAAAAACGACCATAAAAATACATATAATAATAGTATACATTTCATGATAATATTTTTATAAAACATGGACATGAATTATAAATATATACCCAGTAGATACTTAGGTATAAACAATCTCAGATAAAACGGAATTGAAAAAGTTATCTCTTACCTTAAGTCTGATATGCTTCGTTTGTGTCTGAACCTCCTTTATAAAGATTTAAATAATGTTAATTATTTATTAACAAATTATAATAATTTTTATGATAACATTTATGATCATATTTTCATCCGTTTGTTAGTACCATTTCATTGTAACTCGTTATTCGGGTATTAACTGCTTTATGTTCATATGTATGTTTTATCGGATAAGTTCATATTACATTTTTTAGGTTTTTTTATATCATTAAAAACATGGTATTATAATAATATATATCATATTTATTCATTAAATTTATTTATATAATCATTATTTAATTGATATTATGTAGAACAAATCACATCGAACTGTGGAGACGGTAAATTGAACGTACGCACGAGCGATGATATCATGCCCATAATTGTTGAGTGGTATTGAATTGGATGGTTATTGTATATAATAATTAGATCCATTTTATATTAATCATATATAGTTATTATTTACATCATTATACCCATCCAAGTAATGTCATCGTGAAAAATAGTTTACACCACGACATGGAGACAATAAGTCGTATGTACACACGCGCGATGATTTCATTTTTTCATAGGATGGATAAAAGGTGAAATGGGGTTGTTTAATATTTATAATAAAATATAAGTATATTTATGATACTTATGATATTAATTTATAATGAAACAACTAGATAATAGGGAGTATAAGAAGAAATAAATTTGAAATAATTGGTAGAAGAGATTACCTCTTCCTCAATGTGCCTCTTTTAAATCTCCTCTTAGGGAAATCGAGTTCATCTTTTGAGAATACCAGAACCCATATAATGTAACTAAGGATGTTTAGTAGAGAAATGGGAAGGTTTTGGATGATATTGATGGCTCAAAATGGACTAAATAGGAGAAGGAGTAGGGTTTCTTTTATAAGAGAAGAGAGGGGCACTTTAGAAAACTCTTCAAAATATTAATTTATTTTAAATTAAATTTTGACTAAAAATTGTCCAAAAATTATTTAATACGAATATAAGATGATTTTGGTTCGAATACCCATCATCCAATAATTTTTAGACATGTTTTAAAAAAAATTTAATCCTTGTCTTTTTTGTTTAACACTTATTTTACCCTTTTTAATCTTACCGTGATATCATGTTATTTACACCTTGTGGGTTAGTGTAATAACCATATCTTGTCAAAAGTCCCAAAAAAATTTATTTAAGATATATTTGGTATTATTTTAACCATTTTGAAGAATCCTATATTTTTAGAAATTTAATATCATTTAGTAAAATATTTTATGTTTTAAGTTATGAATTGTGTCAATTTTGGACACTATTCACACTTGACTTTTTAAAAATTCATAAAAACATTATTAATTATAAAATAAGTCATTAAATAAAATAACATATGTCAGTGTAATACATAAAATTCATTTATGGCATTAAAATTACAAAATTATATTTGTTTTAATATTTATAAATTCATTTATTTGAATCTATCATTAATGATGTAATCACTAAATCATATTTGTGTCATAAATAAAAATATTTATATAACCTCTAAAAATTATAAATAAAATACCATGATGTAGGAAATTGTTTTATCTTTCAAATGAATACTAATAAGAATAGATATCAGTTATATAACCCTATAATAAAATTAATTATGTATTAGATATATGTTTAGGTTATAATTATCTTTACTTTAAATTAATTCTTTTAAAATGTCATTTTCACATCCAAGTGAATACATGGGGTCCAAAAATCGAATCATGTATGCCCATTGTCAGAATTATATAAACCAGTTGGATTCGGACATGTTTTAGGGTAGTTTTATATTATTAAATTATTATTATTTGATCCTTACATATCAGATTTACCTTTTAACCATGGTAAATAAAATAATTACTGAAGTTACTATTCATAATGTCCAAAAGTAAAAGGTAAATATTGAAACAATTTGGACCTTCTGATTCCAAATATGGAATCCATTTTTCTAAATTCAAAACACAAAATTTGTAGTAATTAATTTAAAATTATTCCTGTTATTGAAATGAGAAAACAGGTTTTAAAAGTTAAAACACTACAAAAGATTGAAATGTTTTTACCTATGAATTCAATGTAAAATTAAAAATAATGAATTGCATTATAATAAATGGTAAAAATATATTCCATTTATACTTTTAAACTAATAGGAATTGGATCTTGTTTTCAGTTATGTCTTTCATTTATTGTGTTTTTTTAGAAAAAGTGGAGTTTCTAGAAATTTTAGGAGTACACGCCATGTACTTATAAGTACACACCACGCACCCGATTGCCGCGGGTAGCCATGTGCTGGATGTGTAACGGCCGAGAACATGGCCATGTGGGGTGACCTGGAGACTGCCTAAAGTGGAGACCGGTTAAAGGAAGTACACACTGTGTACCCTTGAAAAACACGCTGTGTACTTTGTTTTTATTTCATTAAACAGACCAAGGTCACGTCTAATCGAGAGAACACCAATTTTTTTATTTGTCTCATCCAAGAGAGATTGTACAATGTGATTCTTCTCTGATCCCCTAACTCACCATCTATTCTCTAAATCAACCACCGTTGATTGCGTTTGAATCGCCACAGAAAGCTTTTCCTTCGTTTAGATCCTCATCCCTTTATTTCTTCTCTCTCGTGAGATATCCTCGATTGAACTTTTAGATTTTTTTGTAGATCTACAGTGTTCTAGGGAAATTCAAAGCCTGAGGTTCATGTATATTGAGAGTAAAATGCTGAGGTAGGAGGTTTATTCCTTTCCATAGTAAGTCTTTGAGTTATATGTGAAAAGGTTTCCAATATCCTCATTCAGGGTATTGCGTTTTTAGGGATTTTAACCCTGTTAAGGCCTAGTATGCCTTGTATGTTTGAATAGAGGTTGTTTTATTGTGAATAGGGTTAATTACCATGATATATATGTGTTTTCCCATTCTTCTTTGATTTGGTCATTTGGTCTAACATTGCCTTTTAGGCCTTTGTTTTCCATTCCAAGTGTTGTTAGGATGGAGTAATTATTAATCTAATATGATGTGCTATGACTTGTATCTAATTATCCAAGTAGTGATTTGAGGTTTAATTTTGATTTTGTTTATCATTTGTGTACTATTTCTTTACATGGGGATGCGGGAACCTGGTCTGGTGAGACCATTGAGGAAATAGACATCGAGGGCTTTCCTAGAGCGTCTGTTATAATTATCACATTGCGAGACCATAGGGGGGATTGAAGTTGAGTTCTCCCTCATAGTGTCAATATTCTTATTATGATACCACATGAGGAATTGATGTTGAGTGCTTACTCAGAGTGTCTATAGTTTACCGCTAAAAGACTATAGGGGGAATCGATGGTGAGTGCATCCTTAGAGAGTCTTTGATTATACTGGACTATAGTGGGAATTGACAGTGAGTGCTTCCTCAGATAGTCTTTACTACATCCTTATTTTAAATTGAACCAAAGGGGTTAAGATGTCAGAAATTACCCAAATAGTTTCTTCTATTTTTAATTGGTTGGTTAAATTATTAAATATAAACGATTATAATTGAACTGTAGTATTGTTTACTTTTGAGTACTTCCTTGTTTACTACTTCTTTTTGCTTATTGCCTTCTATATATACTCACTGACTATTAGGCATAGTTATTTGGGTTGTTGCCTACTTGGATTCATCTCACACCCTATTTGGGTCATGCTTTTGGGCCCAAATAGATTATATTGTTGCCGGTCCAGATAAGGGCTAGCGCCCTTCTACTTGAGGTACTTGATTGTTGTGGAGCTGGAGAGTATGGGACTAAGTTAAGGCTTGCGATATTGTTGGAGTTTATTTTTTTACTTGTACTTTGGTTTAGTACTATATTCCAACATTGGGACTTGTTTGGATGCTTTCCTAGACATATGTATCATGCATCATTTATATATGTGCTCATGTTGTTAATTTCTTTAGTCTTTAACTGTTTACAATTGTATGGTATTATCACTATTTCCGATATTGCTATTTGTATTTCTATTGCGTTATTATTCCAAAGAAGGAATAGTTTCTCCACTATCACACCTAAGATCCCGGTTCTAGATTGCAGCCTCTGGAGTTTGGGGAAATGCACTTGAGGCCATGTGACCAACCGGGTACGAGCACCTCAGGGCGGCACCCAGAACCGGGACATTACAAAGTGGTATTAGAGGGATTCTATTCTTCTTGAAATACTGTTTGGAGCCTATATCTAGTGATAGGAAGGAATAGGTACTTGGTAATAAGTTGTTCCGGGGAGTAGCTAACCTGTGTACAGGGAAATTCAAATTTAGCTCATATATTGTGATTTTTCTGGTTTTTCAATTATTACAGTTGATTTGATTTCACCATTGGGAGATTCACTTGTTTGTTGTTATTAACATTGATAATATTGAGGTTCTATTTCTATTGCAACCCGATGAGATGAGGGTATTCCATCTCATGCATCATATAGGCACTTTCTAGAGGTCAAATGTCATGAATTCTTTCCATGCCACATACGATGAATTACTGATTGCATGTTGTTCTGATATATGTTATGATAGATATGCATGATGTGGTGATAGATTCTTAGATAGAATACCTGCTATTTGATAGGGTATTTCTAATATGTAAGATTTTGTTTTAATGAACACCAAAATTTGGTTCTTGAGATGTTATGGGACCTCAGGTACTAGAATTTGGTGGATCATTTCTTTGTTATGCCTGTATATGACATGAATATGATGCCAATATTTGATTCTCGGGGAGTATGGTCCCTCATGGATCGGAATTTGGAACTTTGATGTTTTTATGAGTGCTTTCTAGGCTTTTGGAGTAGTTTCTAAGGCTTACTATCCGGAAAACCCATGAATAAATGGTGTATATTTATGAATACACGTCATGTGTCCTTCTGTTCGGGTAGGAACTGTTTTTCTCAAGTACATGTTGTGTACTTTAGGTACCCATTGTGTAGTATATAACCATGTCATCGGTTGTGTGGGTAGATAGACGGGGTTGGGAAAATCATAGGTGGGACACGTCGTGTACCGAATGAACATGTCGTGTCATAGAGACCTGTTATCCGGCCGTGTGACTAAAGACACGAGTGGATGAAAACCAGGTAGTACATGCCATCAATGTCACAAACACACTGTGTAGATTTAGCTGTGTAACATGCCATGTGATTAACAACACAAGTCAGGAAAGTTCATCTAGTACATGTCGTGTCTGGTACAAACATGCCATGTAGTATTGTTTTAGGGGAACTATGTGGGTTAGTCATGTAGAATAACTCAGTTAGGGAAACACAATTCATGTAAAGGTTGTGTCTTGGGAAAACACGTAGTGTGTAGGGGGTGTTACTTGACCATGGTTGGTAAGAGTACAAGTCCATGTTGAAGCTTAAGGGAACACACCGTGTAGGAGTTGTACCCACTGTGTATCCACCTTTTTGAAATATTGAATGCTTTCTTTACCCTGTTCCATTCTTGAACTTCTATGTTTCAGTCCTTGTTAATCATGATCTAAGGTTTTCATTTGACCTTGTGGAGCCATGCCACCGAGATATCCTCTTGTTGTATGCCAGTTACAGGAAAATGATCAGACACAAGACATGGATGAAGAGGGACTACCAGTAGATCCTCTTGTAGTTCCAGTCTTGGCCCCAACCGTTGTCCCAGATGCGGGTGCCAATGCATAGTTTCAAGAGGGTTTTATGAGGATGATGAAAACCTTCCAGGGAGAACCACCTCTTTCCCCGTAGATGGCATAATTGACACAGGTCTTTCAACATCACCATCCTCCCACTTTCTTAGAGGATGGAGGGCCCCATGCTATAGATTCATGGCTAGAATCCATGCTGATGATCTTAGAGCATCTGGAGACTCCTCCGGAGAGGAGGGTCAATCTCCCTACGTATATTCTTTAGTATTTCTCCAAGAGATGGTGGTATGTGATCTCACAGGTAGGTTTCCAACAGGGTATTTCTTGGGAAGAGTTTCAGTGTGCCTTATATGATTACGTCTACCCGAAGACTTTGAGGGCCGCTTGAGCCTTAGGGTTCATGAGTTTTGAGTAGGGTACTCTTCTAGTCATGGAGTATTCTTCTCGCTTTACAGAGCTACAACACTTCACACCCTTTCTATGGGGAGATGAGTTATTCCAAGAAAGGAAGTTTGAGGATGGTCTCATGAAAGACATTCTAGCTCAGGTGAACATTTTTAGATTGACCTCTATATCTTCTATCATTAATCAGGCACTAATCATAGAGCGCAATCACAGGGATTCTGGTGTTGTGGGCCAGGGAGGTCTAGCATCCAGAGTTAGTACTTCTCCAGATGATAGTAGGAAGTGCTGCATGGAGTCTACAAATGGAGATTTGAGTAGGAGAGACTCACCTTCAAGTAGCCAAGTATTATGATACCAGTGTGGGAAGGTTAGGTATATGAGGCCACATTGTTGAGAGACCCAGTGGAGTGCCGATCTTACGGCATGATGGGACATCGTCAGTGCTTCTGTTAGTTTTTATCACCGAAAGCTGGTGACATGGGTTCTTCTATGACTCCGCGTCTAGGATCAAGACCACCATTTTCTCTATAGTCTGGTAACTGGAGTTCTTCCGGTCATTCTAGCTGAGGTGGAGGTCGCGGTAGTGGTAGCTATTCAGAAGGTTTTCAGCGACAACAAGGTGGATCAGCTTAGGGTGGTCAGGAAGGGTCACAGGGCCATGGTACAGGTCATAATTTTGCAGTGGAGTAGACCAAGTAGGTGTAGGATCCCATCCCCTCTATAGTTCGAGGTACAATTCATGTTTCCTCATTTTTATCTTCTTCACTATTCGATACACGGGCTTCCCATAGAATCATATATGTTGCTATTATGGGGAGCCTTGGGCTTTGCATCTTTTCTTCTGTTGATGTCTTGATGTTGGACACTCTATTGGGGATAAGAACAGCTATTTTACGACAGTGTATCGAATTTCCTTTAGAGGTTGGTGGGAGTCACTTTTTCAGGGACCACTATGTCTTAGAGATGACGGGATATGATGTAATTCTCAAAATGGACTGGTTAGTTACTTTACATGTTTTTGTCGACTTCTATTGTCATAGGGTGAGTTTCACATCACCATAGGGTAGATCGTTTCTTCATAAGGGTGAATGAGATGTCCATGTGAGCATAGCAGGACCCAAGCATCATGGGATGGGAGGAGTTACACAATAGATTGGCAGTCTATATATGGATGACCCGGGAACTTCGCAGTTGGAATTTCCTTTAGTGGTCGATCGTTTTAGGGATTTCTTTCCAGATGAATTTTTAGGTTTTCCATCGAAGCGAGAGGAGGACTTTTCTATTGAGCTTGTACTTGGAGGGGCACTGTTGTCCATTCCTCCTTATAGGATGGCTACACCAAAGTTACAAGATCTCAAGAAGTAGTTGGAGGAGTTATAGGACAAGGGTTTCATCCGAAATAGCACTTCTCATTGGGGTTCACCTGTCCTATTTGTGAAGAAGGTAGATGGTACCCTATGACATTGGTTGGATTATTATAAGGTGAACCAATTGATGGTCAGGAACCGATATCCCTTGCTGAGGATTGATGATCTCTTTGATCAGCTTCGAGGAGGCTGGGTGTTCTCAAATATTGACTTGAGATCTAGTTACCATTAGTTGCGCATTAAACCATATGATATACCTCTTACAGATGTTCAAATAAGATATGGTCTATATGAGTATGTAGTTATGCCATTCGGTCTCACAAATGAGCCTGCAGGTTTTATGGCACTGATGAACCGAGTGTTCCATCCATAATTGGATTTTTTTTCATGGTAGTCTTCATGGACGATATCTTGGTGTACTCTCACACTCGACACAACCATTCCTCAGATCTTGAGATCATTTTAATTACATTGAGAGAGCATCAATTATATGATGCGCTCTCAAAATGCCACTTTTGGATAGAACAGATTCACATATTGGGTCATGTTATCTCAGAGACAGGTGTGTCAGTAAACCTAGAAAAAGTGAGGGAAGTAGTTTCTTAGAATTATCTGAATATCATCATTGAGTTATGGATTTTTCTAGGGCTGGCGGGTTACTACATACATTTCAAACAGGACTTCTCATGCATAGCATCACCACTGATGGACCTGACTAAGAAGGGTGTGAAGTACTTGTGGTCAGATTCTTGTGAGTAACCCTTTTGGAGCTAAAAGGAAGATTGACTTCAGCACTGATACTAGTTTTTTCAAGAGCTGGGAAAAAGTTACAGAGTTTACTGTGATGCATCAGGTATCGGGCTAGGAGCAGTACTTATAAAGGGGGGAGGATTTGTTGTGCACGGGTCTCGGCAGTTGAGGCCACATGAGAGGAATTCCCTGACGCATGATCTCGAGTTGGCTGCAGTTTTTCATGCCTTACGCTATTGGATACATTATCTTCTGGGAGATCATTTTGTGGTTTTTACCAGACACCAAATCCTCAGGTATATATTCACTCAGTGCGATCTGAATCTGAGACAATTAAGGTCGGTTGAGTACCTTCAGTCCTTTGACATTGAGCATGAATACACTCCTGGGAAAGGCAACGCAGTGGCTAATGTACTGAGATCGAGGACACAGATACAGGCAGTTCATGTGGCCAGCAGTGAGTGGAATCATATGGCTCTATTCTCTGATATGCATTTGTAGGTGCACGAAAGACAGGGGCAGACATTATTTTCTTCTTTAGTTGTCACCTATACTCTACTTGATTGAGTGAGAATGAGGAAGCTATCAGATTCTAAATGACTAGTCCTATAGGAATGTGAGTTAGGAGAAAACCCTATTCTTGGATGGAACATAGGAGAGGATTAAATCTTTCTTTTTCATAGATGTGTATGGGTGCCAGTAGACATACACAAGGATATGATGCGGGACTTTCATTCTTTAGTTTGGGAAGTTCATCCTGGATTCACCAAGATGTATCGAGATCTACATCATCAGTATTGGTGGCTAGTTATGAAGAGAGATGTTGCTGGGTTTGTCATGAGGTGTTCCACCTATCAGTAGGTGAATTCAGAGCATCAGCGACCAGCAATGCTTTTTAAGCAGTAAGCCATTCTCGAGTGGAAATGGAATGATGTCGTAATGGAATTTGTGACTTGTTTTTCAAGGTCGCCTTGAGGGAATGATGCAGTATGAGTTGTCATTGACAGACTCACGAAGGTTTCTCACTTCTTTCTGATCAAGGAGACCTTCAGTGTGGATGAGTTGGGAAGGTTGTACATCTGAGATATTGTACGTTTACATGGAGTTACTCACTCCATTATTTCAGACAGGGACACTCATTTTACATCTTGGGTCTGGGAGGGACTACAGTGGGCATTGGGTATACAAGTACTTCTGATTACAGCTTACCATCCCCCAATGTATGGCCAGTCTGAGCATATGATTCAGGTTCTAGAGACCACGCTTTGAGCAGGTGTCCTAGATTTTGTAGGTTCTTGGGATAATCACATACCTCTTGTGGAGTTTTCCTACAACAATAGTTTTCAAGAAACTATTCATATGGAACCTTAGGAGGCTTTTTACGGTATGCCATGCCGATCAACCTTATGTTGGCTAGAAGATGGAGAGGCAGCTATGCTGGGACCTCGTCTTGTCTAGGATACCACAGAATAGATAGAGTTGATTTAGAAGAGGATGGTTACTATATAGTCATGACAAAATTCTTATGTTGATTGACCGAGATGACCTATGGAGTTCAAGATCAGAGATCAGGTTTTCCAGCATGTCACACCGAGGATGGGACACAGGTGGATTAGGAGACAGGGTAAGCTTGATTTGAGATTTTTTAATCCACTGGAAGTTTTGGAGAGAGTCAGGCCGGTTTCCTATCGGCTATAGTTACCTTAGATTTACCGGGCTATGGATAACTTTTTCCACATTTCTCAGTTGCAGCATTACTTCTTAGACTTGTCTCATGTTTTTCAACCCAAGGAGGTTGAGTTGGAAGTGGACGTGTCATTAGAAGAGAATCTTATCAGGATTTTTGATCTATGTGTGAAGGTTCTCCATGGCCATTTTTTCCTCTGGTATGAATACTATGGCAGCACGGGCAGGTACAGGATGAGACTTGGGGGAGGGAGGCCAACGTGCGCTCATAGTGGCCGGAGTTGTTCAAGATTTATTCATCTATGCCACCTTGCTAGGGAAATTTAGGGTCAAATTTCTTTAAGGGGGTAAGATTGTAAGATCCCGGATCTTCTTTTTAGTTATGTCTTTCATTTATGGTTGTTTTTTAGAAAAAGTGGAGTTCTTGGAAATTTGAGGAGTATATGCCGTGTACCCAATTGTCGCAGGTAGCGCGTGTGCTGGCCGTGTAACGGCCAAGCGTAGGGCCCTGTGGGGTGACCTGGAGACCACCTAAAGCGGAGGTTAGTTAAATCATGTACACGCCATCTACCCTTGAATAACACACCGTGTAATTCCTTTTTATTTCATTTAACAGATTGGGGTCATGCTTAATTGATAGAACACCCTTCTTCTCAATTCATCTTGTCCATGAGTGACCATACGGTGCAACTCATCTCTGATCCCCTGACTCACCATCCATTATCCGAATCGACCACCATCGATTGAGTTGGAATCAACACTGTAAGATCTTCCTTCTTCTAGAGCCTCGTCTCTTGATTTCTTCTCTCTCATGAGATATCCCTGGTTGAAAATTTTAGACGTTTTTGTAGATATATAGCATTCTAGGGCGATTCAAGGCCTGAGGGTTACATATATCAAGCGTACAACACTACGGTAGGTGGTTTGTTCCTTTCTATAGTTATTCTTTGAGTTATATGAGCAAAATTTCCCAATATCCTCATTCGGGGTGTTGCGTGTTTAGGGATTTTAACTCTGTTAATTCATGTTGTGCCTTGTATGTTTGAATAGAGGTTGTTTGATTGCAAAAAGGGTTAATTTCCATGTTATGGATGTGTTGTCCCGTGATTGTTTTATTTTGTCCGTTTGGTCTAGCTTTAACTATTAGACCTTTGTTTTCCATTCTTAGTGTTGTTAGGGTGGAGTAATTATTTATCTGATATGATGTTCTATGCCTTGTAGTTAATTAGCCAAATAGTTCATTGAGGTTTACTTTTGATATTCCATGTTTTTTGTGTACGATTGATTTAGACGGGGCTGTGGGAACCTGGTGTAGTGAGACCACAGGGGAAATTGATGTCGAGGGATTTCCCAGAGTGTCTATTATAATTATCACATTGCAAGACCAAAGGGGGGATTGACATTGAGTGCTCCCTTAGAGTGTCTATCATTCTGTTACGATACCACAGGAGGATTTGACGTTGTGTGCTTCCTCAGAGTGTCTGTAGTTTAATACTAAAATACTATATGGGGAATTGATGGTGAGTGCTTCCTCATAGAGTCTTTAATTATACTATAGTATAAGGGGAATTGACGATTAGTTCTTCCCCAGATATTCTTCGATGTATCCTTATTGTAAATTGAACCAGAGGGGTTAGCGTGTGAGAAATTTCCCAGAGGGTTTATTTTATTTTTAATCAGTTGGTTAAATTGTTAAATATAAATGATTGTAATTAAACTGTAGGATTTTTTTACATTTGATTACTTCCTTACTTACTTATTATTTTTTCTTATTGCCTGCCATATATACTCACTGACTGTTAGGAATAGATCTTTGGGTGGTTGCCTACACGGATTCATCTCACACCCTGTTTGGGTCATGTGTTTGGGCCCAAAAAGATTATATTGTTGCAGGTGTACATGAGGGAAAACACCCTTCTACTTCAGGTACTTGATTGTTGTGGAGCTGGAGAGCATGAGACCAAGCTGAGGCTTGCGATGCTATAAGAGTTTATTGTTTTCCTTGTACATTGGTTTAGTACTGTATTCCATCATTGTGACTTGTTTGGATGCTTTCCTAGACATATGTATCATGCATCATTTATATATGTGCTCAAGTTTATTTCATCAGCCTTCCGCTGTTTACTGTTGTATGGTATTATCACTATTTCCACTATTTTTATCTCTTATTTCTGTTGTGTTACACTACCAATGGGGCCATAGTTTCCACACTATCACACCTAATGCCCTCACTACTAGTCGGTAGCCTCAGGAATTTGGGGATATGTGCTTCAGTCCATGTGACCAACCGGGTATGTGGCACCTCTGGGCGGCACCCAGAACTGGGACGTTATATAAACAATTCAATATTATAATTTAACCATATAAATTATCTCAATGAAAATGTTTTTTTTAATTAAATTTAGCGTACTTTTACTATTCATCAATACATGAAAGATGTCAGAAAAATATAAAAAAAAAATCAATGTGAATTTTTATATCCCACTTCAAAATAACATGTTTCGATTGTCATATAAAAATAATTAACGTGTCAAAAACTTAATTTAACATGGGTTTGCCTTTAAAAAATGGTTTATATATATAAAATATGGTTTTATTCATACCCTATGAATAAAATATCCATTGGATGAATATCAAAAATAATTTATTAAGTATATAACACATATATATCATTAATTTCATTACCAAATGTAATTCACTAAAAAACAAATATCTAATTGATCTACATTTTTCATAAATAATTAATAGCCAATGAATTCATAATGCATGTTCATAAGATAATTATAATTATTCCCACTAGCCTAACAGCTAGGCTATAATGGTAATTTTATATCAAGGGCATCTTGCGGTTCGTTTAAATTCATGATTGTTTGCAAAGTAAGCTACTAAAGGATAAAAATTAATGAAAGAAAATATTTCATAAAAAATATGGTTGTAACATTCTACCCCCCTTAAAATGAATTCCTCCCTCAAAAATCTTCACATGAAAATAATCAAATGAGTAAAGCTCTCCCTCATCATATCCTCAAGTTCCCATGTAGCTTCTTCTAATTGGTGGTTTCTCCATAAAACATTAACCAAGCGAGTGGTCTTGTTTCATTGAAATTTTTCGCTACGATCCCGAATCTCTATCGTTTGTTTTTCATAAGAAATATCTTGCTCCAGTGGTACAACTTTTGAGCTTAGTACATGTGAAGGATCAGTTATGTACTTTATCAGGAGAGATACATGGAATACATCATGAACTTAAGAGAGATTCAGGGGAAGTTCCAATCGGTATGCTACCTTTCCAACACGATCCAATATTTCAAAAGAACCGATATATATAGGGCTCATCTTGTGTAATGCCCCGACCCCAGTTACCCAGACTCGGTGCATTATTACGTAACATTGGCATGATCACAAAAGATCAAGTCTCGAAAGACCGATTAGTTTAGTATCCTTGGAAACACTAGATAAATTCTTAAATGTTACATTACATCATAAAGTGAAATACTAAAATAACATCTTGTCTTCATATCCCCGCATACTATCCCTGCAGGTCATTCATAAAATACTTCTTCACATCCTGGAAAAATTAAAACATAGAAAGGAATGAGCTCAGATGCTCAGTAAGGATAACAATACAGCGAAAACTTTCGTAAATAAACATAAACATTTAAGGCAATGTATAACTAAAACAAAAGCCTTTTAAACTCGAACTTCAGCATAATATGGAAAAAATAAAATGAAATAATTCCATTTACTTATTCACATGGTTATTCTACTAGTTGAATAATGACATGCAATATCAATAACCACTTTCATAATGATGGAATGCATAATTCCAGACTATCATAACCACGTAGCCAAGGCCTTGTGCCAAGACTACAAATAAGATTTTGTCAAGGCCTCGTGCCAAGACACTAGTTTGTCTCGTGAGACCTACTGATGCATCGAGGAGCTATATCGGGCTCCACATGTCACTTATTATGTCAAATGCATTCCTCATATGAATAGGTTTAAACATATCATAAACCATAGCATAATCGTATCACATAAAACATGAATAATGGAAACAAAAAATTTCCACATTTCAATCCCAAGATATCAATACAACACCTTGATATAATAAAAACATTATCAAAACCATTTTCAATACCAAAATAAAAGAAAAGTAAAAAAGGGTATTGATTATTCATTTAAAAAAAGTTATGGCTTGTAGAGGAAGCCGAAACTCAAATAATGGTCACAACGGTGCAGAAGTCGTTGTCGCCGCATATGTATGACAAAAAAACATTCCCTTTTGTCATTTAGTAAAACGCTTCATATAAAAAAAATTCATTTTGAATAAATGTAAAAGTCAAAGGGGTTTATACACTGTATAAAATAAAGTCTTGTATTAAAACAAAATATGTCTCAATGAAAGAAGATTGAGACGAAGTCCCTTACAAAGATCATTTTTTTAAATAAAATAGATATATTATGTGTATTCACTATAATTACACATAAATAAAGTACAAATACAAGATAGTACATAATAATATCATGACATAATTTGAAAGTAGGAGATTAACCCAAAGAACGGAAATTCGGTTAAGAAGTCCCCTTACCTCATGTCCGAAATGACTCGATTGTTATTTAACTTCATGAATAATACACTAGAGTTAATTTATACATTATTAAGAACCTTTTTCAAGTTCATTATTCCTTTTATATCACTTATTACCATTTTATGAACATTATGTAATTATTGAAGTTAATAATGGTCATTTTGTCGATCTTTCGTACTTGAGTCAAAAATAAACTTCTTATAATTACAAGTTGTTCATGTGGTAAAATATCCATTATATATAGATTTATATTCATGATGTAGATATCATATATATCATATATATCCAGAATATACATTCATTTATAATATTACATAACATTTAGAGGTAAGAAATAAAATGCACCGTTCATGGAGACGGTAAGCCGTACGTACACATGAATGCTACTTTCATTTATATTTCTTATTTAATGGGATTAAAAAAAATGAGATATATATATATTATAATTATATTATAATTTATATGTTATATAGATCACATATGATCATTAATTTCATTCTATATACATTCCATGTATTGCATGAACGAGTCACATCACTTGAGGGGGCGGTATTCGACACTTCCTCAAATGAAATTATCGCATTTTCACAACATGAAAAGAATAAAGGTATGTTTTAAATGTACAATACAGAAGAATAGAGAGGAAATAAATATAATATATATCATAAATAAATATAGTTTCATCATAATGGCCACCATGAGGGGTGGTAGGAGAAGATAGAACAATCAGCGTTTCGTGAGGTAGTAATTTTCCATCCACAGAAACAGTATGTTCCTTAAACATTAGACGGAGGTGTGTGTAAGTGTAGCTATAATAAATATCATAAAAACATCCTAGTATGTTTAATATACTGGTTTTGTTTCAAAATAAAGGAATAAAAAGAGTTTAAGGGGTTGGAGAAGTAAAATAATACAAAAGTACATAAGAGAAGACATTACCTTAAAATCGGGTAACTCTATTTTATTTGAGCCAAAGGCTTCCTTGGGAAGACTTCTACCAAAAGTGAGGCTTCTAGGAGTAAAATAGAGAAGTTGAGAGAGTTTTTTGGTAGATTTTGGCCCATCCAAATGGCTTGTAAGGTGTGAATAAGGTGGTAGTGTTGGGGGCCTTTTATAAGAGGAGAGGAGGGGCACTCTTGGAAAGTCGTGAAACGTTACATTATTATGAAGTGCTTTTCGGATTTCAAAGGTCCCACAATTATATATTTTGAGGATAAGGTGATAAGTGGTCTAAATATACTCATCCAATAGGTTTTTGACTAGTGTAAGTCTTCGATTTTACATTATCTTTTCATTTTATTTAAATCATTAATTAATGAGGTAATCGTTGCATCATGATGGTGTTATAAAAAATGTAATTTATTTAATGTCTAAAAATTATAAAAAAATACCATTATGTAGGAAAAAATTTTATCTTTCTAATGAATATTTATAGTCGAAAAGTTAACTTATATAACCCCATGTAATAATTTTTTTATTAAAACAACACATGTTTGTGACAATTTTATTTTTACTTTAAATAAAAAGTTATTAATGTCATTTTCTTACCCAAGTGGCTCCATGGGGTCCCCAAGTTGACCCATGGATTTCATTGGTCGGCCATGACTCACCCAATAAGGGTAGGACAAGTGTAAAGGTGATTTCATATTATTATAACATTATATTTACCTTGAATTACACTAATTACCTTTAATCGCGATTAATAGAACTTAAAAGTTACTATTCACCAAAATTATTTTAATCCCATTGAACCAAATTTTACTTCTTAATGACAATGATTTATGTCGGATTTTTGAAATTCAAATCACATAGGTGGTAAAATTTCATTTAAACTAAAAATTAGTTTTTTAACTTCCACTTACTGGTTTCACTATTCATCAAAAATTGACGTTTTTCAAAAAAAATAAAAACAATTCAACCTAAGATATATTTGATATTCCTAATTCAAGAATGAGGTCTATTTTAAAAAATTCAAAACATATCATTTGAATTAATTAATTTAATAATTAATTCTCACTGTCACAATAAATAGCGTGTTTTTAAGAAATAATATATATCAAAAGATTGACAATTGTTTATGTCCAATTTCAAAGTGAAATTAATTCTAATGACCAAAATTGGATGAAATGGTAAAAATATATTCTAATTATACTTTAAAACTACTCAATATTATAATTTATCGCTATAAATTATTTTTATTTAAAATTTTGTTTTTAAGTATTTTTTTCTATTCATAGAAAATTGGAAGTTCTCAGAAAATTACAAAAAATTCACCTTAGGATAATTTCGATATTCCAAATCCAAAAATGATGTCCATTATGAAATATAAAATTTATATAATTTCAAAAGGTGGGTATTACTATTCATAACGGCTACTTTTATTGGTCGCTGTGTGTTAGAATCTCGAACATGCGTACAATGCAAGCTATTGTATTTTTGAAAGGGAAGCGTATCGTGGAAGCATGAGGTGTTACAGCTTCCCATTCTTTCCAAATATCATTACTCTCATCCAGGGAGATATTCATAAGAACACCTTATCACCCACTTCAAACTCTAGGTCTTTTCTTTAGTTTTCAGCAAAACGTTTTTGTCGACTCTCAGCTACTCTTATGTGATTTTGAATATATCTGACATGTTCTAACATTTCATCAACAAGATCAGGTTCTAATAGCTTTATTTCCCCAGCTTCATCCCAGAAAGTTTGATTTCTGCACTTCTTTACATAGAGGGATTCATAAGGAGCCATCTAAATACTAGAGTAAAAGATATTATTGTATGAAAATTCCACCAATGGTAGGTGTTGATCCCAACCACCTTTGAAATCCATAGAGAAAGATCTCAACATGTCTTCCAGAGTTTGAATTGTCCTAAAATATTGACCGTGTGTCTGAGGATGATAAGCAGTACTGAAACTTATATATTTATCCAGAGCATTTTGAAGACTTTACCAGAACTTCGAGGTAATCCTCAGATCCCGATCAGATATAATGGAATGTGGTACCCCATGCAATCTTCCCACTTCCATTACATATATTTAGGTAAGATGATCAAGAGGGAAATCCTCTCTAATAGGAATGAAGTGTGCTGACTTCATAAGGTGATCAACTGTAACCAAGATAGCATTATTGCCTTTGGATGTTTTGGGACGTCCGATGACAAAGTCCATACTGATGTTTTCCCATTTCCATCATGGTATGGGTAATGGTAGTAAAATCCTCTTAGACTTCTGTCTCTGAGGCTTAACTTGAAGAAAAACCAAGTATCGAGAGACATATTCAGCGACATCTCCGTTCATTACATCCAACTAGAAGTACTCCTTCATGTCCATATACTTCCTTGTGCTCCCAGGGTGAATAGATAATGGAGAAATATAATCCTCATCCAATATATCCTTCTTTAATTTAGGTATGGTAGGAACACAAAACTGATACCTGAAATTTATTATTTCATCACAATCAAGGTTGAATTCAGGAACGTTTCTCAACTTCTTTTGTAACTCTACATCTTCCTTTTTTGCATCTTTAATCTTCACTTGTATATATGGTTGAACATTCATTTCAGAAAGATAAGATTTCTCTACTTTTGTTATAATTTCAAGATACATCCATTGAAAATCCATAAATATTGGATCTTTCATGATCCTCATCATGGATAAACTGGTATGGTCTTGTTGACTTAATGCATCTGCCACCCTGTTTTCATTCCCAGGGTGATAATTTATTGAGCATTCATAATCATTAATCAACTCCAACCATATTCTTTGGTGCATATTCATCTCCTTTTGTGTGAAAATATACTTTAAACTTTTAGGATCAGTATAAATATCACACCTTTCACCATAAAGATAATGCCTCCATATCTTTAATGAAAATATTATCGTAGCTAACTCCAAATCATGAGTTGGATAATTTTTCTCATGGATTTTTAACTATCGTGAGGCATAAGCTATCACCATAACATTTTACATGAGAAAACAACCCATCCCCTTCTTGGATGCTTCACTATAAATTAAAAACCTTTCTCCACTATAAGGATTTGTGAGCATAGGTGCACTAGCTAACCTTTGTTTTAGCTCTTTGAAATTATCTTCACATTCCTCCATCCAAATGAACATAACTCCTTTCTGAGTCAACATGTTGAGGTAATTAGATAATCGTGAAAAATATTTCACAAAACGTCGATAATATCCATCTAAAACAAGAAATCTTCGGATCTCAGTTACTGTTGTTAGTCTTGACCGTCTCTCAATGACCACTATTTTTGCTGGATCCACAGATATCCCCTCTCTTGAGATTATGTGACCCAGAAAATGAAACTTTTTGAATCCAAAATTCAGACATGGTAAATTTGGCATAAAGATTCTCCTTTATCATGTTCTTCAATAAAATTCTCAAGTGATCTTCATGTTCTTCCTTCCACTTTTAATAGACAATAATATCACCTATAAAGACTACCACAAACAGATAAAGATAGTCTCTAAAGACTCTATTCATTAAATCCATGAATATAGAAGGGGAATTAGTAAGACCAGAAGGCATCACTATAAATTCATTGTGTCCATACCTTGTACGGAATGCCATCTTTGGTATATCCACATTTTTGACGCTTAATTGATGATACCGTGAATGAATATCATTCTTGGAAAAGTAATGAGCTCTGCGTAGTTGGTCAAATAAGTCATCAATTCATGAGAGAGAATATTTTTCCTTCATAGTGATTTTGTTATGTTCTCAATAATCAATGAAAAGTCACATTGATCCATCATTCTTCCTAACAAATAGATTTGGTGCTCCCCAAGGTGATGCACTAGGGCGTATGAATCCCTTATCAAGATTTTCTTGGAGTTTCTTCTTCAATTCCTACAACCCAATTGGTTCCATTCAATATGGTTCCTTTGAAATAGTCATAGACCCCAGTATGAGTTCTATTGAAAACTGAACTTCATGATTTTGTGGAAGACCTAGAAATTCCTTCAGAAAGACATCATAAAACTCCCATAAAATGGTCCTATTCTTAATTTTGGGTTTCTAATCAACTATTTGAGATAAATAAACTTCATTTATTGGAATCAAGACCAATGAGATTAAATAAATTTCCACTATAAGGTTATATTCATCCTTGCACTGATAGATGATCATAGATTGATCTAGAAAATAAAATGTGACTTACCTTCTTTTCCAATTGATATGAGCTCCATATAAAGAAAGATAATCCATGCCAAGAATCACATCAAATTCCACTATAGAAAGGATCACAAGATTTTCATGAAGTAATTTCCCAAAAACTTCTTATTGGAGAAGATTTGTAAACTTTTGATGTGACTGTTGCGCCATTAAGAGTTGTCACAGCTAACTCAACATCTAATTATTGAGGTAATATAGTGAAACCCATAGAAAATTATTTAGAAATAAAAGATTGGGTGGATCAAGAATCAAATAAAAACTTTTTCTAATTTGTAGTGGATGGTAAGTGTACCATTCACCACTTTATTATCATACTCCACATCACCGATAGTAATTGAATATGACTTTCCTTTTTCATTGGCCTCAAGATTTTGTTGACATCGATCATCATCAATAACCCTTGGATTAGGTCATTGATTCAAATAATTCCCCATTTCCTTTCACATGTAACATTAATGTGTAGGAGGTGCATTTTTTGTATCATTTTCTTTTTTCACATCATTATAAATATTTCTCCCATCACTTCAGAATTTACTAATTCCTTTAAGAAAATTCCCTACATGTTTCATTCCATACATTGAGAATAAGGGTAACCTAATCTTCTTTTTAGTGTGGTCATTATATTTTCCTTTAAATTCCATTTTCCACTTCCTATAAACCCCATATGACTGATGGATTACTTGAATCCTCATTTCATCCTTGAGAGCACATTGAAAAATTTCCTCATACCTATTGAAGTCACTTATGGATAATTCCCTTCGGAGACTGGGTTTTAAGCCACTAAAGAATCAATCGATCTTACTCTCGAGTTGGATAATAGTTATGGAAGCATACCTTGCAAGTCTTGTAAAATTTTCTTCATAGGTACCAACAAATTCATTATCCTTTTGCTTCAGTTCAAGAAAATACTTATCCATATTTGTTCAAAGAATACAAGGGATGTACTTATTGAAAAATGAGTTCTTAAACTTTTCCCATTCCATGGACTCAATTTCAAATCTTTTCCTCATATTATTGATAAGATTCCTCCATTGATTAGCCTCACCTTTCAAACAATATATTGGTAAGATGAATTTATGTTGTTCAGAACATTCTAGAACTAAAAATATCTTTTTACTGGTACAGATCCATTGTTCAGAAACTAATGGATCAGAAGACCTGCTGAATGAAGGTGGATGTGGCCTCATGAAGGATTCAATAGAGTGATGCTCCCTCCTTTGTTCGTCTGGAAGTCCGACATGCTTCATATCTTGAGAAAGCTGTGGGAGCATGGCTACAAGATTTTTCATTCCAGATCCCATAACATTTCATTGTTCAGGGGGACAATAATTTCATTTCCAATAGCATTCATCTTTAACGTGGTTCCTTTGGGTTCCATCCATTGACTAAAACCAAGAAACATAGTGTGAGAAACATTAATTATAATAGGAAAACCACATAATCAAGAATGAAATTTCAAATAAGTATACTTTAAGTTTAATATTAGATTATTAATGGTCATTTATAAAACACTAGGATTGTATCCTATACTTATATATATTTTTAGGGTTCTTACTAAGGATTTATAATCCTAGTTTCCAAAGGTTTAATATACCTTTTCTATGATACCAACTATAATGACCCATACATTACATACATTTTTATTACTTCAGAATTGAAGATTATTTATTTAAACATATAACAAAACCATGATCGGACCGTATAGGTATAGTGTCTTAAGAAACTTGAAAACATAGAAAACTGGTTCATAAAGCATCTACATTGTCTCTCATTTATTTCTTCATAACTAGACACCTTTTTGGAATATCATACTTAATACCCTTCTTCCTGACCTGGGGAAAAGAAACATACAAAAGGGTGGTCTCAAATTCTTGGTAAGGGTAAATAAAGGAAATATCAATCATATCATATTCATAATAACATATCATTTGAAGATCTTATCCTACATAAGAGATCATAATATCATGTTATGGGATAAATCATAGAAGTGAAATATAATCCCAATAATCATAGAATAAGACACGAAAAATTTCGGCATATAGAAATAAGCATAGAAAATAAATTAATATTAGCCAAGGATCATTACCAAGACCATCATGGCAGGCAAAGTCCATTACTGAACCGATTTCACTCCTCGTTCCAGTCATGTATCACTGAACTAGATTAACTTGTTTTTCCAGACATGTCTATCTCATGAGATATAAATCCTTACCCAATGCATTGGAGATATATATAGGTCCCACCCATCTCATTGTAACACATCGAGATTTTATGAGAAATATTATTTATAATTTCTTTGATGTATTATATTGTACACTACACGAAGGGTAGCTTGTGCTATACGCAACACCGCATTAGCTTGTAGTATACTCAAACACTATTCTTGGCTTGTGTTGCACGTAAGAGTGACCTTCCTCGATAGCTTGCATGGTATGCAATACTGAGTTTCACTAAACAATGATATATTATTATAATATTATTATGAACTAGCCTTTATGAATAGAATTAACCGTATTTTGAATTTTATAACATTATAATTCATCTTACACATTTTCAAGAACATGGTATGAGAAAAAATTAATTTTTTTGGGTAAAATAAGTATTATTAAAAAAATGTAGTTTTGGCCACCTATTGATGGCGCACCCATTTTACGTAGTGAAAAATCAATAATATAGTTTTTATTAAAGTAATAATACACATAAAAAGGCCCAAAAACTCAACTAAAACTTATTGGTCGAGTACATCTATACAATAATCATCCTAGGGTCTACTTGGGGACCATTTTGAGCTGTATAAACGAGATTATGACATTTATATTATTTTATTTTAAATGATGTCAAAGTTGTCACCTTCATAATTTAATAAATATAAAAATTTATATGTCGTGATTTTAAGATGATAAATTCGATTAAAAGTATAATTATGAAAGATATTATATTTATCTTCATCATAGTATTTTATTTTCATTTTTTATGCAACAAATATGTATATTAAATAATTATACAAAAATGTTGTAGTAATTATTTCATTAAGATAAATATCAAATAAACGGTATTAAAAATATTAAAATAAATATTATATGAACTATTTAATGTGATCCACGAATTTTATAGATAAATTGGACATATTATTAATCTATTAAATATTTTTATTCGAACATATCTTTTGTTTTTATTTTATTTAAATTCAAATAATTGAATAGTGCCAAAATTGACACTATTGGTATTTTATAAAAACAACATATTATTAAATTGTTTAAAAATAACAAAAATATTTAGAAATTACAAATTGATGATTATATGGTCGAATATGTCATAATTTATATAATTATGGGCAATTCAAAAAACATAAGTAAGTATTCCTAATAATTTAAAATTTAGAATATTATTACCACAAATAAAATTAAATAGATTAAATAAGGATAAGTTAAAATAATATGGTTTAAAATAAATTCCCAACATGTCTAAATTTTATTGAATGACGACATTTTAGCCCTATATCATCTCATCTTCGATGTTGAGTCATTTTAGAGGTATTTATGTGGGGTTTGGGTTTATTATAAATTAATATTTTGGAGGTTTCCAAAAGTGCCCCTCTCTTCCCTTATAAAAGGGCACCTCCTCCCTCTCCACATAACACCATTTTTGAACTTTCAAATTCGTCCAAAACCTGACAATTTCACTTCTCCACTTCCCTAGAAACCTATTAGAGGTCCTGGTCTTCTTCAAAGACCAACTTTAGTGCCCTAAGTGGATGTTAAGAGGAGGCGCGTCGAAGAAGAGGTAATATCCTTTACTGATTCTAACAAATTTATTTCTTCTTCTACTTCCTCTTATTTATTTGTTTCATTATAAAGTAATAACATCAGTATCAATCATTTACTGATATGTTATTATAAATATGAAACAAACCTATTTTACCTTCTATCCATCCTATGGAAAATGAAATTACCCTGCATTCGTACGTACGGAATATGGTCTCCACGCCGTGGTGTAATTTGTTTTCCACCACCACCTTACCTGGATGGGTATAATGGTGTAAATAATAACTATATATGATTATTATAACATGATACTAATTCTGAGACATTATATCATCCACTTCAATACAATTCCACAATCATGGGAATGATATCATCGCTCGTGCGTACGTACGGCCTACCGTCTCCACAATGTGATGCGACTCATTCTACATGATCTTCATAGAATAATGATTATATAAATAAATTGAATGAATAAATATTATATATATTATACTAATACCATTCTGTAAATTATGTAACTATATCCTAAAAAGAAGAATAAGAATTTATTCGACAAAACGCGCATAAGAACATAAAGTAATGAACACCAGAATAACAAGTAGCAATGAAATATTACTAATAAGAAGATAAGGATATTACTATATATGATATCATAACAATGAATATTATTCTGAAATTATTCAATGAAATTATTCAAATCATTATACAGGAGGCTTGAATACGTACAAATCATATCGGACCTAAGGTAAGGGATAACTTTTCCAATCTCATTCTATCCGAGATTGTTTATTCGTAAGTATTTACTAGGGTCATATTTATCATCCACATACATGTTTCATCAATATGTAATATTATTTATATCCTCATAAAATATTTTAAATCCAATTTTACCTTTCGGTGAGTTTTTAGTAAAAGATATGAAAGGAATATTTTTTCATTTTTAGTACGAGGTACTTTTTGACTTTTCCGCAAAAAGTATGAGGAGAATTTTTTTGTTTAACTTATACAGAATGAATGAATTTTTATGGTTTCATAATTCCTTATTTTCATGAAGCTTCCTATGCACGATTTCATGATTATTTTTCAACAAAAAATTCCTTTCTTTTAAAACTTCATGTCATTTTGAGAAAAGAAAATGGTTTCGAAGAAGAAAGGATATTTTCTTCAAGAACTGAGTTCAAGTGTTTTATCAAAATTATTTTTCATCTAAGATGTTATATGGTTATGTTTCTATCCTTATTATTACATTGATTTTATTATGTTATGATGGAATTATTTTTATAAATCCCTTTTATCTTATATGGATTATGTTTTGATGGCATGATGTTTAAGAATCCCATTTTTATTGCATGGGTTATGCTATGATGTATGATTTATGATTTTGTGGCACACATAAGAATGGTTTTTTTATGAGATGGGTGGTACCTATATCTACCTCAAATTCATTGGGTAAATATTTATATCTAATGAAATAGACATGGCTGGAACGACATGTAAAATCTGGTTCAGTGGTACAGGGCTGGAATGACAAGTAAACCCGGTTTAGTAATGGACTTTGTCCACTATGATGGTCTTAGAAACAATGCCTCAGATACTATAGAAATCATAACATGTGCTATATTTTTTCCACAGTTACATGTTTTATTTCCATGCTATTTTATAACGATTAATGTTCCTTTATGATCTATGCCTTATGTACTGCCAATATTTATGTAATTCCTCATGATTTTGATGTTTTATGTTCATGGTTTTACGTTAAAATGTTTATGGCTGGTTTTATGTTCTCCATGTTTACCCTTACTGAGCATTTGAGATCACCCTTTATATGTTTTCTTTCACCAGGATTTGAAGAAAGGTTTTAGGTAGGAAAAAAAGGGAAGATCATTATGAGAGATGGTGAAGATCTTTCAACATGATTAGAAGATTATGTTCCGAATTTCCAAAGACACTAAACTAATACGGTCATTGGGCATCGGTTTTTGTCATGTAATATGTATTCCGCAAAAGTAATGTAATGTCCATGTATGTCAAGCTTTGGGTCTCTACAGTTGGTATCAGAGTGAAGTTTTAGTCAACCGTTGGAAACTAGGATGCGAAAACTCTAGTGAGATCCCTAGAAATATTTCTATGGTATGTCTAGGGATGTACCTAAGGATAAGTATAAGTATGGGTTATATTCCTAGAATTATGGTAACGACCATAGAATTAAACCTAAGATGTTAGATATTGAAGGTTCTTCCCCTTTATTATGTTGTTTTCCTAGCATGATTTTCCCCCTCACACTATTCTTTTTGGGTTTTAGACGATGGCTGGAACCCGAAGGAACCGTGTTGATCAAGGTAATGGACAATGCAATGATTGTACTCATGAACAAACCAATGTTATGGGAGATGGAGTTCAAAATCTTATTGCTATACTTACACAAGCTATGATTCATTCTGGCCTTCAAAATGAACAGAGAAGGGAACAATATTCTATTGAGTCCTTTACGAGGCAACGTCCACTTTATTTCATTGGGTATTCGGATCCACTTATTGCTGAACAATGGATCAGTACCATTGAAAAGATATTTTCCATACTTAACTGTTCGGAACATGAAAAATTCATTTTGGTTGTTTACCGTTTAGAAGGCGAAGCAGACCAGTGGTGGGCTATAATTAAGAATACAAGGCCCCAAGATGAAATTGAATCCATGGAATGGGATGCGTTCAAGAACATGTTTTTCAATAAGTAGTTTCCTCGTATTCTTTAAACAAAGATGGAAAAGGATTTCTTTGAGCTTCAACAAAAGGATGATGAATCTTTTGGCATAAATGAAGCGAATTTTACAGGGCTTGCAAGGTATGAATCTGGATTTATCATCCAACTAGAAAGTAATGTTGATCGATTCTTCAATGTCTTAAAACCAAGTCTTTGAAGGGAATTAGCTATAATAGACTTCAGTAGCTATGAAGAAATTGTGTGTTGTGCTATCAAGGTAGAACTAGAAGTTGGTGTTACATATCCATCTCAAGGTTTTGAAAAGAAACAAAAGGTGGAGTTCAAAGAAAAATCTCGAAACAATGGTGAAAAGAAGACGAATGTTTCATTATGCTCAATGTGTGGAAATAATCATGGTGGATATTTTCTTAAAGGGACTAGAAAATTTTTTAAGTGTGGAAAAGAAGGTCATCGAGTAGCTGAGTGATGATGTAATAGGAAAAAGGTAGCTAATGATGTGAATAGAGAAAATACTACAGAGAACGCATCACCAACACTTCAATGCTACAAGTGACAGGAAATGGGGCATTATGCTAACCAATGCCCTAATCCAAGGGTTAATGATGATCGACATCAAAAACCTATTAAGGAAAAGGACAAAGGGAAGTCACATGCAATCACTATTGGTGATGTTGAGTTTGACAATGATGCGGTGGAATGATTAAGTATTTATATAATGGGATTCCAAAATAATGTTGTGGAATATCATTTATAGTATCGTGGAATATTGGAATATCTATGTATTGGATTATTGTGGTTTTTAATAATTTTATGGTACCGGTAACCACGAAAAGTGATTGAAATATTTTTGGAAAGATGATAATATGAGAATAATGAAGGGATAAGGAGAAAATAATATGTTTGATAGTATTCATGAGCTCGTGAATGATAAAAGTTCAAAGTGATATCACGGTTTGAGTATATAGAAATTTTGGGACTTTGGTATGTGGAAAGAGTTAAATTTTGATATCATTTATTTTTTCACTATGGTTCTATGGTAATTCATGTTTCAAGATAATACATGATTAAGGTATTCAAATGTTTGGAATGTGACCAACATGAAATATCTTATGATATATGTGAGATAAATGATGATATTCACATGCTTGGTAGATGACCTTTCTAGTAATCATTCACTTTATTCTATGAGTTTGGAAAAAATAATTTTGGATATGTGTTAAAGTTGGAATGGACTAATTTGGACATCATATAATATGGATTAAGGTCAGAAATGTTTTTGATTTTATTTATAGAATGTTATAATAGTATAGTTTTAGAAAAAAGGACAACATACAGGATGGGCGAAAACCAGTCGCGTCGAACAATGTTGCGGGAATCGAACCCACAACTAAAGTTTGACAGGCCTTTAGCACCTACCACTGACCTACAGAAAGTCCCTGGTTAGTAGAAATTATTTTTATTTTATTAAGCGGTATGATAGATGAAGTATAAGTCAATTTTAGGAACCATATATGATTAATAACACCATAGATAGACTTATTTATATTTAATAACTTTTGTTAACCTTTTGTTTGAGACCGATGGAATGACCCATAATTCTATCACATGATCTGCTAACACTTCACGAATAAAAAATTAAACATCCTTTCTTTTAATAGAGATGAAGTGGAAATTGTTCATGGAATGACCCATAATGATATTACACTAAAATCAAGTAAGTATTTCTCCTTATGTAAAAAATCATCAACTTTAGGAAAATGATCTTGAAAACCAAAAATGTTGTCCTAGTACTCTCACACCCAATGAATCAGACGGTACCTTAGATCATAAAAAATTTATGGCTTTGTGTTTTTTGGCTTTTTCATCGCCATGTTCTCTACCACTCTTCATCAGAACATGATGGTTATATTTCTCATCCATATCCATATTTTCACCTATATTCTCCTATGTGGAAACCCAGTGCTGAGTAACTTTGGGTGACCATTATGTTTCTAAATTTCCTTTTGAAAATTAAGTATTAATATTCATTTTTATAATGTGGGTTTCTATTAAAGAAACGTTCAACTAGTAAATGATTTATAACCCCGACGAATTTCGAGGAGAAATTCATTTTAAGGGGGGTAGAATGTAACACCTCGAGATTTTATGAGAAATATTCCTTCTAATTTCTTTGATGTATTGTATTGTACACTACACCAAGAGTAGATCATGCTATACAAAACACCTTATTACCTTGTAGTATACGCAAATACTATTCTTGGCTTGTGTTGCACGTAAGAGCGACCTTCCTCGATAGCTTTTGTGGTACGCAATACCGAGTTTCACTAAACAATGATATATTATTATAATATTATTATGAACTAGTCGTTATGAATTTTATTAACCAAATTTTGAATTTTAAAACATTATTATTCATCTTACACATTTTATAGGACATGGTATGAGAACAAAATAAAATTTTCGGGTAAAATAAGTATTTTTCAAAAATTGTAGTTTTGCCGCCTTTTGATGGCGCACCCATTTTAAATCTAGATTTCAAAATATTTATAAGTTCAATTTTGAAAATTAAAATTCTTCTTTAGAATCATTATAAAAAAATTACTTTGGATAAATTTTTGATATTTTTCTAATAAGTTTCTTATTTTGAGGAATAGTAAAAATACGCTAAATTTTAATTAAAAACAAAATTTTTCATCATAATAATTTATATGGTTGAAATTTATTATTGAAATGTTTTAAAGTATAAATAGAATATATTTTTACCATTTAATATAATTTACGTCATTTGAATTAATTTTACATTGAATTCGTAGGTAAAATCTATTCAATCTTTTGCAATGTTTTAAACCAAAACACGTTTTTTTCAACAGGATTAATTTTAAATTAATTTCTACAACTTCTGTGTCTTGAATTTGAAAAAATGTATTCCATATTTGAAATCAGAAGGTTCATATTATGTTAATAGGCTACTTTTTATTTTTGGGCATTATGAATAGTTACTATGGTAAATTTTAATTACCACAGTTAAAGGTAAATTAGGTAATTAAGGATAAAAATAATATTATAAAATTACCCTAACACCTGTCTTAATATAATTTGATGATTATATTTCGTCCTAAAACATACTTGGGTCGAAATTGAATCTATTGGAACCCACTTGGTTGTGATTAAGACCTTTAATTTATTTAATTTAAAGGAAAGTGAAATATTTTTCACTCAAACTTTAATAATTAAAGTATTTTTAATATAAGGTTATAAAGAATATAAATTCGATTATAAATATTAATTTTAAAGATAAAATGTTTTTATTTTTTATGGTAATTTATTTTTAATTTTTATAAGTTATTTAATTACATTAATAGCTTATACATTAATGATGCAGAAATTATTTACTTAGTGAAAAATCAATAATATTTTTTTTATTTAAGTAATAATACCAATAAAAAGACACAAAAACATGACTAAAACTTATTGGTCAAGTATCTCTATACCATAAGAATCCAAGTGTCTACCTGAGGACCATTTTAAGCCATATAAAAGTGATTATGACATTTATATTATTTTATTTTAAATGATATCAAAGTTGTCAACTTCATAATTTAATAAATATAACAATTTATATGTTGTGAGTTTAAGATGATAAATTAGATTAAAAATATTATTATAAAAGATATTATATTTATATTCATCATAGTATTTTATTTTTAATTTTTCTGCAATAAATAAGTATATTAAATAATTATAAAAAAATGTTGTAGTAATTATTTCATTAAGAGAAATACCAAATAAATGGTATTAAAAATATTAAAATAAATATTATATAAACTATTTAATGGGATCCAGTAATTTTATTGATAAATATGACATCTTAGGAATATATTATATATTTTTATTCGAACACTTATTCTGTATTTATTTTATTTAAATTCAAATAATTGAATAGTGTCAAAATTGACACTATTTGTATTTTATAAAAATAACAAATTATTAAATTGTTTAAAAATAACAAAAAAATTTAGAAATTACAAATTGAAAATTATATGTTCTAATATGTCATAATTTATCTAATTATGGACAATTCAAAAAATATAAGTAAGTATTTATAACAATTTAAAATTTAGAATATTATTACCACAAATAAAATTAAATAGATTAAATAAGGATAAATATAATTGATAAGGTTTAAAATAAATTCCCAACATGTCAACATTTATTTTCCTAATTATATTTAACCATATATCATCTCAGATTTAAAGTTTTGTCATTTTGGGGGTTTTTATGTGGGTTTTGAGTTTATTAAAAATTAATATTTTGGAGGTTTCCAAAAGTGCCCCTCTCCTCCCTTATAAAAGGGAACCTCCTCCCTCTCCACTTCACACCATTTTTTAGAATTAAAATTCACCATAACCCTACCCATTTTACTTATCCCCTTCCCTAGAAACCTACTAGAGGTCCTGGTCTTCTTCAAAGACCAACTTTAGTGCCCTAAGAGGAGAATAAGAGGAGGCGCGTCGAAGAAGAGGTAATATCCTTTACTGATTCTTTCAAATTTATTTCTTATTCTACTTTCTATTATTTATTTGTTTAATTATAAAGCAATAAGATTAGTATCACTCATATACTTATATGTTATTATAAATAAGAAACAAACCTAGTTCACCTTTTATCCATCCTATGGAAAATCAAATCACCGCGCGTGTGTAAGTACGGAATACCGTCTCCACGCCGTGCTGTAATCTGTTGTCCACCACCACCTTACTTGGATGGGTATAATGGTGTAAAGAATAAATATATATTATTATTATAACATGATACTAATTCTGAGATATTATATCATCCACTTCAATACAATTCCACAATCATGGGAAGATATCATCGCTCCTGCATACGTACGGCCTACCGTCTCCATGATGTGATGCGACTCGTTCTACATGATCTTCATTGAATAATGATTATATAAATGAATTTAATGAATAAATATGAAATATATTATAATAATAACATTATTTAAATGATGTAACTATAACCTAAAAAAATAATAAGAATTTATTCCACAAAACATGCATAAGAACATAAAGCAATGAACACCCGAATAACAAGTAGCAACGAAATATTACTATTAAGAAGATATAGATATGAAAATATATGATATCATAACAATTAATATGATTCTAGAATAAGTCAATGACATTTTTTAAATCATTATATAGGAGGTTCGGATACGTACAAATCATATTGGACCTAAGATAAGGGATAACTTTTCCAATCTCATTCTATCCGAGATTGTTTATTCGTAAGTATTTACAAGGGTCATATTTATCATCCAAATATATTTTCCTTAATATGTAATATTATTTATATACTCATACAATTTTTTAAATCCAATTTTACCTATTTGTTAGTTTTTAGTAAAAGATATGAAAGGAATCTTTTGTCTTTTTCAGTACGTGGTACTTTTTGACTTTTCCAGCAAAAGTACAGGGATAATGTTTTTGTTTAACTTATATGACATGAATGAATTCTTATGGTTTCATAATTCCTTGTTTCCATGAATCTTACCATGAAGTATTTCATGATTATTTTTCAACAAAAAATTCATTTATTTTAAAATTTCTTGTCATTTTGAGAAAAGAAAATGATTTTGAAGAAGAAAGGATATCTTTCTCAAGAACTGAGTTCAAGTGTTTTATCAAAATTATTTTCCATCTAATATGATATAGGGTTATGTTTCTATCTCTATTATTACATTTATTTGTATATGTTATGATGGAATTATTTTTATGAAACCCTTTTATGTTATATGGATTATGTTATGATGGCATGATGTTTAAGAATCCCATTTTTATTACATGGGTTATGCTATGAGGTATGATTTATGATTTTGTGGCACACATAAGAGTGGTTTCATTGTGAGATGGGTGGGACCTATATCTACATCCAATGAATTGGGTACAGATTTATATCTCATGAGATAGACATAGATGGAACGACAAGTAAAATCTGATTTAGTAATAAAGGGATGGAACGGCAAGTAAACCTAGTTCAGTAATGGACTTTGTCCACTATGATGGTCTTGGCAGCAATGTCTTGGAAAATATGTAAATCATAATATGTTCTTAATGGTTTTGCACAATTACATGTTTTATTTACATTCTATTTTATCATGATTAATGTTCCTTTATGATCTATGCCTTATGTACTGCCAATATTTATGTCATTACTCATGATTTGGATGTTTTATGGTTTTACGTTCAAATGTTTATGGGTTGTTTTATGTTCACCATGTTTACCCTTACTGAGCATTTTAGGTCACCCTTTATATGATTTCTTTCCCCAGTATTTAAAGAAAGGTTTTAGGTAGGAAAAAAAGGGGAATATCATTATGGGAGATGTTGAAGATCTTTCAACATGATTAGAAGATTATGTTCCAAATTGCCAAGGACACTAAATTAATACGATCTTTGGGCATTTGTTTTTGTCATGTATTAAGTATTCTGAAAAAGTAATCTAATTTCCATGTACATCACGTTTTGGGTTTCTACACTCATAATGAAATCATTCTTACATGTTCCACAAAAACATAAATCATTCCGCATAGCATAACCCATAAAATAAAATGGGATTCTTAAAAATCATGCCATCATAACATAATCCATATAAGATAAATAGACTTCATAAAAATAATTCCATCATAAAAATAATCAAATAAATTTTATAATAGGGATAGAAACATAACCCGATGTCATATTATATAGAAAATAATTTTGATAAACCACTTGAACTTAGTTCTTGAGGAAAATATCCTTTCATTTTCAAAACTATTTTCTTTTCTCAAAATGTTGCACAATTTTAAAAGAAAATAAATTAGTTGAAAGTAGAATTGAAATAGTGTATATGAATATTCATGGAAATAATGTGTTAAGAATACGTAAAAATCTGTTCATTCTATATTAGTTAAAAAACATTATCCTCATACTTTTACCGGAAAAGTAAAAAAGTACCTCGTATGGTAAAAACAGAAAGTTTACTTCCAAACCATGTAGTTAAAGTCAAAATGGGTAACAATGACTTTAAACATACATAGAATAATAGTACACACTTCATGAGAATATTTTTAGATAACATGGACATGAATGACTAATATATACCCAGTAGATACTTACGAATAAACAATCTCAGATAAAACGAGATTGGAAAAGTTTTCCCTTACCTTAAGTCTAATATGCTTCGTATGTGTCTGAACCTCCTATATAATGATTTAAATAATTTTACTTATTTATTCAACAATCATAATAATTTTTATGATAACATTTATGGATGTTTATCCATTTGTTAGTAACATTTAATTGTTACTCGTTATTCGGGTATTAACTGCTTTATGTTGTTATGTATGTTTTGCTGGATAAGTTCTTATTCCTATTTTTAGGTTATAGTTATATCATTTAAATAATATTATTATTATAATATATATCTTATTTATTCATTAAATTCATTTATATAATCATGATTTAATGAATATTATTTAGAATGAATCACATCGCACCATGGAGGCAGTAAGCCGTACGTACGCATGAGCGACAATATCGTGCCCATAATTTTTGAAGGGTATTGAATTGGATGGTTAATAGTATCTCAGAATTAGTACCATGTTATGTTAATCATATATAGTTATTATTTCCATCATTCCATCCATCCATGTAAGGTGATGGTGAAAAACATATTACACCACTGCGTGGGAACGGTAAGCCGTACGTAGGCACGCGCGGTGATTTCATTTTTCGTAGGATGGATAGAACGTGAAACAAGTTTGTTTTATTTTTATAATTACAAATAATTATATTAGTGATACTTATCTTATTAATTTATAATGAAAAAAACTAGATAATAGGATGTAGAAGAAGAAATAAATTAGAAAGAATTGAGAGAAGAGATTACCTCTTCCTTAACGTGCCTCTTTTAAATATCCTCTTAGGGAACTAGAGTTGGCCTTTTGAGAATACCAAAAACCCTATAATGTGACTAGGGAAGTTTATAATAAAAATGTTTTGGGTTTTCCCAATCTTGAAGACTCAAAATGTAGTGAAGATGAGAGGTAGGAGGTTCCCTTTTATAAGAGAGGAGAGGGGCACTTTAGGAAACTCTTCAAAATATTGATTTATTATAAATTCTATTTCGACTAAAATTGTCCAAAACATATTAAGTTAGATGATAAGTTGATTTTTGTTTGAATACCCATCATCAAATATTTTTTATTCAAGTTTTAAATATTTTTTTATCCTTATCTTTTTGGTTTGACCCTTATTTTATCATTTTTAATCTTACCGTGATATCATGTTATTTACACCTTGTGGGTTAGTGTAATTACCATATCATGTCAAACAACCCAAAAAAAGTAATTTAGGACATATTTAGAGTTATATTAACCATTTTTAAGAATATTATATTTTTCTGAATTTAATATCATTTAATAAACTATTTTATGTTTTAAGTTATGAATTGTGTCAATTTTGGACACTATTCAGACTTAACTTTTTAAAAATTCATATAAACATTATTCCTTTTAAAATAAGTCATTAAATCAAATATAATATGTAAATTTAATCCATAAAATTCGTGTATGACATTAAAATAAGAAAGTTATATATTTTTTAATATTTATAAATTCATTTATTTGAATCTTTCGTTAAAGAGGTAATCACTACAAAATATTTGTGTCATAAATAAAACGATTTATATAATCTCTAAAAATTATAAATAAAATACCATTATATAGGAAATATTTTTATCTTTATAATGAATATTTACAAGCACAGATATCAGTTATATAACCCTATAATAAAATCTATTTAGTAAAAGATATATGTTTAGGTAATAATTATCTTTACTTAAAATAAATTCTTTTAAAATGTAATTTTCAAATCCAAGTGAATCCATGCGGTCTTAAAATTGACCCCAGGATTCCCATGGTTATAAATATTTCAAAAAATAGGATGAGGACACATTTAAGTGTTGTTTTATATTATTAAATTATTCTTTTTTACCCTTATTTACCAGATTTGCCCTTTAACCATGGTAAATAAAATAAAAACTAAAGTTACTATTCATAATGTCCAAAAAATAAAAGGTATCTATTCACACAATTTTTAAATTCTGATTCAAAATATGAAATCAATTTTTCCAAATTCAAGACACAGAAGTTTAATTAATTAAATTAATATTATTCTTGTTGGTGAAATGAGAAAATGATTATTAAAAGTTAAAACATTGCAAAAGATTGAAATGTTTTTATCTATGAATTCAATATATAATTAATGATAATGAAATAAATTATATTAAATGGTAAAAATATATTCTATTTATAATATTAAACCATTCCATATTATCATTTAACCATATGAATTATCTTGATAAAAAAAGTTGTTTTTAATTAAAATTTAGCGTATTTTTACTATTCATTAAAACATGAAAGTTATCAGAAAAATATCAGAACGTTTTCCAAAGGAATTTTTTATATCCCGATTCAAAATAAATTTTTTATGTCTTCATATAAAAATTATTTATGTGTCATAATTTTAATTTAAAATGGATTCACCATTAAAAAAAGGTTCTTATACAAAAAAATAGTGTTGTATTCATACCCTATGACTAAAATATCCATTGGATGAATATCAAAAAAAATTATTAAGTATATAAAAAATATATCTCATTCATTTCATTACCAAATGTAATTAACTAAAAAAAATATCTAATTGATTTATATTTTTCATAAATAATTAATATCCAATGAATTCATAATGAATTTTCATAAGTTAGTGATAATTTATCCCACTAACCTAACGGCTAGACTATAACTGTTATTTTATATTAAGGGAATCTCACGGTTCGTTTAAACTCATGATTGAATGAAAAGAAAGATAATAAAGGATAAAAATTATTTAAATGAAATATTTTATAAAAACATCTGGGTGTTACATTTATTTTACATTCTTTCCTTAAACACGATAATTAAATAGAAATAGCGTTCATGCGTATGTATGGCTTACCATTTCCATGAACGGTGAATTACATTTAATACTTATATATTATATGGATTATTATAATAAAAATTAATTGTATATACACTATATTTATATGATGGTTTACATTCAAGGATCATGATGTAAGTGTAAGGACCAACGATATAACAAATTAAGACACATGCGAAGAACAAAGCGAATATTATCTGAAGTGAAACATTAAAACAAAAGGGTAATATAAGGTCGTTATAAAACCATATATGTTATTAGATATAATAATTTGGTTCGTTAAATGATTTATAATAAATTTATTTTCATTATAATGGTGGTTTGAATGAGTACAAAAAAATTCAAGACTCAAGGTAAGGGGATTCCATCTCACTTTTTATTTCTCTAAGATACATGATGTGTTCGCCATTGTTCCCCTTTGTGTGGTGTATGTACTTACCATGATGGTATTAAATTTATATTATACCTAAATTTATGGGTATTTAAATTTCCATTTGATAATATTTATTTCATAGGTATTAAGCTTCAAAAGTTAGCAAATCGCTTAAATAGTTTTGTCTCAATTTTTCTTCTTTGAGACTCATGTTTTGTTTTGAGCCTGAATTCTTCTTCTAGGTGTATATAATTTGATTTTACATGTTATATAATTAATATAACTATTTTATTGATACATTAAGCTTTTTTTAAATTTCTTTTTCTTACAAGGATAGTTTGATCTTAGTTTACCAAGTGATAAGAGTTTATTGAATCAATCTCATCGCTTTTCAATATTGTTTGTACTTATACTTCCATTGATGAAATATTATGATAAAAATCTCATGAACACTGAATAATTTCCTAATAATATCTTTAATCAAGATATATCCATGTATTAGTACCATTTTTTCCACTTTTTGGTTCTTAAGATAATTAATTAAATGTTTTTAAGAAAATTTGATTGTATCTATCTCTTCGGTTGGAAATACATTTTATTTCAAAAACAATGTTTTCTAAAATGTTTTAAAATGAAAATTTAATATAATTTTCAAGGAAAAGTGATTTTAAACATGTTTTTGGTATCCAATAAGAGAATATTTAAGGATGAAAATTTTATTTATATTTTGGTAGGGGTGTAAGGTTGGAAATTTATGGAAATCATAAGTTAAACCTGAGATGAACTTGGTATGATTAAAGTGTTATCTCTATATATGAGGATTTACACATATTGGATAGCCTAAAAAAACTACTTTGTGTTTATGATAAATTATGGTATGTACTATCATGGGTCCCTTGATTTATTAGTATTTTAGGAATGAAAAAGACACCATCATTTTTAGAGAAACAGGTGAAGTGAATCAATGAATAACCAAGGATGATGTTGCTTCAAAATCATGAAAGTATATATTTTCCTGTAAATTATTAAAATTTATGAAAAATGATCTTATATCAAAAAAAAATTTCCTAGTACCATCATTTTCAATGAATTCTAAGGTCCCTAAGGTCATTGCAGATTTATGGCTTTGTGATTGTTAAATTTTTCCTCACCTTGTTCTTTATCTCTATCCTTTAGAACAAGATGGTACAATTTCTCTTCCATGTCCAAGTTTTCACTTCCCTCATATTTTCTCCTATGTGCGAGTCTCATTATGAGTTACTTTGTGTAATTTTTATTGTTCCAACTTTCCCTTTTTAAGGGATTTTTTAGTATTCATTTTTGCGATGTGGGATTCTATAAATGAAACATTCGAGTATTAAACCATTGATAACCCAGATAAACTTAAATGGTAAAATTAATTTTATAGGGGGGCTAGAATATAACACCCCAAGATTTTGTGAATTATTATTTTGGAATTAATTTAATTTTTCTGGTATTTTTCATTTCATGCATCCCTGAAAATACTATATTTTATATTAATGCACATTGTTTAGCTTACGTGCACTACAAACAACATAAATTTTATCTTTATCTAATTGGAACACCAATGATAGATTTCATTACACAATAATAACTTTCCTTTATGGATTATGTAACACACAATACCAAGTGTTATCAAATAATAATATATTATTAAAATAGTAATAATATAATAATATATAACCTAACCAATAAATTAGATTTTATGAATATTATTAACTAACTTATGTAAAAATATAGGGTTTTCACATAACAAATAAAATGAATTAATTAATTACAAATTATTTAGAAATGGATATAAGAACCAAATTGAATATAAAGGGAGTATTTTTATAGAAAACACTTATTATGACCACAAAAATGTTATAATCCAAATAAATTAAATTAGTAACAAATAGTCAGTGATATTATGTTAATATATATATTTTATACATTCAATAAAAATTTTAGATATTAATCAAATATATTTTATATACAAAAGAGAAGAACAAACCCAATTTTATGCTTAAACCCTATATTTTTATAAATGAAGTTCTACGACCTTTTAATGGAGAACCCAATTTAAGTCTAATTTTTTTTAACAATTATATATTTAATATTTAAAAATAAAATTAATATTTTTAATTGAATCATAAAAAATATTTTAGGATAATTTTTTTGTACTATTCTGTAAGGTTTCATTTTTTAATGAATAGTTAAAAATACTAGATTTTTCATTCAAAACTGTTTTCTCATAAAATTAATTTATAAGGTTGAATTATATTTTAAATTGGTTTTAATGTTTATTTAGATAATATTTTTATCAATAAATCCAACTTAGGTAATTGGAAACAATTTCATTTTGAAATTTATTATAAAAACATAGAAAACCTTTGAACATTTTTACTTTAAAACCCCGCATTGTCGACCGGATTGTGGGATTATATTTAAATTAATTTCTGCCACTTTTGAGATTGGAATCTGGAAAAATGGATTAAATATTTGGAATAATAATAATTTGTAATTTATAATAAGGTAAAATTAGTTTTTATCCAAAAATATTAGTGATTTAATTAATGATTAATTACAACGATGAAGGTTAAATTAAGCTTAACTAAGGACTAAACCTTAAATTTAAGACCCAAAAGACCAATAAACTTGTCCAAATTCCATTTTATCACCATATATAGATCCTATCCTCAATTTAATATAATTTTGACAATTATTTGTCCACTTTAAATAAATAAATTTTGGTGATATTCCTTTCCATTAAAATAATACAAAGGATTCCACCCCTCCTCCATTATAAAAGGCCACCTTCACTTCCACTAATTCACACCTCACAAGCCCCTTAGTTTCATCCAATTACTTCCCAAATATCTCCAAAACATCCCTCCCATGACCCTTTAATCCTCCCCTTGGAAGAAACTAATCCAGGGGAGCCTTTTGTCTCAAACCAAAAAGAGTTACCTGATTAAGAGGTAACTCCCTCCCTCAAACTCCCTTCTTTTATTTTCTTTCTCTAGTCCATCAAATATTCTTTTTCCCTGATAATATAAAAACAAAATTATCATAAATATAATATTAATTTTTTATTTTAATAGTTTTACCTTCACTTACACACACATCAATATAATGGGTAACAAACATACTATTTACGTGTAGGTGGACTACCGCCTCGCTAAATACTAATTATTAAATATTCCATTACCACCTCTCATGGTGTCAATTATGATGGAAAATCTATTTAAATATATTATATATAGTATTTATTATTTTATATGTTTCTATAATTATTTTCCAACACATATCTTTATACATTCCTTTTTGTGTTAACATGATAATTTCGTTTGAGGAAGTGTGGACTACCACTACCTCAAAGGGTTGTGATTCATTCCTATACTACATGGAATGTATTAAGGATTGAATTAGTGAATATATATGATATATATGATATAATAAATCTAATTTAATAATTATATATATATATATATATGTATATATATATGTCTTTCACTTTCTTTCCTTCGACACGGTAATTAAACGGAAATATCGTTCAAGCGTACGTACGGCTTACCATCTCCATGTATGATGTATTTTGTTTGATACTTATTTACTATATGGATTATTATAATACTCTTATAATATATATACATGATATTTATACCATGTTTTAAATTATATAATCATGATATAAGTGTAAGGACCAATGATATAACAAATTAAGACACATGCGAAGAACAAAGAGATTATTATCCGAAGTGAAACCTTAACATTTGATGGTTAACAAGCGGGGTATATAAGGTTGTAATAAAACCATATAAGGTATTATATATTAAAATATTATCCTTAAAATGATGTATAATACATTTATATTTATTATACAGGTGTTTTGAACGAGTACGATGAGAGTCAAGACTCAAGGCAAGGGGATTCCATCTCACTTTTTATTTCCGTGAGATTCATACTATGTTCGCCACTCTTAACTTTTGTGTGGTGTATGTAATTCCCATTATGTTATTACATGTATATTATAATTAAATTTATGTTTATTGAAATTACCATTTTATTAGGTTATTTCATGGGGATTATGTTTCAAAAGTTACCAAATTAGTTAAATAGTTTTGTCTCAATTTGACTTCTTTGAGATTCATGTTTTTTATGCACCTATATTATTACTCAAGGTGTATATACTTCCATTTTACATTTTATGTCATTAATATATTTATTTTCATGATACTTGAAGCTTCTTGTAATTTCATTTTCTTACATGGAGAGTATGATCCCAGGTTACCAAGTGATAACAGTTTATTGAAACAATCTCATTGATTTTCAATATTGTTTATACTTTTTCTTCATTTGATGAAATATTATGATTAATATCTCAATAAAACATAATGATTTCAATGTATGCTATTTATTAAATATATATACAAGTTTTTGTATAATTTTTCCACTCTTTGTTACTTAATATAATTAATAAAATGTTTTTAATATAATTTGACAGTATCTCTCTCTTCAGTAGAAAATCCATTTTATTTTAAAAACCATGTTTTCAAAAATGTTTTCAAATAATATTTGAAGATCATTTTCAATTAAAATTGATTATAAAAATGTTTTTATGGTTTTAAAATCCTTCATAATATTTTTTTAAAGTTATTTTCAAAAAATGGGTTTCAAAACGTTTTGACGCTTTCTTTGTAAGTTTTCAAAGTATCTTTAATGAAATGGTTTTCAAAATGTTTAAATATTTATTTATAATTTTTAAAAGTTTTTTCAATGAATTTTTTTGTAAGATTTCTTGAACCTTATTTTATAAGGATTCAAGGAAAAAGGTTTTCAGGCTTATTTTACAAGTTTTCAAGGAAATATGTTTTAAATTTTTTTTAAATATTATTTTATAAATTTTTAAGGAAAAAGTTTTTCAAAAAGATTTCAAGACATATTTCTATGTTTTTAAATTATTTTGAAATAAAGTGGATTTATAAAATATTTTATTCTTTAAATACTTTTTCAAATAAAAAAGGATAGTTTCCTATAGAAATTTTTTCAAAATATCTTTCTAATTTATTTTCCATATAAAATGGAATCTGTAGATGTTAATCAGGCCCTTATTAGAAATTATACAAAGGTTACAATCATATACTTTATTAAATGGGTTTTGTTTTGATGCAAGGACTCTTATGTCACCCATTTCTATTGCATTTGTTATATTATTTTGAAACCCTCTTCTTTTCACAGGTTATGATTTGATGAAATTATTATGAAACCTATATCTTTTCTATAGGTTATGATGTGGGGAGATGTTAATAATTCCCATTTCATTTCATGTGTTATGATTTGATGTTTATAAAACCCAAATATTTTTATGGGTCATGATATGATGAAGTTTTATTATCTTGTGGAAATTCTATGAATGAATTTATTATGAGATGGGTGGGACCTATATCTCCCTCCAATGTATTGGGTAATTATGGATGACTCGTGAGTATAAATGTTATTTGTGAACTATATTACATGTTCACAATGTTATGCATGGACCTAGTTGCATGTCCAAAAAATTATGCGTGAATGTTATTACATGTTCACAATATTTTCGGTGAACCTTATTACATGTTCACAATGTTATGCATGGACCTAATTTCAGGTCCATTTGTTTATTAATGAACCTGATTACATGTTCACAATGTTATGAGTGAACCTTACTACGTATTCAAAATGTAATACATGGACCTGGTTTCAAGTCCATAAGTTTTGTGTGAACATTATTTCATGTTCACAATGTTATTTGTGAACCTGATTACATGTTCACAATGTTATGCATAGACCTAGTTTCATGTCCATATGGTTATGCATGAACCTAATTACATGTTCACAATGATATGCATGGACTTGGTTGTGTGTCCATAAATTGATGTTAGTGCATGACTTCATTTCCATAACTTAATGAGTGAACCTGTTTCTCCTTACACATGTTCACAACATAATAAACCAATGTGCATGCCAAAAATTCCATGTCTTTTCCTATGTTATTATTTCATGTCCTATGTTATTTATTTCCTTAAGATTTAGGTCTTATGAACTAAAAATATTTATTATGTTCTCTAACATACAGGGTATGATCTTTAAATGTTCTGATCAACTTTCATACCCCTTTTTCATGTTATTCTTTTGAATTAATTTTATTTACCCTTAATGAGTATCTAATCTCACAACTTTCTTATGTTTCCTTTATCCTGGTTATAAAAAAAGGTTTTAGGTACAACTAATAAAGGTGCAGTTTTTATGGAGATGTTGAAGATCTTTCACAAGGATAGAAGATTTTGATTCCATATTTCCAAAGACACTAAACTATTACAGTCCTCAGACACATATCTTTTGTAATGTAATTAATATTCTTTTAAAATGATTTAATATCCATGTATTTCAAGCTTGGGTGTCTATGTTCTTCATTCTTGTGGATTATAACCCTTAGAAATAATTCTGTTTTTTTTATAAAAGTATTCCATTTTTATCACATTTATTCTGAAACCCCCGTTTTACTCAAATTATAGAAGTTCCTATAGGTAATTCAAAAATAGTTCATACTTTTTTCCTTTAAAACCCATGATGTTCATCTTTCATTGAATTAATCCAATCCTCATCACCTAATTCCTCTATACGATTATTAGGTTCAAATTGGGATACGAAATCTATATGATCAATTTGATTTCTTTTGGAACTTCTAGTCCGAACTGGTTGATCTATATCACCAATTATACTTTTATTAGGATGATTCATAAGAAACAAATGAATTATTTGGTTTTAAAAATTCTATTATTCAGAAAAAGGTATAAATATTACCGAGGAAAAACTATAAAAACTAATTCTAGAGTTAGTTACTTATGAGAAGAACTTTCTAAAAAAGGTTGAAATAAATTTTAAAAATAACATTATCATATATAGGTTGAGGTTGTTTAAAAAATTATCAATTTCATTAAATTTAACATTTATTGTTTCCTCAATAGTGTAATATCTTTTTTTGAGAACTCTATAGGCCTTAGAAGTAGTGGAAAACCCTAAAATATTCCTTCATCAGATTTTTCTGTGAATTTATATAAGTTATATTTTGTATTCAGAATTAATACTTTGAAACCAAAAACTTTTAAGTAAGAAACATTTTTTTTCTTCATTTCAACAACTCATAAAGAGTTTTTTTTTGAAAATTTCTAATTAAAACTTGATTTATTGTATAGTAGGATCTACAAACCACTTCATCAAAAAAATGTATCAATTCATTATTCACTCATCATGGTTTTAGTAATCTTCTGAATAATTATAATTATTCATTCAACTACACCATATTTCTAGGAAGCTCCAAGTGATGAAAAGTTATGTTATATACCTTTCTTACTAAAAAAAGTTTCAAAATTATCATTTATAAATTCTACACCATGATCACTAAAAATTGTTATCCAGGATAGGTTTTTCTCATTTTGAACTCTGGTTACAAAAATTTTAAAATAATTAAAGGCTTTTCATTTCTTATCTAGAAAATAGACCCAAATATATATAGTGAATTAATCAACTATGACATATACAAAGAATTTTCCACCAATACTTCAAGTTTATGTAGGACCAAATAAGTCAATGTGAACTAACTATAAAACATTAGAAGTTAAGACTACACTAATAGATTTAAAACATGACTTGTGTTTCTTAAAATTTTGATAAGTATCATAGACTTTTTATGTATCAAACATAAGTTCTGGTAGATCTTTAAAAATTCAGTTCGTTTTTATTTTAGATAATTTTTTGATGTTATAATGTCCTAACTTTCTATTCCATAACAAATATTGATCTTTTATTGCACTAAGGCAAGGTATGTTTTGGCTCTTATGGTTTTTTAATTTATGTGTGTAGTCATTCTCACACTGATTTGAAGAAAGAATAAATACCTTCTTTGAAATTTGTACTAAACATTTATCATTCCTAATTCTCACAATATACCCTTCATCACATAATTTAATTATGCTTATAAGGTTGTCCTTAAGACCTACAAAAATAAAACATTTGAAATAAGAACTTTTTCAAGAAGAATATTTTTACCTATTTTTATCGTCTCTATTTGAGAACAATCTCTAAAATTAACTCTTTTACCTTTAATATTGACTATATTTTGGAAGAATTTTTTGTTTAAAGTCATGTTTTTGGAACACCCACTATCCATGTACAATATATTATTTTGGTTGGTACTACCTATGTTTTCTTGTAAATTAAAACATTATACTTTTGGAACCCAAACCTTCTTGGGTTCGGTATTTTTAGAAAACAAAACTTTTTTTGTAAACACATTTTTAAAATTTTATTAGAGAAAAATGTCATTTATTTGGAAAAATATTCCTTAAGAAAACCTATTTATTGAATTATTTTTAGAGAACAAATTTTCTTCCAATTCCTACCATTTTGGAAATTATTGAAAATGGTTCACTTTTTGGAAAAATATTAATTGTCATTAAAAATAGGTTTTTTATATTTAAAACCCACTCCAGAACAATACCATGAGGTTATATTTGTATAAATATTTTTTCATAGTTTCTCTTTTTTGTGTTAAACATAGATAATAGTTTCTTAAATGAAAAAAATTATGATTTTAGTTTGACAACAAAATTTGTATCCTCATTAGTAATTGTTTTAGAGTTATGTTTATCGAAAGTGTTTTTTAATGAAATTTTCTCAGAAACAACTTTTTTTAAATATTTAATAACAGTTTCTTTTTATAAAATAATATCATCATGATATTTTGAAATATATGATATTTTATTAGTGTAAACATATATTCTTGAATCATCATTAACAAGATTAGATTTGGTATTATCATGTTTTTTTCAAATTTTAAATTTCAAATTTTCTAAATGTTTAGAAAAATGGGAAACCTTGTCATATAAGGGTAAAGAATTATCTTTACTGGATGTGAAGATTCTTCATCCGAAGATGCATAATTTTTTCATAGGGATAATTAATAATAAGAGACATATTTGTATGGTTTTCAAAGGTTCATACCATTTCCATAAATCATTTATTTACCATGCTTACTTTAGACTAAATACATATGTTCCTCTATCCAAAACTTTCATTGTCAGATGTAATATCAGAATAGTCAACAGTGCTGACACTCCACATGTCTGATGCTTTAATAAATTTATTTACCTTAGGCTCATAATACTTTTTATCATTGTTTTCATAATTACTTTCTTTTATATCTTTCCTCTTCATCTTAGAAAAATATGGTCTAATATGTCTATCCTTCTTACACTCATAACAAGTAACATTGAAGTTTTTATTTTCACTTTTCTCATTATGAACTTTCTTGTACTAATATTAAAAATATTTCTTTCCAACTATTTTGTTCATCCTTATTCTAATATTTTCTTACTCATTTTCTGAGTGCTCATATGTACTTGAGTCTAACTAGATAAAAACATTTTTCTTTCTTGGGGATTTCACAACTTTCTTAGCTGATTGAACCATGGGAGGTAAGGTAGTTATAGAAGGGTAACACGACCAATTTTATTTTTTCCTTCTCAGTATCTCTTTTCAATCTACCCTCATACTACATATGGGTTCCAATAAGATCATCCAATGTAAGATTATTCAACTTTCTAATCACATAAATTACTGTACTTTTGGATTCCCATTCATTTGAAATAATACCAATAATTTTTTCAGTAATAACCACATCATGTTGTCCTTTTAAACTAATAGATTATAAAATAGTAATGATATTAATAAATTTTTGATTCATGTTAGATATTGATTCTCTATGTAAGAAATAAAAATCTTGATAATTAGCTCTGATTATAGCTCTCCTGGGCTAATATTTTTAGATATTCCAAAGTGAGTAACTTCCATCTTTTTCCAAATATCATTTTCAGCTTTACTGGAATAAATCTGACTATATATTATCCTTTTCATTTAATATAACAATGTATTCATTAATCTATAATTTAACAGATATTTTTATTTCTATTGAAGACTAAATGATGCGAATTTATTTTTAGGAATCATATAGTCTCCAGTAATCATAAAATAATTGTCAACTCCAATGTTGATAATCCCCCTTCTAATGGTTGAATAGGAACCCTTACATGGCATGTAGGCTTAGAGACACATTAAATGACCAAAAGGACTTAGAGGAATTCATCCCAAATAGACTACATGGAACTTACACTCCCCATCATATATCTTGATTTCATCTCTCCACCTTCTCAAGGCTGATCAACAAGCTATCCTATACAGAGTTGCATAGGCTCAGTAATGAAAGTAATGCCATGCCCTATCATTCTTCCAATTCCAATAAGCTCTGTTATGGTGAATTCTCCTGATCTGAATCCTCATATGCAACCTTGTTTCTTTATAATCTACCTATTTGAATCTAAATTTCATGTGGCCTGAAGGAATTGAGGTGGACCGAAATCCTTGAGGTGACCTAAAGGCCTTCAGCTGGCCCAAAATCCTAACTTACCTGAAGGCCTTGGGTGGCCCAAAGTCCTTGAAGGACTAGAGGACCAAACAGGTGAATAGTTCTAGATACTACTATACCAAACATCACCTACTATAGTATATTCTATAGTACCTACTATGGTATCTTCTATAGTATCTACTACAATACCTACTATAGTATCTGTTAGAATACCTACTATAGTAACCTGAAAATATGTCTCTACCTAGATTTGATCTCAGGTCTCTTGGATTCACTTTAAGAGTCATCACCAATTGGGCTGAAGCTCAGGTGCTCAACTCCAGCATTGATAAAAAAAGTTTTTTATCCTATCTATCCAGTACTCATAATCAACACCATCATTGATAGGTGGTTTGTTCATATTTAGATTATCTATTAGTCCAACATTTAGACCTTTCATCTTAAACAATAGAAACTCTTTTCGAAAAACATGTTATTGTAACAAATTTTATAAACAATAAGTTTATATTAAAACTTAGTAAGACTTGCAGATGATAGAAGAAGTAAAAACATTTCAAGAAAAAGCAATAAAAACTAATCTAATTCCAATTATAAGATATCAATATCTATAATATTGATATTAGATTCGTGAGATTAATATTATATGGATAAACATATATGAAGGGTGATTGTAGTTTGAATAATTAGTTTAATATTAAAAAAAATAGAGAAAACATCCTCTTTGAGTAAAATTATCAGACTTAGACTCAATTCGACTATCAGAGTCACAAATCAGAACAAGACTATATAAAATTATATCTGAATGAAAAGATAATAATCATAACAAATATTATTTATTAGAGTATGTTAATCATAATTAGTTTGATACTGATAAAAAAAGTTTTATTAGAAAGATAATTATAAAGACTAACATTATATTTCATATACGGCAGAAATAAACAAATGAATAATCAAGAAATAATAAGTAAAAGTACTAATGACTTAATAGATATTTAAAAGAAAAACTTTTTTACGTTAAGAGTAAGGTAGTCATTAACCAAAACTAAAGTGTCCAATATTTTATACTCATAGAAATGTCTATATTTCCTCAATAGGAAATCCCTTGATACGATGATAAAAATGGATATGACTTACTATCCTTGAAATCTCTTGATATGATAATAAAATTCTATGTCTTCTTATTCCTAGAATCCCTTGACTGTAACAATGATTAAATACAAATTACAATAGAAAAAATTTCATAATGAGACAACCTGACAGGGTTTCCATAAAAAATGACAAATCTTTAAATCAATACAAAACTAAGAACAAGATGGTCATGTTCTTCAAGCTTCATACAACTTGAATTGAGAAATTGATCAACACTAAACTATTCAAATGACATGGAATTTATAGGAATCCTTCTAAGAGTCATATTTTTTTGTGATTGTTGTGACATCTTTGGACACTGCGAACTTGATAGATCATAACGATCTGAAATAACTGAATGTCTGATGTCATATTGGATAACACCATTTCAATATTAAAAAAATTCCTTATGATATCTATATATATATATGTTTTAAGTATTCTGATTATAAACTTAAGTTTGTCTGATAAATACAATATTCCTTATGAGGTCAGTCCAATGAAATCTGTACCATAACCAGTCTGATGGTCATGAACTTTTTCAATAAAATAGATCAGAAAAAATTCTAACCACTGGTATGATTATTGGTGAGTTTGATCATCATATTTATACTCAATAAAATAATCATAGTGAAAAATAGTAAATTTATGTTCATAATTCATTAAAACTTATTCTATGTATAATGAAAGATTATGTTTTCTACAAAACATTCTAAAACACTTGAGACATAAAAATTTAGAAAATATATTTTAATAAAGTAGTTAGGATTTCCAAAAAAATGAATAGAAAAGTGAGAAGTAAAACTTCTAACTCAAAATATACATCACAATATAATCATGATTGTCACACCACAACGTAACCTATATCATATTAAAATAAAGCTATATAACAATAATCCAATATTGTATAAGAGTAAACCACAACTATAAAAGAGTAAGTGACACCATAATTAATTATTCATACCATAACAATCATGAATGAGATTAATATTAATGGCCAACAGGATTAAATTTTGGTAAGAATATCCCAAACATAGAATGTATAAGAGTAATTAAAATATGAATGGAGTTCCTTTCTATGAAGATATGTGTTAAACCATCAGAAATGTATTGATCCAGAATAAAGGGAGGTTGAACCACACCATATTACATTGTTTTTTTCACGATAGGAGAGATTGTGTTGTGATATGAGAGATTTTTGCACAATGATCATTCCATTAAAATTTTTCTCCCCATTATTTGGAAACAAAATAAATATTATGTAGTAAAGCATCTCATACTGAAACAATATATCTTCTAGTTGATGAAAATTTATGGATAAACCATCTTTTTAAACGTTAATATATGTTTCCAAAATATGATTATTGGAAAAATAGAGAATTTAGTTAGAATCAGTGACTAGTAATTGGAAAAAATTATTGTTGTCTTTTTAGGACAACCACTAACTATATAATTAATGGCTAATGGTATAGATTTAATTTGAAATGATATAATTGATGAATTTTAATTTTATGAAGTTCAAGGTGGTTTGTAATTTTAATTTTAATTTTAAATTTTTAAGTATTTATAGGTATATATAAGAAAGGTGTTCTGAAAAAAAGTATAGGACATATATTAAACATAAAGAAGAAGAGAACTATAGAGAGTAGTTTTGGATGCAATTGAAAAATCTAAAATTTAAATATTAAGCTACTTCATGATTTTATATCATTGATGAAAAATATTGGAAGAGGATTCTTATGCTCATACGTGTAAATATCATGGGGTGAAGGTCAAAGACTCATGGAAAACACCATTTACTATTTTATGTCATTTTTACCAGAATTTTCAGGAGTTCGACCTACATATTGATATAATCATTTTTATAATTCGAATGGGAAGTAGTTAGTGAATGAGAATAAGATTCTATGAACCATGTATAAGGAGTGAAATTTTCCCAAAAATTCTAATCACAACCCAATGGGGGTAGTGATCATCAGGAATATCACCACATCATTGATATGTTCTCCTTAGATATAGCTTAATGTAGGTGAACCAAGAAAAATATCAATGTCCATACTCTTTATATTTAAACATTTAGTTATTCAATTGTGTAATCATTGTGATAGATTTAATGTTTAATTAAAAATTTTGTGAAAATATATTATCAATATTGATTTAAGAATAAATTTTAGAGCACCCTAATTCACCCACTCATAGGGTGTTAATCAGATCATCATGTTACAGAACATAACATCTTTAGGAAAGGATACTAGAAAGGAGTAAAGAGGGAGGGTATTTTCACCTCATTTTATGAAGAATTTACAATAAAAATACAATGTGTAGGTGATTATATCAAGAGTCTAGAACCACCGAGAAAGAAACTTAGATTTCCTAGGGTTTTATAGAGATAAGGGTGGATGAACCAATGGATGGGGGAACCCTAAAGTTATAATTAATAACCAAGTGAAAATAATTATGGTGTGGTGGTAGGAGTCACAATGTGGTAGGGTTAGTCAAAAAAATATCTGAGAACCATTGTATAATCTTCCCCTATGCTACCCATTTTATCACAATCAAATGCCATTAAAATTTATTATATCAAGGAATGTCATAAGACAATAAATATAACCATGCTGAAACACTAAGACCATCAGAAATCATGGGATAGACCAAATCCTTCCCCCTCAAACCAGATCAATCATGGAGAACTACCATGATGAAATAATCACCACTACTATGAAATGATACAAAATGGTACAACAATAGAATACCTAGCCAATATCCACATTATGCAATCTAATAGTCTACGGTTTAATAGACCATATATAATATTAAACTAGAACACATCATGAATTAATAAAATAGATCACACTACAATAGGATACCCACAACAAGATAGAATGCCACTAAAATCTCACAACCTAATCCCCAAAACACAATACAATTATAATGAATCAACCTCAGGGATCATGAAACAACACACCATACTATATCAAATTATCTCCTTAATACAACTAATCACTACACAACATAATTATCCATGGAATGATTTTAGCTTCCAATATAATTTAACATAAAAATCCACCTTTATTCTAATATACACCTCTAAACATTCCCTCAACACCTTCATCATCCTAAAAAACCAATTAAAGGACCATAAGATATCTTGAACTTTACAAAATACCACACCTTAATAAAATTTTGATGAATATTACCCAATAATAAAATCTCTCCATCCTTATAAGAAACTCCCAATGGATCTATGACCATGTCAACCACCATGTCAATTATCCCATCAATCATAATCATTGACCCATTTAGAAAAATAGGAATATATAGTGAAATAAAGGGTCAATTAAAATTACTTAAATTATCATGGTTTTGATCTTACACAAAACTAAAATATAAATATATTTAAAAGAGAATTATAGGGTGCATGGGAAACTCCTACCATCACTAATAATTTCTTAAAATAATTTAAAAATAATTCAGAAGGGTAAAATTACTCAATATTACATTTTGAAGGGATATTTTAAAATCATGGTGCACTATATTGTGTTACAGCTCTAGAGGTGTCAATCGACTTAAAATAAAAAAATTAAGTGTAAATCTATGTTTTATCCACTTCAAACATCTCAAAATTAAACTTTAACAATTAATGATATCAAATTTATTTATAAAATAATATTATCAAACCACACTAAAATGTCTCAATCATCTAAATTTCATGGAATGATCCATGATTTAGTTTTCTAAATTCATGTTTTATTGTGAATAATCACGGTGTAATGAAAAATACAACAACATAATGAATATAACATAACAATATAAAAAATAGAATCTATTTATTGAATGTTTCAACACAATGACCATTCATGACACCAAAATGCTTCCCCAATACACATTATGACATAATTTAATGCATTACACTGCAATCCTAGAAACCACAACACATTAAACATGTTATAATTACTAACAGTAATATCTGTTATTCACTCCAAAACTTAGATAAGGTCACTCATTCCCCGGAAAATGCACAATGTAATGAGGCCAATTATGGAGTGATTTTCACTTTAGCCATGAATTCACCTCAAATTAAACTCCTCATCTCCCCCTTCACCCCAGTCACATTAAAAAATCCATTGCTCCTAAAAATAGGTAAATATTAAAAATCCTAGACATTAATGGAATCATATGAACAGATATATGATATCATTGTTCTAGATTGGACATTATCCACAAACATAAAAAATAGAGGGTCATGTATGTTCTTTGATATATGGATATCACCATATGTGAGATAGTTCAAAATATTGTTTTTGGTGAATTGTTACCATCAATATATGGATATCATCGACTATAATTTGAAATTCTGGGAGAGATGGGTCAATGATAACTATGTGATACCTTAACCGTTATATCAATTATTGAAATATAGAGATAAAAAATCCGATGGGTCATCTCTGATATAGTTTTGATGATGTCATATAAAATGATATAATTTATATCGGTTTCCATGATACAAAGTATGTTTATTTTTTTATTTTCTTTTAAGAAATGAAATTTTAATTTATAAAATGGTTATAAATTATAAAAAATTATTTTACAAATTTTATTAATTTAATAATATTTCATAAATTAGTTATAATTATTAATTATAAATATTTTTTTATTTAATATTTTTGAAATATTAAATAATTGAATATTATAATATTAAATGATAATATTAAAATTCAATGATTTTAATTGTATTAAATTTATGATTTTATTTTAAAGTTTTTATATAAAAACCATTAAGTAATTTATAAATTGTTTAGGAATTATAAAATAAATAAAAATATAAAATATTCAAATTAATTTTATGATCATATATGAAATATTAATATGAAGTGGTTTTATTAAATGTATTATTTTTATTTTTTAAACCATTATGAAATGCTTTTGGTGGATAGGGTCAAAGGTTTAAATAAATTTAAAATACGTGTTGTTTAAATAATGTAATTTTTATACATTAGAAATATAAAATATTCTTATGGATTTAAAATGTGAAAAGTTAATGTTTTATTAAACTATATTTTTTATTATGAAAGATATCATATGTATTCCATGTGAATATGAAATATAATGTTTTCTTATTTATGACATAAATGTAAAGTGTTATGTTTTTATTATATGGAAATTTTTCATTATTATTTATGAATTATATTTTTTTTATTGCTTTTTAAATTGAAATGTTCATTATATCTAATGTCTGAAACCTATCATTATTTATTTATTTATTTATTCACTTATTCATCAATACAAGTTATTCATATTATGAGTGTTATTTAATAAATGTTTAAACCCCTTATATAAAATTCCATACAATGTATTTAAGGAGTTTCATGCTATGGTATACCGAGAGCTTTAATTTATTAAAACTAAGGTTTGTGATTTTTTGGTTATAATTCCCAAGTAACTTTTTTTATTATAATAATTTGTAAATATTTTCTGTAAAAAATATGTTGAAACCATAAACCTATATTGAGTATAATTCTATGGATAGTGAGTCTTTAGGTTAAACATCAACTATATCATGAGATAAAGTCATGTTTTGAAAGGTGGATTTGACTACCTATTGCACTATACTTTCTCTTGAGTGGGATTTAATAGTCTCATAATATTAATATTTTACAAGTAAGTGTTTCATGTACCATTTCAACAACATGTACATGGGTATGTGTTGAATATTATTTTTAAAATTGTAATATATATGAATAATATAACTTATATATTGTATAAATCACTATATGATGACATATTTAAAACATTCTAATTTAGATCAAAAACATTATATGTATAGATTAAATCAAATAGAATAATGTATACATATAGGGAAAACTTGATATGAAATATAAATTATATGTATAAATATGGTGATACAAAGTAAAAACTCTTAAAATATTAAGTGGTGGATTCCTTTTATTGTAAATTATTTTCTAGGACTTTACTATTAAATATGGGTGATACATATATCATTAGGTGTGTTGAATTATATTATTTAAGATGAGAAGAATATGGGTGATCATAAAATTTTGGTTCCTGTATTTTACTTAAACATTCTAATAAACATTGATGACTAACCCTAAATCTAAGGAAACTAGAGGAATAGATTTGGGATAATCTATAAGATAGATTAGGGAAGGTTTTTCTTCATTCAACTATCTGAGAGTTATATATAATGTAATTTGTATGATGTTCTATGTAAATAGATAAATTTTTAGATCATCACTAATTTATATTAAAAGTTTAGTAAAATATCTGTATTAGACTACTAATAAATATAAAAAATATATTAGGTCGGTATTTTTGTGGGATAATATTCATTAGAAGTCATTATTCAATGTTTTCAAAACATGATGCCAATATGATATATACTAAATTTTTTGATAAAATTTTAATTGAGACTTATCAAAATTTTATTTTAGATTAATTCTAGAAAAGAAAAAATATAAATGGAACCAATTTCATAAAATGTTATAATAATTTCAAGATATTCCTCAAACAAGAGGAAAACTTCTATGTATTAGATCAATAACTTCCAGAGACAAGAGTAAATGTATTTCTATACAACTATAGATCCTCATAAATAAATCTTACTCTCTAATCAGGTTCTTTATAATAATATTCCTAAAAACCAGATGTGTAATCTTCTTCTTTCCCTTATGTTTTTTATATAATTTTTTCACAAAATAATATAATGTCAATAATTCCCCAACAATTAGGGTTTTGGAGTATTTATTGTGTGGGAATTATTGATGTTGTATTTTTTAATATTGAGTATTTTTATTCTGTTTTTCCACTCAATTTTCTATTTACACCAAATGTAAAATTAAAGAACAATTCCCTTTCCATTTATTCTTTCATTTCCTTTTCAATTTACCTCCAAAAAATTTTCTACATACCAAATAAGGCCTATGTTCTTTACTTACATATATCGTTCAATTTCACATAATCACCATATAAATGATACAGGGTTAGAGTTTTTTTTCTAATATGTTTAAGGTATATTATATGTGTACACATCAGTTATATCAGAACCAATTAGGTAAGTATTTTAATAATAATAATAACATATAATAGGACATAGGGTTTTTCATTGTAGGACATGATCTCATAGGATATGACTTGATGATGTTAAAGTTAAATATATAAGGATATCATATTTTAGAATATGGTGTGGTAGAAAGTGTTTTATTGGGTCAATAAATCGTATTATAATAATAGATTTTTCATAGGGTGTAATATAAATCAAATACTATGATATATCATATCATAGGGTAATAAAAAAATAAAACCTTTGGTATTTCAAAATAGAGTGTTGTGACACTTTTATGGTGAAGATATATCATAGGAAGTAATATAGTTTATTTTAACACTTTTTGATATTTAAAAAGATATAATATATTGAAATCATAGGTCATGAAATTTTTTTATAGTATAGGATATTACATCATCCAACATACTACATTATTTAATGAGACTATATCATATTACATAATAAGGAAATTTCATATAAAATTTAATTTTTATTTTTTATATTTTTTTAATAAATGAAAAATATATAATAAATTATTTAATAATGATAAAGTACTATAAATATATTTTTTATATCTAAATTTGGAATGGTTCATAAATAATTATTTAATTTTGAATCGATATTACTAAATATTCACAAAATCCTTAATAAATAAATTTGAATTGTTCATATTGATACACTATTTTAAAAACATTATTCAGTGTAGAATTGAAGGGACCTCTCTAAATTCATGTGACTTTATACCATACCAAAATTGTTTTAAATGATAAATATTTTTTAAAATTTCATACATTCTGCTTAAAATTTTAAATTATTACTTTATATTTTATAATTTTAAATATTATATATATGAGGTGTTTATATAATGAATATTATTATGTTTATTTTTGTGGTTTAAATTTGTTTTATTAATGTTATACCATACATTTAAATAGTGTTAAGTGATTATTCCATAATATTTAATTTAATTGAGAAAAGATTGCCATTTTTTCTATAATTCCATATTAAATATTTTTTAAAATTATCTGTATCTAATCAAAATTAAAATCATTGTTGAAATTTTAAATTACTCTTGAATGTTGATTTAGGGATAGTGAGACTTTGAAGTATACTTTCCACTATTATAGGATATTATACTCTGTTGAGATATGTAGGGATTGACTACTTGCTATAAGATATATACTCTTAAGTACAATTTTGGTTTATTATGATTTTAATTCATTACATGTATGGAGTTTAATTTACCATTTTCATGTGATGTATATGAATATTTCTTGAATATATAATTAAATATTTTTTTATTAATATACAACATAAACCATTTCTATCACAGTTATACCATAATATGATAATGATGTTTTAATTTAGTTAAAAAACATGTGGTATGAAAATTAAATCATTTGAAGCATATATATGTCTATTGATTTTATTAGATAAAATATGCATGAGATATATACAAAAATGGTGAAAAATTTAAAAACCCTAAAAAACAACATGTAATATTCCTTCTAAATTAAGCAATTATCAAGACCTTGATCTTTCAAACATGTAAGTAAAGATAAAATTGAGTGACCGTGAATTATGTTATGTAAGGAATGCATGATATCTAGGTAACCGTTAATATGAGATGTTATTATCCAGTTATGAACTTTTGGTTTCACTTTGATGCATAACTCCAATAGTTAGGTTCAAAAAAAATGTGTTGAGACAACTTATTAAATAAATTTTGGAAAGTTGTTTTCAATTAATTATTAAATAGTTAAATATGATATAATTTACATGATTCCCTACCAAATAATTTTATAATGAGATAAAAAATTAATACATCTCAAATCATATTGAAATATAGAACTTTTTTCACTAATAGAAATGATGTGAAATGAGTTATCATTTTAGAGGTAGTATATTCAATAAAATATCTTACAAAATATTTATATAACACATCATACTCACACAAAAAATATTTATAATATATATTATAATGATATTTAAAAATATTCCATCCTATCACCAAGGTCTATCATTATATGGTTTTATAACCCTTTATGTTGGTATCATAATATGAGAAATTTTCTCAGTAAAAAAGAGAATCATAACAACCCTGAGTAACTTAAAATTAAAATAATTAATCTTTGTAATTTAAACTCATTAGTAATTCATATTTTTTTCATCACATATATAAAAAGTTATAAAATGACTCAAACATAGATTATAATTATATAATTAAGAGATAGATCTATGAGTTTAAAATGGCGGAAGGATTATTGAATTGAATATATGTACATATTATCAAAATCAAAATAATGGATTGGTTCTAAAATTCAAAGACCATTATTATGTTTTTACCATAATTTGAATTTTATTTTTCTTTTTTATTTGGTAAAAAATATTTTCTTTCATGATTACATACAAAATATTATATAAGTATATATGAATGAAATATTCTATATTATTAAACCTATGATTAATAATTTATATATTATATGTTTGAATAACCTACTCTATAACATTCAAAATTGGAATTCCAAGGACATTTTTTATATAAAAACATATATTTTTCATTTTCTCCTAGATCATATAAATAAGAAAAACATATGAATAGTACATATATATGGATTATAAAAGCTATTTAATTAAGAATAATTTAATACATTAAAATATTTTTTACTATGAATGATAAAAAAAACAAATTTTTTTAGAAAATGTTAATGATCTATTCAGTTATTAAGTTTAATTAATACTAATATATTTGGTATAATGAACTCATAAGATAAGGGTTATTATAGACATATCATAAATTTGATTGAGTAATTTTGTTAGTATGGTTATGTGTTTCTTATGAAATATAATGTTTAAACCTTTAAGATATTAATGTTTTAAAAATTAAAGTATAAAATAAATTTGGTATAAATATCAAGGTATATTTATTTTATCAGGGGGGGGGGGTAGTGAATATTTAAGACAAGAGTTTACTATCCATGTTAAATAATGTTGAATTATTTTGTAAATCACTCCTCTAAGAATAACACATTATAATGGTTTGTTTAAATGGTGGATAATGATTTTTTAGACATTTTACAATCAATTATTTATTAATACGACCTTTATATTGATATATTAGGGTATGATCTAGAATTTTTTTTCACATGTAAATGAATTTTATCTAAACCATCAAAAAAATATTTCAGACATATATTGCGAAAAACACCTACATATATTTTGTAAAAATTAGGGTTAAAAAGCATATATAAAATATTGTATTTTAGATAAGTTTGTTCTTAAATATGAAAAATACATAGTTGTTGGATATCCCAAGGAAAATATGGGTTATTATATTTATAATCTATCTAGTAATATGTGTTTATGACTTGAAATTGTTTATTAACTAAGAAATAATTTATTTTAAACAAAACAAGTGGAATAAAACTTTAGTTTAGAGATTTATAGGACCAAGAAATATGAAATATTCCAAAGTAATTTAGTGTGTTTAATTGGTAAGAATTTTTCATAAATGAACCAATCCATTTTATATAAGAACCACAAAATATTTCAAGGATTTATTAGAAGTTCTAAATGTGTAGATTTATTGGGGAAATGATGATGAGGTTATATTTCTACAAGTTTAAAATAATTCCTACTAAGAGGTTGTGATTAGTTCTGATTATGACAAATAAATGGAGACCATGAAATATGATATGGAATCATTGTACAAGAATTATGTTTGGAACATGGTTAATCCTATTGAATGGGTAAGACCAATAGGGTTTAATTATGTTTCTATAAAGAAAACTGACATAAATTTTAGTGTGTCTACCAATACAGCTAATTTGGTTACAAAGGATTATAAATAGATTCTTGGGATTGACTTGGAAGAGAAAATCCCAAAATTATCCACAATAAAATCGATTTTGTTGATTCTTACTTTAACAACACTATATGATTATAAAATAATTTGTATGGAAATAAAAACCACATTGCTTAATTAATAATTATTTGCAGATGTGTATATGATATAAACTGAAGGTTTAAAATATCTATATCTTGTCACTATGTTATACAAGTTGCAATGATCAATTTTTTGGTTGAAGTGAGAATCTCAACACTGGAAAATTCATTTTTATCAAGAAATTAAATTTCATAGTTTCATAAATAATGGAGATAAATCCTAAAAACATGAGATATATAATGGGAGTAATATTATAATTGTTATAGTGTATTCATATTAGATAATACTCATAAAAAATTAAACCCCTACATTAAAATCTATAAATTACTGTTTAGGAAAAATTTTCTTCATAAAATAAATGGGTGAATTTTCCTATATACATGGTATGAAAATCTATAAATGTAAATAAAAATGAACCATTATATTGATTCCAAATGCTTATATTTTTAAAGTTTTAAAATGTTTTATCATGTTGGTCTATAATAAATATTATTTACTATTATTACATAGTATTGGTAATATAAATAATTAATTTCCTTTTACTAATATAGAGAAGAAAATAAATAATAATATTCATTATGATTCAGAAATAGGATCCATGGTGTATGTTTTTTTTGTTTATTTAGGAAAATTTATGCTATATATTGATCATACATAATAGATACCAATCAAAATCATGTATTATTTATTATATTTTAATTATACTTAAGTACTTGAGAGGGTATAGGGATGTATTCCTAGTCTTTAGAGGAGTGTATGGACACATTGCAATGAGTTACAAAAATATTTTTTTCCTAATTGATTGAAATAATTATATACCTCGGTTTATGATTGTGTTACTTTTCAATACTCTATAAGTGATATTGTAGTGTTTTGAGAATCATACTATAGAAAATTGTATAATAAAAAGTTCATTACATCAAAAAATCATATTTTAAGATGATATATTTTTGGATAAAAAACTCTTGTATGGGCTTGGGGAAAATCATAACATAATGAACTTGGAAAAGCATCATTGTGATAATGATATAACTATTACAAATTCTAAGGACCCCAGAACCCACCAACGGTCTAAAAATTTACTTCAAAAGTATTATATCAATATAAAAATCATTTGGACTGGTTATATAAGGAATTATTGAGTGTTTATAGATGTTAATGTTGTGAATAATTTGAAAAGACCATTGACACAAAAAAAAAATGATATTCATTTAAGGTTCATAAGTATTAGATTAATAGACGATTAAATCTAATAGAATAGGTTTTTCCTTTATACGAGTCACAAATTTATTCGTATGATGTAATTAATAGGAATGTTTGATTTATCATATATAAAAAATATATGGAAATCCCCTCTTTACATTTATTTATATTCATTTCATTTTTCATTTTATAAAGGGGTTAAATACCCATCATGTATTAATGGGGGATAAAAACCCTTTACATTTATAATGAAACAAGTCATAAATACCATACACTTTATTTTTCAAGGGATTTCATTATAGTGAACTATGTCCCATTATATTTAGTGATTGGAAAACATTAGAGTATCCCCAAGGCCTAAGAACCAATGAGAGGGGAAATCCCTGGTGGCCTAATGTGAGAAGTCTTATGAAGGTAATTGTTTTTCATGTGTCTTAAAGGGACAATTGAGAAAGAGACTATGTTTTAAATGCTACTAACCTATAACCTTCATATATTTCTAGATTGTATCTCCACTTTCACCCCTCGTGACACCATAACTCTAAATTAGATTACTCTTCCACTTTGTATAACACATCCCTACCCTGAATTGATCACTTTCACATCTTCTAATGCCACTAAAACGTATAATTGAAACCTAACCACACATCCCATTATCACCTCTCTAAACTACTATGAAATTAAACCCACACACCTCTGAAGACAACCCATGAAAGAAAAGGAACTATTTATCTACTAAATTGAATCTTATTGGGGTCAAAACCTATAAGATACCAATCATGGTTTGATTATAACCATACAAATCATAGTTGGTCTACATATGTGTTATATTTTTTAACTTGATAATTTTAATTATAAAAAACCCCTTAGATTTAAACATCTATGTTTTCCCCGAATCAATGGTTATCATGAAATGGCATTAATTGTGATGATATGTTAAGATTAGAATGAATGGAGGATCATATGTAGATACAATGTTCACTCATCAAATATAATTATACATTTTTTGGACCAGTACATATTAATTATTCCATATTATGTTTTATAAATACATATCATTGGTATAAATGTGGTGTTTAATAGAAATATTTCCCTATAATATGTTGTTAATAAGGCTTAATACATATAAATATTCTTTTATGATACCCATCATGTTTTTTAAAATCGTTCTAATTATATCATGATTGAGTATTTATAAGGATTTGATTAAAAAATATGATATTTTACTCTTTCATGTTGTATCTGACATATAAGACCATGGTTGAGTGATACTAAATAAATAAATGGTCAAGTTTAGTCGAGTGACATGTTTTGTGATTATCCAAATTTTTTAATAACATGGGATGAACTCATCTATTTTGGTTAATATACTCTAATAATATAGAATGTATGATTTAGTCCACATGATATTTTTCATGTTTCATGTCTCATTACTATACCCTATGTCAAGGAAAATGTGTTAAATATATAAATGTGATGTATAGAGATATTTTTTGTTGACATTCATATGGAGATACATTTGTTTCATAGAGATAATTCTAGAAGTCTTTGTAGATTTCATAATAAAAATATATTTCTAGACACCACCCTTTAACTATGTTCAGGAATTAAAAATTCATAATCATTTTCCATAATATAAATTACCATATGTTCACATTTAATGATATATGAAGTATGATTTATTTTAACGTAAAATATATCACTAAAATTTCGAAAAACATATCAAATATTAATTAAGATGATTTTAGATATTTTTTTTAAAATATATTAGATAATATTGATAAATTTTATAAGGTTTTGGTGAATGTTTGATATTGAAATATATATCCAATTGTTAGTGGAAGTAGATATATAAACATAATGATGATGATGTTCTATAGGGGGTGGAGGAAAATAAAAGCTCAAAACTATTTTAAAATTTCTACCTATTTAAATAAAAATATATTTTTACCAATTTCCTAGGAATATCAAGGCCTATGTGAACAAATATGTATTATTGTAGAAGTTCATTATGCAACGGAGTAGGTAATCACACATATAGAATATTCATTTATTTGGTTCACCGCATTATGATACCCTATACGATGTGTATATAAGTTTAACTCCCCTCTATATAAACAGTGATAACAACAATTTCATAATATCTTAGGGATGAATCTAACTAATCCTGGCCTATATAGACTGGTCACTCCCACATATAGTATATAACTCACTGAATTTAACAAGATTACTTCTACCTATAGTGTTATAAAAAATAAGCATGATATATATGTCACCTTATCATATGGGGTCTCTTTTTTATAAACCTAAAAAACCCTATTGGATGTGTCCGTTCATACCAAAGTCGTCAAAACCTCATCATGTTTCTATTTAATTTACAAAACATCTATACATGGGAGTACTCATATCTTCACTATGTCAACATGTATTTATTTTACTTATCCTTATGTTATCAATTGATATGAAATATTCTACTCTTGATTGGAATACCCAATATTTAATAGTGTTATCATTCTTCTTAACTCTCTATAACCACTTTGTAACACACCATAATTAGAGGCTTGAGATATGAGTTACATGTGCATTTTCATTAATAACTTTTATGTGCATATAAATGTAATGAAACTGTTAAATTACTCACTATAAGGTTGTATCCAAATCTCCTTCTTAGGAAATAAAACATTTCATCAATATCAGTATCATGAATGATGACTCCTTGAATCATAGAGGCATCTTGGTTTGGTCACATCATCTTCTTGGACATGAAAACTATCGGATCCTGAACCTATTTGACCTCATTATCTTTTAACACAAATACCATATACACAAATATAATCTTTTTTATACCCATGGTCTCCTCCTTAATTAAAATATTTTATAAAACCCATTGATATTAGGGACATGAACCTATGTTTATACAATTATCATAGAGTTACTTTTACATAGGAAACTTTCACAAATATACTCTTTTCTCGTACCATAAAATTTTTCCTTTGTGAACATTCTGCATATATCCTAATTTTTTTGAAACCTTTGGAATTATAATTAAATAAACATGAATAGCAGGGAGAATTCCCTCTCATGTTCATAAGTTCATACATCAATTTTATGTAAACCACATTCTCATTTTTCCTTTTTATGAAGTTTTCACTTTATCTTCACTGATTATTAACATTACAGATATCTCGTGGATTATTTAATAACTTTTGGATGACTATAGATCTTATATAATGTGACAACATCCATCTAGAGTCATATAAATTACACTGTAAATTTTTTTTACTATTTAGAGAAATACATACATCATTCTATGGGACATGTTATTCCATATTCATGAATATTTTGGTGAAAAAATTATTATCATGTCACTAATTTCATTTTATGAGAGTGATATCTCTTATAATTCATTTCAATTTATTATTTATCACCACCCACTTCCCATATCATGTCCATCAATATGAAATATTTGCCACAACATAATTTCTCTACATCTGTAGTGGTATGTTTTCTAGATCATAATTTATTTTTCTCCACTTTCACTGCAATAGTTAACTCATAATACAATCTATATTATATATTTTTAAACTCAAAAATCCTAAATAGAGTTAAAATAAATTATTAAAAAATATTCCCCTTAATTTAATATATCATATGATATTTAGTGCACTGATTCCCCAAGTTTATTCCTTATCGTATGGAGTGATATTCCCATGTTGATTTCCATAACCCATCACATGAAATTTAAAATTATATGTCACTATTCATGTTATCCAGTTCTCCAGTAGTGTATTCATCCTTGAATTTTATTATCAACTCATATTTCATCCTATGATATCCTTTTATTATGTTATGTGTCTTACTTCATCATTAATCAATTTTAGCTATACTGCATGTCAACTATCATGATATCATATAGGGTATAACATTCTACCCATGTCACCTCTTATGATCTCCATATATGAATTAAATATTCATTTTCTTTAGAAAAACGTTATGTATTATCTAAAAAACATTGGTAATGATATGTTAGGCTAGTAATATTTTATTTACAACTGATATGTCACATGGAGATATATCCCCATAAGACCTATTTTGATATCCATCCCTAAAACTCCCAAACTCTGCACATTATTCTATAAAATTATCCAAAAATAATATTTATTTTTAACCACTTACAATGTCCCCATAGAATTTTATAGTAATATATCTAGTATATGAAATATCATAGATCTACCCACAAATAAAGAAAACCTAGATTTAGAGACTATTTTCAATAGTTAATTCCATAATATGCTCCTTCAACTATCCGTATACGACATTATGTGATATGAAAAACACCTCTTGTGATTCGTCTCATGTGAACTACCTACATTGATCATGCTATCAAACATTCAACATATCTTATTAATACAAATTCTTATCTTCTCCAATATGTCTCTAAGGATTAGTTCAAATATTCAATTTGATCCAATGATTCTTTTAACCCTTGAAAAACCCATACCCTAACTATGATACATATTTAACAATGTTCAATGATGTGTGAAATTTTTATGTGTGTACTTCTTCTATATTGGTTGGAAGAAAAATCAAGTATGACACTAAACCATGGGGTATAACAATCCCCTCTTTGGATTTGGTTATTAACCATTCTCCCCTAGACACATAAATTCAAATAATTAGAATAAATAAATTTTCATTCATCTATTACACATTTACAATGTTATATTATTTATATATTTATAGAGATATTTACCGCTTTTAATAGTATAAATAAATAACCATTTAAGACTACAGGAGTCATGAATTAGTGTAAAAAAATAAAATTACCTTGTGTTTCTATGTTTTTTCATTTCACTCTCCTTATGACTCTAATTTTTCTTAACACACTTTATAGTAAACATTTAATAGATAATAAATAACCCTAATGGGTTAGTGGGTTTACCATCTTGGGCCATTTTTACAAACAATACTTTCTTATTATTTTCTTGTATTCTTATTTGAAAGCATATTTATGGGGACATCCTCACCATGATGGTATACATCCAGCTAATATTTCTGTTAATATTCCTTTATAAATTAATAACATCTTCTATATTCTTATAAAACAAAGATATATAGAAGTATTAAAATATTTAATAAAATATATATCAATAAGGGTACCCATGTGCTTTTATTTCTTTTAAACACTCCTTTTATTTTGTAGATATCTAACTCATGCATCTTTGGTTTAAAATAAAATCATTGGATAAATGAGGATCTATTCATTATTTCCTCATTACAATAAAAATGTTAGTTGCATCCTTTATCTCAATATGAACTCAATTTTAGCCTATTCATATCCTCACATGTATAATAGATAAATTTCATTCCACTCAAGTTTGCTTCATCCTTATTTTTAACTGATTTCTCAATTTATTTCATCTTCGACTAATTAGTCATCTATACAATATATGCCTTCTGTATAACCCCAATAGTGAAAAAAGCTTTTATTATTCCGCATTTACTATTTTATATTTATCCTATGGTTCAATCCACTAAGGAAAACTTCATTTTTTTCTGATTAATTATTGGAGCATAGTCCAGATAACACAATGTGACCCACTTAGACCTTTCATAGGCTAGTAGTAACCTGAGTGTATCACACAAAGTTCACCTCCAATTGGCTAGGGGACGGTGATTACAAACCAAGTAGTCATATAATATAACAATGGAGACCTTATCCTTTATCTACATATAATTGAAACATATCTTTACTAAAAAATGACAAGCAATTCCATTAGTATATATAAAATAAATTTTACTATATAGAATGCATGTATGAGACATCACATGGTTAGTACATCACTATATAGGAAAAAACATAGAAACATTACATATGACAAGGTCGATGAACCTAATGAACATATAACTAGAGATAGATCATTCTCACTACATGGAATCCCATATCAATCTTATATTTAAATTTCCATTCCCTTAATAGTAACCACAAATCACCACCAAAGATCACTAAATATCAATTTTCATTAGCTCTAAAAAAGACACACTATATTCACATCCACCTAGACAACCTCCGAAATGGCTATTTTATTAATATAAGAAATTTGTGTGGGAACCAATACCTTTCATGGGTGAGTATACAAATACTTAGTAGGGCACACTAAAGTCATAAAAATAAAGATACAGAAACAAGTTGGTTCAATGTTCTGAATATAAAAGATACAAGATAGAAGAAAATAAAAAATACACCTATGTACTATAGTTAGAATCTTCAAGATCATAAATAATTCCTTTTCATGTTATCTCTAATCCACTCAGGTTCGTATCTCATAAGAAACTAGAGTTTCTCAGAGTAACGAAAGGATTATTAAGTTTGAAGTCGATATATGTACTATAAGTTGCATCTCTAAAGAAACCAAGGGGTTCTTGAGGAGTCACAACTATCAAAGTATCCAAACTAAATTACCTTTATAACTTATATATTTTCACAAAAAACTAAAAAGGGAAACCCACACCTTATCTAATTTTTCATGTCATTTGAGGGAGTAACACACCTTACTATCCACCACTACCACATCACAATTCAAAATAAATTCTAGGTAATCCACAACCTGCTTGATAATAGTTTTTAATCAAGGTAGTTCAAACCCTTACTATCATAACTACCCATGCATGAAAAAAAATATTTCACATCTTCAAAAATATAGTGGGTAATCACGCCTCGCAAAAGGGTATATGAAGATCGATGTAATAATCAACCCCACTGGAGGACCCACACCCCATCAAGTAGAGCACATTAGATGAAAGAGAACCTAAATATATTGATAGGGGACCTTCACCCCATGAGCGGGGGAGTTTTTAACTCTTAAAATTGTGTGGGGGATCTATGCCCAATATAAAACACATGCCCAAGGGATTTCTTATCCCTATTATGCTCTAAATCACCATTCCTGATCCCTATCATTTATATTATATGCATAAAGGGACTTAAATGATCACATCACCTTATGTCTCACCTATGATATTGAAGACAAGTGTTCCATCACATTCTATGTGAAAATATTCTCAAGATGGTCTAGTTACACCCCCAAATCTGAGTCCCTGACAAGAATATATGAAAATAAACTAAGGATATAATTTTACATGACATGTATTATGAAGGTACACAGAATGTATCCCCTTAGGTTAGTTTTAGTTTTAAGGAAAACATATATAAATTGTAAAGGTCAACCTGCATGGTGTGTGTTACTAATGGGGAACTAAACATATATCCTTGAAACTCATGTCATGGTGGGGTCGATACACACAATGTTTCTTAGGGTTACATCATGTGTATTCCCATCTAGTTTACTCAAAATATACTATCGGGGAGGCCGAGTTGTGCAAGTATAAGTGTGCACAATGTGTGATCTTAACCGACACATCACGTGTGTACATATTTAAATCTATGAATTTAATATTTTTTTACGCCAATATGATCAGGCTAGGGATACCTTATATGTGTACTAAATGCACACACCGTGTGATTATTAACTCACCTGAAACATTATCCATCACTTACTAAGTGAAAAATGAAATTAATATATGGATTACAAACTATGTTATTGTATCTGCAAACCTAGAATTTGTATAATACTCAAAAGCCCCCATATATAGTCGTTCATGGCTCCAATTAAGACCAAGATATCAGTAAAGGCCCTTTTCATGATAGAGGCACCTCTAATTATCATTTTCCATCTATCCCTTATGGTAAAAGGAACCTGAATGGGTTCACACCCATCCTTGACACCCCACACATCACTATCTTTCATGTTCCCACATTGTCATGCCTTATAAGGACCCTCTATTTCCAAACATTGATGTCACACTCCCTTATTGCTTTAGTTTCCCAATTCATTAATCATATTAATGATTTCTAATTATTCATTGATATGGACCAAGTTATGTAAAACCTTCAGACATGGTGATAACAAGAGATGAATGTTTGAAGAACATGGGAATAATATTAAACAAATGTTTGATTCCTGAATTGATTTTCCAAAGACCGTATATTGTGCAAAATACTATCAAGGGAGAAAAAAGTAGAAAAAAATGTAGATTGATGAACTCAATGTAGAATAAGAGAAAATGTATTAAAAATCCATGTTATTTTTAAGATAATCCAATAATAGAGATCATTTCATTAAAATAAAAAATAATATGGAAATAATTAAAATAGTGATCCCTACCTTATGGTATAGATATCATCTCTTTAAAGGTTTATCATTGCTATAAAACTTCATTCATTGATGTTGTATATTTCCCCCTTTTCCACTGACTCGACATGAGTTCCACCAATATTTGGTTCTTATCCTCTACTTGATGTTGTGTTTTTATCGATAAAAAATATGGATAACCCGATGGAGATATTTCATAGAGGATTAAATAGCCTAATTTTTTGGAGTTTTGAATTTAATAAATTAATTTTCTAATTAACTTAAATCACACAGTGGGACCATCTTAGAGCTCAAAATGTAAATAAAGATCATACCACCCATAGTGAAAACCCCATAATTCAAAAAAGATGATGGTGTTGGAATTTTTTTAGGAGATACCGAGATCCATACTCACATGAAAAATATTTATTTACATTTTAAATATGAAATATCCCTAAAATTTAGTGAACCTTGAAACACACTAGAAACTCGGCCCAATGGTGAAAAATATACCCTAAGATCAAAATAATCATAAATTTTTCTTCGAAGGTCATATTTTCACACCCCAACCTTTATTTTCTTGGTTATGTTATTCATTTTTTCATAGCCGACCATATCCTTGATTTTTAGGTTGAATCCCCTTGATGTTTTTTGTTTTTGATATTTAGTTTAGGGTGCATGGTTAGCGCAATGTTAGTATAAACCATATAGAAACCGTGAATGTCCATATATAGTTTAGAATAGGTGTTTCACATGGTTGTTTCTTGTTTTTGGAAATAATGTGGCCAAACTATGCACAACATCCAATTCCATCCTATAAATCCCACACAGTTAGTGTATATTTTTTCATAAAGCACAGCTGGTCAAACTCATTAAAAGTAATATATATCCATTATACACCACTTTTATTTTTATCCCAAACCACACCCCACCTCTCCCACTCAGGTCACATGACTACAGGAATCCCTCCCCTTTGATTTTAATCCTCCTTGAAGCTTCTCCCATGGATTTATCCATGGTTCAGGGCCATTTTCATCAGGGAAACACATCAAAAACCACTCCACACTAAATTTATTCTTATTTTCTCTATTATTATTAAATTGATGAGGACCCAAAGACCTAGGGTTTCATGTGGTTTAGATTTTAATTGGGGGTTACTTTTTTGGGGTTCCTCCTTCTTATTTCCACATCTTGGAGTTCTGTTGAGGAAGATAATCACATCTGTTTGTGAAGGGAAAATGCTTAAGGTAAGTTTTTTCATTGAAAAATTCATTAAATTATTATAGTATTAATAATTTTATTTTAATTTAATGTTTTAGATGCATGATAATTTTTTTATAGGTGAATGGATCTTTCTAAAAGGGAAAAATTTTACATGGTTTCAATTTAATATAAATGATTTTGACATCAAAACATGTGTTTTAAATCTATTTTCAACTTCCAAACACATATAATGTATGGTTAAATTATTTAATAGAATTTATTAGATTATTTCAAAATTATATAATGTTTTTTTGTTTAAATTTGTTTCAATATAAACTCTTGAATTATAAGGTTGTGATTTTTCATTAATGATTTTTTTTGAGTTACTTCGATTATGGGGAGCATATTATGATTGACTATTTTGGTTTTCAAAAGTAGATTTATAAATTGGTTTCTCAAATAGTATTATAAGGGTCAATGTGAAATTTTTTAAAATGGTTATAATATTTCTCCTTGAAATATACCCCTTTTTTCTATTTTTAAAATTAAAATGCTATGGAAAGATGATCTCCCATAGGAGATTTTTTGTTTTGATTATTTTTTGAAATAAAAGTGAAGGGTCCATTTCCATGAAGTGTTTTTACAGGTGACTGTGAGATTACTTGTTTATTAAATGATAATTTTTTATGTGACGATCAATGTGATCACCTCCATTTTATATCATGTAAATCCATGGGATGTTATCTAAGAAATCTTGGTATAAATGTTACACTATTTCTGTATCATTCATTGACTAGTGACCTTAATATAAACTATATTCTACTTATAAGATTATACTCCAATGTTAGTCCAGGTAGGGAAATTTTGAGTGTAATGGTAGGTTGTTTTATATCTTGTGTCAGTATTTTACTATAGAAGTTGTATAGATGTTTAATAGTCCACCCCAAGATGCTAGGTTCCCATAATGATTTCAATTTCTATATTTTTTAAAGGAATGTTTCTTATTTGACCATTTTGTTTTATTTAAAATTGGTATTATTATTTAAAATGGTTTAAAATCACTTTTCATAATGGTTGTTTTATAAAAATATGTATAGGATAAGAAAACATTTCCCAAGTTATTGTACTCATTTAAAAATAAATATGTAGATGTTTTCTTAAAATGGATTATATTTGAAATTAGGTTATCATGTGCACATTTAATAAAAGCTATTTTCTAAAATTGATTTCAAATTATCATGAAATGGTTTTTCTTTTAAAGACTTTTCATGGGGTATGGTTTCCTTTGGAATACCTAATGGGACTTCAATCTCATGATTATTATCATTTTAGTTATAGTTTTAATTGTTCTACTTGGATATTGTGGATGACCTCAGTTTATTGTATTGGTTTCGTGGATGTGGAATGTGGAGATATTCCACTTACACAAAGTTAATTATGTTCATGGTTTTGGTTTTCTAGTAGTATCATTATTTCATAGACCATTTCATCATGCTATATCATTATTGTTTATTGTTAGATTCTTTGTTATTGGATATATTTATTTTTCAGATTATTTATGAAGAATTTTTGACTTCATGAGCTATTTTTTCTTTCAATTTTATTTTGTTGTGTGCTTATTTATTGTGCATGGATCTTCAATATAAATAGTGTTATTTTTGGGGTTTTTTGGAATAAGCTCATAACTTACATAATTTCATTGATAATAATCAGTCCCATGAGTTCTCATCTGATGTGGTAGTTCTTGTTTCCATCATGAGGGGGTCATCAATTCCCCTTGAGTATGTCATGGGCCAGATTGCATGCCTAGTTTAGGGGTCATTGGGGCTGGTTCAAGTAAACATTTTATCAAATCCAAAGATCTTAAGTGGTCCTAGGTTATTTAAACACCCTTTATGTTCTTGGTGTTAGGATAGAATTGATCTAGGATTTTGAGACTTGAGGAATAGGTGAGAAGGAGTTTCTAGCCAATAATTTTATCATTCAGTTCTTTAGTTTCAATGTTTTTTGGAGATAAATACATATTTAATTTGATATTTTGTTCATGGTATTAATAAATATTTTCATCGTTTCCTTATGTGTTTATATTTTACGTTGAAATTTGATGTGTTTTTATTGAGAATTTTATTTATTTGGTATTTATTTTTTGATGAGATATAGGGTTTTAAAAAAAATATTACTGGTATGAAAAATTGTTTTCAAGCTATAAAGAGCTATTTGGAAGACTTCTAATGAAGACCCACATGATTGTTGTATGGTTTTCTAGACAGTGTGTCCAAATCATGTTTTGTGGTAAATTTTCCGATATTTTCATATTTTGTTTATGAGGGTTTTGTATGGATATATTCTTTCATGTGATTATTTTATAAGGTATTGAGATGTTTTTATGAGTTTTAATGTTATTAAAATGTCATTTATTTTAAACTGTTTTTTGGGATTTTGATGGAAGTTCTTAACGAAGATTAATTTTATAAAATTAAGAAGTGGTTTTTTTGTTTTAAATAAAAATGAAATTTTCTCTTTGGAAAAACCTATTTTAGTATTATTAGTTTTAAATAATTAATATGGTATCATGTTAAAAATTTTTGAAACATATTAATGAAATTATATAATGAACCTTGTTATGTCTTTATAAAGTGAATTAAAATAATTATTTCAAGGATTGACGTTTTCGATTTTAAAGAAGACTTATTGTGTTGAAAATGGTTTCAATTTTTCTTTTGATTATCATTGAATGTGTTGTTTTCAAATGTTTTGTAAAATTTATAAAATGACCATCGGTGATTTAAAAACAATTTCTGGGCAGTATTTTAAGAATAAAATGTGTGTTTAGAAATGAAACTTTTCTTATTTTCTTAAATGTGGAAATGGTATTTTAAGGGATAGTTTTTTTTAAGTGGGAAAGTGTTTTAGGATGAGATTTCTTATATTAAACAAATTTTTTACCCATGATAAAAAATTAGTGGTTTTAAATGGAAGTGGTTATTTTTATGAGTGTTTTTATATAATGATTGGTGTTATTGGGCATGTTTATTAGTTTAATTTATATTTTTTATTTGAAGTGTGATGTGTGTATTTTCAGGACATTGTTAATGTTATTTTGATCTTTCCTCCCTAAATGTTCCAAATGAAAATTGTGACATATTTCTTTTAGAATAATCTATAGCATGTTTCTGTCATTATCTAGGCATCAATCTAGTTTTGATGGTCATTGGTTAATAAGGTTTTTTATGTTTTCTCTAACTTATTTTAATGGAGTGTTGATTATCCTTAATATGTTCTTGTTTTAGTGGCCAATTATGTTTTGTCGAATTTTTCAGATGCTAGCCTTTTAATCTGATAATTATTTTTGAGGAGTTGTGAAATAGAGGTCCGAAGAATGTTCATGGGTAACCAATATGAGTTTTACCCCCATCATAGGTTGTGTCCTAGTTATTTCCTTGTTTATGTGTATGGGTACACTATGATTCTCTATTCCATGAGTGATACCCCAAGTTGATTAATCTTCCACCTCCATCCTAAGGTTATTTTTTTATTCTCGATTGGGAATGTTGTGTTTGAGGTATTTTTCTATAGGGTATTACTTATTCCTACCCAAACCATATTGATTATCTTTTTTTAAGGGATTATTTGTCCCAATATCTTGGAGATGGTTTCTTATGTTGGTGTTTTTGAATTTATTTTTTTGATGTTACTTATAAGAGTCTTTATTCCTGGTGATCTTCCTTTTTCTTGTGTGGTGGCCTTGTTTTTTCATGTTTCCTAGAGTAAACAAGATATTTGAAGAAGTTATTGTATTAGTGAATTCCAATATTATATAGAGACTACCATAAGTTATTAACTTGTGGAATTATAGTTTTTTTTAATGGGTGTGTGATTTTTTATCTTGTGATGGAGAGATTATATGTGGTTGGGGACCCAATCTTTGATTTCCCAGACCACTCCAACATGAATAAAGTGTTAAGATATTTGGATGCCTTCTATTATTGGGACATTTCTTTCAGATCATTCACCAATTTTCTGAAGTTCTTTTCCTATTTCCCCTTTAGTTAGGATGTTTTTTGGGTTTTCGAGTTATAGTTTATGGAATTGACCTAATTCTCATTTTAGTTACCTTTTGATTTTCTCATGCCCGTAGTTATATCTATTAAGGTAATTTATGGTTATATTTGGTGAGTTAATTAGAAAATATGGTCCACACAATTTTCATAATAAGGATAGAGTATCCTATCATTGGAAAATAATTAGTGTCTCATTGTTTTTTGGATAATGTCTTTCATATGGAGAGTGGACCCCACTTCTTTTTGCATAAATCTTTCATTCAAGGATTTGTGGGGAAAAACATTTCTTGGGTGGGAATAATTTTCACATCATAATCTTTATTTTCTTAGTTATTTTATGAAATTGTTAGATGTTGACGTTTTCATTGAGTTTCAGGTTAAATCCCCTTGTTTTTTTATTTGTAGAGTTTAGTTCCTGACACGTAATTGGAGAAAAATTAGTAGAAACCATGTGAAAATCATGAATATGTGTCTATAGGTTGTCATAGCTGTTTCACATGGTTGGAATATGATTTTCTAGACCATGCATAATATCTTGGTCCACCTAGTTATACTTTCATGGCTGGAACATGGTTTTCAAAACCCTACAGCCAAATTGTGCGGCCAATCCATCTCCTTAAAAATGGAAAATTACAATTCTATATATCTTCGATTTTACACTAAATGTTTCTCCTCCTGTCCCACATGAATTGCATGGATCTTGTATCTCCTCCCCTTAGACCTCCCTCATCCATGAATCTTCAACCATTGATTTCCCCATGTTTTAGGACTAATTCCATGAAGGAAACACATCCAAACCCACACCTATCTTGATTTATTACTATCTAATATATTCGTATATCCCTAATGAGTCCCTAGAGACTAAAGTTTACATGTGGTTTGGATCATAATAGGGGTTATTTTTTTAGGGTACCTCATTCTTGTTTTCACCTCTTTGGGTTCCTTTGAGGCATATAATCACTTTAGTTTGTGAATGGGGTATGTTTAAGTTAGGTTTTTTCCATTTAATAATTCTTAGAATTATTTTAATACTATTTATTGTCTTGTAAATCAATGTTTTAGATGCTTAAAATAAGTAATATTTTCTTGTATGAATCTTTTTAAAATGTAAAAAAATGATATTCTTGATTTCCATTGCAGGAAAAGGGATTTTTTATCATAAAATGTATTTTAAATATATTTTTCAACTATCACACACACCAAATGTTTTTTAAAATTTTCAATTTGATTTTATCAATCTATTTCAAAATTATAAAATGTTTTCTGGTTTTCAAACATGTTTTCATTAGAAATTCCTGAATTCTAATGGTGTTATGATCCCTTAAATATTTTTTGTTGAGTTACTTTAAATATGTTGATTGAGTATTTTAGTTTTTAAGGGATAATTTATAATTATTTTTTCAAATGTTATTATAAAGTATGATTGGAAGTTTTTTAAACTTTTTGGAATGGTTACCTATGAAATATTCCCCCTAATGTACTTCTCTAAATAAAATTATATGGTGTTTTGATCACCAATAGAGAGATTTTTATATTGATTATTACTCTCAATAAATGTGGTGGGGTTGTTTTTTAAAGGTCCTTTACAGGAAAAGATGAGTTTACCATTAATTGATTGATTATTTTTATATGTAATGATTGATGTGCTCTCCTCTATTTTATATCATGGGAATCTATGGGTATTTATGTGAGAAATATAGGTACACATGTTATTCTAATTTAGTATCATGCTATGACTAGTGGACCTCATCTTGACTATATTTGGTTTTAGGGATTTTCTTCCTTAGTTAGGAAATGTCGGGAAATGTTGGGTGTTAGGGAAGGTTATTTGATATATGATTCTGGCCTTTTATAATAGTAGTTCTATAGACATGTCCAAGTTCCCCCTGATAAACTAAGTTCCCATGATGAGTGCGCTTTCTCTATTTCATATTTGCATGTGTTTTATTTAGTTTTTTAATTATAATAATAGTTTATCTTTAAAATGGTTTGGAATAAATTTTAAAATTATTGTTCTGAAAAAAAGACATGGTCCAAGAAAACATTTCTGAAGTAATTTAATTCATTTAAAAATATAGATTTTCTTTTCAAAAAATTTATTGGATTTTATATTTGATCCATGGTATAACCAAAGAAAAGTTATTATCTATATGTGTCCTTAAAATAGAAACAAATTGTTTTCCTTTTAATGATTGTAAATGGTGTTTAGTTTCCTTTATCATACCTACTAAGCATTTGAGATTACACCTATTATTATTTCCGTTACATGTTTTGTATGTATTCTTGGATATAGTAGCTGAAGTTAGTTTCTTGGTTTAGGTTGAAAGAGGTGGAAAGTGAATATATAAGAGTTACTCATGGATAGCTATGTTCATGGTTTTGGTTTATTTTATTTATTTTATAATAATTATTACATTTTCCATGTCAACATCATTTATTATATTTTCTTATAGTTGGAATATATATTATTGGAACTATTTATTTATTTATTTTATTTATGAGTTATGTTTATATTCACATGAAATGTTTGGTTTATATATTATTTTGTGTCTATTTTATTCTCATGGATCTCTAATATATATGGTGCTCATACTAGAATTACAGGAAGAAGGTCACACCTTACTTAATTTCATTAGGTGAAAATATCCCCATGAGTTCTCTTCTGATTACCTAGTTATTTCATCAGCCTAAGGGGATCATGAATTACCCTTGGCTATTTCACAGGATGGCATGGGTTCCCTGTTAATGAATGTTATGGGTTGGTACAGTACACATCTTCTAGGGAAAATTTTTTATTTTACCCTCAAGGAGGTCTTAGGACTCAAAAACTCGAAACTGATCTAAGTCTCATCCAAAACATCCATGAAAATGAAATAAATAGAGGTACTAAACTTTGAATCTACCAAAACATCCATATGTGGTAAATAACTGTACCTTTCATGAACCCCTTTTACTTTTGAGTTCTGGGCTATAAGAAAACTCATTATAAAACATCCCAGGTTGATAAAATCCTTTTTTATCACCAAATCTATTAGCTCCATATCATCTGGAAGAAATTCCTTAACATAAAAAATGCATCCAATCTATTTGATTCTCTCCAGGCCTCTACACAAAAAAACTTTTTATTACTTGATGGTTATCCTACCATATGGGATGATGTAAATCCAGGGACTACTAACACCAATATCAAAATAGTATATTTCCAAGGTCCACCATAGTGGGAATGAAAAACTACCAACCTTTTAGGAGCATTCTTGATGGTTTTTTCATGAGAACAACAAATATATGTCAAATTCGACTACTATGAATTCTATAAATAATATTCACTAACAAAAAAAGATATTTAAGGTTGTGTTCCCTTCAGGATCTGTTTTAGTGTTTCCATTGCCACCTACTAATTTGAATCATGAAGCAATATTTCCATCATATGGATCAAATACAATATAAACCTTCTTCCCCAACCTATTCTAAAATATTCAAAGAAAATCTCAATACATATATCGATATCTAATAAGTTCACAACCATAGTTAAAGGAAACATGTTTTCAATATCCTCTCTCCTTTACAAAAGATGTTGACAAACACATTAATAAATTGCACAAACCTCATCAAACCACTCAACATCACACCACTATTCATTGGGTGTCTAAATCCACCAATATTTGAAGAGAATGGTCTAGTCTATTAAGATGACTGTTCTTTTTTTCTTTTCAAGAGATTAAGATAAAACCCACCAAAACTATAGAAAATAACAACCATAACCACCTATGAAAATCTACTCCTCCACTGAAGAAAGAGTTTCTTTGTGATTGGAATGTATAAAAATTTCCACTGGAAACAAAACAATGGGGACTATGATCATCTAGGGTGGTCCCACTAAGGATGTTCATTATGATATTTAATAATAATTCTAATAGAAAACTACTCTCCACCTAGGGAAGTGGACGACATGCTCCCGACCTTTAGGAAAACTCTTTATGTCCATTGCCAAAGAACAACTATTCATAAGAAAACACTAAATTTTCATTACTGCCATATACATTTCTCACAAATGGGAATATCATGGGGCCACCACTACCATTAAAATGTGAGAAACATATCCCTCTCCAAATAATAATACACTTCATTAGATATATCTACACAATAATCTATTTTATCCACCATGCAAATAATCCTCTAATAAGTTATTCATCCACCATGTAATTGATATAAAACTTTAATCTCATCATCTTCATTGTATCAAATTTACAAGTTCCAACCACTATTCCATGAATCTATATTTTTCGCTAAAAGAGTTCATTGTACAACTGACAGTCTTGAGATATGGCTAGGTAAATTCCATGAATGCCTAATAGGAACCTCCATAAATTCACATAAGGAATGGTTTACTCTATATGATCCATAAATGGAACATAATTATACTTATAAATACATAATGTTCACCTCTAGAATGTAAACTAATGCATAAATTGGTATCTTATAGAGATTCAACCATGTGCCTCACTTCAGAAGAATTCACTCATTTATCTGCATTCATAGAAAGTGAATCCGCTTATATAAACATAGTGTATAAATACATGCTTACCATATGATGAGTAACTAGATATAACTTCTTGATGGTTGTATTTTCATACCACACCTGAGGGGATCTGACTCATCACTGAAGATGTACCCCCACCTCATTTTCTTAATTTCCAACACACCATGATTATAATAACTCAGATTTTTCTCGGCCAAGAACTATCTCAATTTTGAGTTTGTGGAGTCTCGTGACCTCCGTAGGGATAAAAAAGTAAATTAACCTGATTATATAACCATAAAAATTATCTCTAATTATTCCATTGGTATCATGGAATAGTTTTTACCTCAAGGATGAAATTTAGTGAATTTACATTCATGTATAGATTTAAAAGATATTTGATATGTATTATTTAAATAAATAATTATCCCATCACACAAGTGGTGGCGTCGCGACCTTAGGTTATTCTATTTAAAACCTTATAATATCATGAATAATATTTATAGTATGGTTCACTTAGACTATGTGTAAATACGAGCATCTCAGAGGTTCAATAAAAATATAATCAATATATTATATTATTTTTAAACCAAACAAGTGTATTTTAAAATTAATTATTATACCTCCTAAAAATAACATCATATAGAGAATATGAAACCATTTTTGTATCCAAAATTGGGATTTACCTTATGAATGGGGTAAATTTGGTTCATACTGATGGTTTTTTAGATATGTCTTTGAGGGTATTTTTTATTTTATTAGTTAGTATACTTCTCGATTATGGCATGTGTGAAACCAAGATTTAGCCTATAAAACTCTATTTATGGATTTTCTCAAGTTTTATCTTCCCTTTATGATTACATAACCCTAGATATAAGAAAATAGGGAGATCATTTGATGTTAGGGAAGGACTGGCAGTGAAAAGATTGAATTCACAGCATTGGCGAGTTGAATATTAGTGAAAATGATGGATTTAAGGACCAAAATCAAATATTCATCAACATTGATGATCTAAAATTTTAGCAATGAAAATAAGATTAAATTTATGATGATTCTCATTCAAGGTTGGTCTTATTTCTAGGTGTTATACCTCATTCTCTATTCTTGGTTAATTAATGGGAGATTCCATTAAGAAATCTATATGCCTTTCTATGGGTTGATTGTGGATTTATACTCTGTTATTATTTTCCTTCAAGAGTGGATTATAATTCTACTTTTAATACCTATTATTTTATTCCATTTAATGGCCTTGAAAATATATTAAATTCAATAGGTCCTGGATTTTTTTCTTTGTAATAAATTCTTATTCATCCTTTTGTATTCTTTGGTTGTGATTGATGGTTTAGCTCGTAATGGCCATTAATGATCTCACTTTTTTGATTGTTTCTTTCTCCCTTTATTCTTTGCACATTCATATTTGGTATGTAATTTGTTGATGATTTGACTATAGATCCAGTTCAAGACGTGATAGAACCTTGATTATGCATTGGTTTTTGTAATTTAAGATATAGATAATGGATTGCACAATAAATGAAGAGTGTTGGTAGATTTTAGATGGAAGATGAGAGGGATAGAACTTCAGATAGTGATTTAATGAAAAACGGGCTTCATGTGGGTTGACTGAAATCCTTATTTCCATCAAAAAGAGGTCTTAAATTGATGAAAATTTTAGCTTTCTTATTTTTCATATCCTCATATGATTAATCAAGTGTGAACAGCGGAAAACCCATCGAGATTGGGAAGAGAAGATGAATTTGGTACAAACATTCATACTACAGAACGTGTATTCCAAAATAACAAACATCATATAGTTTGGGTGATACAACACTAGGGTTTTTAGATCAATATAATTATCATACGGTCATTTGGATGTTCCTACATTCCATGTGACCCTTGAAAACTAGTTTGACTTGTAGAGATGGTACACACCCATGAATCCGAGTAGAATTACATTCCATGTGGAGGTTCCATAGACCATGTGACCTTAGTTGGACATGACTCGGGTAGCGAATGACACACAAAGTACTGAACTTGGATTTAAATGTTGTGTGATTGGAATTATACACAATATAGTTGGGTTTTGTTAATCCACACTAAATAGCGATGCATGGAGAGGTTTTCGACATGGGTTGACACTCCATATACCCCCTTGTACACACCATGTTCTTTCTTATGGATTGGGTTGTAACCCTCAAGAGTTACACTTTGAATGTAATGTAATTTGGAATGTTATTTTTGATCTATTTAAAATATTATAGAAGAGAACAAAGGTAAAGTGAGAATGATTGATTGAATCAACATTAAAGAGTCCAAGCTTAGTTTATAGGGAATCCTCCTAAGTTTGTTTATACTAACCCCTGGACAAGCCTTGGTCTCTCACATATTGTGTTGGTGAAGATAATTTATTAGTTCTTGATGGATTTTTGATGTGGAGATGATGTCTCTTTTTCATATTTGATGCTTAGTGAACATGGGGGTTAAAATGATGGTAGAGATTCAGTGATACTTAGATCTAATGGTAATGGGAGATGTTCATTTACATCTAGCTTATAGAGATGGATACTTTATCTTGGTTGTTTTTTATTTTTCCTTTTTTGGTCATTGGGATTTTATTTTCCCCCTTTTAAAATTATGTTATTTATATTGGTATATATGTTGGTCTCAAAAGATGTTTCATGCATTTATTTTGTTCAATTATATTATTTAAATTTATATATATCTGGTGGGTGTTGTTTCTTACCTTGTTCATTAGAGATATGAGACCCTTATAGGTTGTTATAGGCTAAGGCCTCCCATGTGTGTGATATTCCTACTTGATGCTAATCACCAGCTGCTGGCCTATTAATGGTGGATTTTTATGGGCATAATTTGTTTACTACCAGTCTAATTGGGACCCTGATTGGTTGGGTCATGTTATAGTGGTATCAGAGATGGTTTATCCTAGGGATGGTTATTAGAATTATTAGTCTTGTGAGGATTGAATCGGGATCATAAGTTTATGATATTAATGGATTATTGATATTTGTTAACAGACCAAAGAAACTAGTATTAGTGAAGCAACTAACATTTCCTTTTTTTATGAATTTGATAATCTGTTCACCAGTACAGAACCCTAATATATTGATTATAGGGTATAAGTAAGTTGGTATATGAATCATATAATGGCTAGTTATTATATTCCATATCCTTCATGTATCATTTCATAGAGATCTGAACCACATATTTTAGGTGTAACCAATTTATTATAAGTTTATACATACTAATATCCATATTCTGTATAAAAGAAAGACTTTGATGGGATCATGCTTGTAGTTGGTCCTCCCACCAAAAGGATAGTGAGTGATAAGGTAATGTGTAATATGAATTGGTTGAGATGTGTTCTCACACTACGGTTTGAGGTGGCCTATCCTCTCTTGAAATTGGTGAAGATAATTCTCATGGAGTAGATGGTAGTCACTGTAAGGTTGGATGAGAATAATAGTAGGCTTATTACACTACATGCATTCAACTACAGTGGCATCTTGAGTTTTTGAGGCAATCCTGATCCTTGGGTGGTAGGGGACCAGCTAGAGTATGGGGATAAATATTTCATCAAGTTCATACTTTTACTTCTTAGATTTTGGTTCATTAAATGATTTTTCTATATGTAACAACTAGTTATTAGTGTATGATGCATTCCTTTAACCCATGATGATATTACTCTACCGTGGTGAGAGTTTGAGCACTTTTCTGGGATGAAGTTCTCTAAAAAGGATATGAGATCCACTAAAGGGTCGTACTACCCTCTTAAGGTACACATCAGGTAATGATGGGATTTTAATGGTTCTTTCCAAGTAGTTTTTTTATCATGGTGACTCTGGAGGACTCTATATGAAATGTTTTTAGTTGTGGTTGAGCTAACATTCAACACTATCTGTTCCAGTGTCGCATGGGGATATTGTGAATGTCAGCTTTATTAGTAGAGGTATACCCTAACTGTATAAGTCATTTAGGGAGTGAAACATTGGAATTGGGGATATGCATGAATTTTTCCCTATGATCAACATACATAGATTGTATCATGACAAACATAGAGTGATAACAACCTGAGTTACAGAATAATGCATGTGGTGGATGCATATTCTTAGGTAGTAACTGATGTAAACTAGAGTATGAATTATGTCAATTTTCCCATGGATTACTATTTTTTGTAGGAAAAAACTTTTCATATGTATACATGTTATATATTCCTATAAAACCTCAAGCTTTATCCTATTCAACCAAGAATATTCAGTTGATGTTGAGCATTAACCACTCATCTATCCGGTGGAGTGAGTTTACCCCTAGTGGAGGAAGTGGACTTTTCAAATGTACCATCCTGATGGAGAAGAGTTGTAATGGTACCCACCACAGTATGAATCAATTATCCTTTGTGAAAATCATGAGGTATTTATGATTGTGTTGATGGATTAGTTTATGTCTATGATAGTGATCACGACCCATCAATTGTAGAAAGTGGAGCTAACCCTTTAGATGTTAAGTCATATTTCCCTAATGTGGTTATCATGGATTCATGCAATTTGTTCATGAAGAAAAAATTTCCTTCTTGTGAATGTAGAGGTATACATGAATTATAATGGGTGATCTATGACTGAACCTTAGTGAGAAGTTGATGTATGCATCAAACCGCATACAAGATATATTGAGAACCATTGTGTATTTGCAATGTATTAAAAATATCTCATTGAGATGATTCATGGTGGATCCTATTAGGTGTTTGGGTTTGAATAGTATGAAATATAGATTCATGGAGCTCCATAGGTATTCATTTACAAAAATTGTGGTGCATGAGGATATCAATGTAGCATAGGCATGACATACTGATTGACATTCTCCACAAAAGGACTCTTTGTCTATAAAATGGTAGAAATATTATGTTTTATTTAAGAAAATTATTCTTTCCTCAAAGTGGATATGTTTCTATCCTTTAGTTGTTTTTTGTGTCCTCATACCCTTATTTGGTGAAAATGATTTTATTATCATATTTTTGAATTAATACTCTTATGGGACCGAAATGTTTTATTAAAGTTGTGTAGTACGACATCCATTTCTTTATGTGGAAAGTGATTATTTCCTAATTCTAATAATGGGTATTGAGATGGATTTCTAGAACAAATACCTCGATAGTAAAGATCATTCCTTGGTGTGGCATGCCCAATGGTTTTAATTAAGTTCCCCTATTACATAGAGACCCTTATTTTGTGGTGGAGGATTCATTTATTATAGGGATATTATGAATTTTTATCACTTGGGAAGGTTCTTTATTTATGATTGGAGTCAAAAGATATGGGATATCAAAAATTTTAGGACCATCTGCCTTGGATTGTCGCATATTGGGTTACCCAGTGAGATTTGGTATGGAATGGACTAGTTGCCTAAGGTGGTTTTCACGATTGGTGTGCTTGTCAATATATTTCACTAATGAGAAACAAAAAACCTATTATGACATCTTTGATATAGGCAAAAAAAATATGTAATTTTATGAAATGATGGGATTATCGTTTGTAAACTAGGTTTGATGTTTTCACAGAAGTCCCATGTTTCTCTTGAACCACAAGATATCAATGATATATCATGTTCTCTATTATAAGGTGATGGGGAAAGTTTCCAATGTGATTTATAAAAAGCATACTGCCCTGTAGATTTTCAATGGTGGAATATGAAAGTGGTTAGAGGACAAGTGTGGTTGTACAATGTTGATGGGATACTCCCCACAACAACCATCTAAAACACTCTTTAAAAGGTGGGGAGTACGGTGCTCTGATAAGAATTGGCATTGTCAGTGAAATATTTGGAGGGTGATAGTTAAAGGATTTTGGGGTTTATCACATCCCATGAGTTAGGGAGACTCTAGAATTTAGTGTAGTAGCTGAGTAAGACATGCATTGGGAGGATTCATATTTCATATAACTTCTTAATTAAATATAGACTAGATTCAGTATCTTATCAAATGAAAATGGTGTTCTCACTTTTAGAAATGTTTTTTTATTTCACTTAGAGGTTATATATCAAAAGGTGGAGGTTTTATAAGTGATAGTATATAGCTTTCAATGTGGGGATCTTCATGAGAATTTTTATATTTCTACTCATATTGTATCCCTTTTGTGGAATAAATTTTTTAGAGTGAGGATGATATAGTGACCCATATTTTTTCTTGGCCCAGACATAGCTCGAATATGAAATTATGGAGTCCTATGAACTCTATAGGGAAAAAATGTTAAATTTACCATAGTATACGACCTTAAAATAAGTTCTAATGATTCGGTTTGTATCATAGAGTTTTATTTACCCCCAGGTTGAGAGTTGGTGAGTTTTTTTCATGTTGAGATTTATAGGATATTTTATATTTATTATTTGAATAAATATTCATCCTAGGGCTCAAATGGTGGAATAACTACCTTGATTTATGTAGTTTCATACCTATGAATATCATGAATAAATGTTTTTCAATGGGCCACTGAGATGACATAAAAACATGAGTGCTGCAGAGGTTCTATAATAATATAGTAAAAATATTATTTTTTTTGAGCTTTTGTGTGTTTATTTTCAAATAAATGTTTATACCTCATAAATAATAGTCAAATATAGAAACTACCATCACTATTTAAAACTATATTTGGCCTATAAAAATCTCTTTATGGATTCTCTCAAAGTTTATCTACCATCTTCAATGACATAACCCTTGTATGAGGGATATAGGGAGATCCTTTCATGATGGGTAAAGACCAGTAGAGAATTAGGACCGAATTCACAACATCTATGAGCAGGATCTTTGTGACAATGATGGATTTGAGGATCACGGTCAGATATGATGTTAAATTCATGATTAGATATTTCATTTATGATAATATAATTGAAGCAATGATTATTCACCTTCAAGGCAGGGATTATTTCCTTGTATAGTTCTTTTTTTCTTTATCCTTGGTTAATTGTTGAGAGATTCTATTGGGAAATTTCCTCATCATTCTACAGTTTTATTGTTGATTCTTGACACATTATTATCGACCTTAAAGCATGGATTATAATTCTACTTTGAATCCATAGTACTTCATTCCTTTGCATGAACCTAAAAATTCATTAATTTCTATTGGTCACAAATTTTATTCATTATTATGAATACATAGTCTGACATTGGTATTCTATGGTTGAAATTGATGGACAATTTTGAAAAGAGCATTGATTAAATCATTTTTTTATTATGGATTTATCTCCTTTTTGTTTTCTTATTAATATTTAACATATAGTTGTCTAATGATTTGACTACCGATCTATTTATAAATTTTATTGAACCTCATATCTTCATTGATTTGTATGATCAATGATGAAGATGAAGGTTTTCAGAAGAAACAAGGAGGTTTTTTAGATAATGGATGAAAAAACAGAGGACCAAAAATTTATATTCTGAAGGATGGTATGTTGGGATTTACATTGGTCGAACTGAATCTTGGTTTATACCCATCATTGTTCAAAAACTGATATACAAAGAATTTTTCTTCAATATAAGGGCCTTTGGTGATGATTTGGGCACAAATGTTGGTAAAATTGGTGATATATAACATAAAAGATGAATATAGTTCAAAATTGATAAATAAACGTAGAATATTCACGAAGAACATAGGTAATTTATCCCTAGAGATTCATCTCTAGGGTTTTCTAACTGAGTTAAGTTTGACATAGTCACGTGGATAAGCCCACACACCTTGTAACCCTAAAAGACTAACCCAATGTGAATATAGGTAACATGCCCAGGAACTTAAGTTATATTAAATAATGTGTGTTTTTTTGCACACTATGTAAATGACTCAAATGGGAAGGAATGCACAATGTATCGTACCCAAACCCACATTTCATGTGATTGGACTCATATGATGTGTAGTTGGCCTTTTACATTCCATATTGACTTGCATCACATGAAAAGATTTTTGACATGGGGTGACACCTGGTATACCCTATTGGACATGTCATGTACTTTACATTGTATTGGATTAGGACATTTAATTAGTCCTATGTGAGTATAATTCTATGTGGACTATGATGGTGGATTTAAATATTAAGGTAGATATTAGAGACAAGGTGAAGTTATCCTGATCAACCACGTCAACTTTATAATGATCAGACTTGGTTTTTTGGGATTCCTTCTATGTATGTTTATACTCACCACTTCATGGGCCTTTTTCCCAAAATATTGTGTTGGAATAGATAAGTTACAAGTTAGAAAATGTTTTTTTGGTGTGTTTTTAACCTATCTTATTCAAATTGATGCTTGGAAACCATAGGGGATAATGTGATGCAAGAAAATATGTTCTACCAGGAGATAATATTGGGAGGAGATGTTCATGTTTGGAGACAAATTATAGTAAGGGAATATTTATCTTGATCAGTTTTCATTTTTCCTTTTCCAAATTTTGGGCATGTATTTTCCCCTTTTTTTGTTATGTAATTTGTACTATTTATCTATATAGAACTATCATGCATGTTTTATTTTTAGTTTAGTTGGTTAAATATATATACATATATATATCATGTTGGTGTATTTTCTTACCTTTCGAAATGGATATATGTGACTGGTTCAAGTTTTTATAGGATAATATCCCTCATATGTGCGATATTTCTACTCATTTCTAGTTAAACACCCTTGGCCTATTAGAGGTGGTCTTGGGGTGACAGACTTGACTTACTAATTTTCCAATTGGTGACTGAATTTTTATGGGTTATTTCAAATGGTACAAGTAAAGTAAAACCATTCTAAACTATGATAGGAATCACTAGATATAATATCTTATATTAAGTAATCTATTCAATGAACACTTTTTCCACAAAGGATAATCTCACCTCACTATAATGGTTGAGTGAAAGATGACCTCCATTAGTTGGAATTCTCTAGCTGATAATGGTTAAGCCAAGGCCTCCACTCAGATATACAACTTCTAAAAATATGGTGCATGAATAAAAAAGCAATTATGTACCATCTAGTATGAGTATCCAAGAAGAGAGAACATGAATCACATGCTGAACTACACCAATCAATGACTTACCATAACCATCCACCATGTGTGTCTCCTTAATTATGTGACTAAAAACACCCCAATATTGAAAGGAAATAACTGAAGGTGTTGACTATGGGAATGAATCAGTGCACCATCCATCTCTAACTACTATTAAACCACAAACTATTCCATTAAACAGCTCCCTGGTAGAAAATTGGGCCTACAATACAGTTGTATCTAATCTCAACACTTTCTTCAATATAGTGGTCCTTTTACAATATTTCTCTAGATTTCTATCAGTGAAATGATAACTTGGACCCACAACAAGGGTTTATCTCTTCCAATAAATATCAAATTTCAAATATCTCTTGAGATCTCCAGTATAGGTGCTGTTGTGTAAAAGTATAACCCCATATTGAAATATTTTTCTTCAAGATCCTCCTGAATGGATAAGCTTAAGTAATTCCATCATGAAACATGTATAGGGAATACCTCACGAGGTTTATGGGCCTTAAAAGATAATTTTATATGGTCATTCTTCCCTATGGAAGGACCGACATCCTTAGATAAAATTGCATCATGAAAGAGGAATCAAACTCCATCCAAAATAGTGATTTTATATTTTGAGTTTAAGAAAAAAATATTTACTAATATTTAACTATCCCATGTAGAGAGATCTTTGAAAGAGTCAACATCTATTTAGTTAGTCTCAAAAATATATGTAAACATGAATCTCAAAATCCATCCAAACCTCTATTTCCTAAGGATTACAATCACCTCATAAACACACAATACCTTTATCATTATAATACATGCAACATTCTAAACCTAAGAGTAGTATAATTTAACCCAATGGGAACAACCATCATCCATATAATAATGGTCAACACTAAGAACAAAGGGGGGATAAACTACCTTATATTTTGGGGCTATAATATCTCTCAAAAAAATCTCAAAATAAAAACCTCATTTCTCACTAATAGGTGGTGAGAGGGCCAACTACATTTTCACGATTTTCATGACTAAGCCTCTACACATGATCTCTCTATCTACGAGTACCACCATTCATTTTATAGGATGAATTCATAAGTATTATAGTATATCTATATGATTTAACATGATAAGGGAATGAAATATCACAATTAACATTTATAAGATGTGTGAACCTATTTTTTAGTACCATACAATCAACGTCTTAGAGCTTTGGGTTGACTATGTTATTACCATAGGATATTATACCACCATTTAGGGGGGGGGGGGATCGAAGGTGACCAAAACAACAACTCTCACTTTTAGATAATTTTATTTCCATAATTATTTAGTGAAAAATGACTTCCATAGCGATTACATGATGATAAATAAGAATAACACACTTAAATAGGGTTTTTTATTAGTGTTACCCACCCTTATTATTAGGCGATTAGTCCTTTGTGGGAAATAGTTTTGATCTCACAACCCACAGTTCCAATTTATTATCAAAGGAAAAAAATATGGAATAAAAAATAATGTCTTGAACATAAATTACAAGATGAATGATGAGTTCCAATAAGTTGAATAATATTTACTTCCAATACCTCATGTTTCTTTAGAATTTTGACTTGGGGTGTACCCTTGTTATTCTCCATATAATCCAACTAAATACCGCTTTTAAGGCTCTAAGAATTATAGAATATCTCTTAGTTTAGTCACACACAACACATATTTTGTTAGGTTGGAAAAATATTTATTTATAGTAATTACATGTGTTGCAGCAAGATTCCCCTATATTCTTCATGATCATCTGATCCCTCATATTGAAGACTGAATCCTAGAGATTTTGAAGTATCTAAACATATACTTGATTAGATTCATGGTGTGTCCCATTTATTATGGTGTTACAACTTGAATATTTATAAAATCAATGATTCATGAATCATCTTCAGTTAGACTCATTGTATCATATCATCTGAACAAGTGTTTTTTCTTCTTCTCATCACTACACATTACATAATGATCGCAGGTTCATGGTAAAATTCCCACTTGACCGTAAAAAAACTCAAATATTATTTATCTTAGGGTGGAATTCATGGTGTAATACTCTTATTCTTATCTCACCTAATGAATCATTACAACACAATCATCATTTTTTAATGATTTATGTTGTGTCAAGTGAAATCCTTCCTTGAATCAGATTTACTCTACAACACAACCTGCATGCCGGATTTACTCATTCATCCTGTAAACACAACCATGATGCAACCAACCTAATTGAGTCATGATGTCTCTAATGAGAGATTAATTTATTTATATATATAGAAATATCAAATGGATTATTCCCCTCACTTTATATAGAGTCTTCAATGCATGAGACTTACTCAGATGGTTATGGCATGATTATCTCAATCATGCCATTATTCAACTTTTTCAGTATAACATCACTCCTTTCATTCCAATGCATCACCACTCAACTCAAAAAAGAATCCAGTGCATTTTAGATCATATTTATCATGAATAAAAAATCAAAACATCCAAAACTCATGAAGGAATTTTCTCAGGAAACAATTCATAACATTAATTCAATAAAAATGTCATCTAAACACCTCACTATAGGATAAAATTTTAATTATGAGAGAACACCATCCATTGGTGAAAAATCAATATCATATTTACCAAGAATCCATTATGTTACACTAAGATTCCCCTTTATTAATGTAACATCATGAGGTTTATATAATTTTCAATTTCTCAAAGTAGTACTCAATCCCCCTTTATATTTTTTTAAGATAATAAAATAAGAACATAAGATATTATCAAAAAATTACCTTCCATTACCTTAATATCCCCCAACATTGAATGTATGTTTAGTTCCTACACCTAGATTATCACCTATAAAAGAACCTGGAGTCTCCCCCCATTTTAAATAATATATCATTTTTATTATCTACCTTCGAAAACAAATGAAGATGAATGAAACAGTGAAAATAACCAGGAAATACATACATGGATTTTGGGGGATAATTCACTCTTAATAACACTATAAATTACAGGAACTCATCACTGGTTAGAGGATTTTTCCAAATATCCATGACTTTCTCCTTGGTTGGAATATATTCCAATGAAAGATTATTATGCTCTACCTTCTCCTTAATGATGTAGTACATGATGTCTAGAATATTGTGAAAAATTCAATTTAAAGTTGATTTCACTTATATTGTCACACTCAATCCCCGATGAGTGTGAAACATCAACAGTCATTCCCTAAAAATACAACTTCAATAATATCATTTGATTTTTGTCTTGTGATGCTTTAAAATACTCAGATGTTTTCAAGATAAGAGTGAATCGATTCTTTATCTTGGAGTTTCATGAAACACATCTTCCTCTTATGAATAAAGAACCTCCAAAAGTTTATTTTTTACCTCTCAAATTTCCTACCAAATATATATCAATATATATAATGATGTACCATTTTCATAACTCATTCTATAAAAAAGGGTTACATTTATTTAGTATTATATCCACTTTTCTTATGTATGACATGACTCTAGGTTGATTTGGAATCATGCAAAAAGTGTAACTACAAACATAATATATGATCTTGATGCTCTTAGATAAAGTTGGATGTCAATGAGCCTTTATAACTCTATTTTATTCAAACTCCTTACTTCTTCATCCAAGTAATACTTAATCCCATGTGTTATAGGGGTGGAAATCTCTTTTGACTTCTCCATTCCATACTTATTAAGTAAATCATGAGAATACTTATCTTGTTAGAGATATATAAAATCTATTATATTTAAAATATGTAGTCCAAAAAATAATTTCATATCACTATTCATTGGAATTTTTAAAGTCTGCTCAATAGGGTAGAATACTCCTTAGATGATTCCTCATTTCATCGTATAAAATTTATGTCATCGACATACATAATCGCAATGAGTGAGTTTATTTCAACTCCATTGACATAAATATTTGAATCCACCATTATTTTCTTGAGTTGCATTCTCTTTAAGATATTTTATATCTTTGAACGCCATGCTTGAGGTTCTTATTTGATACCATGAATTTATTTTTTCATCTTTCACACTTGAGAACCATAATTTTCATGGATAGGACATTCTATTTGTTTAATGTAGATCTCTTCCTCATGTTCATAATCATGGAAGTAATACATTACATCTATTTGGAAAACTTTTTTGTTCCATTGAGAATAAAATGAATGAATTATTTGAATTAATTAAATCTTTGAAACTATAAGTAAATTTCATCAAAATAAATACCCTCAATATTAGAGTATCCTAGGAAAAAAGTTTATCTTTGTTCTATGCTACTTTGCTTTTATCATTAATGTTATACTTAAAACCCCTTTTTTCCTTATCACATTTTTTTCTTTGGGATGTGGAACCAATTCCCATGTTTTATTCTTCTTAATTCGGATCATCTATTATTCCATCACTAAAATCCAGTTATTGCGTTACAAATCCACATCCATAACCTTTTTCTATCCATTGAAAGAAACCTAGTGTGATTAATAATTCTCATTATTCTTTATTTTTTACCCTTTTGATGATTTTAATAAGAATGATTTTATGGTTAATATGTCTTCTAAGACTATGGGGATTATAACTTTTTTTATCCACACATTCCTAATTGTGATGATTGTTAGAATCATTAAAAATTTATAACATATTAATTTTGTAATCACCACCCATTCAATATAATCATTCAATATTTCGATATCCGTATGTTACACTCATTCATATATAACATCACCTCATTCCCATTATTTTAAATTTGATAAATTCTAAGGATATTTCACTTAACCCATCGATATAGAGAACATTACTAGATTTATTCTTACCAACCTCGTTGTATCTAACACCTCACTCATGGAGTAATTTCTCATTCTTGAAAGTGATTACACCTCCATAATACCATTGTATGACTTTTCAAGGATTTTTTTTCCAGTCATGTGTGACAAGAAACCCTTATCAAGTATCAATGTATTATCTCATTTCACAACCTTTTAGGACACCTCAACCACTATTTAATGGTCAATATTGTAAACTATATTAAAATATTTGTAATCTTTTTTACTTTATGTTCTTGGATTTCATGGTAGGAAACATAAATAGCGGTGTATCTAGGTTGATCACATCTTCCACGTGTTTTTTCAGGAGAAAAAAAGTGTTGTTAAAATTTACCTTCTCTTTTAGATGTTTTGATATCTATCTTGTAGGAATTTCAGGTTTAATTCCCCTAAAAGAAATGCCTCTATTATATTGAGGGAGTGAGTGATTAGGCCAGAACCCATAGGATTTATTCTCATACACTCCAAAACATAAACATATTCCCTCAAATAGAATTATCCTTGAATAAAAAAATGTATCCTAAAAAATATTTTCACTTCTAGTATAATTTATACTTATATTTTTCATTTTCCTCATTATTGGAAGCCTTATCCTTTCCTTTTACCTTCCCTTACTCTTGGTCTCGACAACCTTATCTCATCAAACATCTTTTCCTTTGGATTTTTTAGTACCATCATTGATTCTAGAATATTTTGTATCTTACTTAGGTGAGGAAGTCATAATATTCTTTCCTTTGTTACTCCTAAAACTATATGAATCTTAATAACAAGTGTCTTAAATAAATTTTCTATGAATCATGGAATAATCAATGTGATTCCCAGTTGCATTAACATCCTTTAATCTATTTTGGAGCTCTCACTAACCTTATTTATCATGTTTTTGAACTCCATATATTTTTATTTTACAAAGTAATTTTTAGCCTTTATCATATTTTCCTCAAAATACCTCATTTCCTCATTATTTACCATTATATTTTTAATTATAATCTCAATAATTTTGTCTCTAACTTTAAGAATTTCATTGATATATCTCTTATTTTGTTTCAACTCAATTTATATATCTACAATTTATTTATCCTTTAAACTGGTAACAGATATTCTTAATGAACCATTCTGTATATTTAATGACATTTTCTTTATTTCTTGTCTACTATTTCCATTCAAGAATAGAATGAAATCCACTCTTAATTACAACTGATTTGGTGTATCCTCATCAGTTCTTTCTTCTTTAGTTATCCCATATTATTCTTTACTCAAGGGATCCTTAGGGAGATTTTTCTGGAAATCAAGTCTTTTTTCCTTCACCCTTAGAGTATTCTTATTCTCTTTCCATTTCCTTATCCCAATATGTGACTTAATGTTTTTTCAAAAAATATTTTCTTCATTTTTTTTCATTGTATTATCCATATAATTTTATAAAACTACTTCTACTGCATTTACAAACCATCTTTATTATCCCTGATAATCATTTGGGTTGATGATATTTCTCCTCATCTTATTTATTCTCATTGAAACCTAAAAAAAGGTGACCAATATTTCCACAATTTAAGAAATAAATGGAATATTTCCCCAATATTTACTTTTTACTGACTGCATATGTTTTTAGAATAATGAGGTAGATTCTTCAAAGTCTATGGAATCATCTTCAACATTAGTTTCTTCCTCGTGAGACTAATTTTCCTTATCATGAATTGAGTCTTTTTTTTATTTTTAGATCTATCTTTTTCTTCCTATTCCCTTTAAGGATAGCCCCCCTTTTCTCTTATAAGTGATAAAAACATTATTTTTTTGGTGTTACACATGTCCAAGTCTTGATCCTTAAGGGATAAAATATTTTTTTCTAATTTATTCGTGAGGACTCTCTTTAGTTACTTCATTATGGGATAAGATTCAAGATTTTCACCATATATTTGAATCAAGGACACTTTTATGTTTACTCAATAAAAAAATAAATCCACTAATTTTTATTATCCGATTTAAATATCTTCAAGATGTTCTTTTTAGTTTTGAATAATCATTATACCGTCTTCTATCCTATTTGGATATCATATTTCTTTCTCTAGATTCTTTTGTATCTATTAATTATCATAACTCATTTCAACTCATTCTCTGAGAGTGATGAGAGTAATTTATTACATACTCTACTATCTTCAATGATATTCTTTTGTCAAGAAAAGTTTAATCCATCCAATTTGTGGAATGATTAATACCATTCATGGTAATGTCATGAATGTACATGAAGAATGATAAAATATATAGAACCATACCCTCTCCCTCTATATATAGAATATATTTTCATAGAAAATAGTAACACCCTTATTTTTTATAGTATTCCATGACTCTGTGGATATCATCAATCAAAGATATAAAAAATAGTGATAAACTAAAATATTTGGGAATCTTCCCTAGAGACATTGATAAAAAAATTAACTAAAATCAATTTAGTGAAAATAGATTTTAAATCATTGAAAATGATCATCAAGAAAAATTATTATGATACTACTTGTTAGGTCCATGGGAGAGTATACCACCACTAATGAGGGTTGGGGGTGAATCGGTGGTGACCAAAAACAAAAACTCTCACTTTTTGGTAATGATATTCCCTATCACTAGTTATTACTAAATAATCTTAATGATGATGATGTTATGATGAGAGGATTAGTAAGAAAAAAATGGAAAAGGGGTTTTAATAAAGTTCACTCAACCTTATTAACAGGTGTCTATTCATGGTGTGCAATAGTTGTGATATTTCTACCAAAAATTATAATTTATCATCAAAGGAACAAGGAAATTGGAAAGAGGTTTATATTAACATATGATTAAAAGATTAATAATGTGTATTAATATGTTGAATAATCTATACTTCACATACCTCACATTCCTTTAGAATGTGGACTTGGTGTGCACCCTTTTTCTTCTCCTCAAAAGATTATTGAACCCACATTGGAATTCTAATGTAATAGATGGATCTCTATTAGTTTCATCACACAAACATATTTATTGTTAGTTTTTCTATGTATTTTTAGTGATCTAATGTGTTGAAGAATGACTTCCCTTCATGCAACATGATCCTAAAAACTGAAAAATATATAATACTAAATCTCATTGAACATGTAGTATCTCAATATATCTTTGATTAGATTCATAGTGTGGACCATTATTTATATAATGACACCTTCTATATTTCTGAAACCAAATATTTTCTAATATTCTCTAGTCAAAATCGTTCCAACGTGGTGCTTTCATGGAGGTGTGGTATTCTTCAATTACCATATATTGTAGTGTTCTTTACTAGTTTATGACACAACATATTGTTAACCTCCAAAAAAACATGAAGATTAATTATATTAGGGTGATTTAGATAATGTATTAATCTTCTACATAAAACATTATGAATAATTATGGCATAATAATCTATACTATAACACAATTCATCTCATGTTAGGTGAACTTATTCCTCAAGCCAGATTAAGTCTACAACACAACCCTCATGTAATGTTAACTCATTACTCTAATGATCATCACCACAACACAACCTACCTGATTGCGAAATGATATGTGTCATGTGATATTAATCCATTTCTATATAGGAATAATTTAGGGTTACTGCCTTCTCATTTCAATTAATGTCTTCCATACATGGGATTAACTCAGATGATTATTGTGCGACTAGATCCTTCATGTCATGATTTGAAATCTATATTATAACTTCACTTCTTTAAAAACTATACATACCCACTAAAGAAAGTAATTTCAACTCATCAAGATCATTATTATACAAAAAAAATGAAAACATCAAAAAATCATGAATGAATTATTCTAAAGAAACAGGTCATAACATGAATTTAATATATGTGGTTTCTAAAAACATCACCATATGATAAAATGGTGATTGTGAGATAGCTCCATAACTTATTGAAATATTAATTCAATATTGAAAACATCTCAACTAATATTGACTCAAATACGCATTTTATCAACTCAAGATAATGAGGGTTCTGCAGGCTTCAATCTCCCAATGATCTCTTCAAAATAATTGGTCATCAAAGTATTGGAAAAACGATAAATAGTCCACTGCATTAAAAGTAGTCTCATTGGTCTAATAAGAAATCTTAAGGCCTAGTTAACATCATTTCCTTAAATTTCTAAATTAGTCCTCATGTGAATTCAAACCCCAAACTATACACTCAACCACTCTAATACCAGTTCAACATGAATTGTAAAACCAAGGTTCCACTTGGGATAGTATTAAGTTGAGTATGCCACCCCAAGACCACCTATAATAGTCCAGGGTGTAATACCCTCATATCTTAATATGTGATTACCGTTAAATAATTCAATGTTTTTGATAGGTTTCTCCACACATGATACCGAAATTAAATGAAACTATGATTTATTTAGATAAAATATAAATGCTTCAGTATGAATATGAAAACATATCCATTGAGTTATCAAGAATTAATAAGAGTAAAAAATTAATAAAATATATGTATTATGTAAATATAGTCTACTTTTAATATGAATAAAACTCAATTATTTTACCAAAAACGACTAATAAGATATTTTAATGTTTATAACTTTTTTCTAAAAGATTGAATTTTATGTAATATTAATTTATAATTCAAGAAAAATATGATTAATTGTAAATTATATTTTATATTAATAATTTGATAACACCAATTTATTTGGTAAATGATATAATAATAGTAAAAATTTACAAAAATAATTTTTTAATAAAAACAGTTTCTCATTATATTTTATGATTTTATTAAAAAACTGAATTGATAAATTTTGTATTTGAAATTAATTTTTTAATTCCAAATATAAAAATTGACTTAGTATGATTCTTTTATTTTTTATAAAAAAATAGTTTTTAGACGAAAAATACATTTTTCATGAAACTTGTATTTTTTATGGCTTCATCATTATATAAGAATGATCTATACGATTAAAAACCAATTTAAGTGATAAAATATAAATAAATGGAAAACATTATTCAATTTCAAATATTATTTGATCTTATTAATCATTTATCCGACATTTTTAGAACTAAATTATAATTTCATTTCAATAAAAAAATAAGTCTTCTATTTAAATAAAGTTTTTTCTTATCATTAAATCCTCATAAATTCTATTGATTATATAAAAAAATTATCATATTAAAATATTAATCTAAGATAATTTTATCTTATATATGAATTTAAAACTTAAAAACATTGTTTTTTATAAAAACAATTATTTCATGATTATGTGTGGTTATTATAAAATTAACATTTGACACATTTATAGATTCTGTTTGACAAAATTATATTCAAATTCAAAATAATAAGGATTAAATTATGTAAATGAGACAATCTTAATATTTTTCATTAAAATTAATTACTATGGTTAGAAATTAATTACCAGGGTAAAAATAAAATAGGTTAAAAGTTAAAAAGTATGAAAAAATGACCTAAAACACTCAAAATGTATAAAAAATATGTTTTCGTGGTGAGTTTCTACCCAAAATCATTTTCCATTATTATATTGAACATTTATTTGCCTTTTAAATTTGAATAGTATCCTTAAATTATTGAAAATATAAGTATTACTACCATAACTACTCTTCTTCTTACTTATAAAAGAGTAACAACCAAACTAATTCAAGAATCGCATATTCTTATAATTTAATATTGTAACTCTTCCAATTTTCCCCTTATAACCCTATATAATGTTAAAAATCTTTTTGTCACCATAAGTTATCTTAAGGACATAGTTTCCAAGGAGACTTATGGGGAAAATTAAAGTCCCCGACGTAAGCAATATCAAATACTTAGCATTTCTACATAATTATTTTCATTAAAATTTATTGTATCCACAAAAATATAATGATATTACTATAATGTATATACTAAAATGTTTCTAAATTATGCTTATTATCATTTTATATTCATCTATAATATCTATTAAGAAAAAATCAAAGTTTGTGCATACGTGCAGACTACCGCCACCACGAGTAACAAAATTTATTTCTCATTACCACCCATAATTGATTGTTTTTAGAATTTATTAATGAATAAAAATTGTGTTTAACATATATTAAGGTTAATTCATATAAAATTCTAGAACCTATTAAATATATGATCAAATAAATGATCATGGTTAAATCAATTGTTCAAAATAATCCTACTACGGGGTAAATATTTCATTCAAATTATGTAATAATTTCATATCCATTACTTATTAATATAATTACTTAATAATTATGACATATAAAACCAGAAAAAAACCTAAAAAATATAATTATTCTTTTTTATAATGATATTATAACTAAACCATCTCATAATCAACCATTAATCATGGAAGGTTCATGTTTGGGTCAATTTAACCATTTAAATAAACAATACTTCTCATTTATATCATGAATGAATATAAAAAATTAATATTATATAAATATAAAATTTCTTATTTCTTATTTTATATTTATATTAACATTTAACTTATTCATTAGGAAAATACTTTTCATTCATTAAGAAACATCAAAACATTTTCGTCGGTTATTTAATCTTCATGGTTTATAACCAAAAATACCATGGAATGAATTATTCCATTTATAACTATAATATAACATCTATTAAAGTACCTTAAAATATCTTGTAATGATGAACTTTGTTATAAGAGTGAATATCAACACCATTTTTTACAAAACTAGTTCAATGAATTAAACATTAATTACACCCAGTGTTGAGAATACATAAAAACATGATAATATATATATTTATAGGATAATTATAAATGAGAATTATAAATGGCTATAGTTATGAATAAGTTTATTGGTATTTTTTTAATAAACTTTACTTAATTATTTTGGATGTTTGGTTTAAGTGTACAATGAACTAGGACAGGGTAAGGGTTTTCATCTCAAATTCCTCTCTCTGAGATATGTTTTGTATTATGCACCTAATTTTATTTATGTTGTGTATATAAAGAATATTTTATATATCATATCATGAATTATCTTTTAATAATGGTTTTTTAATTTTTAATTAATTGGACCTCTCTTTCATGGGGTTTTGATTAAAATGTTACTGAAGTCATAAGAGTTTTCTTGGTCTAAATTCTAATTATTTGAGGCATGTTATTAAAAATATTTTTTTAAAAGTCTATTCAATACCAATGTATATATTTTTAGAATAATGTAAATATATCATGGGATTTTCAATAAAAATAATTTTCCCTTATTCAAGTTCATATTTATATAATGGCTTCCCTAGTATTAAAGATTTTTTGTTACTCAAATCCCATTTTTTGGGTTATAATATTTTATCTTGAACATAGTTCTTCCATGATAGGGTTCTACAAACCTAATATTTTTTGTTATTTTATAATCCCCTTTTGAAAGTTAATTTTTAATATAGATAAGTTTTTATTAATCTAGCTATAATTCATATTTTCACCGAGGTATTTTTTAAAATATTAATAAGGGCTTTCCTTTTACTCTTATATGTTTTGTATTCCTCTACAAATATCCCTAATAAAAACCTTATGACATTTCAAGGACCTATTATTGAAGATTATTTTTTAAAATTAATGTTTTTAAAATAGCTTTCACTTCATCTTCTGAAAATGACTTTCATAAGTGACCTGTAATTTCTTCTTTTAAATCAATGTTAAATTTTTTTTCTAAAAGATCGTTAATATTTTCACTTCCATTTGATCTTTCATTTTCAAAAAAGATTTACCCTAATGGGGTTTATTTTTTATGATATATGATATAATATATATTTTTCTTTTGGGTGAATGAACTCATGGAACCGAACAATCCAATTTTAGATCCCTTCTTATGTGGTATCATTCAATCCTTGTTTTTCAGGGATGTATTTCATGAATTGTTTTTCAAGGATGTATTTCATCTATGTAAACATACTTATATATTTACTTTGTTAAAAAATGGTTATGAACTTTTAAAAAAATCCACCTTGTTTCTATAAATGGATTAATGTAATGTTATTTTATTATTTACTTAGTTGTATACAAATTTATCTATACGGTGTGAAAATCAAATTTTACATAATTCAGATTGGGTGTTGATCACCTAAAAATAATATTATTCTATTAACATTGGGAAAGGTATAGGTCTTCCATTTATTTTTATTCCAATATGGATGACTATTGGAAAGTTTACAATGTAATTTTTAACCACAATACTTTTTTCTCTATATAGTTTATGATCATGTTATCCCTTTTATTTTTATGGGAAAAATTATTGGAATTATTGATTATTATTTATTGTTAACAAAGTTGGATATTGTATTTGATTTCCATAATTATCACTATAGTTATATCCATGTTTTAATGAGAAATATTTCCTTAGGTAATGGTATTAAAGGTCTTGATGAATCTTTTTACGAATGCATTAGAATTAATTAGTTGATGGGTGGGGCCCCAGATTATATATCACCTCAATGCATAGATGTGTCTCATGAGATAAACATGTTTGGGTATTCGGTGTATTCATTCCCAATTATCCAAGATGTATGGAATGTGGTCTGGTTAAAAAATAAATGTCTTAGCGTAAGTCCTTGAGAATAGGACTTTATATATAGAAGTGTTCATTCCATCAGTATGAGGTCAGTATTATTGATATCCATGTTTTTTTATGGTCATGAATATATCATGTTCCCAGTTTAAAGCTAATTATGGATTCATTTTGTACACATATCCCTACATTATTTATTTTTCCATGTTTATCCCATTATTTCTAATTTTTTATATTTTCCCTTATCGAGTGTCTGATCTCGCCCATTCTTATGTATCCATTTCCCTAGGTTATGAATAAAAGTAGTACACATGAAATGTTTATAAGGATATCACTTGTGAAGTAATTAACAGTGGATGATTATGATTTATTAGTGATTAAAAAATTTTGTATATAGTAGAGAAAATATCATCTTGATACAAAGAACATGGATTTTGTTACTTTATGTTTTTCAGAATTCTATAAAGATACGAACCTGAAAAGATATTTGGAATGTAATATATGCTATAAATTTTTTTGATTTTTTAATTAAGGATGGTTATATACAGTCTCTTACATTTGGTATCAGAGTGTGTATGTATAGTATTTGTCTATGTGAAATTGGATTTGGGACAGCGGTTTCAGGCTGTTAGTGTTGTTTTAAAAGGAAATATTTACATAAATTTAGATATTATGAAGTTTTTTAGGTTAATTTGGGGGTTTATAAGTTAATATTGATCACAATTTTAAATTTATAGATAACCCTTTTGGATAATATATTATTTAATTATAATGAAATTATCCACATTTTATTTATGTATTAGGATGAAAGAACTATAGTGAAACCCTAAGAATAATTATATGTATAGGATGACAACATTATTTTTTGGTAAACTCTTGAGTAAGTGGTTTCCCTAGAAATTTAATATTTCTCTTGATACTGGTATGTATATGTTTTTCTAGAACAAATTTACTTAGGGTAATAACCATAAAGAGGGGATTTTGATTATTAAATAAACTGTGATGTAGTGCTTTTCAAAGTGACCTTATTGAAAACAGGGCTAATCACTACTGAGGGATATTCTTTGGTTATTTATGATTCTCCTTATGAACCCTTATGAGTGATTTTAAATATGTGTGGTTTAGAAAAATTAATAGGAAAATTACCATGGATAGATAAGGATTGTAAACAGAAAGTCATAGGTTGATCAAGAAGTATCATATGTTACAAAAAGGTGTCATAAGGGAAGAAATATTAAAATTTATTTTTTTATATTCATATTATTGATATTATCATAACCATTTTTGTTTTAGTATTTTTTTGAAACAAGATCATAAAAATGAAGCTGGGAAAGGTATGTACTTAGAAACCACTGTGTCTTATAACTGAATAAGCGAGAATAATTAATCGATTGAGAATCATATTCTTTGTCTATTAAGAAAAAAAATGTGAGTTTCCTAGTCTGACCAAAGGTAGTGATATTGATGTTATAATAACATTGAAACTCATAGATATTATCATTATTGATTGATATTTATTGATGATATTCTAATATATTTTAATAGTATGAAGATTATATGAAAAATATAAGGATTCTCCTTCAGTAGGTTTACATTAAATGTATGAAAAAAAATATTAAATGGTATAAATAACATTAAAAAGTAATTTTGTAGTAAATTTATATTTTTGGGGGAAATTATTGGAGAAGACATGATTGAGGTGTAGATAAATCTTAAGTTTAATATAAACATGATAGTGATATAACAAAAGTGTGGTTTGATTTAAAACATTTAAGTTAGATAATAATTGTTAACCTTGGAATTTCTAATTTATTCATGATATTTTTTATATGCCGATATTATTTTTGTGATTATGATTTATATTGAAAACTGGGTGTCCTTATGAACTAGTGGTAAATACTATTTGAGGGTCAAAGATATAGTGAATTTTTGGAGGAATATATAATCATGTTGTGGTTTAATGCCTTGAAGATTGAAATGGTTTTGGGAAATGTATGTTATTGTGAGTATATGATTAGGGTATATACATACTTGGGTATATGATTTTAGGAATGATTATTGTTTTGAGGAACAATAAGGTATATTTTGATACCATATATTTCAAGGACTATTGGTTTTAGAATATCTTAAGAAAGTTTATAGTAATTTGGTATCTCTATTTGAATGATGAGGTTAATAATTATGAGAAAAACCAACCCAAAGAAACCTTTTTTGAACCAAAAATGATAAATGTTAAAGTTGGATTGATATAGGTTGAATCTAATTTGATTTAAGTTGAGTTATAAGAAATATTGGCTAACATGATAATATTATAAAGAGAATATCTTGTGTTTAAATTTTCTTATGGATATTTATGATAATTATCTTATAATTATCATCAATCATATTAACTATTTTTGTTTTATTAATGGATATATCCTAAAGGAACCAAGTTTATAATGGATGTCATGGACAAAGAGAAAAATATCTCAATGAAAAACAAAACAGGATAAGGGTTGGAGTGAGAAATATCATGATTATGACAAACCGACTAGGAAAAATTATAATTAATAATGTGAAAATATTCGATACCCCAAACTCACCAAATAAGTAGAGGATGAAATATCATAGAAATTTGGGTGACCCAGATGATAAAGGAAAGATGATTCAAACTCCTTCATGTAAAAATGTGGGAAGAATCACCAAGGGAAACACATTCAATTTTATGAGTGGAAAATAAGTAAATAGAGAAAATAAGTGTTCATTTAACATGATGGATGAAAATATGTGTTTCTTAGTCGTACCGATGATAGTAAGGTTTCCAACACATTTGAAAATATATCATTAGTTATATCTCTATTTTAGGTACCCTTGAATAATTGTATTAGTAAATGATAATTAAAATTATGATGTTACAATTTATTTTGGGGGAATGTAACACCCTGAGATATTAATATATGATTAAAACTGAATAAGTCAATGTGTTTTATAGCCTTCTCCACATGCAACACTAAACATCAATGAGATCGTGACATATTTAGATAAAATATAAATGTTTAAGTACAAAAATTAAAACCTTACTATTGAATTATTATAAATGAACAAGAGTAGCCACTTTATGATAGATATATATATATATAATTAATACTACTTTAAATATATATGAAATTAAATTAGTTTACCAAAATGACTAATACAATCAATTATTGTTTAGAAAAGAATTTTTAGAGAAATTTTCCTTTTCATGCAATAGGAATTTCTATTTCAAGAAGTATATCATTAATGATAAATTATTCTTGATATTAATAACTAGTTAACACCAATTTAGTAGTTAAATTATATGAAATAAGAATAATACAAATTAATATTTACAATTTCATTTTCAAATAAAAATATGTTTTTTTATATTTTATAGATTTATTCAAAAATGGAATTCATAAATTTTTGAATTAAAAATTAATAAAATGAACTTAAATTTTTTATTCATACAATTGGAATTGACTTATTTTTATTTTTTTTTGTTTTTAAGAGAATGATTATAATTAGTCTAAAAATATAATTTTCACAAACATTGTAATTTTTACTAACTATAAATATATAATAATTGTCTATATGATTAAAATTCATTTTAAGAGATAAAATATGAACCTATGGATTAAAATTATGTATTTTAAATTATTATTTAGTATTATAAATCCTTTTCCCAAAATGTTTAGAAAAAATTTATAATGTTTGTTTAATACAAAATCTGTTTTTTTTTCTTCTCTTCAACACAAGTATTTTCAAGGGAGGATAAATTTCATCATTCATTGAAATAATAATAAATTAAATTGGTTTAAAAATAAAATAATTTATTCCACTAATATAAATATCGAAGATAATTTTATCTTAAATATAAATTTAAATCCTAAAAATATTTTTTTTCTAAATGTTGTTTTCATAGGATAAAGCGTGTTTATTATAAAATTAAAATTTTAAAATTTTAGATATTATATATGATAAAATGAACTTTAAAATATATATAAGAAGGATAAAATTTGGTAAAAGGGCCAGTATAAGTATTTTACATTAAAATTAATTAATATGGTTAGAATTTAATTAATATAGTAAATGTAATTAGGGTAAAGTTTTAAATGTTAAAATAAAAACCCCAAAACAAAAAATGTTTCCTGAAGAATGAGTTTTTGAAGTGAGTTTCAACCAAAACTTATTTTATTATACTCTTTTTTTCATTTTCCCCTTTTAAACATGAATATTAACCATACATTATTGAAAATGTATGGGTTATTCTTGAAATAACCCTTCTCCTCACTAACAAAGGAGTAAAATCTCCACCACTTCAACACATATACATCCAATAAATTTCCTATTAAAATTATACCAATTTGATCCTTATAACACTATCCCATTTTAAAAATATTTTTTCCCCACTAGTTATATAAGGCCATCATTTCCAAGGAAACTTCTAAGGAAAACTCAAGTCCTCGATGTGAGAATTATAAACTACATATATTTTGTCTTTAATTATATTATTGGAAATTTATTCTATAAATATAAATATAACTATATTATTATAATTTATATTTTTTAATATTATTTCATTAATTAAATTATCATTGTATATTAATCTATCTCGTCCATTAATAAAAAGTATATCATCATTCATTCGTACGTGTAGATTACCATCACAAAGAGAAATGAAATTCATTTTTCATCACCATAAATAATTGATGGTTCCCATAATGTTTTAATGATTAAAAATGTTTTTATGATATCATTATGGTTATTTTAATAAAAATTGTATAACCTATTAAACATATGATCAAATAAATGATCATTGTTAATTCAATCATTAAAAGAAAGTGTGATAGGGGAAATATTTTACTAAAATTATGTAATATTTTCATATCTATTACTTGTTATTTTTTATTTAATATTATGACATATCATAATAAAAAACAATAAATAATATCATCATGCTTATGATATAATTATTTTACAACTAAACTATCTTAAAATCATTTTTTAATCATAGTAGGTTCGTGATTGGATCGATTTAACCACCTAGTTGAACATTACTACGTATTTATATATTGAATGAACAAAAAAACTTATTTATAGGTATAATATTATATTAATATGTAAAAAATTATTTTCGATTCAATTATGGACATATAAACATTTATCTCTTTATTTTATAAAATACCTTACGTTCATCAAGATTCACTGAATGACGATCATCGTCAATTTCGTTTTCATGGGTTGCAACCAAAACTAACATGGAATGCATTATACCACTTATAAATATCATGTAACATCTATTTTAATACCTTAAATTATATTATAATAATTAAATTTTCTAAAATAATGAATACAAACACCATTTTTACAAAATTAGTTCATAATGATAAAGATCCCTTACACCCAGTATTGAAAATAGTTCAACATTTGAATATATATATATATATATAGGGTTATTATAAAGGATTATTATACATTATAATAGTAGTTAGTATTTTTATTGGGAATTTAATTGATTATAATAATTTAATTACAATGGATGTTTGGTGCAAGTGAAAAATATATCAGGACAACGTAAGGGTTTTTGTCTCAAATTACACTATTTAAGACATGTTTAGTATTATTCAACTAAATTAATTTATATGTTATAAATAATATTTATTTTAGATATCATATCATGAAAGAAATTTCAATCATGGTATTTTAAGTTTGATTCCAAGCCCTCTATTTCAAGAGGCTTTGGTTGAAGTGTTACTCAAGCCGCAAGAGTTTTATCTGTCTCAATTCTAATTCTTTGAGACTTATAACACATAATTTTTTCTTTTTATGATGTATTAACTTAACATGGATATGTTTTTATTAAAAAAAATTAATTTAATGGGATTTAATATCCAAATCATATAACCTTATTGAAGTGTCTATCGATACAGTGGTTTCCCTAGTAGTAATAATTTTAGGTAACTCTGATCCTCTTCTTTGAGCTATAATGTTTTATCTCAAACATTATTCTTAAATGATTGGGTTATCCCACACTAATATCATATGCTATTTTATAATACACTTTTGTAAAATTATGTTTTAATATAATGAATGTTTTATTACTATTTTTATAATGTGAGTTTTGAATAACGTATTTTTTTAAATATTAATATGAGTTTTTTCCTTTCACTTTCATATCTTTTGTCTTCCTCTCCACATTTCCCTATGGAAAATACTATTACATTTAAATGAACTATTATAAAATATTATTTTTGAAATTAATGGTTTTAAATTATTTTTCACTTCACCTCTTTAGAAATAGTTTTGGAATTTACCCATAACTTCATTATTTATGTCAATGATGAAAATGTTTTCTAAAGTATATTTTTTCACTTCTATTTTAAGTTTAGTTTTGAAAGGGATTAGTGCTAATAGGAGTTTGTTTCACTATTTATGATCTAATATATAGTTTTCTCTTTGGATAATGAACAAATGGAACCAAAAACCCAATTTTGGATCCCTTCTTAGGTATTATCATTTGAGAATTGTTTTTCATTAATGTTTTTTATCTATGCCAACATCCTTCTATGTTTAATTTGTTACACTAGGTTTATGTTCTTTTGAAACCATCCACCTTACTTCTATGGATAGATTATGATCATGTTATTCCAGTAGTAACTCTGCAATATACTCATTTCTCCGTATGGTGTGAACACCAAATTTTAAATAATTCATATTGGATTATGTTTAACTTGATATAATCTTATTTTATTATTATGGGGAAATTTATTGAAGTTTTTAATGTTTTTATTCCAAAATGGATGATTATTGGAATGTTGACTATGTGATTCCTGACCATTCAACTTTTTTTATATAAATTGGTCATGATCATGTTATCTCATTTATTGACATGAAGAAAAGTATTGGTATTCTTGATGATTATTGACTACTAACACATATTGAATATGTATTTGATTTCCTTATTTCTCATTATATGGATAAATAATTTTTATTGAGTAAGAGGTTCCTTAGGGAATTGTATGAAATTTATTGATGAATCTTGTAGTGAATGTATTGGACATAATCATGTGACAAGTGGGGCCTATAATTATATATCCCCTTGATGCATCAAAAGGTAAAATTAGACAAACATGTTTTGGTATTTGTTATATTCCTTCCCAATTCAACAAGATAGATGGATGAAATTATTAAATAGAAGTTAATGCCATGGAATAGCGCATTAATAATAAGTTTTTTATATGATTTTTTTTTGAATTCTATAAGTACGAGATTAGTATCATTGATATACATGTTTTTATTTAATTTAATTGATATAAAATCATCTCAGTTTCAAGTTGATTATGGATTCATGTTGTTTTTATATTCTTGTCCTAAGATTTATGTCATGTTTATGGTATGATTTCTTTATTTCTATGTTTTCCTTACTGATAATTTGATCTCAACCCTTCTTATGTTTCCATTTCCCCAGGTTATAACGAAAATTTTACTTGCCACATGTTTTAAAGGATATCATGTTGGAAAATATTTAAGGGAGATGTTTAGGATTCATTATAGAAGAAGTAGTTTTATATATAGTGGAAAATAATGTTTTCTTGATAAAAAGAACATTGGTTTTTTTTGTTTAAGTTTTTTCCTAAATCACTAAATATCTAAACTTGGAAAGGTCTAAAAAACATAAGAGTTAAAATATTAATTTTTTATTTCTTAATTGAGGATCATTATATCTAGGATTTTATAGATGATATCAATGTGAGTATGTAAATTCTACGCCTATGAGCACTGGATCATGGAGTTCAGGTTTGGGTTATCACATTGAGATTTGTAACTAGAATCATGAAGGAATATCACATAATATGGGAGTCCTGATCCTATATAAACCTAAAATATACACATATATCTAATATAAAAATAACCATCAACCCCATTTGTATAAATATAAACAACTAAACTATATACAATTCTTGCATGAGACAATATATGGTAAATAAATAACCACATAGGTAAAAAACCATAAAAAATATACATCTAAAAAGGTCCCTAGACCTGATGAACATGAAACCAGAGTTAGATCCTCCTCAATAAAAGGAATCTTAGATCAGTCATCAACTAAAATTATCACTACCACCAATAAGAACCACCACGCACCACCAAGAATTGCTAACAATCAGCTCCAAACAAGCCGCACTAACTCCATATCCACCTAGAAACATATTAACTATAAATAACCAACATATACATAACATGTGTGTGCATTAAAAAATGTGATTATAACCATATTGGGTAGGATACCCCAAAATCACAAAGGAATGAAAAATAAACAAGTAGGTTCAATCATTATAACAAGAAAGTAACCACAGTAAAGAATAAATCAATATATGATCTATAAATAGAATTATATGGTATACATAGAAGTCCCAATAATATCAGCTTCAATATATAAAGGTTTATATAAGATAAGAAACTTGGGACTCGTAGAGTTCCAAAATGATCTCTATGTATGAAGTTGATGGCTTAGCTATAAGTCGTATCCCGAAGGCAACCAAGGGGTGCTTGAGGAGTCATAAGGCTCAAACTATTTGAACTTCCTTACTATTATAACTTCTGTATTTCCATTCAAAAACTATAAAATGGGAACCTACTCCTTTATTAAGTATCCATGTCATTCAAGGGAGTACCACACCTTACCACTAACTATTACCATGTCACCATTCTAGAAACATTCTAGGGAACCAACACATATCTAGTAAATAGTTTTAAGTAAAGGGAGTTAAAAATCCTACTATCAAATAACCCATTTATGATAAAACCCACATAAATTTTTTGAAATTGTATTGGGGGCCCCATACTGTAACACCCGGATGCTTTTATGAAATATTTTCTTCAAATAATTTTTATTATTCAATAGCTTCCAATGCACATAATCGTGAGATTAAAGAAACTGTGAGACACCATTAGTATAAAATGACCATTATAACCTATCCATTAATTTTTTATGAATAAATACAAAAAACTTATGGAAACTTATGTATTGTCCATAAATTATTTATATAAAATATAAACCAATTAAATATAAATGAAATAATTGTATTTTTGTATTAATAAATAAAGTTAATTACAATTAGTAAATTAAATTAATGGAAAATATATGTTTTATATTTGATAAAATATTTCATATATTCATACAATACATATTTTAGTCATATAATATGAATAGCCCATATTTTATGTATAAAAAACCTATATTTTTTAAAAGGATAAGTTTAACGCCTTTTAATGGAGAACCCATTTTAAATTAAACTTTTTACACATTAATAAATTTTATATGAAAACATAAAAATCTTATTTGGAATCAGGATATAAAAATTCACTTTGGATGAATTTTTAATACTTTTCAGATAACTTCATAGTTTTTATGAATAGTAAAAATATACAAATTTTTAATTGAAAAAATATTTTTTCATAAAAACAAATAGGCGATTAAGTTATATTATTGAACAGTTTTAAAGTATAAATATATTATATATTTATGATTTATTTTAGTTTAGGTCATTGGAATTAATTTTACATTGAATTCAGATGTAAAAACATTTCAATCTTTTGTAATGTTTTAACTTTTAATACCCGTTTTTTCATTCCGAAAAAAAGATTAATTTTAAATTAATTATTGGAACATTTTTGTATTTAATTATGAGAAATGGATTCCATATTTTTAATTATTAGGTCCAAATTATGTAAAAAGTTTTCTTTTATTTTTTGGCATTATGAATAGTAACTTCGGTAAAAAAATACGGTAAACGGGTAAATCATGTAATTAAGTGTAAATATAATATTATAAAATTACACTAAAACTTTTAATAATATCATTATATGGGTGCGTTTAAACCTAAATCACACTTTGGTCAAATGGTATATTTCGGAAGCCACTTGGATGAGACTACAACATTTAATTTATTTTATTTAATGAAGAGTTAAATATGTCTTACTCAATTTTTAATAACTGTATCATTTTTAATATAAGGTTATGCAGAAGATAGATTCAAATATAAATACTCATTTTAAAGATAATTTTTCTATTTATCATGATAATTTATTTGAAATTTTGAAGAAATAAATAATTCCCATAAAGTCTTATACGTTGATGTTGCAGAAATTAATTAATTGATAAGAAATTGATAAAATAAAATTTATTAAAATGATAATAAAAAATAAATGACCCAAACACTTTAAAAAAATATTATTTTTCAAGTATATAATTACCATAATAATTTAAGGGTCAATTTATTAACCATTTTGATCCATATTGAAATGATTATGACACTTATAATATTTAATTTAAAGTGATTTTAATGTTTTTGCATTCACGTTTTAATACATATAACATTTTTAATATAGGAATTTATTGAAGGTATATTAGACTATAAATATTCCAATGAAATATATAAGATATATATTCATTTTAATGTTTTATTTTTAATTTTTATTCAATAAATAAGTATATTAAATAATTACACAAAAGTGATGTAGGAATTATTTTATTAATTGAGATCACATATAAATGTTACTAGATATATTAAAATAAATATAATTTGGGATAATTAATATATAAAATGATTTTTGTAGAATACATTGACCAATTATTAATATAATAAAAGATTTGGTTCTAAGCTAACTTGTTATATTTATATTTTTAATAATTAATTAATTATATAGTGTCAAAAATTTCACTATTGATTGTTTATAAAAATAATTTATTATTAAAATATTTTAAAATCATAAAAAATTTAAAATACATATAATAATTATGATATGGTTGGAAATGTTCTTAATTATTCATATATGGTCCAATTTAAATCAAATATGTAAATATTTTAGCCTTTTAATATTTTAATATTTGTTGCCTTAGTTAAAATTAAATGGAATAACTAATTGTTAATTAAAATGATAGGTTTAAACTGATAGAAAAACATGTATAAAATTTATTGGTTCATGATATTAAAACTTTATCTCATCTGGTCTTCTAAACTATGACATTTTGGATTGTTTTTTATGGGTTTTGATTTTATTATAAATTAAAATTTTTTGGGATTCCAAAAGTGCCACTAACCTCATTTATAAAAGGGCACATACTACCTCACTTATTTACTTTAATTTAAGACTTAAATCTTGGAAATCCATTGAGAATTTCCATTCCCAACTTCCCTATTCAAATTCTATAGGTTTTGGTCTTCTCCAATGACTAGAACTCGTGCTTTAAGAGGAGATCTAGAGGACACTCATCGAAGAATAGGTAATCTCATCTACTGATTCTTTAAAATTTATTTATTCTTATACTTACTCTTAATGAGTTATGTTCTTTGTAAGGTAATAAACATAGTATCAATTATATTCTGACATGTTATTATGATTATGGAACAACCATATTCCACCTTTTATCCATCCTATGAAAAATGAAATCACTACGTGTGTGTACGTACGGCTTGTCATCTCCACGTCATGGAGTAATATTTTTTTCACCACCAACATACTTGGATGGATATAATGATGGAAATAATAACTAAATATGATTATTATAACATTATATGGATTCTATAACAAAATATATATCATCTAATTCCATACAATTTCACAATTTTGGTAATCATATCTTCGCTCATGCGTATGTACGACCTACCATCTCCATGATAAAATGTGATTCATTATACATGATATCCATAAAATTATGATAATATAAATTTATATAATTAATAAATATGAAAAATATTATATTAATATAATTTTGGAAATGATATAACTATAACCTAAAAATGAGAACAAGAACTTATTCGACAAAACATGCATAAGAAAATAAAGTAGTTAATTCCTAAAAACGAGTAATAATGAGATGTTATTAGAAAATAGATGATAATATGATCATACATGATATATCATAAATGAATATCATTCTATAATAATTCAATTCCATTAATTAAATCACTATAAAGGAGGTTCATATTCATAGAAAGGATATCAGACCTAAGGTAAGGGATAATTTCATAGAATCATTATTATTCGATATTATTTATATGTATGTATTTACTGGGGTGTGTTTATCATACATTTTCATGTTTCCTAAATATTTATTCCAAAATATTATTTCTATTATTCTAAAATTTTTGAAATTCAATTTTACCCATTACTGAAATTTTATTAAACATTATGAAAGGAATCTTTTTTCATTTTCGATATGAGGTATTTTTGACTTATCTAATGAAAGTATGAGTAGAATGTTTCATTTTAACTTATATCACATGAATGGATTTTTAAATTTTCATGAAACTATATTTACATGAAATTACTTTACCATATTTCAAGGTTATTTTCCAAAATATCTTTTATTTCAAAATTTTATGGAATTTTGAGAAAAGAAAACATTTTTGAAGAAGAAAGAATATTTTACTCAAGATTTAATTTCAAGTGTTATATCAAAATTATTTTCCATCTGAGGTGGAATTTTTTAATATGGATATATTTCAAGTATACCATGACTAATATTCCTATGGTTTTAATATCTTTATTCAAGAATTCTATTTATGAAATCCATTTTTTTTTCATTGATTTTGTTATAATGGAATGGTGTTTAAGAAAACCATTTTATTCCTTGGGGTATGCTATGATAAATGATTTATGTTTTTGTGGAACATCTAATAATGATTTCATTATGAGATGGGTGAGATGTATATATACCTCATATTCCCTAGGTCAATATTTATATCTCATTAGATAGACAAGGATGTTATGGTAAATGATCTCGGTTCAATAATAAATGTATTGATTGAGAAGTGAACCCGGATCAGTAATACAGGGTTGGAATGACGATTGAACTCGGTTTCGTAATGGACTTTGTATTCTATGATGGTCTTGGAAATTATCCTTGAATAATATGAATTTATTTTTTATACTTATATGTATCACACAAATTCCATGTCTTATGTTATGAATTTTTTGAATATGTTATGACTTCGGGGAATATGTTCATTAATTCTTTATGAACTTTTGTGTTTTATCCCATGACCTGATATCATGAACTTTCATATGAAAGATTATATTTTCAAGTTTTATATTTATATATCTTATGATTATGATATGATTTATATCTCCCTGGTTTCACCTTCTTGATCATTTAATCTCACCCTTTCTTACATTTCCTTTCCACAGGTTATTAAGAACGGTATTAAGTAAGATATGTCAAAAAGGGGTCTAGTTATGAAGGAATAAGCATGAGAAAATGTAGATGTCTTATGAATTAGTTGTTTATGTTTCCTAGTTCCTAAATACACTAAACCTATACGTTATTGGAATGGTTTTTACAAGTTTTTTAGTGAATATTATTTAATTTTGAAGTAATATATATGTATATAGTTAACCTTCAGAAAATAGATTGAGAAAGCCTTAGTAATAACCCTAAGGATATTTATAAGTATGGGTTACAATCCTTATAATTTAGAAATGATCATAAATAACCTAATATAAAACCTAATGTTTCCTAAATAGAAATTTTATTCTTGATTTTATCGTTTTCCCATTATGATTACTGTTTCTCACACTATGCTTCTTGGTTTTATTCAATGGAAGTAACTCAAAGGAACCACATTAATGCTAAATTTGTGGGTTATTTCAATGATTTTCTTCCTAAGCAACCAAATGTCATGGGATATGGATAGAAAAATCTTGTCGCTATGCTCACATAAATTTTTCAATTTATGAATCATGCATGACTTCCAAATGAGAAAAGTAGGGAACATTGTTTTATTGATTCTTTCAGGAGGAAGTGTCCACCTATTTTCAGTGGGTCTTCTAATCCACCAATAGTTGAACAATGGATTAGTACAAATTAAAATATATTTTCAATTCTCCAATGTTCAGATCATGATAAGGTCATCTTGGCAGTCTATCATTTGGAAGGTGAAGTTGATCAATGGTAGAAAATTATCCAGAATATGAGACAAAGATATGAAATTGAATCTATGGAATGGAAAGAGTTCAAGAAATTATTTTTCAACAAGTACATTCCTCATATTCTTAGAACAAAATTATGGAGAAGGATTCCGTTGATCTTAAAAAAAAGGATGACGAATCTGTTGGTACCTGTGAAGAAAAATTTACAATACTTGCAAGGTATACTTATTGAATTATTATCCAAGCTAAGAGTAAAATTGATTTATTCATTAGTGTCTTAAAACAAATTCTCTAATGGGAATTCTCCATAATGGACTTCAATAGGTTTGATGAAATCCTTCTATGATCTCTCAAGGATGAGATGGAGATTGGAGTAACACATTAGTCTTATGGGTTTGATAAGAAGGGAAAATGGAATTAAAACAAAAATATTAAGACCACATTCAAAAGAAGATGAGTTTTTCCTTGTTCTCAAAGTGTGGGAAGAAACATAGTAAAAATGTTTTTTAAAGGGAAAAAACATGTTTTAATTGTGGGATAGAAGGTCATCGGGAAGTTGAATGCTGAAGTGATAGGAAAATATGTATAATGATGATAATATAGAAAATGCTACATTGAATGCACCTCCCACACTTCAATGTTACAAGTTTAAGGAAATTGGTAATTTTTCCAACCAATTCCCTAATCCAAGGGTTATCAAGGATGATTGACGGCAGTAAAAACATAAGTCAAAAGGTAAGGGAGAGTCACATGCGATCACTATCGACGATATAGAGTATGATCATGATGTGGTGAAAGGTACACTTAGAATCCAATATAAAGTAGAAAATATTTTATTTGATTATGGATCCACCAAATATCTTATTTCTAAATAACTTTCTAAGGGTATTTCCATAGTACCTCAATAGTTATATGTTGAATTTGTTTTGACAACTCTTAATGGCACAACGTTCACCTAAAAATTTTATAATTCTTCTCTAGTTGAATTTCTTGGGAAATTGATTCTTGAAAATATTTTAATCCTTCATTTAGAGGAATTTGATGTGATTCATGGCATGGATTGGCTTTATTAATATGGATCTCATATAAATTTTCAAGGAATTGAATTCACGTTTCACATTTTTGATCAATCTAAGATCATCTATCGATGAATGGATAGATATGACCTTCTAGTGGAAATTTATTCTATATTATATGTCTTGGTTTTTGTAAATTAAGCTAATATATCGAAAATGGTTAGGGATAAACTCACCATTAAGAACACACCTATTGTATGGGAGTTTTTTGATGTCTTTCAAGATGAATTTCCAGGTATTCCATTGAATTGTGAATTTTATTTTTCAATATAACTCATTCAAAGTATTATGACTACTTCAAAAAAACCTTATAGAATGGATGAAATTGAGTTACAGGAATTTCATAAGAAACTCCAAGAGAATATTAAAAAGAGATTAATATGACCTAGTGTGTCACCTTGGTGTGCATCTATTCTGTTTTTTAATAAGAAAGATGGATCAATGAGATTCTACATTGATTATCGAGACCTTACCAAGATTAATTTCAAGAAAAAATATCCTCAACATCACATTGATTATTTATTCGACCATATATGTAGATCTTAGTATTGTTCTAAGATTGACATTCATTCGGGATATCATCAATTAAGGTTCAAGAAAGCGGATATACCAAAAATGGAATTATATACAAGGTATGGATACTAAAAATTTATATTGATTCCATTTGGCATAAAAAATTGCCTTTCTATCTTCATGGATCTAACAAATAGAGTCTTTAGAGACTATCTTGATCAGTTTTTGGTAGTCTTTATATATGATATTCTTGTATATTTGAAGTTAAAGAAAGAACATGAGGATCACATGAAAATTTTACTAAAGTCCATGAGAAAGGAGGAGATTTATGAAAAATTTACCAAGTGTGTATTTCTGATTCATAAATTTTCAATTTTGCGTCACATAATCTCAAGAGAAGAGATATATGTGGATCCAGAAAAAATAGATGTTATTAAACATTTTCCTAGACCAACAATGGTAACTGAGATCCAAAATTTTCTTGGTTTGGATGGATATTATCAATTTTTGTGAAAGCTTTTTCTTGTATATTTAATCCACTCACCATGTTGACTCAAAAATGAGTTATGTTCATGTGGATGGAGGAATGTGAAGATAATTTTAAAGAGATAAAAAGAAGGTTATACAATGAACCTATTACCACACTAAATTTTAGTAGAGAAAGGTTTGTGATCTATAGTGATACATCCAATAAGGGGTTGGGATGTTTTCTCATGAAAAATGATATAGTGATAGCATATTCCTCTTGAAAATTGAAAATCCACAAGCAAAATTACTCAACTCATGATTTGGATTTAGTTGTTTTAATCTTTGTATTAAAAATATGGAGGCATCATCTTTATGGTGAAAGGTATGATATTTATACTAATCATAAAATTTTAATGTATATTCTCACACAAAAAGATCTGAATATTAACCAAAGAAGATAGTTGAAGTTAATTAATGATTATGACTACTCAATACATTACCACCCTGGGAAATCAAACAATGTTGAAGATTCTTTGAGTGGAAAGGACCATGCTAGCTTATCCACACTGAGGATCACAAAAGATCCAATATTTATGGATTTTTGAAGGATGGATCTTGAAATTTTTAAGGGGAAAAATATTATCATTATCAAATGAATGTTTAAACATATATACAAGTAAATATTAAGGAGGTGCAGAAGGAAGATGCAGAGCTACAATAAAAGGTGAGAAATGCTCTTTAATTCAACCTTAATTGTGATGAAATAATAAGGTTTAGAAACCATGTTTTATTCTTCCTATATTATAATTAAATAATGAGCTATTGGATGAGGATCATAGTTATTCATTCTCTATTCATCATGGAAGCACAAAACATACAAGGACCTGAAAGAGTATTTCTGGTGGGATGGCATCAAAATATTTTGTGCTAAATATATCTCTAGGTGATTTGTTTGTCAACAAGTTAAGGTTGAGAGACAGATGTCTAAGGGGATGTTACAACAATTACCCATACTAGAATGGAAATGGTAAAACATCACTATGGACTTTGTCATCAGACTTCCCAAAACATCTAAAGGGAATAATGCTCTATGGGTTATATTTAATCACCTTATAATGTCAACAAAATTCATTTCTATTAGAGAGAATTTTTTCTTGATCATATTTTAATGATATATATTAAGGAAGTGGTAAGATTATATGTAGTACCACTTTCCATTATATCTGGTCGGGATCTGAGGTTTTCCTTGATGTTCTGGAAAAGACTTCTACATGATTTGGATACAGAGTTATGTTTTAGTACTACTTGTCATCCTCAGATAGACGATCAGTCTGAGAGGAAAATTTAAGCTCAAGAATACAAGTTGACAGCTTTGTCTATGTATTTCAATGGTGATTGGGAACAACACCTACCTTAGTAGAAGTATCTTACAACAATAGATTTCACTCCAGTATTTGGATAGCTCCATAGGAAGACCACTATGGAATGAAGTGAATAAATCCAACCTTTTGGGATGAATTTAGGGAACGAAAGCTATTAGGACCTGATCTTGTTGATGAAATGGAAGACAATGTTAGATCTATTCAACAAAACATAAGAGCAGCTCAGAGTCAAACAAAACGTTATGCTGACAACCGATGAAAAGACCTAGAGTTTGAAGTTGGTGACAAGGTGTTTCTATGAATATCTACCTGGAAGGGAGTAATGAGATTTGGAAAGTATGGAAAGTTTATCCATATGTATATTAGTCCTTTTGAAATTTTTGATCTTGTTGAGAAGGTAGCTTATAGATTTGAACTTCCACCGAATCTCTCTCAAGTTCATTATGTGTTCTATGTATATCTCCTGAGAATGTATATACCAGATTTTTCACATATACTAAACTCTGAATTCATACTTCTTGAGAAAAATATTTCTTATGAATAAAAAATTATAGAGATTCTAGAACATAGTGAAAAAAATTCTACAAAATAATACCACTCGCTTGGTTAATGTTTTATGGAGGAAGCACCAATTTAAGGAAGCTATGTGGGAACATTAGGATTTTATGAGTCATAGTTATCCTTATCTGTTTAAATCCAAGTAATGAATTTTGAGGGAAAGATTTAGTTTTAGGGAGTATAATGTAACACCCTGATGTTTTTATGAAATATTTTATTTAAATAATTTTAATTCTTCAATAACTTTCATTTCATGAAATCATGTGTTTAAACGAACTAAGAGATACCATTAGTATAAAATGACCATTATAACCCATCCATCATTTTATAAAAAATAAATATAACTAATTTAAGAAAATTTATAGTGAATTCATCAGCTACAAATTATTTATAAAAAATATAAACCAATTAAATGTAAACAAAATATTTTTATTTTTTGTATTAATGAATTAAGTTAATAATAATTTGTAAATGAAATTAATGAAATATATATTTTATATATTTTATAAAATATTTTTTTATTAATCCAATAGATATTTTAGTCATAGGATATAAATAAACCATATTTTATATATAAAACCCTATATTTTTCAAAAGGGTAATTTTATCGCCTTTTAAATTAGAACCCATTTTAGATAAAAATTTTGACACATTAATAATTTTAAACTGACAACATAAACTTATTCTTTGGAATTAGGATATAAAAATTTACTTTGGATTAATTTTTGTTACTTTTTCTACAACATTTAAGTTTTGATGAATAGTAAAAATATATTTAATTTTAATCGAAAACAACTTTTTCATCAATATATTTTATATGATTAAATTATATTATTTAATTTTTTAAAATTATAAATATATTATATTTTAAGAGTAATTATAATTTAGGTTATTGACATTAATTTAACATTTAATTCAGATGTAAAAACATTTCAATCTTTTGCAATGTTTAATCTTTTAAAACTTGTTTTCTCATTCCAACAACAAGATTAATTTTAAATTAATTACTGAAGCTTTTGTGTTATGAATTTTTAAAAATGTATTCCATATTTTGAATTAGTAGGTCCAAATTTTCTACATATTTTACTTTTATTTTTTTCCATTATGAATAGTAACTTCAGTAGTTTTTATTGATAGGGTAAAAGGGTAAATCGAGTAATTAATGGTAAAAAATAATAATATAAAATTACCCAAAAACTTGTAATAATATCATTGTATGGGTGTGTTTCTACATAAATCATCCTTGGATCTAAATGGTATCTTTTGGAAGCCACTTGGATGAGATTAGGACATTTAATTTATTTTATTTAATGAAAATTAAAATGTTTCTTACTCAAATTTTAATAACTATCATTTTTAAAATATTTTTTTAAGAAAATATATTAGTCTATAAACACTCATTTTAAATCTATTTTTTTATTTATCATTGTAATTTATTTATACTTTTTAGGAAATAAATATTTAACTTAATGTCTTATACATTGATGATGGATAAATTATTTAATTGACGAGAAATCAATAAAATAATTTTTATTGGAATGATAATAACCATTAAAAACCCTCAAAACATGACCAAATATTTTTTCTTCGGTATATCTTAACCGTAATCATCCCAGTGTTGAGTTATTGACCATTTGGATCAATACAGAAAAGATTATGAAACTTATAATATTTTATTTAAAGTGATGTTAAAGTTTTCACATTCATGTTTTAATACATATAACATTTTTAATGTGGGATTTTCCAAAATGTATATTAAACTATAATTATCATTTTAAAATCTAGAATATTTATATTCATCATAGAATTTTATTTTAAATTTTTATTCTAAAAATAAGTATATTAAATAATTACACAATACTGATGTTGTAATTATTTTATTAATGGAGATAAGAAATACATGTTATTAAAAATATTAAAATAAATATAATTTTGGAAAATTAATATATCCAATTAGTTTACTCTATTACCTAAACAAATTATTAATATAATAAAACATTTGGTTCTAGGATAACTTTTTATATTTAAATTTGTTATAATAAATTAATTGTATAGTGTAAAAAATGACACCAATGATTTTTTATCAAAATAATGTATTATTAAATTATTTAAAAACAATAACATATTTTTAAAAATATATAATAATTATTATACATTTTAAAATGTTCTAAATTATTCATTTATGGCCTAATTTAAATTAAATAATTAAATATTACAACCTTTTAACATTGTAATATTTGTTAACTTAGTTCAAATTAAATATATTAACTAAGTGTTAATTAAACTGATAAGGTTTAAATATATATAAAAATTTGTCAAAAATTTATTTGTTGATGGTATTACAACCTTATCACATATCAACTTTGAAACTAGGATATTTTGAATGTTTTTGGATGGGTTTTGATTTTATTATAAATTAACATTTTTGGAGATTCCAATAGTGCCACTCACCTCATTTATAAAAGAGAACATCCTCCCTCAATTATTCACTTCTCGTTGAGACTTCAAGATCATCCATACCCTACACATATCCATTAAAAACTACCTTATTCACATTCTATAGGTTCTTTTCTTCTCTAAATACCAACACTAGTGCTTTAAGATGAGATCTAGAGGGAGCTCATCGAGGAAGAGGTAATATCCTCTACCGATTCTTTCAAACTTATTTCTTCTACTACTTCCTATTAAAAAGTTTTGTCCATTATAAAGTAATAAATAAAGTATCAATTATATACTTAGATTTTATTATGATTATGGATCATCTATATTCCACCTTTTATCAATCCTATAAAAAATGAAATCACCACATACATGTACGTACGACTTACCGCCTCCATTTCGTGGTGTAATCTTCTTTCCACCCACACATTACCTGGATGGGTATAATTAAGGAAATACTAAATATATATGATTATTATAACATGATATAGATTCTATAACAAAATCTATACCATCCTATTCCACACTATTTCACAATTATGGGAATGATATCGTCGCTCGTGTGTACATACGACCTACCATCTACATGATGTGATGTAATTCATTCTACATGATATCCATTAAAGTATGATTATATAAATTTATATAATGAATAAATTTGTTATTTATTATATTCATATCATTTTAGAAATATTATCACTATAACCTAACAAGTAGAACTAGAACTTATTCGACAAAACATGCACAAGAAAATGAAGCAGTTAATACCCAAAAACGAGCAATAATGAGATGTTATTATTAAAAGATAATAATATGATCATATATGATATCATAAAAATGACTAAGATTTTTAAATAAGTAAATTAAATTATTTAAATAATTATGCAGGAGTTTTGGATTCATACAAATTATCTCGTACCTAAAGTAAGGGATAATTTCACAATCTCATTATTATTCAAGATTGTTTATATATAAGTATTTACTGGGGTGTATTTATCATTCATGTCCATGTTTTCTAAATATTTATTCAAAAATATTATTTATATTCTTCTAAAATCATTTTAATTCAATTTTACCAATTAGTTAAATTTTATTAAATGGTATGAAAAGGAATCTTTTATTGTTTTTGATATGAGGTACTTTTTGACTTATCCGATAAAAATATGATAAGAATGTTTTATTTTAAATTATATGAAATGAATGGATTTTTATGTTTTCATAACACCATATTTTTATGAAAGTTACTTTACATTATTTCAAGGTGATTTTCAAAGAAATTGTTTTCTTTTAAAATTTCATAGTATTTTGAGAATAGAAAATATTTTTGAAGAAGAAAGGATATTTTCCTCAAGAATTAATTTCAATTGCTATATCAAAATTATTATCCATATAAGATAGAATTTTTTAATAGGGTTATGTTTCAATTATAATATCCCTATTATTCCTGTGGTTTTATTATGTTTATGAGATAATTCTATTTATGAAATCTATTTGTTTTACATGGATTATGTTATAATGGAATGTTGTCTAAGAACCCCATTTTATTCCTTCGGTTATGCTATGATGAATGATTTGTGTTTGTGTAGAACACATAATAACGATTTCATTATGAGATGGGTGGAACCTATATCTCCTTCCAATTCATTGGGTAAATATTTATATATTATTTTATAGATAGTTATGGAATGGGAAATGATCTCAGTTCAGTATTACTGAGCTGCAATGGGAAGTAAACTTGGTTCAGTAATGCAGGGCTTGAATGAGGAGTGAACTTGGTTCAGTAAAGGACATTGTCCACTATGATGGTCTTGGAAATGATCCTTGACTAATATGAAATGATTTTTTATTCTTATGTGTATGCCAAAATTTCCATGTCTTATGTTATGAATTTGGGATTATACTATGAAATTAGGGAGTATTTTCATTGATTGTTTATGAGGTTTTATGTTTTATCCAAAGACATGATATCATGATCTTTCATATTCCAGATAATATTTTAAAATTTTATGTTCTTATGTCTTATATTTATGATATGATTGATATCTCCCTTTTTTACCCTTAATGATAATATGATCCCACCCATTCTTCTGTTTCATTTCCCCATATTATTAAATAGGGTATTGAGTAAGATATATCAAAAATGGTTCTATTTTTTAAGGAATAAGAGGCAGACAATGTATATGTCTTATGAATTAGTTATTTATGTTTCCTAGTTTCTAAAGAAACTAAACCTATATGTTCTTGGTGTGGTTTTTATATGTTTGGTAATGAATATACTTCAAATTTTAATAAATATATATGTTTGTAAAGTATGGGTTGTTATGCACAACTTGATAAAGGATGCATGTCAGTCGAGGGAATATCCAACCCTGGGGGAGGACCCGAACCCCATAATATAGATATAATTAAATGAGTGAGTACCCTGCTCCAAGGATAACAGATCAACATCCCCGGAGTGGGGTATTTCCTTACTATAACAGTAATTCCTGGGACCCACACCCTATCACAAGAACATTCCTATAAGAAATCTTAACCCAATGATGAGAAAACCCACACCCTATCCAAATTTGTTTCCTTCTACAAAGAGAGATTTTTTATTATCCAACATCTTCTTTTCACTTGTTGAATATTTATAGGTTTTGATCAAAAAATGTTATCTATTTCTTATGTTAATATATTATTTTTTTATACTCATTTTGATATACTTTATAAAAAAAATATAGATTTCTCCTATATCTCATTTACCACAAACACTGGAACGAAAGATAGTAATAATATATAATTCAGTTTAAGAATCATACATTCCATGTTGTGTTTAATAATATGATCCTCATATAGAATATTTCCCATACTAACATCTTTTAATGAATTACATTGAATCCTACCATTAGAAAAATGTATATTAATGGATTTTATAAAACTATCACATATATAGATATCATATTCTTTGAATCCATTTTCTAGTTTCAATACATGTTTTCTTCTTTTCACTTTAGTTAATATGTATTGATTTTGAATTTTCATATTTAAATTTTTTTCACTAATTATTCCTTCCTATTTGTTTCATTTTAGAGTAAACATTGGACTCCCTTTCCACTTTTGGTAATGATTAATCATATGAATTAAATTTTTTATTGTAAAATGAGGTTTTTAGAATATAATATATTCCTTGAGATTTATTTACAATTATTTATGCTTATTATTTAATCCTTTGTCCAATATCACTTTTTTTATAATTGTTGGTCAATGAATCTTCGATGTTGAACTCTTTAGAATCCAATTTTTCATATTTTTAATTATTGAGATACCATTTTATTTAAGTTATAAAATAAAATTATAATTCATCTATAATTGAAAAGTATTTTTGAAAATTTATATTTGAGTTCTACTTATATCATTAGAATATTTCTTTATGAGGACTCTGAAAATACACCCAAAGATCTGAGGAAATCATTGGGGGTCAATGATTTAAATTAATTTTAGGTTTACCTCTTTAAATTGAACTTGACATATATAAAAGTGAATTTAGATCACTTACACACACACACAAAGGGAAGAACAGGTTTACATAGTTCACTTTGGAAAAAAATCCTTACTGTGATCTTGATTTCACCAAGACAATTACTACCCACTAGTATCAACCTCTGCTTATAATGAGTAGTTAATATCCTCATAATCAATTTAAGACAAGTATCCAGACTTTTTTTTGTTCTTCATTCACTATTATAATGATAATTGATTTGGTTTTTAAACAACAAGAAACTATAAAACTAAATAAGACTTCATTTCAAGTTGACAGAGTGATGCTTCTTTCTTATTATTCTTCAACCTATTCTGTCACATGTTAATTATTATCTCTGTGTGATCTTCCCATACACTTCTTCTTCTTCTTCTTCTTCTTATTCTTTATCTTTCTCTCAAAAATATTATTTATAAATCTATATTTATAAGTCTCCTAAATAGTTTTTCACTCCTACTCTCATGAAAGATACAAATGATTATATCAAGCATCAGAAGAAACCAAAATGAAAGATTGAATTTAAAATTGAAATTATAATTATAAATAATTAATTCCATCAATTTTATTTTAAATTCTACTTCATCCCACTTATTTTATTTCAAACTCAATTCCAAGTCACTAAGGTGTTGAGACACTATTTTTAGAACAAATAAGTAATTACAATAGAAACTTCTATTTATTCCTTCATATAAACTCTTCCTCATAGTGAAGACCTTATCCTCTATTTTAATGAATCAAAAATAGAATTTATGATATTTAAATAAGAATAAAATGAAATTATCATCACCTATAATGATATTTTCATCCAAATAAATATTCAATAAATTATATCATTCAATTTTTATAATTATCCAAATCAGCTTGGTCCAAAATCATATGCAGCTCTATTAAATTCATACACAGGAAGACTCACATAGATTAAATGATATATATTAGAATTAATATGTTAAAAAAAATCATACCCCACACATATGAAGTCTTATAATCAAATTCATGTGCATCCATTGAATTCTGACACACATACCAAATTCTTTTTGGAATAGTCTTACAAAACCCTTAAATTCCAACACACAGACTAAAAGTATTATGTAAAAAGTTTTATGAAAACTTTAATTTCTTAGGAGAAATAAAATTTTCCATTTTTATTCTATACTTCATCAAATTATTACCTAATCTTCTTCAAATCAATTTTAATCACATGAATATCAATCACATCACATAGTGGACTGCATTATATCATGTGAGTTTGAATATGTTTTATACATTGATAATAAAATTCCACAAAATAGACCATACCCACTTTAAAAACATCCAAAACTTATTATATAGATAATTTTTATATTTTTTAGGTTATTCTTGTCTAAAAAATAAAACCAAGTAAAAATCATCTCTAAAAAACACTTGAGATCAATAATCTCACCCTTTGTATTTTTTTGGAAACTAAGGAAAAAAATCACTTTCAAAATCAATTTACTTTTCAATGAATTATTATCTAATAATTCAAAGAATATATGAGTAAAGTTGGTGAAAAAAACTAGAATGTTAAATAACGATATCATGTTATCCATAAAAATATTGATTTACATTCAACCTCTTGAACCCCTATTTTATTGATTCTTCATGATGAAATGATACCAATTAATGAACTATGAATGGATCACTGATTAATAAATCAAGAATTCATCATCACATAAAATATCCACTTAAATTGAAATATATGTGGATAAATTCTTCTTCAATCAACACTTTATCATCACATTACTTGAAAAATCCATCCATAGAATACATAATATACAAATTTATGTATGTTTTTCAACAATATATTAGAAAAGTTAAAACATTCCCTTGTACAACCACATGATTTCCCTAAAAAGTTTCCTATTGTAGTAAATCTCCCAAAATACATGATATACATAAATAATTAATATCTACCTAATTTTGAAAACACATATCAATGGAATAATTTTATAACCAATTCACTCTCCTTTTATAAACACATAAAGGAATAAATAGATTTATGTTGTCTTTTATTTTTATCCCACTTTGATAATAAGAATATAAAGAAAATGATGAGAGAGAGAGAGAGAAATAAATCACCCGACCATAACCTTTAATGAGATTATTTTGAACACTCATAATCATTCTTGACCCATGAAATTCATCTATTTACAATAGTTTAGTGAAAATATTAGCAACTTGACCCTTTGTAGGAAAATTTACCAAATTTAACAAATTATTTTAAATAATATCATTGATAAAGTGATTCTTTATGTCAAAATTATTTGAACTCGAATGTTGAATGAAATTTCATGATAGATTAATATAACTTTATTTATTATTACCCATGATAAGTGATAATTTTACCTCAACATTAGGGTCTTACAACTCAGTTATAATCCACATAAGTTGGGTTGTATCATGAGTTGTAGCCACATAATCTGCTTAAAGAATATTTATATTCCTAAAACTATGATTACTTGCGAGACAGTATACACACCTATCCAATAAAGAGAAAAATGCACTAGATGTAGACCTTCTATAATCAAAATTAACTTTTCTTTCATATTACAGCACAAAATGAATTATTCCATTTATTTAAATAATAATCCTCTTTATAACCATGAAGTGTTAAACTTTTGGTTCACTTTTAAATCTTAATCCAAGTGTAACAACATAGAAGTTATATGGTTTTGAATCTATCATATATAACAAACTCCATATAATATTTCATAAATACCTTGAATTTACTTCTTTTCCTTCCATATCATTGTAAAAATTAATTATCTCAAAAATGGGTGTAAAAAATAGCGTTGATCTTTAGATGAATTTTTTTTAGAATTCTTTTAGTTCACTTCTTTTGAGAAATGAAAATGTGATCTTTCTATTGAAAACTTTGTAAATCCTGAAAATAAATCACCACAACAAGAATGTAAATTTTAAATAACATCTTCATCTCTGATATAAATTCCTTATAAACTCATTTCTCATTAATAGAAAATATAATATAATGTAAATAAAAAATGACATTGATAGCTACCAATTTTTCATCTTTTATGTGGAGGTTTTTGTCCGCTCTTCCCTTGTTAAATTTTAACTTTTCTAAGCATTCATCTAGCTTGGAATACCAAAATATTTTGGATTGTTTCAGACTATATATAGCCTTATCTAACTTCAAATCATAATTCTATTATTCATGAATAAAAAATAAACAAGTTTTTTTAATATAAATACGTTCTTTCAAGTAACCATTGAGAAAGGGGGACTTGGTTTCCATTCAGAATATATTGAATTTCCATTATGTTGTAATAAAAAGAAACGAAATTATTGGTTTCTAGTCTTTATAATGGTGTGAATTCCTCATCAAAATCAATTCCTTTCACTTGATAATATCCTTTACACACAAGTATATCTTTATTTCTCATGACTTCCCCCTTTTTATTCAAATTATTCTAAAATACCCATTTTTGTTCCAGTAATATATTTTTTTCTAGAACGGGAACAAACCCCCATGTTTTATTCTAATCTACCTAATCCAAATATTTATTAATTTCATTAACATGCTCTTGATACCCCAAATATTCTTAAAGTTTTCATGGTTTAAAATAAGAAAATAGTGAGTTAAAAGATGTTTTCCCTAAAGTTATTCTTATTTGAACCCATTATCCCTATTCTCCAATGATATTCTGCACCCTAAATTGCATTATTATCCTTGTATAGTATGAATGATGTAGTTATTAATAATTAAATCATAACCGTGGTGAGGTGTTGATGTTATGATGCTGATGGGATTGGTCAGCGACGTTGATGGTGCATCTCGGGATAGACAAGGCGGCTGTTGTGATGGGTGTGTGACTCAAGGTAGATGAGTAACATTTTCCGATATGGGTGATGATTGACTTTTAATTTGAAATTTTAATTTTGTGGGTTATTTTTTTGGAAGAAGTTGTGGCGGTTCTCGGTTAGGTTTGTATGTGTTCTGAATTTTTTACTCTGTAAGTGGGGTTTGTGCAGGTGGTTTATTGTGGTTTTTGTATGGTTCTCACTTACCCCAAAAGTGGATCTTTAAAAAATAAAAAATGGGTTTTGGAGTAATAAAAACATATTCATCTTCATCACTTATAGAAAATTTTATTTCATGTTTTCTTTCATTAATTTGGTATTATTAAACCTTTACATTATTAGAATACAAAATCCTCCATGTATATTTCTATTAAAAATGATATCCTCTTCCATTTGGAGGAAAACCATGGAAATTCAATAAACACATTTCTTCTCAAACATGCCTATATTCTCACTTTTAACTTTTATATTGGAGAGGATTTCCAAGAACTGTTAGGAAATTAAAATTTTGATATTTTTTAGTAAATATCATATGGGGACATATATATGTTTTTCATGTAGAAAAATTATTTTGAATCTAAACCACTGATTTAATGTATTGTCTCCATAAGTACTGAGATGTGTCATACTCTATCAAGATAGTCTGATCTACCCCCACTAAGATTATATTTTTTCATTCCACTTGTAATTTTAAATGGTGTACATAGTTCATTTATTTCTTCTTGAATATTATTATTCTCAATATAATAATAAAATATTCCACCTGTACACTCACCACCACTATTTGTTCCATTCTTCTTTAAGTATAAACCAAACTCTTTTTAGGCACATCTCCAGAAATTATCAATCATTATTAGAGCATATATTTTTTTTTTCATAAACACAGTACAAGTAATCTAATTAAATTAATAAATGGCGGAAACTAAATAATTATATATAGTTTTTTATTTCATCATCATTGAAAAACAAATGTATGAATAGGTAAGCTCTAATGGATGGGTTGACTGAATTTTTTAATTTCTTGTGTAGAGAATTAACAATATTTCACCTTTAGTATGTTGAGGACCTATAATTCCTATATATTTTGAGAATATTCACATCATGAACATTTTTTCCATGAGTGATCTTACTCATGATGTTTTAGACACGATGACCAAGCCTTCAACGCCATTTTTTTTCTTCTTTTCTGATTATGTAACATAAATTTCCAGCATCACCGACTTGAAATAGATTTCCAATTTTTCATTGAACTCCTATAAAAATTCAACCATAGTATAACATATTCATCAAAAATACATCCTTTTTAAATATCATTTCATTTATTCAATCACATTATAGAGACAGACTAAGATGATTTTGTTTCGGTCCTTTCAAAAACAAAATATTCTTGGATTTTAATTGAACATTCCCAATCAAGCTGATCCACAACATTAATTTTGACTGACCTATAATTCCCCAAGTTCATTTATCATTAACAGCACTATTCAAAATTATTTATTATTTTTAAATATTTTTTCATATGATAGTAACATCAACTATCCAAAATCTATGGATTATACCCTTTTGATGATTTTAGTTAAACTTCCACAACCGAATATTTCTTCTTCAATTTTCTATTATTATTTTAAGCCTTTTGAGTATTATTACTAATATTATTTTAGGATTATAGAAGTAATATACATTAATTTTCCTGGTGATCGGGTTGTTCATATGTTACATATACTTCTTCGAGAACTTTAAACTCATTCAGAGTTTTCTATTCAAATTTTATAATATGTTTCTAAACATTCATCTTTTTATAAGTCTTAATCCCCCTCAATATTTTTCCCAAAACTCCTAGAATCATAATATTATTGATAATTTAACCATAAATTTTTTTATAATTTCCAGCAGCCACAAATATTCCAACAATAGACATAAAAAGTATACTTTCCTCTATATATATACTGAGGTATAGATATTTATTTATGTATTCCTTCATTATTGAGTTGCAAATTCTGCCATATTTTTTGAGAATTTTTTTTTATAAAATACCAGCATAATATTCTTCTAATTTGGATTCTTTTTATCCTCTTTGGAGTCACTAGTTTTAACATTTTTTTATTTCAATTTTGTTTTCCAAGAAATTTCATATTTCAATTTGTCACCAGTTTTTCCTTAAAATATAACATTACTAACTTGATTCTTCTTATTAGACTTTTAAAAGTATTTTTTCATATTTTTTCATACTTAGAGGTTGATTTTTGTTGGTATTTAAAAACTTTATAGTTCTTTGAACATTCAACAACCTCAAAAATTGTGTCATGTAACATGGATTTAAAATTGTTCAGTTCTTATTCTACCATAATCAATTTGTGTTAAATATGGTTAATATATTTCTATTTTTCATTTAAAATATCTTCTATATTTATGTCTATAGTTTTATCATCGTATAGAATCTTATTTAGATCTTAAATTTATTTTAGCATTTTTTATTTTTCTTCTATATATGACAATTCGTTACTACTAGAATATTGGCTAATTTTGTTCATAATTTTAATATCCTTATCTAGATTTCAGATCTTTGAAACAAAATTCATTCTATTATCCCTTTTGAAAAATTCCATCTCATTTTCATCATCACTCCCAATATCACAAAAACCATCATTAATGAATTATTATTTATTTACCATATCAATTGGAAGATTTTCATCTATGTCATTGGGCATCTTAACTTTCTCTTCTTCATGATTAATTTCAATATCTTCACACTTCTATAAGACATTTCTATTTTTATATTTATATAAATTAATTACCTTAAAATTAAAATAAAATTTTGTCTTTTCAATATATATTTCCTTCTTCTTGAAAATTATTCTTGGTTTTTCTTCTTCATCTTCATTTACTTATTTTCCTTTTAATCGTGGACAATTTGTAGAAAAATTACCAATTTCTCCACACTTAAAGCATTTTAGTGGAATTTTCTCCTCAAAATTTACATTTTCTATTATTGAAATTTTAGTAATTATGTGGGATCATTTTTTAAACTTCAAATTCACTTATAAACCTGAATTGTAATAGGAAACATCTTCTTTATAAACCTTTTTATTATAATTCTCTTACATCTAGGATTTAAAAGAAATTTCTTTTTCAGCCTTTACTTTATTATTGAAAATATAATTTTCTCTCATCTCATAGGAAATTAAAATTATTTTAAGTCTTAAATTGGGATTCTTCTTGGATATTTATCTTTGATGTTTGAGACTTTAACATCAAACATGGTTGGTAGGATGTGATATCTATTTTAAACCACTATTATATCTTCAAACTTCTTATAAAATATTCTAATTATTCTCACAATTTCATTCACACTTATGAAGAATCTATATATAGTTTCATTATCCTATATTTTCATATCTTCATACTTCTGTATCTAAATCTATAATCATTCTCACTTAACTTTTTCATTACCTTCATTAAGTTTTACATTTTTATTCATGCGAAAGTTAAAATTACCATATATAAAATATAATATCATATAGTATTAAAATAATTTCCATAATTTTCAAAATTATTCTTATCTACTACTGAAATAAAAGTATTTTCAATAATTAGTAGGAAACCATAATTTTGGGATTCTAAGACATCTTAATTGGTTGATATTGGAAATGAAACATCATACCCTTCTATATAGGATAAACTTTCTCAAGAAATTTTCAATCACCTTTCTATTCACCAAATAATGGGTGTCCATTATATATATAATGAATCAAGTGAAAATTATTTCAACCTGATAGAAAAACCAATCATAAAAAATTTAAATATTAGTTCATAATTGAGGGGAACCATGGCCCTGATACCAATTGGAAAGACAACCAAAAATCAGTGAGAATCATTGAGAGGAGGTTGAATCAAATATTTAAATTATTTTTAAAATTTTCTTCTTGAAAAAAACCTCTCCACATATTAAATTGAATTTATATCACTACCAAACAAACATATTCACACACACAAAGGGAACAACAGGTTTAGAAAGTTCACATTTCAAAATGAAAACCTAATCATTGGAATGATCTGGATTTCAATGAGACCATACAACCCACAAGTATCAACATGAATGTAAAATGGGAACAATATCATTTTCTTATATATTTTTATAATGTTCCTCATGTTCCCCCCAAATTTCAAATTTTCCACCTTCTCTCAACGGTGCTCCTTATAAAGATCTGAACTTAGAATCAACTCTACTTCCTCTGATGGGTGGTTCTCTAAAGAATCCATTTGGGTATTTCCTTTAATTTTCCCTAGTCTTTATCCATCCCCATGTGGTGGTTCTTTAGGCTTCCACCATTTCTAGTTTTCTCCCAAATACATCCCAACATAGTGATTTGGGTCCCCTGACATTCTCCATAACTTCCTTCAAATTGACGATGGCTAACGAGATCCACTAGGATTCTAATCTTCTTATCCTAATGGTTTACTCTTAAATACATGGATATTAAGGAGTGATAATCGATGTATGGTAACCCTTAACTCGCACTTATGGATGGATAACTTGTTGAATCTTCCCTTTACCCCTAATTATAAATTATTCTAAAGATTGATAATGATCATACTTCCCTAGAAAAGTTTTACACCTTAGACAATTCTTGAAATCTCTCTAGTTTAGATGAGGTTTTCATCTTTTCCATGAAGTATTTTGTGTTCATCAATTCTCATAATAATATTTCATTGGGGTCTGGGTGAGAGAGGAGATTTCTTACTATCCCTATAGGTTTCTTCTTCTTTGATGGTCACTAAATTCCCATTGAGGTAAATACTCTTCTTTTGTAGTACTGTTGATTTAGCTCTATGGGATCCCTCTTCTATTTTAGAAACTATTTATCGTCATATCCATTGGAAATTGTATTGGAAATTTTTTTATTTTTGGATTAAGAAAATCTTCAGATGGAACACACAATTATGGCTTGTATAAGTGTGCAACTCGATTTAGCCTATCCTATTTAGAACATAATCATTCTTTGTATGGGGTCTGAATTGTCTCTATAGAAAATCCTTTTGTATATGATTTCTATAGGATTTTTATACCATTGTTATCCACAAGGTAATTTTGAATCCTTATATGGGAACCCAGATCTTAAAAACCAGACACTATGTTCTATCCCATCTCAATCATTTGAGTATATCCCAATGTGTTCCTCATTGAATCATGTTCGAGTGTCTTCTGGGAATTCAGTTGGATATTTATGTCCTCAATATCTTCTTATCACTGGACCTATATTGGGTGTCATTTTTCTATCCCCAGATACCCATGTCTCAAATCCATCCTCTCTTTTGGAGGTGGTTCTTACATCATTTTATTATGATTCTTATTACAAGTTTTTTCAAGATGGTTCTCTGGATACTAGCACTTCTGTAATCCTTAAAAATAGGACCCATACCCCCTATAACTATTTTATCTAGAGGTATTTCAATTTTTATCCCTGAATTATCTTGATCAATTACTTTGGTTTTCCTATCTCCCATAAATTAGAACTTCTTGGTTGAGCCTCCTCCTAGAATTCAACCAGGGTCGAAGTATCTTTCTTCAAGACTTCTCCAAGCTATGGGATATTCTTCTCCACCTTTGAAGGGCCCAGTGGCTCATTTCTCTAAGATGGGGGGATTCACTTCCTATTCTTTATGAGGAGGTATAGGTCCCCCCACCTTATTTCTTGTATTTAGGGGATCTAGACCATATGCTTGAAGTGTGAGGGTTGGATATAAATCCCCTCCCCTTTCTTTACTCCTAAGACATAGAGAGTTAAAATTTACTCAGGTGTGGCTTCTCCCATACCTTCAATGGTATATGATGGATTTCCCCCCAAAAGAGATTAAACATACTCCAAATTCATTCCAAGTTATGGAAGATGTGGGTGAAGTTATAGTCTATCCATCCCCAGCTCATGTTGGCCCAAATATGGTTAAATCTATGTTTCCTCCTAGAATCATTTAGAATCGATCTAGAACAAAATCTAAAAAAAATGAAATGTAATTTGTTTCTTCACTCTAATTAGTCCAAAATGATTAACCTCTTCCTTATCAATGATTTATTCCATCTTATGGATAACTAGGGGTATAGGATCCTTGGAGAAAAGATAGTTCATCTTTAACACCATTTAGAATAAGATCATTCACTTGTTGGTCATCCTAAAAATAAAACTAAAACCTGAGTCCATCAAGGACATTAGTCAATGTATTCACTACACCCATTTTAGGAATGGAAATCTAGTTAACATCCATACATGGATTTTTGGAAATAATCTTATCCAAGTTGATTTTTTAGCATTCTCTTGTAAACACTTATCCATTAAGGTTACTAAAAATGATGGAACTTTTTTTATGTCAATTTTGTATGCCAAATTTGACCCATTGTAGAGAAATGAAATTTTAGATTATTAGTCTACTTTCTCTATTGGATCATCTCTATATAATGTTGGATGATATTTCAATTCCATTATTGATCCATCTAAGAAGGGGGGAGATTTATCCTAGTAATTGTATTTAGTACTTTCAATCCTTTATAGTATCTAACCAACTCTTGGACTAGGGATATTCAAGTGATTAAAACACCTGGTGAAAAAATTTAAGGGGTCATATTATAATTTTTTGTAGACTTGATATATTCCTGGGAAATTTTCATTCCATATCTAACTTGTTCAGTTCCTTTATGACTCACCTATGCATATATTTATCAAACCAATCCCCCTCCTTAATGTTTATTCTTCTGGGGAGGTGAAAAAGGGTTTATTTTATACAAGTCATTGAATATAGATTAAAGGTTTCAGGTAGATGGTTTATTCATATTGGAGTGATCATGTTTAGAGTACTTCTTTGGTAGATCATTAGAATAAGATATAGAGGATCAATAGTGACATTGTTACTTTTCTCAATTTTATTCTCACTGAGTATTTTAATATAGAAAATATCTATGAAGAAATAAACCAACATTATCTTCAGTTACAAACCCAATGGGATTATAACACTTACACACTCTTATCCAGTACAAAACATAAACTGGAGGAAATATTACATGATCTTGATAAATGTTATAGAGAGAGATCAAAAGTCAAATTTCTCAAGGTAGGGAACAAAAATAAAAACTACATTCATGCATGTATTAAAGATTAAATTTTTATGGGAGGATCAAAATTCATTTCAAATATGGTTCTCACACTAGTTTTCAAGTATTTAATTTCATTTGGTAGTGTCTTAGTTTATTAAAACTCTTTTTGGGCAATATCTGGTCTAAGGGGGGAATTTTCAAGAATAGATATCTTTTAACCCCTCCTTTACTAATATTCCATATTCTATAAATAACTTGGACAACCAAAGTTTGGGTGCACTTCTAAAAGAATATGAGGTTTTTGATTAAATTAAAATTATATATACCCATGCTTTAAATACATGGATATTACATCATTTTAGATGAATGTTCGGTAAAATAGAAAAATACATGCCCGTGGACCATGATTGTTCAGTGTATTTGGAAATTTGGAAATTTGGAAACAAAATATCCTATCCGGGTGAAATATATTCAACATCTCCAATAAAGATCTCCACCTGTAGTAATTATATGTCAAAACTTTCCTTATATCCTATGGAAAGGAAACATAATAAAAGGTTGATCTCTGATGCTCAGTAAGGGTAAAAATAGGAAATGCATAAGCATAGCATGAACCAAATGTTATGTAACTTTTTCATTACATTTTAAGATCATAAATTAGATATTATATTTCATAATAATGATTATATGTTCATAATACATGGATCATAAGATAATTAAGAGCATAAGTCATGAAATCATAACTAGGAATAAACCATGGAATTGTGGAAAACACATATAAAAACCCTATATCAAGGGGGGACACCAAGGCCTTTGTAACATGTTAGGATTAGGTTAATCGCATTTGTACCTTCTTCAGGATTGGGATTCCCTCTTGTGTACCCTCTTGTTTCGGTCTTGGGATATCCTCTCATGTAACCTCTTGTTTCAGGAAACGGATGCCCTTCCATTTACCCTCTTGTTTCAGGCATGAGATTTCCTCTTGTGTACCCTCTTGTTTTGGGCTTGACATGTCCTCCCATCTACACTCTTTTTTTGGGTATGGGATGACATCCCATTTACCCTCTTGATTCAAGCTTAGGATTTACTCATGTGTACCCTCTTGTTTTAGGCATAGGATGTCCTCCTGTTTCCCACTTGTTTTGGGCTTTGGATGTCCTCTCGTGTACCCTCTTATTTCAGGCATGGTATTTACACCCATTTACCCTCTTGTGCGGGGCTTGGGATGTCCTCCCATGTACCCTCTTGTTTCATTCTTGCCATTTCCTATCATTTAACATCTTTTTTAGGGATTTATATTTCCTCCCATGTACCGTTCGCACTCATAAAACATTTATCAGTACCCAATTCATTAGAGGGAGATATAGTTCACACCCATCACATAATGAAATCATACAAGTTTGTGCCAAAAAAATATTCGCCATATCCTGACCAAGGAAAATATATTCGTTTTATAAACATACAATCATAACCCGTGAGATGAAATTGGTATAATTAACATTTCATCACATAATAACCTATTGAAAAGATATAGGTTAAATAATCATTTCATCAAAGCATAAACTATGAAGAGATGCAGGTTTCAAAAGCATATAACTCGTGGAATTGAAACATGTTTCATAATAATTATTCAATAAAATCACAAACCTTTCAAAAAAGAATATGATTTGGACCTTTGTATCATTTCCTATAAATTCATGAGTAACATCAATGGATGTCATCTTAGATGGAAAATAATTTGGAAATATCGTTCAAAAGCATTTCTTAAGGAAAATATACTTTCTTATTTGAAAATTAATTTTTGATACATAAAACCATTTGAAAATCATTTTCTTTTAAATTACCATGAAAATTGGGTTCAATGATATATAGGAACGAAGGGAACTGTGGGAGTATCTAGAGGCTTTTGATCCAGTGGGCTTACCTTGGTTCATTGGTGGAGATTTCAATGTGATTGCTGATGTCTCAGAAAAGAGAGGTGGTTTAGAGAATTCTGTCAACAGTATGTTGGACTTCAGGAATTTCATGTCTAGTAAGGGAATGCTGGATTTGGGCTTTAACGGGTTTAAATATACCGGGTGTAATAATCTCAAAGGGACTAGGCGCATTTGGAGTCGGCTGGACAGATGCCTTTCCAACATCCATGGGTTAGACTCCTTTGCTCTGTCCTCTGTTTCACACTTATCCCTTGCTTTTTCATATCACACCCTGCTGCTGGTTGAGCTCAAACCTGGGATCCAAGAGCTCAAACCCTTCATGTATTCGTCTAAATGGCACAGTGTGGATGGTTTTCTTCAAATGATGCGGAACTCATGGGAACGGGAGATTGAAGGGAGGTCTTGGATAGTTCTTGGTGGGAAGTTGAAGCAACTTAAGTCAGATATTTCTCACTAGATTTCTAGTAACTCAATTGAGGATAGTTCTGTGGCTTCTATTCAGATGGAAATCGATAATTTGGAGGACCAAATTCAGTGGAGTCGGGATGAGTACATTTTCATTAGGTTATGTGATAAACGTAGCTTCCTATATGAGAGGGTTCTAGAGATCGAAATATATTATAGGCTCCTCTCTAGAGTTATATGGATTAAAGGGGGTGAACGCAATACTACTTTATTTTATGCTTATTTGAAGGAGTGGAAAAATATGAAACTCAACATTAAACTTGAGGATGGATCCTACAGTTCTGATGTCAATATAGTAGGTCAGTTGGCCTTGGAATATTTTGAGACACTGCTTGTAGGTGATATATGAGGAGACCGGTTGAGTGGTGGCTCAGTGGAGGAGCAGGAGGCTTTCATGGGATATATCCCTAGCAGCCTTGAGGTGGAGGATAATAACATCCTCATGGCCACTCTAGAAAGCGATGAGGTTTGGGGAACTGTTCACAGTATGTCCTTAGACAGTGCACCTATTCTAGATGGTTTTCAAGGGAGCTTCTTTATAGCGGCATGGGATTTTTGGGGGGTTCATGTAACTGAGGCCATCCAAGATTTCTTTAGGGGAGGAGCCATCAACAAGATCTTGTGTTCTTCTAGAGTTGTTCTGTTACCAAAAATCAAAGATCCTTCTTCTATTGATCACTTTAGAACCATTTTCTTATGAAACGTTTCTTACAAGATTTTGGAAAGTCTGATGGCTAGGAGATTGAGCAATATAGTACCGAAAGTGATCTCTTAGGAACAACACGGTTTTATCAAGGGAAGGGGCATACAAGGGGCGATCAGAATTGCCAAAGAGTTGGTGGAAGATGTTAATAAAAGGGTGATTGGATCCAACGTCATCATTCAAGTGGATATGGACACGGAATATGACAAAATGAATTGGATCTTTATTATTCAGGTCATGAGAGGTATGGGATTCTATGAATGGGTGTGTGACCTATGCTTTCATTGTTATTAATCGCCATGGTTGTCCATCCCTCTTATGGGTAAGGGATTTGGTAACTTCAAAAGCGTGCGGGGAGTGATACAGGGGGACCCTTTGTCGCCCATAATGTTTATTATTTCTCAAGAGGCCCTTTCAAATAACTTACACAGAGGCATGGATGAAATAAGGATACTTCCTTATCACACTAAAGCCTCAGATGGATCCCTATCACATCTTGTATTTACTGATGATGTTTTGATTTTCTTGAATGGCAGGAGATATTCCATTTTTTATCTTACGGGAATTATGGAGATATATGGTCGCTTAAGTGGACAGCGTATCAATGCGAGGATGAGTGGTGTTTTCATTTCAGATAAATGTTCAACAAGGAGAGCTCAAGATATTCAGAATATTCTAGGAATACAGAGGAAGCAATTTCCAATGATTTACCTTGGGGAACCTATTTCTAAGGGGTGTGTTAAAAAAACCTTATTTGAGGATCTCATTAACAGAATTTTGGGATGTATTCTATGTTGGAAGAGTAGATTTGTTTCCTTCGGAGGTCGGGTCACTTTGATAAACAATTTTCTTTCCTCAATCCCAATGCATGTAATGTCCGTCATTTCTCCTCCAAAAGGTATTATTTCTTTGATGGAGAAAACTATGAACTACTTTTTATGGGATGCCAATTTTATAGGTAGGGCTCATTGGGCTTCATGGAATCATCTGGAAAAACCAATCGAGAAGGGAGGAGTCGGTCTGAGGGACATATCCTTAACAATACAGTACATACAAGCTCGCATGGCATGGTATTTTATGGTTGGCAATTAGTTGTTGGCCAAAGTCCTCAAAAATAAATATGGACAGTGCTGGGAGATGTGGGACAAGATGAAACTGTCTAGTCTGGAAAAGACTATGTTGCATCATCTAGAGATCCTTTAGGAAAACTCATATTGGGTGGTAGGGAGAGGGGAGATCAGTTTATGGCATGACAATTGGGTTAGGGAGAAGTTATTTTTTCCATGCTGTCCAGTTCAAGATATGATAGTTAAGGAGGCTTCTCATTTTCCCAGATTTTTGGATTTTATTCTAACTGTGGACTAGAGGGTCATTTATAGGGAGATTGTTTTTTAAAGAGGAGGCTGACCGGGTCTGTTTTAAAGGTTCTAGTTCTAGTTTATTCCGCGGGCATGATTACAGGACACTAATCCAACAGGGAGGGGTTCTTGATGAGTGCATGGCTCAGCTCTGGTGCAAAGAGGCTCCCACAATAGTTAATTTTCTGGTATGTAGAGCCTGGAATAATGCCTTTCCAATGGAGGATAATGTCCAGCGGAGAGGGATCTTCATGGCCTCGCGATGCTTTTGTTGTACTAATCCGCAGGATGAATGGGTCTTCCATCTATTCATCAAAGGAGAATTGGCCAATTATCTATGGTCCCTTATGTGTGGCTGGGGTGGTTTCAATGTTGTTTTCTCTTCTATGCAGGATTTCATCGCTAGCTCGTTTATGGTGGTAGGGAATCAAGATATGGAATTCAAGAGTCGTAGCATTATTGTTCTTTCCATTTTCCGGACATTGTGGGAGGCTCGGAATAAGGCAAGCACAGAGGTTCATCCCTCGGCAACTTTCCTCCAAGTTAGAATGAAGGGGCTGGTTCACGATCTAGATTCGATGGTGAAAGGTGAACAACGGTCCTATATAATATGCAGGTTACTTAGCTAAACTCTTGACCCGAATAGATCATAGGGAAGCTGGATTAGATGGGATCCACTGAGGCTCGGATATAAGATTAATGTGGATGGATCCTATATAAATGGTCAAATGCGTGGGGGTAGACTTTTGCGGGATGAGTACAGCTCAATACTGTTCACCTTCAGCTATTTCTATGGGATGGGGAATTCGCTGGGTGTAGAATCACAGGCTATCCAAACAGGTATCATGCTTTGAAAAGGATTCGATTTGATATTTTATGAGGTGGTGTCAGATTCTGAAATTGTTGTAAGAGCTATTAATGGATAGTTGGATCCTCCTTGGCATCTAATTTATTTATTCCGTAGTTGCATCTTGGTGCTTAGATGGGTTTCCTCGGTTCGCCGTGTGAAAAGAGAGGCTAATTTCGCAGTGGATGCACTTTTGTGAGGAGGTAGTCCAAAGGATCCGTTGATTGTGTATTCTATTTTGGGAACTTTTCCCCAATATTGTAATAATTTTTTGCAGGGAGATGCTCTTAGGCGGCATCATTTTAGTCCCCCCTGACAACCTCTTGCATTATGGGTTGTTTCTCATTTCATTATTAATAAAAAAGGCAATTATCGATCAAACTTTGAAAACATAAAATGAAATCATTTGAAACCATAAAAAATTACAATTATTTTTCCTTGAAATTTATCGTAAAATATCTTTTGAAAACATTTTTGAAAACATGGATTTGAAATAAGACAAATTTCCGACCAAGGAAAGAGATACTATCTGATTTTTCTTAAAAACATATTCTTAATTATATTAAGTACAAAATAGTTTAAAAATTGTACTAATACATGTATATATATTTAATAAACATATAATGATAAAATTAATGAGTGTTCATGAGATATGGATCATAAAATTTCATCAAATTAATCACAAGCATAAATAATCATGAAAAGCAATGAGATTGTTTCAATAAACTCTTATCACTTTGTAACATGGGATCATACTCTCTTTGTAAGAAAATAAAATTTCATTAATATTTAAATAAAAAATAATAATTAGATTAATTATAAAAAAATTAAATGGAATTATATACACATAGTGGAAAAATATAGGTGCATAACATGGTATGCGTCTCAAAGAATGAAAATTGAGGTAAAATTATTTTACAGATTTGGTAACTTTTGAAACATAAATACCATGAAATAAATTTCATAAAATTGATATATAAGTACAAATAAATTTAATTATAATAATTATATAATACATCCGTGAGCTTTATAAACACCACTCAAAAGGAACGGGTGGTGAATAAGGCATGTATCTCTTGGTAAAAAAAGTGAGATAAAATCCCCTTACCTTGTGTCTTGACTTTCGTCGTACTCATTAAAACCTCTGGTATAATAAATATAAATTTATTATACATCTATGATAGAACCTTATTATTACTTATAATACCATATATGTTTTGATTGTGTATTTATATTATCTTCTTGTTAACGGTCTCATGTTGAGGTTTCACTTTGGGTAATATCTACTTTGTTTTTAGAATGTGTCTTAATTTTTCATATATTTGGTCCTTATATTTATATAATTATTTGAATAATTTAAAACAAAATTTAAATATAATTTATATTCAATATATGTGTATTATAATAATCCATATAATATAGAAGTATCAAATGGAATACATCATTCATGGAGACGGTAAGTCATACGTACGCATGAACGCTATTTCTGTTTAATTGTCATGTTGAAAGAATGTAAAAGAAATATATATATATATATTTTTATTTAAAGTATCTTTATTATATAATATATATAATATATATTCCCTAAACCCATACTTAATATGTTCCATGTTTTATATGAACAAATCACATCGCTTTGAGGGGGCAGTAGTCCACACTTCCTCAAACAAAATTATCGTACTAACACCAAATGAAAAGTACAAATATATGTGTTGTAAAAGAATTTAAGATGCATAAAGACATAATAATTATAATATATAAAATATATAAATAGTTTTTCCAAAATAATTCCCACCAAGATAGGTGATAAAGGAAAATCAAACAATCATCGTTTAGTGAGGCGGTAGTGTTCCATACACATAAACAATATGTTTGTTACCCATTTGATGGAAGTGTGTGTAAGTGATAAGAGATTAATTAGCATAGAAAAATACTAGTATATTGAGGATATTTTTGATTTTATAAAATAAAATCATAATAATAGTTGAGGGCGTGGAGAAATAAAATAAAAGGAGTTTTAGGGAGGGTGTTTCCTCTTAATCGGATAACTCCTTTTGGTTTGTGCGAAAAGGTTTGTTTGGATCACTTTCTTCCCAAGGGGGGAATTCAAGGATGATGTTAGTAATGTTTGGGATCTATTTAGGTAGATTTTTGTCAATTAAAACTAGATTTATAGGTGTGAGTAAGTTGTAGGATAGGAGGCCTTCTATAATGGAGGAGGAGTGGCACTCTTGTATTATTTTAAAAGAAAAGAACCTCACCCATGTTTTTTTGTTGAAAGCCGTTCAATATTGGTAAAAAGTGTATAAAAGGGATTATATGGTCAAAATATGTCCATAAAATGGATTTTGGACATGTTTACATGTATTTTTGGGCCTTAAGGTTACCGTTAAGTCCTTTATTAATCTTAATTAAACTTTAATTGTTGTAATTAATTTTTATTATTTCACTAATATTTTTGGTCAAAAATGAAGTAGATATTATTAGAAATTATAAATTATTATGATTCTAAATATGGAATCTATTATTCCTAATTATAATCATAGATGTTTCATAAATTAATTTAAATATAATCCCTTATACGGGACGACAATGTCGGTTTTTAAAGTTAAAGTGTTCAATAGTTTGTCATGTTTTTATATCCAATTTCTATGTGAAATTGCTTCTAATGACCATCATTGGATTAATTGATAAAACTATTTTCTATTTAATATTTTAATAAAATTTATTTATATTTTTACCTTATAAATAAATTATATGAAAACGCAGTTTTGAATTAAAATCCAGTATTTTTAACTATTCATTAAAAAATGAAACCTTACAGAAAAGTACAAAAAATTTAACCTAACATATTTTTTATGTTCATATTGAAAATATGAAGCTAATTTTGACATATTAAATTTATAAAAGTTCTAAAATTTTTATTTAAAATTGGATTTCCATTAAATGTCGGCAAAACTATCTTTATAAAAAATATTGGTTTTTAAGCATAAAATTCGGTTTGTTCTTATCTTATGTCTATAAAGTCTATTTGATGAATATCAAAAATATTTGATAGAATTTATAACATATAATTTAAAATAATATAACATACTATTTTTAATTAATTTAATTTATTATGATTAAAATAACTTTGTGAGCATAATAATAGTTTTAAAAAAAATACACCCTTTTTATTCAATTGGGTTCTAATATTAATTTCTAAATAATTTTTACCTAATTAATTAATTTTATATTTTGTGAAAACTGTATATTTAAATAATTTAGTTAATAATATTAATAAAAGATAATTTAACAGTTAGGTTATATTATATATATATATATATATATATATTAATACTATATTATTCATTGGTAACACTCAGTATGGCGTGTTATGAATGACACCAAGGAAAGTGAGTCTTGCATGAGACATAAGTTTACTCAATGTACCTTATAGATAAATCTAACATTTATATTGCATTTAGTGCACAATTAAATTGTAATGGTATATAATTCAAGCCATACATATTGATTTAATATAAAATAAACTATTTTTAATGCTGTGTGAAATGAAAAAAATAAAAAAATATTAAATTAATTCATAAAAAATAATTCACAATATAACAGTGTGTTAGACTCTACCCAAATTAAAGTGAATTTCACCCTTGAAATTCATCTTGGTTAATAAAGTCTTAATACCTAAGATTTCCTTTCACAAAAACCCACATCCCAAAAATGATCACTAAAACTTCCCTTTAAAAGGGAAGGTTGGAATCATAACAATTACCCAAAGAAACATATATCTATATTTTTGCACATAGGATATCATAGGATGGGATTAAAGATTGTACATCTAGTAAAAGAGTAAATATTTATAGGGTGTGATTAAGGTCATCAATCACAAACAAGTGAATGATCAATGAAAAATTAATGGCCTCAAAGTCATAAATCTGGGATGATTTAAAAGGCCACTAGCTCAACTAAAGGTAAGGTATTAGGACAGCATGATTTCTTTATCATTACCCTATCATTGAGTAATTATTTTTATTGTCAAGAATTTATGGAAATATACTTACATGATGTTATTCCCTTTCTTATGAACAATCACAACCATTGTTTTTTTCCTTGATAGATTTCCACTTAATCTCTTACCCTAAGAAATGAATGATAGTTTTTTTTTCTAAAGTAATAACATACCATTGGATCCATGATAAGTCAAAACATAAACATAAATAGGTTTTACAATATGGATATGTACTTATATGGTGATATAGTACATTAATCTCAAAAAATATATTTTAAGATTGACTTAAACATTCCATAAATGGTTGAAATTATAACCATTCTGAAATATTTCAAATCATTCGAAAGAAATTCATGAAATCAGATTAACATTGATCCACTATATATCAAAAAGAACCAATTGGTTGTCACATTAGAAAGATGTGAATACCCTCATCACATATTCACTTAAAACATGTTAATAACTTTAACTATGATAAATACTTTTGTAAAACATTCATGATTCCTTACTTCAATGATTATTGGATATATTCATTAAATCCAAGAAGTTGTAAAATTCATCCCTGATGACATATAAATTTTTTTCAATAATTATTTCCAGTATAATCCATACTGTCCAATTTAATTATATGTATCCAGCATATATTTCTCCATACATCATTATCTCAACGTCAGGCGTTAATTAAGGTTTACCATCCTTTAATAAAAATATCACATTTCCATGAAATCATTTTTCTACGAATTTATCATCATTCGACACATCCTTTTCAATCCTTGATGAAATCATATATTAAAAATACTCTTATAATTCATGATTCATATAACATAATCATTTAATTTCAAAACGTAAATACTTTATTCATCCAACATAATTCTTAAACCATTAATTAGTCTTCATAAAATTATTTTTTAATACCTCTTTATAATAATATGAAATATTAATCATTTATTAACATCTTTTAAACTCAATTAAATCATTCATATCAACAATACTATTAAAACAACCCATACCTTTCATATATTATTTGTGGTCTTTTCATCATGAGTATAAAAACTAGTACTTGTACCACCGTGTTGATTCTCTTTAGGATCCATCCACATATGACATTGATTTTAATAATGAACATACTTTACATATTTAAAGAATTCATCAATTTATAATACCGTAGGGAATCCAACATTCCCATCTATTACGTTAACTGAACTCTTCATTTTTCCTTTGTAGTTACTTTCTTTGTGTCCTTTTTTTCCATAGTCAAAACACCTTCTTGTTCCTCTAAGACATTCATTAGGTGTTTTTTTTTCCAAAATTATTGACACAAGGGGACCTTAATCTTCTTTACTATGTGGTCTCCATTTCCTAAAATCTCATAAAACTCCTTTCTTCTCTTCCTTGATTATTCTGAGAGTTGGTTAAGGTACACATTATTGATCATGTTCCTTGAAAATTGATTAGACAGTATCGCAACATCATTCACTCTAGTGATCATCTAATTTGACTTCTAATCAAAATATTTTCCATCAAATTCAATGATAATCATGTTCCTCTTGATTCCCTCTATTGGCGAAAACTAGAAATAATTGATTAAGAAATTATTATCATTATGAGTAGTCACATAATCATGAAAAGTCACTTAAAGGATTTCTAACTTATGACACCATTAATATATGACACATTAGTATTTTCCTAGGTTATTCATAGTTATATTATACTAAACTCCTTCATGATGGTTCATGAAGAGATTGTTAATTTCAAAAGTATATTCATCAGGAGTTTCAAACTAGGCATGCAGCAAGGCCCTTTTTTGTGTCCTAGATTACCCCAAGTCAGGCCCAGAACATATTGTTGGAGTTGTTACCCCTAGGTACATCTATTCCAGAGACACATCCAAGTATAGTATCTAGACAGAGATTCATTTCTTGGAAACCACTTACTTTATCATTTACCAAAATTCTAGAATAATCTCTTAAACATTAACCCATCCTTATACTTATCCTGGGAGACATCCCTAGACATACCCTTTGAAATCTACCTAGGGATCTCACTGATGTTTTAAGATCCTATTTTCCAAAGGTTGACTAAACCATTCCTTTGATACCAACTATAACGACCCAGGCTTGACATACATGGATATTACATCATTTTAGATGAACATTTATTACATTACAAAAATACATACCTAATAACTATAATAGTATAGTTTCTTTGGAAACATGGAAACAAAATCTTCTATCTTGGTGAAAGATCTTCATAATATCTCATAAAGATTTCTACATTTATTAATTCTACCTCAAACCTTTCTTCATAACTTGGGGAAAGGAAACATAAAAAAGGGTGATCTTAGATGCTCAGTAAGGGTAAATAAAGGAAATTCATAAGCATAACATGAACCAAAGGGTATGTAACTTTCACATAAAATTTGATGATCATACCCTATATATTAGAGTTTATAATAAATATTGGCAGTTAATAAGACATGAATAATAATATAATAAGTAGCATAAGTCATATAATCATAACATAGGAATAAAACGTTGAATTATGGAAAACACATATAAAAACTCCATGTTAGGGTGGCCTAATAAGGACTTTATAACATTTTAGGCTTTTTTTAATCACCCATGTACCTTCTTCAAGATTCGTATTCCCTTATGATTACCCTTATTTTTTAGGCTTGGGATATCCTCCAGTGTACACTCTTGTTTCGGGATTGGGTTGTCCTCCCATTTACCCTCTTGTTTCGGGCATGGGATGTCCTCCCGTGTACCCTCTTGTTTCGAGATTAAAATTTCATCTAGTTTAACCTCTTATTTCAGGAATGGTATTTCCTCCTGTTTACCATCTTGTTTCGGTCTTGGGATGTCTCTCATGTACCCTCCTGTTTTGGCATGGAATGTCCCCTTCTTTACCCTATTGTTTTAGGCTTTGGATGTCCTCCCATAAACCCTTTTGTTTCAGGCATGGTATTTCCTCCCATTTACCCTCTTATTTTACACTTGGTATGTCCTCCCATGTAACCTCTTATTTTGGGATTGGTATGTACTCTCATGTACCCTCTTGTTTTGGGCATGGGATGTCCTCCCGTTTACCCTCTTATTTTGGTCTTAGGATGGCCTCCCATTTACCCTCTTATTTTAGGCATGAGATGTCCTCCCATGTACCCTTTAATATCATAAATAATTTATCATTACCCAATGCATTAATGGGAGATATAGTTCCCACCCATCATATAATAAAATCATACATGCTTGTGCCAAAAAAATCATCATATCATTACCCATGAAAAGAGATTGGTTATATAAACATCAAATCATAACCCATGAAATTAAATGGGTATAATTAAAATTTAATCACATCACAACCTATTGAAAATATATAGGTTTCACAATCATTTCATCGAATCATAACCCATTAAGAGAAAGAGGTTTCAAAATCATATAACCTATTCAATTGAAATGGGTTTTATAAGATCATTCCATAAAAACATAAACCATTCAAGAGATAATATGAATGGAAACATTGGATCATTTCCTATAAAGTCATGAGTAACATAAACGGATTCCATCTTATATGGATAATGATTTTGAAATATCATTCAAAACAATTTCATGAGGAAAATATCCTTTCTTCTTTAAAAATGTCTTTTTTATACCTAAAACCATTTAAAAATAATTTTCTTATAAAATTCCTTGAAATTTATATTTAATACTTGAAATAAATTGGAAATTATTTTTCCTTGAAAAGTTTTAAATGAAGCTTCAAATAATTTTAAAAATCATTTTATTAAAAATCATTTTGAAAACTTATAAACAAATATTGAAAAATATTTTAAAACCATTTCAGTGAAGATAATTTGATAAATTATAAAGTAATATTGCAAAAAAAAATTAAACAATTTCATTGAATATAATTTGAGAACATATATATAATTCTTGAAAACATTTTGAAAACAATTTCATTGAATATACTTTGAAAACTTATAAACAAATCTTAAAAAAATTGAAAAAAATTTCTTTGAAATTAATTTTGAAAACATATAATTAAATATTTTAAAATCATAAAACATTTTTAAAATCATTTTACTTGAAAATTATCTTCAAATATCATTTGAAAACAATTTTTAAAACATGGTATTGAAATAAGATAGATTTCAGACCAAAGAGAGAGATAAGGTCACATTTATCCTAAATACATTTTCTTAATTGTCATAATTATAAAAGAGTGGGAAATGGTACTAATACATGTATATATATTTAATAAATTGTTGTTAATGAAATTATTGAGTTTTCTTGAGATATGGATCATAAAATTTCATCAAAGGAAGCATAAGCATAAACAATCTTAAAAAGTGATGAGATTGTTTCAATAATCTCTTATAACTTGGTAACTTGGGATAATACTATCCATGTAATGAAATATCATTGAGCTTAAAACACAATTAATGTAATTATATTTATGATATAAAATTTCAATGTAATTCTATTCACCTAATGTAAAAATATAGGTGCATAACATGGCATGTGTCTCAAAGAATGCAAATTATGACAAAATTATTTTACCGACTTGGTAACTTTTGAAACATAAATACCATGAAGTAAATGTCTTAAAATGGATTTATAAATACCTATAAATTTAATTATAATAATCATATAATACATCCATGGGTAGTATACACACTACTTAAAATTAATTGGTTGTGAATATAGCATGTATCTCACGGAAATAAAAAGTGAGATGAAATCCCCTTACATTATGTCTTGACGTTCATCGTACGCGTTAAAAAAACTTATAAAATAAGTATAAATTTAATATAAATGTATCACAGATCCATATTATTATTTATAATACCATATATGGTTTTATTATGGATTTATACTACCCACTTTTTAACAATTTCATGTTAAGGTTTCACTTTGAGTAATATCCACTTTTTTCACGTGTGTCTCAATTTGTCATATATATCACCATTATATTTATATTAGGGTTTATAGAATGTAAAACATGATGTAAATATAATTTATATTCATTAAATTTATATAATATTAATCTTTATAATATATAATTATCAAACATAATACACCGTTCATGGAGACGGTTAGTCGTACGTACACATGAACAATATTTCTGTTTTATTGTCATGTTAAATGAAACAAAGTAATATATATATATATATGATTATTAAAGTATCTTAATTATATCATCTATATCTTATATATTCACTAAAACCATATTTAATACATTCCATGTAGTGTATGAATGAATCACATAGCCTTTAGGGGGTGGTAGTCCACACTTCCTCAAACAAAATTACTATATTAACACAAAATGAAAAGTATAAAGATATGTATTGTAAAATAATTAAATAAGTTTAAAGAAATAATAATTATAATATATACGATATATAAACATATTTTCAATAATAATTTCCACCATGAGATGTGGTAAAGTAAAATTGAACAATCATCGTTTAGTGAGGCGGTAGTCCTCCATACACATAAACAGTATGTTTGTTACCCATTAGATGGAATTATGTGTACGTGTAGATAGAATAATTAGAATAAAAACATAAAATTATGTTTAGGATATTTATTTTATTATATAATCATGGAATAATAATATTTTATGGCGTGGAGAAAGAAAATAAATGAAAGTATTTTGAGTGAGGGTGTTACCTTTTAATCAGATAACTCCTTTTGGTTTGTGACAAAAGGCTTACTTGGATTGATTTCTTCCCAAGGAGAGGCTTAAAGGTTGAAGGGAGGAAAGTTAGGGAGTTATTTGGTAAAATTTTGGTTTATTCAAAGTTTCTTTATATGTGTTATGAATTTTGAGGATTGGGGGCCTTTTATAATGGAGGGGGAGTGGCACTCTTGTAATATTTTAAAAGAGAGGAATCACATCCATGTTTTTTATTTCAAGTAGTTAAATAATGCTCCAAACTAGATAAAAGGGAGTATAGGGTTAGAATATTGCTATATATTGCATTTTGGATAAGTGTATAGGTCGTTCTGGCCTCAATGTAATGGTTCAGTCCTTTATTAAGCTTAATTTAACCTTAATCGTTGTAATTAATATTAATTAATTCACATATATTTTTGGTAAAAATTAATTTTAACATAATGGAAATTATAAATTATTTTGATTCCAAATGTGGAATCCATTTTTCCAAATCCCATTCACGTAAGTGTTTGAAATTATTTTAAATATAATCCCGCATACAGGACGAAAATGTGGGTTTTTAAACTAAAAATGTTCCAAAGTTTGCTATGTTTTTATATTCAATTTCAATGTAAAATTGGTTCCAATAACCAATATTGGAGTAATTGATAAAAATATTTTCTATTTAAACTTTTAAACCAATTTAAAGTATTTTTTATCTTTATAAATAAATTAGATGAAATAGAAGTTTTGAATTTAAATCCAGTATTTTTAACTATTCATTAAAAATTGAAACCTTATAGAAAAGTACCAAAAATTTACCATAAATTTTTTTTTATGTTTGTCTTATAAATACGAAGTTTATTTTGAGATATTATATATATATAATTTCCTAAAATTTTATTTAAAATATGTTCTCCATTAAAAGGTGATAAAACTAACTTTGTAAAAATATTTTTTTTAAGCATAAAATTGAGTTTGTTCTTATCTTATATCTATCAAGTATATTTGATGAATATAAAAAATATTTTATTAAATACATAAAATATATATTCAAATAATATCACATACTAATTGTAATTAATTTAATTTGTTAGGATTAAAAGAACTTATTGAGCATAATAATAGTTTTCACTAAAAATACTCCATTTATATTCAATTTGGTTAATATATTCATTTCTAGATATTTTTTAACTAATTAATTCATTTTATATTTTCAGAAAACCAAATAATTCATAAGTTAGTTAATAATATTCATAAAATCTAATTTAACACATGGGGTATATATTATTATAATTATTATATATATATATATATATATATTAATACTATATTATTGTTCGTTAACACTCAGTCTGGTGTGTTACACAAGCCAGCGAGGAAAGTCATTCTTGCATGAGACGTCATCTTACCTCAATGTTCCTTATAGAGAAATATATCCTTTATATTGTGTGTAGTGCACAATTATATTTTCATTGCATATAACTCAAGCCTAACTTAGTGATTTAATATAAAATAAAATATTTTTTGTGTTTCATGAAATAAAAAATATCCAAAAGGATTTAATTAATTCAAAAAATCACAAGGTATTACAAAAAAACTCACTGCCAAGGGATCAATGGGTCTAAATGGTTTTCCTGATTATTTTTATTCTGATTCATGGAACATCAAAAAAGGGGATGAGGTGTGTTATGTCCAAAACTATTTTAGGGGTGACCTTTTTCTAAGAGTTTTCTTGGAAACCTTTTTGGATATTATTCCTAAGGTAAAATCATCCAAAAATTTTGGGAAATTATGACCCATTATAATGTGAAACTTCCCATATAAAACAATTACTACCATTTTCAACAAAATATTGTTCCTTCATATTCCACTTCAGGTATCAAATGAACAACACTGTTTTATAAAAGGGATGTTTATTTTGGGAGATATTTGTATTTACTAGTAAATGATTGATGATGTTGATAGGAGAGTGACCGGTACCAATTTGATAATCAAGAATGACTTGAAAAAGTCCTATTATCATATGGACTGTTATTTTATCATCATATTTCTATGATATTATCATTATTCAGAGTCGGTTTGTGACATTTTATTCTGGCGTTCTCCTCTCTATGGTTTAATATATATCTTATGGGTAACATATTTGGTTTATTCAAATCCAAAAGGTTTTTTTAGACAAGGTGACCCAATATTCCTAAGCCTTTTCATTTTAGCCTAAAATGACCTCAGTAGAAATCTCAATAAGGATCTTGATGAAGGTTCGATTCAACCTTTTAATGGGAGGTATGAATTCTATTGTATATATCATAATTTCATTGAGGATGAAATGATTTTTTCTTAAATGGTAGTGAAAATTCAATTTTTAATTTCAAGGTGCCTCTTTATGAATATTTAAACAATTTCAGACTATGTATTAATAACAATAAAAGTTATGTTCTTATCTACAAAAAGTGCCCTTCCAAAAGGTCCATGGTTATTAAAGATGGAATTATTTTATCTAAATAAACATTTAATTTAAATTATTTTTGGGTTATTAATTATATAACAGGAGGGTTAGAATTCATCATTATGATAACATAGAGAAAAGGATCCTGGGAAAGATCATGAACTGGAAAAGTTGTTTCCTCTTCTTTAGAGGAAGAATTACTTTTTCAATAGTGTTCTTTGTTATATACCTATGCACATTTTATCTATTTACAGCCCTCAAAAATCAATTGTTAAGAACATTGAAAGGATCCTTAATAGTTTCATTTGGGATTCTTTCTAAGAAGAATCCCATCATTGTGAAATTTGGTTTAGAATTTAAAGACCTTTTCAATAAGGGGGTATCAACCTCAAAGGTTTTAAAGAAGGAATGTGGTGTTTAATGGATAAACTAGCGTGGGAGGTTATATAAGGGAAATAAATATATGTATGATTTATTATGACAAATTATAGTAATTGTTCCCTCAATTATTTTGTTAGTTTCAACGGCTCCCACCATTGGAGTAATCTGTAGAGGCGTTTGCAACCAATTATGGAGAATTCCCAGTGGATCATTGGGTGTGGTGATATTTATTTTTTAAAACACAATTGGGATAGCTCTATATTTTTATTTCCTTTTTTAAATGACTCTACATCAGTTCTATATAAACTTATTCCCATCTTTGGTTGACAAATGCAGTGCTTAATGAGGAGAAGAAGGAAGTTTTACGTATCATTCATTTTTCTAAGGATCCTAACCAATGTTTCATCACTTATTCCACCTATGGGAAGATGAACCATTCTAATTTTTATTGTAAAATTTATTCTACTTATAATTTAGATATTATGGGAACAAAAAATTGGTGGAAATAAATCTCTCATAAATATAATTTCATTTTAATTTGAGATTTCCGAACTAACACATCCCCATTGATGATAATCTTCAATGTATTTTCATTCCTCTTGTATCGAAGTGAAAAAATTCTCTATTTCATAGATTGAAAATATTACCCAAATTTTATTTAATAGTGAATGGTCTTTCTATATATGGATTTAGGTTGTGGGAATTTCAGTTTCTCTTGGATGGGTGAGAACAGTGGAGGAATTCTTTCAGGATAATTGGGAGTTACAGGTGAGGAGTGGTTCGTTAGAAAATTTATGGACTAGCTTTATTACCACAACATTTTTTCCATCTATGAAACCTATAATTTGGTTCATCATTATGTAATTAATCTGAACCTTTATAATGGAAGGTTGAAATTTTATTCCATCCTACACTCAAGTGTGCACTTGTGTGCCAGCTTTATTCCACATCCAAATTTACAATCCATCGTGTCACCATTATGTTCCCCTGGTGCGGTTTCACATGGGAAGAGGGGACATAGATTCTTAGTTAAATGAAATTCCCCTATCATGTACTTAAATTGATCACTGGTGGAAAATTTGTTTGAGGGATCATGCACGGTGGTAGTATTTTTCATGATTCATAGGGATTTTTTATTCTGGTTTTTTCAGCATACTATAGGTAGGGTACATCAGTGGTGCTTAAGGATTTTCCAATGCTCCAAGGTATTAATATATATAATTATAATAATATTAATTTATCTTAAGTAGAATTATACTCTTCCATTCTGGTTAATTCCTTGAAAGGTAATTGGATTGTCCTTGGAATACCATTTATCATATCAAAACTTGTATCTCCATTCTCCATATGAATACGAATGTTGTTCATACATGGCACAATAGTAACATATTGGAATATCTTCTTACTACTAAAGTTAACCAACACAAAAGGATTATGGTGTTTTTAAATAATCTTTCACTTCTAATTGACTATCCTAATATTTTTATATGTTATTCCATCATCCATCACAGTTTTTTCATCCATGATATCATTATTTGTTCAATTACTATTGTTCCTATTTCCATCTCTTCATTTTAGTAAAAGATTTCAATTATTAGTCAAAAGGAACAATGAGTAGAGAATATCCTCATACTCATGTTATAACAAGTCTCTGAGAAATTTTTGATTGATTCCCAGACTATTATACTGATAAATTATTTGATTTCTCAAAAAAATATCTAATTGAACTAGACTTTTATTCTAGTTATTATCATGATACTTCTTTCATATTATTCTTCAACCCATACTGTCAAATTATTCTTCTACTCTCTGTACAATCTACACAACCACTTCAATATATTTATCTAAAAAATATTCTTGATAAATATATAGAGACTAGTTTTATCAAATATTTTCTCACTTATTCTTGTATATATGATACAAATGATTATATCCATCATCAACAGCATAAAAAATGTTTAAATTTGAACTTAAAATTCAGATTAAAAAAAATAAATTCCATCAATTATATGAAAACTTATTTTTATTGTTGTTTCTTCATCTTCTTCTTCTTCTTTTCAAACCCAGTTATATTTCACTGAGGTTTCATGACAATAGTTATAGTGCAACCCGGAAGTCACATCAATTGTGACGACCCAAAATTTCATTAATAAAAATTCCTATTGATCTAATTAAATGTATTATTATGTAAAATGGTTATATAACATATGCACATCCTTGTTTTTATGTTTTTGGATTCTAAAATACCATTAAGAATTGTGACCATTGCTAATATAGTCATTGAAAAGTGATCACATGATTAGTATAAATACAAGTTTTTAACAAATCCAATTTACTCAGACAAAAGAAGCAATGGCCTCATCCAGTAGACTTCCCCCATACAAAGCCCATTTTTCGGAGCTCATAAAGGTGGTGGCATCATTGGGATTCTCTCTTTACAAAGCCCAAGCCAAGCTTCAATGCGTGAAGCTTGATCGGAACCTCCTACGAGAGAAGTGGAAGTTGATAGAGATTATCACCCGAGCGATGTTATCTGAGCCATCCCAAGAGTCCATCACCATCACACACCTTACCCTTTGGTCCTATGTAGGTGTTATAAGGGGTTATGTAACAAGACCATATCACTATGATTATGTTAATTATTTTTGTGTTTAATAAAGAATATACATTCATTTTATTATTGTTACTTTGTAAATAGTTTTTAAAGCACAAATAGTATTTTAAGTTAATATTCAACTAATGAATATATTTTGATGAATTAATGGATTTTTGAATTAAATAATATATTAATAAAATAATAATATTGTTATTAAATTAATTTTTATTAGATATAAATCATCGTATAATTCTATGAATGCAATTGTAATTTTTATTAAGGTCTGAAATTTGTTTTTGTCAAAACCCATGAATTTTCAATAAATGTTTGTTTTTATTTTGAAGGTGAAAATTTGTATATTTATAAAATTATTTATATAAAACGAATATTATTTTTTGAATCAGGATGTCGAAATTATCCAATGGTGAATTATTCATAATTTTCTGAGATAGTTCAATTTTTTGGTAAAAATCAAATACCATTTAAATATATAATGTGTATTGTGACATCATAATGACCCAATAGTGATGTAATAAAATACTATAAATGATATTTTCGGACAATATATGTTTTATCCTTAAAATAATGTGATTTTAGGTTTCTTTTATTTATTTTACAAAGCTTTAGTGGACCCTCCAAAGCTTATAAAACATTTTATCTTTTTAAATTGTTTTCCGTGAAAGTGTAACTCACCTCCACATAAGAAAACCTATTATTTTAAGAAGTTCGGCCATTGGACCTATAAAATATTTTTTTACACTCCCTTTGGAAAAATAAATGGGCAAAAAACAAGGGTTGGTTTGTGGTTTTGATTAGTTTAATGTGTGGTGTCCCAAACCAAAATAATAAAGAATTCCCTCTCCTTTCCTATATAAAACAACCAACTCTCCCACTTCCTCTTCAATAAAATCCTTTTGAGTTCATCAAAACTCTTCCATTATCTCTCTATAATCCTCCCAAGGTGCCCCGAGCTCCCAAGAATCCTCTATCAAGCGACTTCCAAGCCATTGGGATCACACTTCCATGTTAGGGTTTCCTTCCTTTCTCATTTTAACCATGTTTCTTAATATTGTTATGTCATTTTATTTTCAATTATAAATTTTGGGGTATGATTTTACACCTCCCCCATACTTCCCTATTTATGTTTTAATGATTATAGACCCCTTTTTCTCTAATTCATTCCTTTCATGTAAGCTTGTTACCATGCCGAAATTTCGTAAGGAATTTTTCTCTCCTCATTTACATTCAAGAAATTATTTTTTATTATGAATCTAATTTCCATTACCTATTTTGGGACATGTATATATATGACCCCTTACTTTAAATTTCATGTACATATGATGAGACATCCCTTTCTCTCTCATCAACAATTTTTATGAAGTCTTATGTCACGCCATTAAGCTACCGAAATTGCACTGCAATTTTTCCAAGACAAAATCATTATGTAGTGAATGCCATGCCCATTTCTCTATCAAGGGTATTCACCTTTATGAAAATTTACTTATTTATGGCAGATTTTCATGTATGAATTCCAAATTCCTTAATAATTTAATAAATTATGATGTTTTATGAATCCATGTTGTATGATCTTGTGGCACACTTATGAATGAAATGAAATGTTTAAGAAGGGTGTGACCTGATAGCGCTCCAATGAATTGTGTAAAGTATAGTATCATGATACATAATTTGAAATGAGTTTTTAATCATGATAATTCAAGTGAAATAAGGTTTTACTCATTCTTCATGTGCAATGAGGGTTTACTCATGCTCCATGTGCAATGAGCCTTGGCTCATGCTAATTCCTTGATAAGTGTTGTTGCCACATTTCAATGTTTGATAATCATGCTATATCATGACTTTATGTTCATATTTATTTTATGCTCCATTGATATACCAATTTCCTAACATTTATTTTAATTTTCATTTTATACCTTGTGTACTCCCTTACTGGGCTTTATAGCTCACCCTTTTCTTATGTATGTCCTCAGGTTATCCCATGCAATGCTAAGTACGATGGAATGTAGTGGTCATGTAAAGGAATTTTTCAATAATATGTGTCATTATATGTTTTAAGTTGTTATTTAATGTTCCTAAGCCCCAAATACACTAGACCTCTCGATATTCCATGTTGTATCAAGTGATGATTTTATGTAACAAATCATGTTTAAGCATTTAATAAAAAGAAGGATTGTTATAGTTTGTATCATAGGATAGGTTTAGTTATTTTTGGGATTAGAATTAAAAACCCCTAGTGAATCCTTAGATAAAAGACTATGTATAATAAAAACATCCGTAAATTTTGGTGAGTATTTAGTAAGTGGTTTACCAAGAAAATACATCCAAGCCTGGATACGAGCAGGTAGAGGTGGCTCTGGTAAAAATGTACCTAGGAGTGAAAACTCTGACAAGGAGTTTGGAGCTTGACCCGAGGTATCCTAGTACATGAAAATGGGTCGTGATGCACTATTGGATATGAAACTCCAAGGGGATATTCGTTGTTAATTTACAAGCTTAGTATAAACCATTATTAAGGGAATTAAAAAAGATTCCAGTAAGAATATAGTGGATCATGGATAACATAGATTGAAGCCTATAGATTCATAAGTTAAGGAAATAAAAGCTATTTATAAGTCATCTGTTTTGTCCTTGGATTACCCTTTATGTGTTACCTCTAACTTTCCTTTTATTCCATCCAATGGTCGATAATAAGAGGACTCGGGCTAACAATCGATGCAAAGATCAATGTGATGAATGTTCTAATGAGAACCCCAATCCGATGGGAGTGGGAATCGCAAACTTTGTCATTATACACTCTCAATTAACTCATTATTTGAATAGAAACATGGGTTAAGAGGAGCATTAAACCCCCCTAGGAAAGAACAAGTTGCTATCGAGAGATTCATGAGACAAAGGCCGCCTACTTTTAATGGATCATCTGATCCCTCAATCGCCGAACAATGGATCAAAACCATTGAAAAGATCTTCTCCATCCTTCAATGTTATGAACAAGAAAAGGTTCTTCTGGCTTCCTATCATATAGAGGGTGAAGACGATCAATGGTGGACATTGATAAAAAAATATGAAGCCTGAGGAGGAGATCGAGGCATTGGAATGGAAGGATTTTCATATATGTTTTTTGATAAATATTTTCCACACACTCTCTGACTAAAGATAGAAAGGCACTTCCTTTCCCTCAATAAAAAAAGACAATGAATCCATCAGAGTATACGGGGAAAACTTCACAAGGCTTTCACAATGCACATCTGGCTTTTTCATTACCCCTGAATGCAAGGTTGACCACTTCTTTGTTGGGCTGCTAGTGAAAAGCCCTGGCTATCCGTGACATTGAAAACTATGAGGAAATTTTCTGATGTGCCCCCAAGGTTGAAATGGAGATCAGATAATCTCAGGGGTATCATGGAGATAAGAAGTGTAAGGTTGAATTCAATTCTAGAAGTCCGATGGATAAATCCTATGTTGCTAAGAAAATACAGCACCCCACTTGCCAAAGGTGGGGAAAGAAGCACCCCAAAAATTGCATGAAGGGGATGAGGAAATGCTATAGGTGTGGAAGAGAAGGGCACCGAGCCGTTAACTATCGGTAAGAAAAACCTGCGGCTATGAAAAATGAGTTGAACGCTCCATTCGTATCTCAATGCATTGTTCATTAATTCAACTACAAATAACCAGGGCATCTTGGAAATCAGATCTCTATGCCAAGGGTTTAAGGAGGAAACCACGATCCTCCAAGGCAGCAAGGGCGAGCCTTTTCCATCACTGCCGCAAAAGTGAACCCTGACAACGATGTGGAGAAAGGTATGCTAGTTATTCATTCAAGAATAGGTGACATACTTTTTTATTCTGGTTCTACACATTCTTTTGTATCCAGAAAGTTTAGTAAAACAATCCCAACACCACCACAAATCGTGGAAGTAAAGATGTCAGTGAGTATAGTAAATGGGGTAATCATTACATCCCATGAATATAACATCTCCCCTATCATAATTGGTGGATTCAACTTCTTAGTGAACCTTTTCATACCCCCTATGGTATAATTTGATGAAATTCTTGGCATGGATTGGATTTCCTAATATAGATGAAACATAAATTATTGTGAGAGGGAAATCACTCTCCATATGGTGAATCGACCCAAGATTCTATACAAGTGTAAGTTGGAGGATGAATCTTCTTTAGAACCATCATCTAATGTGTGTATATTAATTCCCTATGAGCATGCGTATCTAGGTCATATGATTGAGTCTAAAGAAGAAACCGTCCTTGAAGACATGCCAATTGTGAGGGAATTCACTGAAGTGTTCCCTAAGGAATTTCCTGGTCTTCCTCCTAGAATATTTGTTGAATTTACAATTGATCTTATAACTGGGGAATATACAATATCTAAGACTCCATATAGAATGGTTGTTGTGGAGCTTGAGGAGCTGAAGAAAAAACTACAGGAGAATCTGGATAAAGGGTTTATATGCCCAAGTTCTTCACCATGGGGTGCACCAGTCCTCTTTATAAAGAAGAAGGATGGTTCAATTCACCTTTGCATCAATTATCGTGAGCTTAAAAAAATCACAGTAAAGAAGAAGTATCCTCTCTCACGAATTGAGGACCTGTTCAATTTGCCGCATGGAGCACAATAATTCTCCAAGGTGGATTTTTGGTCTGGATATTATTAAGTAAAGGTGAAGAAGGATGATATCCCCATGACTTCTTTTTATACAAGATATGGGCACTATGAATTCATAATAATTCCTTTCGGACTCACTAATTCTCAATCAATCTCATGGACTTGATTAATAGAGTCTTTCGAGATTACCTTGAAAAATTTGTGGTAGTATTTATATATGATATTCTAATCTACCCCAAAACCAAGGAGGATCATGAGGAGTATCTAAGAACTGTACTAGAGACCTTGAAAAAGGAGAATCTGATTGAAAAGTACAACAAGTGTGAGTTCTAGTTGAAGGAGGTATCATTATTGGGTCATATAATCACAAGAAATGATATATATGTGGATCTCTCGAAGACAACTGCAATAGAGGGATGGCTGAGGCCAACATCGGTAATGGATATCCGTAGCTTCTTAGGGTTAGCTATATATTTTGTCCAATTTGTGAGAAATTTTTCACAATTGTACAACCCTCATTCCAAGATAACTCAGAAGGGAGTAATGTTTTCTTGGAGTGGTGAATGCGAAAATAGATTTAAGGAGTTGAAAAAGAGGATTATCACTATGCCCATCCTCACATTACCCGCACGTGGAGAACTTTTTTGGTATTTAGTGATGCTTCGAAGAAGGGCATGGGTTTTGTGTTGATGTAGAATGATAAAGAAATATCCTATGACTCAAGGAATCTGAAAATCCCTGAGAAAAATTATCCCATGCATGATCTGGAGTTGGAGGCTTTGATCTTTGAGTTGAAAATTGGGCGGCATCATCTCTATAGAGAGAAGATTGAGATATATACTAATCACAAGATCCTCAAATATATATTCACACAAAAAGATCTTTATATTCTCATACAATGATGGATAGAAATAATCAAGGATTATGAATTCTCAATCCACTACCACCGACATGGGAATAATTAAGGGGGGAACATTATCAATAATTTCTCAAATGATTTCTCAACCATCCCTCATGGATAAAATAAAGGCTGCTCAAAGAAAGGATGTGAAAATTATAAAAAGGGTGGAATCTATCAGAAATGGGAAATACACAGAGTTTGTGGTTGAAAAGGATTGAATTGTGAGATTTGGGTAATGATTATGTGTACCATCTGATCTAGAGATAAAGAAGGATCTTCTGGATGATGCACAGAGCTCAACCTTCTCTATTCACCAGGGGAGAACAAAGATGTATCAAGATCTCTGAGAAAACTTTTGGTGGGACAATATGAAATGGAATATTGCTGAATATATATTAAAGTGTCTAGTATGTCAGCATGTTAAGGCTGAGAGGAAAATTTCTATGGGGATGATGCAACCACTACCCATACGAACATGGAAGTGAGACAACATTACCACAGACATTGTCAATGTACTTCAAAGGGCATACAGTGGAAACAATGCAATATGGGTCATTGTGGATTTTCTTATGAAGATAGCTCAATTTATCGAGATTTGAGAGGAATTATCATTGGATCAACTTTCATAGATTTCCATCAAATAAGTTGTAAGTATGCATGCAGTACCACTATCTTTGGATCTGATCATGATCTGAGATTCACCTCGAAGTTCTGGAAAAGTCTCCAGCATGCTCTAACCACTGAATTAGACTTCAGTATGTCCTATCATCCTAAAACTGATGGCCAATCTGAGTGAACTATTTAGAAACTGGAAGATATGTTAAGATCATGTTCTATGGACTAAAAAGGAGGATGGGGACAATATCTTCCACTAGTTGAATTCTCCTACAATAACAGTTTCCACTCGAGAATCCGAATGGAACCATATGAAGCCCTTTATGGGAAAAGGTGTGGAACACTGGTGTTTTGGGATAAAGTCAGTGAGTGTAAGCTTCTAGGACCTAAAATGGTCGAAGAAATGGTGGTGAAAGTGAAACCCATTCAGCAGCATATCAAGGCAGCCCAAAGTCGACAAAAGAGTTATGTAGATAATCGTCGATGAGACCGTTAGTTTAAAGTTAGAGACATGGTATTTTTAAGAATATCTCCATGGAATAAGGTCATGGGGTTAGGAAAGAAATGGAATTTAAGTCCTAGGTACATCATCCCCTTTGAGATTCTTGATCATGTCAGGGTTGTGGCCGATTGACTAGCACTTCCACATACCATGGCAAAAGTACATGATTCCTTTCATGTATCCCTCTTAAGGAAGTACATATCAGACCCTTCACATGTACTCTCTTTAGAGTTAGTATAGTTATAGGATGATCTTTCTTATGAGGAATAGGTAGTGAAGATCTTAGATCGTAGAGAAAAAGTTCTACGAAATAAGACAATGCCCCCCATCAAGGTGTTCTGGCCAAACCCAAATTTTGAAAAAGAGACATGAGAATCAAAGTAAGTGATTAAGTAGAGTTACCCACATCTTTTTTAGTGTGGGGAAAGGAAATTTTAATGGCAAAATTTCTTAAGTGGGGGAATATTGTAACGATACAAACTTTCATTAATGAAAATTCCTCTTGATATAATTAAATGTCTTATTATGTAAAATGGTTATATAACCTATGAACTTCCTTGTTTTTATGTTTTTGGATTTCAAAATACTGTTAACAATTGTGATTTTTTTCAAATATAGCCATTGATTAGTGATCACATAATTAGTATAAATATAGGGCTACAACAAATCAAATTTACTCAGACAAAGAAGCAATGGCCTCATCCAGTAGACTTGCTCGGTATGAAACCCATTTTTCGAAGCTCAGAAAGGAGGTGGCATCATTGGGATTCGCTCTTGACCAATTCCAAGCCAAGATTCTATATGTGAATATTGAGCATAAGCGCCTATGAGAGAAGTGGAAGTTGATATAGATTACCACCCGAGCGATGTTAGTAGAGCCACCACAAGAGTCTGTCACCATCACACACCTTACCCTTCATTCCTATGTGGGTGTTATACGGGGTTATTTAACAAGACCGTAGCACTATGATTTTGTGCATTATTTTTTTTTTATAATAAATAATATATATTCATTTTATTATTGTTACATTGTAAATAGTTTTTAAGGCACAAATAGTATTTTTAGTTAATATTAAAATAAGAAATCTATTTTGATTAATTAATGAATTTTTGAATTAAATAATATTTTAATAAAATATTATTATAATTATTAAATTAATTTCTATTAAATATAAATGATCTTGTAATTTTATGAAAGTAATTTTAATTTTTATTAAGGTTTTAGTGTTGTTTTTGTCAAAACCCATGAATTTTTTATAAATGCCGGTTTTTATTTTAAAAGTAAAAAATTAACATATTGATAAAATTATTTATATAAAATGAATATTATTTTTGGAATCATGACATCGAAATAATCTAATGGTGAATGTTTCATAATTTTCCGAGATAGTTTAATTTTTGGGTAAAAATTAAATACCGTTTAAATATATATTCTGTATTATGACATCATAATGACCCAATAGTGATGTAATAAAATACTATAAATTATATTTTCTGATGATATAAGTTTTTTCCTTAAAATTATGTGATTTTAGGTTTGTTTTATTTATTTTACAAAGCTTTAGTGGACCCTCCAAAACTTATAAAACATTTTATCTTTTTAAGTTGTTTTCCTTGAAATTGTGACTCACCTACACATAATAACCCCTATTATTTTAAGAAGTTAGGCCATTGGCCCTATAAAATATTATTTTCCACTCCCCTTTAGAAAAAACCATGGTAAAACAATTTGCTGGTTTGTGGTTTTGATTAGTTTAATGTGTGGTGTCTCAAACCTAAATAATAAAGAATTTCCTATCCTTTCTTATATAAACCCACCCAAGCTCCCACTTCCTCTTCACTAAAAGTCTTTTGAGTTCATCAAACCTCTACCCTCCTCTGTATATAATCCTCTGAAGGCGCCCCAAGCTCCCAATAAGCCTCTCTCAAGCCTCTCCTAAGCCTTTGGGATCACACTTCCAAGTAAGGGGATCCTTCCTTTCTCATTTTAGCCAAGCTTATTAATATTGTTATGTCATTTTATTTTCTATTATAAATGTTGGGGTATGATTTTTATCCTCTACCAGACTTCCCTATGTATTTTTTAATGATAATATACCCTTTTATTTCATTAATTCCTCCTATGTACACCTGTTACCATGCCGAAATTCCGTAATGAATTTATCTCTCCTCATTTACATTCAAGCAATTCTTTTATATTATGAATATAAATTCCATTACCTATGTTGGGAAATGTATATATATGACACCCATTACTATAAATTTAATTTACATATTATGAGACACCCCTTTCTCTCTCATCAACCATTTTTATGAAGTCTTATGTCACGCCGTTATGCTGTCGAAATTGCACAGCAATTTTTCCAAGCCAAAATCATTGTGTAGTGAATACCATGCCCATTTATCTATCAAGGGTATTTAAATTTATGCACATTTAATTATTGATGGAAGAGTTTCATGTATTAATTACACATTCCTTATTCATGGAATATATTAAGATGTTTTATGAATCCATGTTGTATGATTTTGTGACACACTTATGCATGAAATGAAATGTTTAAGAAGGGTGTGCCGTAATAGTGCTCTAATGCATTGGGTAAAGTATAGTATCGTGGTATGTCATGTGAAATGAGTGTTGAATCATTATAATTCATGTTCAACAAGGATCTACTCATGCTTCATTTTCATTGAGGGTTTACTCATGCTCCAGGTGCAATGAGCCTTGGCTCATGCTAATTCCATTTTAAGTGTTGCTGCCACATTTCCATGTTATGATAATCATGTTATATCATGCCTTTATGTTCGTTTTTCTTTTATGCTCCATTGATATTCATATATCATAACATGTATTTTAATCGTCATGTTATACCTTGATTACTCCCTTACTAGGATTTATAGCTCACCCTTTTCTTATGCATGTCTTCAGGTTATCTCATGCAATGCTAAGTACGAGGGAATGTAGTGGTCATGTAAATAAAGTTTTCAATAAGAAGTTGTGTTCTATGATTTAAGTCTCTATGTAATTTTCTTAAGCCACAAAGACAAAAGACCTCCCAATATTCCACGTTGTGTCAAGTGAAGAGTTTATGTAATAAATCATGTTTAAGTCTATAATAAAAAGAAGGGTTGTTATAGCCATAGCTACCCATTTCTTCCTTTGAATAAACTCTTTCTTCATAGTGAAAACCATATTCTATATTTTCATGAATCAAAAATTCCATTTTTTGATATACAAGAAATTATCAAATTACTTTATCATTACATTAAATAATTTTTTCTCCAAAATTTATATTTTAAAATTTATATTTTTCAATCATAAGAATTCTGAAAAAAAAAATATAATCCCAAATTCATATGTAGGGACATCAATGTTATTAATTGGAAGTATCAAATGGATTAAAAGTCTTAAACCAGATATCTCATGTTCATTCAAATTCATACTCTTCACTTATGATGTCTTATGAGAAAATTCATACACAAAAATTGAGGACTAACACATAGACCAAAGTATAACAATACATGTCTTACATGACCCTTAAAGTCTTAACAAAAAACAAAAAGTCTGAATCAAAAACCAAAGCCTCATGATTCAATTATTACATAGACCTTAACATCTTATGGGCACCCAACTTTCCCATTTTTATTCCATAAATTTTCAAATTCCCCTCTAAACTTCTTTAATCTACTTTCAAACACCTAAATTTCAATCACCACACATAGTGAGGTTCATTATATAATATGAGTTTGAATATGATTTATTCATTGAAAAAAATCTAATAAAATAGATCTTATCCACTTAAAAAATCTCTTAACATTCTTCTCTGGATTATTTCCATATTCTAGAATATATTCTTTCCTCAATTATCTCCCAAAGAAATATTCTTCTCTAAAAAACCTATTAGGATCAATAGAATCATTATTATGAGTTTTCTCATCAATTAATTTATCAAAATATTATACTTAATTGTAACTATTTTTATTATAAGATTTATTTTCAGTATTAAAATACTAGATTCATTAATCTAGTAAACTAGAATTAAATTCATGTTTACTTTCATTGTTTATAATCTTATTTTGATCCAATTTCATTTTTTTCATCAAATCCACTTTATTCTTATTTTATGATTTTATCTAAGTTGTCTCATATATAATCATAATCATTTATTCCATATGATTCAGTTTATATTTGTTTTGATTTTAGTTTAACTATGACCTCATTCAAATCAACATTTATTCCCAACATCATGGGTATAAATATTTATTCTATAGGCCATGTTATTTCATCTTAAAATTTCTATTTTCTCATTGGATATATAAAACATCTTCTGGATACCACCAATATCATATTCACTATTAATAGATCCTAATTATTAATAAGCATCATATTAATGGTAAATTTCCACTTTATTAACACCGTATTGAAATTCACCATTCATAATAGAAAATGAAGAGTAATTTTCAATATGTAGATGAAGATTTTTTAAATTTTATTCATTGAAATATGCGTTTTTATAATGTTTTCTTTAGGACTTAGGGTTCTTATTATTTGAATAGACCTTCCCAATATAAAAAAGCCTTTAAAACCCACTAATCACTGGATAATGTTTTTAAAAATAAGCAAATTTAATCCATGTATATAAGTCCATATGTTAACTTTATATCTTACAAAAATTAATGGTGTGTCATGGTCCCATCAGAGATGATGTTTCGGGTGAATAAGGAATATAAATTATTTTTACCATTTTTCTTATTTAAATGAATAAATATTTTTTCTTCTATGGAATTAAAACTATAAAATCGAATATGATAAAATCTATACCAGTGTAGTAGTCATTCTATACAATGGAAGAGTTAAGGAAACAAATGAGAAATCCATTTAATTGTTTCATCCTTATATGGTTCCATGTACAATGTATGAGGTAGTTTATTGATCCTCAATATAAACACTAAACTCATTATTTTTTAAATGTTTTAGTGATACCTTGAAATCCATATAACATATATACCTATGGAATTTATAATTACCATAGAAAACTCATTTGCACTTAAAATATCACTATAACCACATGCTTATAAATAAATAGGAATGAGATATATATTACCCTCTTAGTCAGGTAATCCTTGTTTACTTTTTAACTTTATAACCTCTTGTAGATGTGTCTCTTCACATTCAAGTTTCCAACACTTCATCATACATCCACAATCATTACCAAACTTACCCAACTAGGACTACTCGTATCTGTAGTGGGTATCCATCTACTTCTTATACATTATTATTATTTTTATATACAATGATAAAATATCTTACACTCTTGGTGAGTATGATAAATATTTCATAGTGATCTATCACATCTTTCCTCTATAATGGGTCTCTGTAAAAATCCCTTGTAACAAAATTTAAGTATGCAATACATTTCACCATTCTTCACTACCTCATATATCTATATACAGGAAATTCACCTCTTAATTATATAATTTTATGCTCAATCGACTAATATATCTAATTAGATACACAATTACATCATCACTATAAATAATGATGGATCTTTAGATCATGGAGGTTTCTAGTTTTGTTCATAACATCTTTTAAACCTTCAAAACTCCATGCTCCAAGGTCCCCTTGGCTTCACCATATGCCAGTACGTATGTCACATACACATATATGATCTTTTAACTTACCATAATCTTCTAATCCTTTGGAATATTTTATAAACACATTTAATAGTAGGAAGAAAAAACTATATATATATATATATATGATCACTGTAAAACAATTTTTATACGCACCATGATTACCAATATGATATTTTATCATTCAATGAAATTATTCCCTCACGTTTTTTATCCATGTATACCAATAAAATTTTAAGTAATTTCTAATAATCTGTAAGAATATATTATGATTAGAAGACAATACCTACAAGTGTACAATTTTATAAACAACTTTTATTTAAAAAATGTTTTCTAATTATCCTTTATACTTGATCTTTACATTTTTATCACTATATGATCATATAAAACATGTCCCATGTATTATTAAATATATATTTAAAAAATATTAATCATATATAAAAAATATAAATAGTATAGATTATTTTATATAGTATAAAAAGGTTTCATCAAAATTAGTGATATGTCTATACCATTGTATATAATATTGAATTTCCCATGCTTGATTATTTTTAGGTACAATGTTAAGATCATTCCACTAACTAAATTTTTTAGCACTATATTATCCTTTGATAATATATTACCTTCCTCAATATCCCTGCATGAATCCCATTAAACATCTAGTGATATAAAATCTCACCCATGGTATCTTTCCTCAACCTCTATCGTAATCCATGTTCTATATTGTGAAATATATTTCCCTATATCACTATTTTTTTAATTCATAACACTAAATACATTATATTATACATTATCACATAGAAAATAGTTGTTTAACTAATATAGTATGTTCCACATTAATATTATATACTTTATAGATTTTAGTATATTGGTTTTATGCTCTTTATATAAGTAAATATATTTATGTCTCTACAAGTGACCCATCACGGGACATTCAACTACTATTATCATTATTTTTTTCTCCTTCACTAATAATATTCACAATTTATGTTATTAATAAATTTTAGGGTTAATGATTTCTAATTTTCATGTCTTATGACTTCCTTCAACACCGCCAATGTTTGGAAATATCAAACACCAAATATTTTGATATCATATCATGTATAAATTCAAGATTATGAATCTTCCCACTATCTATTCCAATTAAGTAACACCTAATTATAACGTGAAATCCATAGTGTATTATTTCCATAATACTGTTCATGACTTATAAAACTAGCATAGTTTTCTTTACAACTCATATATCTTATATATTTATAAATATGAATCATTTTTTTAAATATCCAACTAAGTATATTTTTACCAAAGTATGTTCCTCATGAAATTATTCTTGGTATCATAACTGTTCTCAACCACTTTTGAAGCCTCATAAGATATAAAATAATATATTAAGCATGTGATTCCCCCACATAGGTGGCTATGGTGGCAGGGGGGTTTGGGGTTTGGGGAAGCGGTCGTGGGGTCGAGTCTGTGGGCCGATTTCTTTCCTTGTGTGCATTGTAATAAAAAAAATTATTAAGCATGTTAAATTTAATGAATCCATATATCAATCAATCAAACTAGGATTTGGATACAATTACTTGGAAAAATAATTCCTTCCTCTATTCCATCAAAAATTGATATATCACCTTCTATGATAGGGTTATACTACCTCTTACAACATGTAACAATTGTACTACCTCATTTGATATAGTGAACCATTATTCACTTGATGTTCTCTAAGATTATTCCAATATTCTCTGATATGAATCAAATTTGAAATCCATATATCTAATTTTATTTAATCCTTTTTTCAATCCTTCAACCATCCATCACTTAGATAATGGGTATCATTAAAAAATTATATATAATGTTCAATTTTATTCAAGGTGTAACCTATTTATATATGACTTCCATCTATACTATTTGATAACAAATCCAATCATACACTATCCCTCAGTGTTTAAAAATATCATACATTGTATTTGGATTCCATTCTTTTTAAAATTTATTTGGCCTAGAACCTGTCTGTACGGTCCGATTTAGGTCTTGAAATTAACTTAGGTATGCCTCCCCATATGTTATAGGTTATCAACTAGTAGTGAGAGTAAGATAATATTAAATTTGGTGACTATACCATATATATATAAAATAATTAAACAATTATAAAAATAATAAATATTATATAACTTCACAGTGAAATAAATAATTATAGTGGATGAAATACCATAACTAATAAATGATACCATGCTATATAAAATGAACTCAAACTAGGTGATACATTAATACATCACCAATGATCTCACAATATAAAATAATAAATAATTTATAATTAAAATAGTGAAGAATATTTAATGGTGTCATGTTACTAGTCCTCAGCGTTACCTTGAAAATATATCTTAATCCACATTCAGTTATTCTATATTATCTATCTATAGTAGGGAAATCGCCTCAAATAATATTCCAAAAATCAGTCAAAAAATCTATCGACATGAACATATAGGGTGTGAACATAAAACTCATTATAAAATTACTAAAAATTTCCCTAATAATTACCACCACATATGTGTATAAATAATTTTTATGAAATGAATGTTTTAAAAATCTCATACAAAACACATGATGACCACAAGGTGCTCATGAAGCCACCCAAAAGGTCAACTCGTACCTACTTTGGCCAGTTTCAAAATGTGAGATAATGTTTTAAATGTTTTTTTCATATCATAGAGATGATGGGTTAGTTATTCATCTTCTCACATACTAATAGACCTATTAGACCACTGGGTTGGCATAACACCCAAACAGTCCATTCTTTAAGAATACAGAGTAAGTGGGTTGATATAATTCCTTACTATCCATAATCAATAATATCAAAATAGAGGTTTGGTACTACACCTAAATTTTTTATACATATCCAAACAATGGGTTGGAACCATTACCAACCCACTCATGTTTATATATTCTATAAGATGGATCCTCACCCAACCTAATCATAAATACATCATTTCTCTCAGTTGGAAAATCACCCAACCTTCTCAGGGATATTAATTCTTTATGTTAGAATATCTCATAACAAGAAAATAATATCCATAAACTAGCTTTCAATATCTTCAAACCTACCTGACCACATGTTATTTAGACCAATGGATAGAAAAATATCCAGTCTAGGAAATACTATATCCCACCACTAGTTGGGAAAAAACATAGTCCAAGGAATACTATTTCAACACTATAGGTGGCACTCACAACTCCAATTCTAAATAAAATCATAAATAATAAGCTTATTATGATTATCTATCCCTTAGGTTAGTCAACAACTACATGAACATACAATTTCAAGAATAATCATCATAAAAGTATGATGGATGACCCATACCCAAAACAATCCATTGGAAAAAACCCCTCCCACCTCATGAATAGTGTATCCTAATGTAAACATCATCAAGTTCCTTTGGTCATAACTCTCTATTATTATAACCAAATGTTATAGAGTAGACACATTTATGTATAATCACTTGGGACATGGCCCTTTACAGGTTAAATCTTATCATCACATTTTTCCACCCTTGATCTAGTTCCTTTATCACATATACTTCTCATGAGTCAACCCACACATGATCACTCAAATTTATATCTCATCACCTACATATTATATAACTTAATTAGTAATTAAAACCAACTTATATCACAAGTATTCCCTTATTAGTATTCCTTTTACAATCACACTGGGCTTCTCAAGGTCTCTCTCTTAATAATTCCTCGTTCAATTTTATGTGTTACCCATTTCGTTTAACTCAATCCCTATGTCATTACCCAACCAACAGCCCACTTGACTCACCCCATACCATTATAAAATGAAATAATTATTTCATATCACACATAACCACCCTAAGTTATAATATCATTAGATTGAGGTTAGAAAAAATAGTTGTGGAATCCAACTTCATTATAACCAAGTCTTTCCCATGGGAAACATGTCCATTTGAGGCTAAGTGATCACGGAATAACACATGAAGGACCATTTATGAGCCTAATGGACCTCAACTATATTGAAACACACATGGGAACCCATATAAACAATATTTTAGGTTCTTCACTCCTACATAACCAACTAATGAATTACAAAACATATAAAACACGTATAATTATTGTAAAATTAGGGACCACCTACCTAATGAAAAGAGTTTCCCCAATTTTAATCAACATATAATCACATATTACAATATTGATCAGTTGTTTCTTGATTAATATCATCATCTATAAAATCTTATCAAGACCAATATTTTCTTGAAATTTATTTTAAAATATTAATAATTAATATATAAATTATTTTTAAAATTAATTCAATGATTCATAATCTAGTAAAACTCACAGAGTGGTGTAACCGTATTGAAACACCAATAAATAAGTTGTTGTCCACTATTAATGCACCTATGATCCTATAAAAGGAAAATTACTCAATTTTTTATCCAAATACAACTAAATATTCATCTAATATCCATATTACAAACCACATAGTAATTTAACTAAATTGAAATAGTGAATGATAACTCATAAAAAACGGATCTTGGACTCTACCAGCCTCCATATTAGTGATAATGTACTCATTCATGGTCTGGTTCATGTAGAACAGAATATTTTCATGTTTGATATCCCACTGAGTAGAAATGAACTGACAGAGAGTGATGATTGAGAACTTATTATCATTATCAATGAAGAGTAATTTGAACAAGAATTAGAGGTCAATACAACACAGTAGGAATTAGGCACCTATAGAAAGAAGATCTTTGTGGAGGGGTTTATCCAAAACTGGGACAAGGTGTCTGAAAATATTGAAGACCTCCTCAAATATTATTAGGATGAAATGGTAAATACTCTAAAATAGAATCTTCACATAGGTAAGGATTCTAAAATAATTAAACTACAATTTAAAGAGTCGTACATTACATATAAAGTTGGTACATTATCTTCTTTTCTACCTAGAAGGTTTCACACTTTTTCATTAAAATTGATTTCATTAATAATAAAAATGTTTTAGAGGTACTCATTAAATATGACACAATAAAACATCAACAATCAATCTAAATAATACAAGAATATTTAATGATAAGGGAGATAATTTAGGGGATTCTACCCTCATATTTGGGAAACTATAAAGTAGATTTATTTAATATGAAATAAAAATAATATCCCAAAATTTCCATGAATACCCCACATAAAGTGGGGACCAGGGCAGGAAAATGAAAATCCAGTAGCCTCCGTAAGATATATATAATCCTACCATATCCTTATTTTCCTATATAAAAACCCATTAGAGGGTTCTGTACCCATTAATAGCCACCTAAATCCCAATCCCCCCATCAAATTTCAAGTAGCCTAAATAAGAAACAACCCACACCACCTTTTTCACAAACTGATCTGAATATCACTTTAGGTATATTAAACATAAATTTACACTTCTAAAAATTTCCTTTAAAAATCTCAAAAATTTATACAAGATATAATTTTTTTATTTAGAACTAAAAATTTAAATTAAAACCAAATCTAGTTCTACTAGAAATCATTACATTCTCTCTATATACATACACATAATGGAATGGGTCACTACAAACTCCCCTGTATGGAATTTTTTTCCCTTGAGAAGTATCTCCAGTATCTCTTATAGACTATTCGAGTTACCAAGATTAGATAAATTATCCATATTTCTAGTGTCTTATTAGCTATAGGAATACCATAAATTCACCTAACCCAAGGGAATAATTTAATATCTGAATGCCTCGTGATTTATTCTAACATATATTCTAGTCATTCCCTGAATGATGTTTTTAAAACAAAATTATAGCATACAACCATTGAATTCATGTGAAATGTTCCACCTAGACCCCACTGGATAAACTACCTTTGATAACTCGATAAAACATATATTGTTATGCCAAATAAATTCACCAACTAAAATACAATGTCTCAATCATGATAATCTCTATTGAATAACCTTTCAACAATGTCATACTCTAATGGTTAACATTTTTTTTTCACTAGACTAATTCCCACATAGTAATGTGTATAAAAAATTACCATTATCCTACACAAAATTTACAAGACTTCCACTTGAGACTCTATTTATATAGTGAATCTTTAGTTCATTAATTAGTCATTATACTCTACTATGAGTAGAATAATTATCCAAACCCAATCACCATACTAAATAAATTCCCTAGTTTCACAAATTTCATTTATTAATCCTACTAATTACACATCAAAAACTTATATCCAAGAACTATTTTAAAACCTAAACCACTACTGGTTAGGTTTATCACACATTTTATCCCCTATATTCCTCACTATTACACATGAAATGAGGCTCGTACCCACATTAAATGGATAGTGTGATATCCACCTTAGGATTTCCCTTCCCCATTTCCAAATATCCTTGATCGTCCAATTGTACATTATCACATCAACACCATCATTCATGTCCCAAAATCAATAAAATCATGCTGAACCATCCCATGATACTCACTTTATGGTTTATTACCACTATAATGCATTATTCTACCACTTCCCAGTTCAATTACTGGTCCATCACTATAACAGTCAAGTCCAAATGGATACACCATAAAATAATAATTCTCACTGATTACAATAAAAATGTATCGATTAAAATTTATATGGAGTTTTCACAATTAAAATTGAATTCTCCCAATCGAATTGATACCCAACTCACCAAAGTTTGGGTACCCTCTAAATTCATCAATAATTACATTTATTCATTCAAACCCTTAGTGTTATCTAAATCCATTTGTCAACTCATCATCCTTATATCAAGATGTCATACCCAATTACCAATATGAGATATGTATATCAAACTAGCCACTTTCATCATGACCCCTTTTTTATAACACAATAACACTACAAAGATATCATCTCATTTACTATTCATATCTCAATGTAAGAGGCATCACTATACAATCCATATTGGACCATTCCAAGAGTAGTATCTACTCTAATTAACACTCTATATAACATGAAATGGATAATTGGATATACATATCTCATATAATATCCTCTATTATTCATTCATAAATGACCATTAAATTAACTATCACTAGGTTGAGATTAGATCATACACATACTAGGAATGAAATATGAAAAATTACTCACTTCTCCTCATGATAAGAGGGAGACCAAAACACCACCCTCACATTGGTGCATGAACACCACCATTTTCTTTCCAATACTATTCATTAGAAATTATATGATTTTATACCCCCTATTACCCAAATCAACTCAAGTAGGAATGATTCGCATCCCATCGATCCTAAGATAATGTGTCTACTAATTGATTATGCATCCCAATAATGTCAGTCATACATCTCTTAAAAAGAACCATCTATTATTTTATTCCTATTAAATTATTAAGGAAGTATATATATCTCATGTCAATTTCATAACCAAACATCACCCATGCATCATTTCCATCACATGAAAAATCCACCCATGTTTATTATCTCTAAGGAAACCCCTCTGAATGTGCTATCATTTTTCACTCAAGACACCCTTATAAATCACCACCCATGTAAAGTATTAATAGAAAAGTTCCATGATATTCTAATAATGCACTATATTTTTGGAACTCAAACTATCCAGTCTATCTTCTTAGTATATAAATAACATACCCCATAAAGTTTATATCACATAACGTAATTTCTCATGCTTTTTTCTCTCATAGAATTAGGAAACCCATATGCTAATGTATTGATTTCAGAGATCTCATAATATCAGGTCTCCCTATACGTATACTAGCCAATCAATTATCTTCATTGTCACATCCATGTTTATGTAGATTAAATCATTATAAAGTGGTGAATATCCTAGAATTAATAAAAAAAATTGGTTTGGATATTTAAGTAACCACAAATAAGTCATTTAAGGAAATAAATGAATAAGTTATTATTGAAATTATAATTAACCAGAATGATTTCAAAAAACATATTTTATTAGTGACACATAATCATGAATATTTCATGTGATCCAATATTCCATGTATAATGTATGAATGCCTTCCAATTTCTACCATGGGTTAAGATAAAAATAATAAACCATCACTATAAATATAATACTTTCACAAAAATGATCTCAAATATAATAAATAAAAATAAGAACCATTAACCCAACTCCCTAATAACTAATATTTCATGACATAAAGATATTGGATGGGAACAAATATATCTTTCATCTGAGGTCCCAACCAATCCTAGACACATCCTCCATATCCTAAATTATATAGAGGTAAAACAATCTCTAATAACATTTTATTACATATTTAACCCATAATTCATCCATATAACCTAAGACAGATCACCTCATTACCTAAGGAATGAATCCCCTATTTCTCAGGTTATTAACTAATGGAGAGAATCAGATAATACCATGTATAAAGACTCTACCCGCATTATCATAAAATATAATAAAAACTAAACAATAAATAACATAAGTGTGTACAATGTAAATATAGTGGAAGGCATAAAATAATCATTAAATTATAACATGATATAAGAAATTAACTCATTTCATGTCATAGAGTAATACTACACCACCGATCACCCAATAACCAATCATATATAATGAAAACCCAATAAATAAAAGAATATAAAGCGAATAAGTCAATATTAGATGTCCATAAACTTAATTAAAAATTGTCTCTTCATCCTTATTGAGACACTCTAGTATATCAACCTATACTAGGGGCATCTCTTTGGAATGTATTCTAAATATAGTTTTGAATATAAACCACGATGAACATGAAATGTGTGAGAATATAACATGGAAGGACCCCACCAGTGATGCCCCTAATAATTACCTTCATATATATACATGAATTTACTATATGAAGGTAAAGTGGTGATCAACCTCTTGAATTAAACATGTCATACCACTAGGTTCTCAAGAGGCCATAATGATTGTCGAATCATACCTTCTTGAGCCAGTGTTGGAATGTGAAATAATGTTTCTAAACATCTTCCACATCATATAACAACTGTGTTGGATTCTCATTCTACCATAGTATCATAACATGGTCAAGTAACATAGTTGGAATAATACCCAATATATCCATTCTTATAGATTACCAAGTAAGTGGGTTAGTATAATGACTACCCATCCAAAACCAATAATATCAGATTTTATTTTTTCACCAAACCCATCTTTCTTATAAATTTTTAAACTATTGGTTTAAACCATACCCAAATTTCTCATGTATATCAGTTCCAAAGGTTAGAACCTCTTTTAACTTCATCATAAATATATAGAATATCTATGTTGTTACCTCTCTTGAATATCTCTTGGGTATTAGTTATATAATTTAACACCTCACCCAAACAATAAGAAATAGTGAAATATTATGATAGAATGTCTCTTAGCATTTTCACTCTTAGAGAATTCATATTGTTGGATAAAAAACTCTAGTATATTAAATACTATATTGCAAAAATTAATAGAAAAATTATTTCCCTCAACTATACAACTTCAACTTCATCAGTGACACTCACATATCTATCTCTAGAGAAAATCAATAAAAGTAATATTGAAATTCTCATATATCTCATAAGTCAGTCATTCCAAACATGAACATAAACCATCATGAATAAACATAACAAATAAAATCAAGATACATGACATTCCCAAAAGTATACCTTGGATAAAACCCAACTAAACTTATATTTCTATTATCTTAACATACCAATAATCTAGTACCTTAGTCTATAATAAACAATTCCCATCCTATGGGGATTCATATTATAACATCATTGATTACCCACACTATAATATACACTACGAAAGTTAACACTCACAATCATATTAGACCACCCTGAACCTATATCCTTTATCCAATATCCCTCTCATGAGTCACCCCTCATATAACTATAAGTCTTGTAACTAAATTATCTCATTCACTAACACCCAATGAGAACAAATATTTGGTTTGTTATGTAAATATTTTACCCTTAGTATCATTCCTTTCACAAACATACTAATCCTCCTAAGGTATCTCATAGTGTAATTTCTTGTTCCAAACTAAATGTTACCCCTATTAGATAACATAATCCCTACATGATTACTCAAGAAACCACCCATAAAACTAACCTCGGTCCCATTACATAATGGAATCATCATATCTTTTGACACTATACCACCCTAAGTTACTATAGAATTAGTTGAATGTTGTAAACCCTCTATGGAATCCAATATGACTCTATGAAAGTATTTCCCATAGAATACCTAGCCATCGATTGATACATGTTCATGAAATAAAACTTTGAGGGTCCTTTATGATCCTAACTGACCTCGCATTTTAAATAACACAAATAAGAACACAACTTAGTTCTATTTTTGACTTTTCCAACCCCTTTCCCTACCATTATATCACACATCACATGAAAATCATACAAGAATATGAAAATTAGGGACCGCGTACCTTTAACTAAAGAGTTTACTTCTTTTTAAGTAACATCTTACCAATTTATTCAAGCACTACCCAATGATCCTTTAACATGTTCACCATCATCCATGATCTCTTATCACTAACAAAATTTAAATGTAATTAATTATAAAAAAAATTATAATTAATATCCTAATCAATTAAAAAATAATTCCATGAGGAATAGTCTAATAAAAATCATTAATCAGTGTAACCTCTCTAAATCCTTATGAAATAATGTCCAATACACTACCAATGCACCCCTAAGTATATGAATTAAAAATACACAATTTATAACCCCTATATAACCTAAATTTAATGAAATTCCACTAAAATCCATACATAAAACCATAAAGTTAATTTCAACAAGTGAAATGGTATATGTCAGATCAAATTCATTATCTCCTTCCATCCTTTATTCTATTAAAATTAAATTACCATCATAATAGGTTGATGTCACCCTGATATGGTGAAATCACATCTTAATATCTAGAAGAAAATCTCCAAAATCAGAGGGAGGGAAAGAGGAAGGAGAATGGATGAAATTAGAGAGGGATATAACTATATCTAATATGACAACACTTCCTAAAATAACCTATATATTCTAATAGAAAGAGAGGATAAAATAGATAAATAAGTGGAAACTTTTATATCTTCTAGCTAGTAAAAATAGAGAAAAACTAAAGGGGGAATAAAAAGAATCCTGGAAAATGACCTTATTACCCCCCACATAATGTGGGGGTCAAGGAAGGCCACCAGATATTTGTAGGTATGAACATATTCCTTGTTCATACTTATTATAACTTTAGGTTTTTTTACCCTTCATAAACACTATAATTATAGTGGCTTTCCACTATCCTTTTAATGGATTTTTGTTATAGCCACTGAGGCCAACTCAATTACATGCCACCTGAAATTTGTCTTTAGATTAATTATTATTCAATTTAGAACTCATAAAAATCCTTTTAATCATATCAAATATGTCTATAAAATATTTTTGTCAATCCATAACTCAAAATTCAAATTTACACAATCTTCAGTCCCACTAGAACCTGATCCTTCTACACCCAATGATAAGAGTCATTACACATTTCTTCTCTCCCCAACATAACACTAAAATAAAAAATTATAAGAAATTTATTTTCATTAATCCATCAAAATTTTTTAATATTTTATTCTCAATATATTCAAATATAATTATACCCATTATCATAAAAGTAAAAAATAATATTGTAATCCAAATTCTGTCATGGTTGATTGAAGGAAACAAGAGAATTAAAAAATATTTATATGTTTTATCTTGTAATATCGTTCTCATTTTACCTAAAAAAGACTTTCATGAATTTATCATTTGATATTCGCCTACATAGACATGAAACCCCCCTTATATACCATTAAATAATTTTTTAAAAATAATTTTTTAAATAATCAATAATAATAATAATGGTTAATTTATATAACATAATGGTCACCTTCATTGAACAATCCCCCTCCTACTTATTATGTCTTTTAGTTTTCAATTATTTTCATGTGGACTACCTTATTATGATAGTGAAAATTCAACCAACATTTATATTACTACCCCATTTGTACAAAAATAATAACATCTATATTCTGTTTTAAAAAAATCACATGAATTTTTTAAAAATGATTTTCTAAAGGGTTTATTATCAATATAAATATTAATTTGTTATAGAATTAGTGGTTAAATGTTTGATATATTAGATAAGTTAATATTTATTTAATGAATAATAGTTAGAATAATGTTGTGGTCAAGGAATGTTGAAGTCGAATATTTGTAAAAAAATTAATAGATTTGTAGTAAATATAATAGTATTTTATAGTTAGGTAAAAAAGGTATATGTTTATTCTATCTTGGATAAGAATTTTTTAAAGTGTGTGAAGTACTTAAATAAGTTTTGAAGAATTTTGGGAAAATTTAAAATACTTAAGTAAGAATTATTCTAAATTTACATAAGTGATAGTAATATTTTGTTTGATATAGAAGTAATAAATACACATAAGAGATTCAATGTAAGTGAGATAAGAAAATTCAATAGGTTATGTAATGATGAAGTAAATGTTATATTGTATGGTTAAGAGTTTATTATTTAGTATTATGTATGTGTATGTGAAATTTAGTTTCTGATCTTGTTATGTCAGTGTTGGATATCTAGATGTGATGTCGTGTAAGAATGAACAATGGTTTTCAAAGATCATGTATCTAATATCAAAAACTGAAAATCTATTTAGGTATTGGAAAAATAAAATAATGGGAATAATTTTTTTTGTGTATTTGAATATTATATAAGATTTAAGTAAATAAAATCCATGCATATTTAATTAAATTATTGAATTCTATTTTTTATAAATTTCAATAAGAATATTTATTTAAAAAATGTTAAGATTAAATCTATATGATTAATAAATTATTTAAAATAAAGAATATTTTCAAAATTTTATTGAGATCTTATTTCCATATATTTGGAAATGTTTAATTCGCAAGATAAGGAGAATTCTGGAAAATAATAATATTGAGAAGAATATATATATATATATATATATATATATATCACACAATATAGAATAAGGAGGGAAAAAATGAATATTATTGATCTATATGGTATAAAAATAGAAAGAAAAAATAATGGTTTTCCATCAACATATCTGGTGAAAATATGAGATTGGCGGAAAAAATTAACAATTTGTTCATAAAAAAGATATATTATATTAATATCATTGATTTATTAAAGGTGAAACTAATATGGAGACATTTGAAAGTATCTTATTAACTCCCACCACTTAGAGTTCAGCATATCTGATTTTGAAAGGAATTATTTAATGGATAAACTAAAAAAACTCATTCATTAAAGTTATTTTAATCTATTTTTGAAAGAAGGTGAAGATAATTATATGTAATTGTAGACCCCAGAAAACGCGTTCCTGAAATTTTCCAAATGCTTCCATACACTATCCAAGATCGTAGAACTTTTCTTAAGCTTCGATTTGGTAGGTTGTAGGGCCCAAACGGAGCTACGGAATAGTCGTTATGGACATTTGAAGTTGGGCTGGAAATCTGGTTCGCAAAGCCCATTCGCGAAGCCCCCTCCGTGATCGCGAAGCACCGCCGCGAAGTAATGAGGAGAGAGGCTCCGCGAACCCGTTTGACGTTCATGATGCGCCACGAAGGCCCCTCGCGAAGCACTGATGCGAATCACCGATGCGAAGCACCGATGCGAAGCACCCGAGCATCGCGGTCCCGCGAAGCTCCGGAGGTGGTAACTCTCCGCGAAAGAATTTGACATTCGCAAGCCCTTCGCGAAGCTCCGGAGGCGGTACCTCTCCGCGAACGAATTTGACGTTCGCGAGCGCGCCGTGAAGCACTTGAGACGGCGCGGGAGTTCTGCTTTGCAGTGCCCCTGCCCATAAATACCCAGCTCACCCCCCTTCTCCAGGAGGACGGCCACGGCCACTTCGCCCCTTGGGCGATCGAGCAGAGCTCCGTGATGCTGCTCCGCGAGGCCATGCTCCATGAGCCTATGCTCCGCAATGTTGCTCCGTGACACCATGCTCCGCGAGCCTATTCTCGGTGATCCATGCTCTGCGAGCCTATGCTCCGCGATGCTGCTCCACGAGACCATGCTCCGTGAGCCTATGCTCCGCGATCATGCTCCGCGAGCCTATGCTCGGCGATCCATGCTCCGCGAGCCTATGCTCCGCGATGCTTCTCCGCGAGACCATGCTCCGCGAGCCTATGCTCCACGATCCTTCTCCACGAGACCAAGCTCCGCGAGACCCCTTTGCTCCACGAGACCAAGCTCCACGAGACCCCTTTGCTCCGCGAGACCCATTTGCTCTGAGAGACCCCTTTGCTCCACGAGAGACCATTGCTCCGTGAGGCCATGCTTCGCGAAGCTACTTCGCGAAGACCTATCCTTCACGAGGATCCTACCTTCACGCCCACTGGTCCCTTCGCAACCGTCACAGACCCCTATGAAAAATGGAGAGTCGCACCGCGAACTTTTCGGGCCGAGATGCCGGGATTTTCCATTGCACCCTTATGCACTCCCACCTTCATCCTATGGAATACCATGATTTGATACACTCCTCCACACACCATGAAACACCTTGAGTTGACGTATTCCTCTTGGTTTGTTTCCTATGTCGTGAGTTGAGGTTCTCATCATCAATTCCCTGAGTACCTTGAGTCGAACCATTCCTCAGGCAACTCCTCCAAACCCAATCACTTGGCTCCTATGCCAGGTTGAACCAGAAAGGGCCGCCCTTGCGTAAGTCCCAACACCAATCATTTCTAGGAACCTTCTGCCTAACAGTCCTACCTACATGACTCTAAACTGTAGTATTCCCCCTATGTTCCACACATAGGATGCCTCTTTCCCTATACGAGATATGCCTTATGCTCCAAGCATGAGATGCCAACAGTCCTATCTACATGACTCTAAACTGTAGTTCCCCTGTCTAACAAATGATAGGATGCCTCTTGATCCAAATAAGAGATGCCTTGTGCTCCAAGCCTGAGATGATAATAGTCCTGTCTACATGACTTTAAACTATAGTAATCCCTATGTTCCAAACATAGGATTACACTTCCATTAAACAAGAGATGCCTTATGCTCCAAGCATAAGACGCCTAACGCCATGACTACAGTGGCATGATTCCAATGCCCCTTGGCACTATCCTGCTTGTGCACTAGCGCATAGGTGAAGGCCTCAACCCACCAGTGAGTTGGGATGCCCTCATGGCCTGACATGAGGAAGACAATACAGGTAGCTTCCTAGCGTAAGATCCATTCACCATTGCCGCTCCATAGCGGCACCCGGGCAACATCCTTGCGTAATCCCCATTCACCATTGCCGCTCCATAGCGGCACCCGGGCCGCTTCCTTGCGTAAGCCCCATTCACCATTGTGACCCAATCCAGCGGTAAGCCGTTGTGACCCGATCCAGTGGTAAACCGTTGCGACCCCATTTAGCGGTAAGCCGTTCACACCCAATCCAGCGGTAAGCCGTTGAAAACCCCAATCGGCGGTAATCCGTCATCAGAAGAACTACGTGGTCTTTGATCCATGTCAAGGCATGGTACGTAGGAAGCCTCTTAAAGGAACAAGCCCGAAAATATCATCATCCTTTTCTTTGGGCCTCCATCCTGGAGTAAGTCCCAGCACCATGGGCCGCCTAACGCGTAATCCCCTCTTCGCTTCTCACGGACGCATCCTTCAAGACGTGATCGTCAGGTCCTTGCAACCTCTTGTTTCTCACACCGAGCATGACTCACGTGGTCTTAGAGTGAGCACCGACCCTGACCCCCACCCATAGAGAACTACGAGGACTTTGATCCATGTCAAGGCATGGTACGTAGGAATCCTCCATGAGGTTCAAGCCACATTGCTCGGTCGTTCATTCACGTCGAGTTTCGCCCTCATCCAGCATGACGTTAAACTGCACGCCCCATCCCGCATGACGTTAAACTGCATGCCCTCGTCCAGCATGACGTTAAACTATATGCCCCCCTCGTCATGCATGACATTAAACCGCACACCCATTCCCACCTGAACTACGAGGTCTTTGATCCATGTCAAGACATGGTACGTAGGAAGCCTTCCAGAGGTTCAAGCCCACCACTCATTGGACCAAGGTCCACCTTCACGTCGGTTCTCCGACAAATCCCCATATGAACTACGAGGTCTTTGATCCATGTCAAGGCATGGTACGTAGGAAGCCTTCATAAGTCTCAAGCCCACCCATCATCATCCACGTCGGTTCACCCCTGTCCCGAATGATGTTAAACTGTATTCCACAACCTGAACTATGAGGACTTTGATCCGTGTCAAGGCATGGTACGTAGGAAGCCTCCCCGAGGTTCAGGCCCAGTAATCATTGGCCCAGACCGTCTCCTTGTCGGTGTGCCAAGTCCCCATTCTCATCCGAACTACGGGGACTTTGATCCATGTCAAGGTATGGTACGTAGGAAGCCTTCCACAGGTTCAAGCCCATCTCCCATTGGACCAAGGTCCCTCATTTACGTCGGTTCGCCGACACCCACCGCTCGTCGTTTATTCACGTCAGGGTTCACTATCGTCCCGCATGACATTAAACTGTATTCCATCAATCCTTTGAACTACGGGACTTTGATCCATGTCAAGGAATGGTACGTAGGAAACCTTCCCAAGGTTCAAGCCCACCACTAATGGACCCACGGGTCTACTTTCACGTCGGTTCACCGATGAAACCCTTTGAACTACGAGGTCTTTGATACATGTCAAGGAATGGTACGTAGGAAGCCTCCCTGAGGTTCAAGTCCATCCCTCATCGGACCAAGGTCCACCTTCATGTCGGTTCGCTGACGATGCCCATCGGACCAAGGTCCACCTTTACATCGGTTCGCTGACGATGCCCATCGGACCAAGGTCCACCTTCACGTTGGTTCGCTGACGACATTCATCGGGCCAAGGTCCACCTTCACGTCGGTTCATCGGAACCATCCTGAACTACGCGGACTTTGATTCTCTTCCACGGGGATACGTAGGAAGCCTCTTCAAGGCTCAAGACTAACTTCACTGTCACCCCTGAGATGGTCCCATTTCATCCCCCCTTGACTTCATTCATCCATCCATCACCCATCCTGATTCTCACCCGGACCGCCACATCTCGGTGGGATCATGCCATCCACCTCCTCGCTGCTCCTAACAGCGCATGGGACGCTTTCCACGTGTAAGCCCCATCATACCTCTGAGTCGTTGTCCTCTGTGTACACCTCGATTCATCACCCTTTCGAACTACGTGGGTTTTGATCCCTGTCCTCTACACAGGGTACGTGTGAAACCTCCAAGAGGTTCAATCCCGACCAATGGTAATCCGTGGTGTACCCCATTCTGGGGTGCACTTCCCCTGATCCGCCCTCAGTGGTGTTCAGATCAGCCATTACGGTGTGACATCTCCCCTCTAGGGAGTGCACCACCTCGGATCCGTCCTCATTGGGCGTTCTGATCCATCCATCTTCTAGGTGTTCTCTCCTTGGAATATACCAATCTGATCCATCTCTATGGGATGTTCTGATCACCCTCATTCCATCTCTGCAAGACATTAAACTCGCGGCCTACCTCGTGATGAACATGAGATGCCTGAGGAAAACCTCGGATGACACCCCTTTGGTGTAACTGTCTCTGCTAGACGTTAATCTTGCAACATACCCTGTGTTAAACATGGGAAGCTGAGGAAAACCTCAGATACATGCCTCGGGTTCTGCACCCTTGAGATGCCCTCGTATGAGGAAGAATATAGGCTCCCCTATGTCCATGCACCCAGAGATGCCCCGGCATACCCGATGTTGTCGTCTACTCCGACCGAAGGTCACTACCATGTCAAGATCCTATGGAAAGTCTTGACAGAAGTAGTGTAATTAACCGGCGTCCATGAAGATATGGCACCGGGAATGAGATTCACGAACAACGTATTAAATCTATGAGGGAGACCCGGACTAGGTGATGAGCTCCGAGGAGGAATCCACGGAGGGAAAAACCGACATCCCATTATCCCGGTTTCGATCAAGGACCAGACGTCCCTGAACAAGGAATGGATGTCGCCCGCCTTTGGAAAGCGGGAATGCGGGGCCACAAGCAGCGCGTCCTCCCCACAGACGGATGCGCGCGCCCTAGCGAAAGCATCAGAAATAGTAATTAGAGTAAAAAATTTGAATCTAGAGTGAAATTTATATCCATTTAATTATACTAATATAGGGATGAATTTCACTTTTATAAATCATTTATTAACCGCCTCAAAGTAGCGAGTAGAGAGACAAGGGAAAAGAGAATGATCGGGTAGTAGTGATTGATCGATAAACCTTTTTATAGGTAGTGTCAATTACCATGGAGTGACCATAGCGTAAATCATATGTTCATAATAGTAATTTATTAGATATTGGTACCTATATCATCTACAATCTATATGTTCATTATATGCATCCCATTTATTTAAAAAATAAAATAGTTGTGACTTTTTGTTATATGCAGTTTTTATTTTTTATATTTGGATGTACTTGATAATATTGAAAAAATTAAACCAATTTTCTTAATAAGAATGGAACGTGATTTTGTTAAAAAACAATAATTAGATCACACCATTATTCACCCCTCTCTCATGGTGCAGGGGGCCTTGTGGGATCATGGGACTAATAAGTGGTATCAAAGTCCAAAGCTTATAACTTTTAATTTAATGCATCAAATATTTATTTATTTATTATTCCACACATAGATTTTTATTTTATGCCTCTTTATTTTGATGGTTTTCAATATCAGTATTGGAAGTTAGGGAAATTTTATTTTTTATTATCTCTTGGAAATAATATTACACTATATTCATCATGAATTTTATTTTCTAAATTTAATTAAAATGGTTAATGATGGTGATGTAAATAAGATTTAATATTTTACTTTAATAAATAGTTTAGTTCAAAATGTTATTCATTAAGATTCTATTTAAATATTGGTGAGGATTTAAAGGGTGTTTATAGAAAACCCCTGAAAAGGGAATAATTTTTTAATCCATAAACAAAGGAAGAAGAAAAATGATTTTCATCAAAATGAAAGGATAATGATATTAATAAAAATAAGGTATTTAAGAAAAAACTATGGTCCAATAAAAGTGAATGGAATTTATTTTATCGATTAATCTAAATTTAATTCACCTTGAAATTTTAATCATATATATTTTCTCTCTATGATTGAATGATATAAAGATACTACTAAAAATAAGGAACAATATGAATTTTTCTACCAGTAGAATTCACTTATAATATATTGATTCAATAAAAGGGGTTCATGATCTAAATATTACAAGAAAAATTTGATCTTATAAAAACAAACAATTAGTGGATTATGTATTCATAGAATAATTAATTTTGTAAAATAAAATGTTGAAATATGAATAGGTTAACATTAGAGGGTATGTTATAAGGATTAATTCTCAGATGAAGGAGGAAATGGATTTTTTGGGTGAACATTCTCCTGATATAGAAGAATAAATATCCAAGGATAAAAAGGATAAATAATACATAAATTTTCCTAAGATATAACATGAAGTGATAAAAAATTGGTAAAGAATAATGCTCTCAATTGAATGTGATGTTTGGAAGATATTTTAATTTGATGAAAAATTGATATACGTAAGATATGTTAAATATTTTAATTGATATTTTCACATAGAAAGTTTAATTAGTAGTGAATGTAAAGAGAATAATCGATAATCTCTTAAAAAGAATAATTTTCTTTCTAAATAAGTAAATAGAAATTCAAAATTGAGAGTGTAAATATAAGTTATACTATAATGGTGTAATATTAAACACTGTTTATGTGTATATGTAATCCATGTAGTCATGAAATATAAGAGAAGATACTAAATCATCTCATTCTAAAAAGGAATATACAAGGTATAAATTCATTATGAGATTTTGTATTTTTACTAATATTGGACATATGGTATGATATTACAATAGTTTTAAAAGATATAAGAATTAAATAATATATTATATACAAAGGATCATTCAATATTACTTGGATAATAAATCTGTTCTATAGAAAAAAATATTCCTGAAATAGGATGAAAGAAATCACAAAAGGAAAAAATTGTGATTTAAGAAACAATGGATGATTATTTACATCAACTGTCATGAATAATTAAGAAAATAAATTTGAGGATTAAGGATGAAAAATTCCACATGGTTAGTATGGAATATGTAGGAATAATTTCATTTAATCGAATGATTAAAAAGTAGAAAAAGGGATATATATGCAAGACTAGTGGATGTTTTATAATCTAGAAGAAGATGGGTCACTATTTAAGTGGGATCAATTTCACTTTGATGAAAAATGATTATCCATATGATATGAATAAATTCAATAATCATATCTAAAAATTGTTAATATTATGTGCTATTACTAAAATAAGTACAATTGAGAATAATATTTGGAAACTAATAAGCTGTAATTTATAGAAAAGTGTTGGTTTATCATGAATAACCACAGCCCAAAATTTAAGGATGATAGGAAAGAACACTTATCCCCATTTTGCATTTCATGTTTTTAAAAAGAGGTTATATATGTAAAAAAATTAAGGGGGTCACCAATACAGGAAAGGTCACCGATAGGAAGTATCAGTAACCTGCCTACGGTAGAGCAAATGCAACCCTGCTATCGGTAGCTAAGCTACCGGTAGTCTGGCAAGTGGTAATTAAGTTACCGATTGAGTAAACTTTTAAAATTAAAAGTAAATTATTTAACTAACTCAATAATTATTAAAAATGAAAAATAAAATAAAATAAACAAATATAGATTAAATAAACAAATTGAAAATTAATTATATTAAAAATAAAGATGGTATAAATCAACTATTTAAGGGCCCATAATTACATAAAATGTTATAAAAAATGAATATTTGTCAAATTTAATTATAAAAATAAAAAAGTCCAAATATTTAGCATTAAGTGATTAAATAATTAATTAATTCATTAAAAATTATGTAAAAAGATGTGGCAAACTATGAAAAAATAGAGCCACTCAAATTCCCCCCCACACTTAAGCATTATTTTTCCTCAAAAAATCCCATGTTTAATTATCTTTGAAAATCATAAAAGTTTTTATGATTAAGATCACACTGTAACATGTCTATCACTCAAAACAGAGGACAATACATAACTGCAGGATATTTAAAAATGAGTTACTCATATGAGTCTTGCCTAAAACAAATACTCAAGGGTATTTAAGAAATCAAAGACCATCCATCAAAGAAGGTTTCATGCCTCATATGTGATACAACTTATTGATTAACTTTAATCAAATCTTAGGTTCTAAATCCAAGAATGAAAGGAGATAAAAAAATCAATGGAATTAAGACCTTGACCAAGGAACTGTGTACTTTGAATTTTTCACCTGGGTTCCAAAAATAATTAATTTTTTTGTGAAACACTTCAATGATACAACCTAAATGATTCTCATATAAACCAATTGATCCCCTCTTCATCTGGCGTTCATCATTCCCCTCACCTTAATGAGCTCATTTTTTACCCTAGAAACATTATTTATTTTTTCCCAAGCCATGTATCATTGTGCTAAGCACTGTGCAATGCACTTATTCAAGGTGTACAGAGGGCTTATAATAAACATAAATGCACCTAGCATCCAGGGTCTCATAGACTCACCGTGGGATCCCAGATTCCCAAATTACTCTGGTTTCAAAAGATTTATATTAAAACCATTTAAATTGGATCATTAAGGTAATTACTTTTTATAATTTAAAAAAATGAGTCACCTATGATCAAAATCAAATTTCCAATTCCAAAATTTATGATCATAATTTCATTAACAGATCAACCATGTCACTCTCAGAAGTAATTCCTAAACCACAATTTCCATTAGATCACTGAGATAGACCACTCAGCAATCATCCATTAACATTAATTTTATATTCAAAGCAACTCTTAACTATCATCAAATCACTTTCCTTAGGAAAGACACATTTGAGTATAGTGTAATGCCTAAAATTATGAAATAATTTTGAAGAAATTTACCCATTTTTTACAAAAAAAAGTTGAATTTGCAGTGGGAAGTGATGCTCTTTAATCAAAGCACCTTTTAGAATAGTCAACAATTGACCCCCTCCCCCACACCTAAAATCCAACTTTGTCCCCAAAATTGACTTATAAAGTAGAGAAGAAAAATTTAGCAATTACGGTTCAAAACAGATTTTCAATTAAGTAGATATATGACATGTTTAAAGGGTCTCTTTGAAGTTCAATAATATTTTTTTTTCCACAATGAATAAATTAAAAGTAGGTTCATATACAAGTACATGTATTAACAATTAAGTCCAATGATAAATATTTCCCATAAAAGTTCAAAATATATCATGTAATTTGTGGGTGCACAATTAATTGGGTGTAAGAAAATTTAGCAAGATTTAATCAGTTAGATATTCAATAAAGCAGACAATGTTCATGCTAAACACCCCAAACCAAAGAAAATTCAATAGACCAGCAGCATGTACTCCCCCACACTTAATTCCTAGCAGTGAATAATTTTAAACAATGAATTCAGTTCACAGCAAAAGGTACATGCAGATTTTTAATTCAAGTTAGTGACATGCGGAAAAAGTTTTTTTTTACTATGCAATTTATGCAGCAAATTTTCAGCAAAAATGTACCAGATTTTTTCTTAAAACAAGAAGAATTTTTAGTGAGCAGAATTTTATTTAGCAAAAATAGAAGCAGAATATTTTAATGATAGCATAAAGGAGAAGTGAGATGAAACAGAATTCAACAGTAAGATACTTCCCTGACATATTGTTTTTTCCATCAATCCTGCATTATTGGAATTCCACTCCTCTATGAAAACCAACAGAAACATCCTAAAAATACAAAGCATGAAAACCATGGACAAATAACCAGCAAAGATAGTGCATATAGAAGGTAGCACAACATGACTTTATGAAAAGTAAAACAAGAACAGAAATAAAAGTAAACAAAAAAGAAATAACATGGGTTGACACCCATGTAGCACTAAATTTAAAGTCTTCCGTTAGACTTTATTTAATTACAGATTTTTTCATTTATTAACACAAAAGAAGAACCATGGGTTGCCTACCATGCAGCGCTTGGTTTATAGTCCCCAGTCGGACTCACCTAGAACTAACCGTAGTCACTAAGTGGATGTGGTTTCCTTAAAAGTAACCACCACATGTGTTTGGCCCAAATATTTGTAACATAAAGATGAAATTTGTGGGCAATAAGACTGATCACAACAAAAACTGAATTCTCATCAGCTACAAAAATCCCCAAGAAACACCCTTTAATAGCTGTTAGTACAGTGCTCTCCACTTCTATATTTGTTTCAGAGTTTTCAAGATTTGAGTTCACAAGAAGGGAAAACATAATACTCTATGCATCAAAGGGTGTGACATTGACCTCACAGCTATCTCTATTAACCTCAACACTAACAGGTTCACAATCAAGGGTGCAAATGGGTAAATCCTGATTAGTTGGTCCAAAAGGGGATTCAATAGAGTGCTGAACAGATTTATGAACATTGGAACTTGAGTGTAATTCCCCCTCTGGACTACTATCAGTATAATGAAAAGGCTCAGCACCCTTCAGAGATGAGGATGAAAGTAACAAACAGGGAAGAGAATTTATTTTATCACTAACAGGTTCAGCTCTAACAGTGTTATAAATCTCTTCCAAAAGTTCCTCATTAGGGAATGAACACTCAACATCTACTACCTCTAACAAATGAATTCTGCCTAGATCAAGTGTTTGTTCAACCTCTACTTTATGTTCAAATTCAAAAAACTCACTTTCTAAAACCATGTCATTTGAGTGTAGCAATTCAATTTCAGGAGAATAATTGTACAATTCATTTTCAATAAATTCTGTTCCCAGAACGTTCAAATTATGACAATTATCCTCAAGTTGGCCAACACAGATTTCCATTTCATTGCAATAAAAATTAGAAAAGTGATTACTATAAGAATTGGGAAATGATAACTCATCAGTTAATTTTTCATCAGATATCATTCCCTCATCCTCATCAACCAAAAAAAATTCTGAAATTATTGAGTTCATAGTTTAAAAGCATGGAAGAGAAGTGTTCATTTCAAGTTCAAAATTTTCATATTCTATATTTTCTAGCATAAGTTTCTCTTCTAAAGTGTTCCCAATATCATGTTCTTCCTCAATGTTCACAAAGTTAGAAAAATTGGGTGAAGTGTTTTTAACGTTCAAATTTTCATTCTCAAAAATCTTTTATATACGAGTGACTTCCCTCTCAAAGCTTCTAAAATAGTGGTTTTTCTCAAATGTAGGAATTATGTAGAGAACTGGACATTCATTTTCAATCTGTTTCAATTTATCTTCAAAATTATCCAACTCAACCCCATTAAAGTTCTTTATTTAATTTTCAATGATGTGTTCTTTATTTAATGTGTTGGTTATTTTTAAATTTGGTTCAACATTTTCAGATTCTTCAAAGTAAATTTGTTCTTGTCAAGTTTCACTTTCACTTTCCCCTTCCACTTTATTTTCAAATCTTTTAAAAATATTTTCTTTTTATTTTTCTTCAAATTCTTCTTGTTCTTTAACACTTTGTTGTAATTCCAAAAGCATATTTTCTAATCTTTTCGTTCTTTGATCTAACTCTTCAGAATCTCTAAGTTGAATTTCATGGGTTTTAGTTAACCAATTGTTAATTAGTCCCACCCTATCATCCAATTTAGAATCAATCAGTTCAATTTTAGCAAGGGTGTCATGACTAAATTCAAATTTTTTCTCATTCTCTTCAAAGTGATGGTACTGTTGTGGCTAGTTATAAACACTCTTCCTGGCAGTATGTCCATAATCTCCACAACAAATACAGTAAGGTCCAGTGCAGTAGTTTGAGCCTTCAAAACATTCCATTTTTTTTAAATTTTCAGATTTACTACACAGAGTTTAACAGTTGATGCAGAATTTTAATGGACAACTTAAGCAGTAGGTTCTAGTTCATAGTTTTTTTTATATGAATATTTTTATTATATTTTTTTGTTTTTTTTTTAATTTTTGAGACCCTAGACTCTCAGTGCATGCCTTCCCCAGCAACGGTGCCAAATTTTGAAGATGTCGGAGGTCGTCACGGCCATCAAAATTACATTTATCACTCCTACACTAGCACAATGGTGTAGGGTCGAACCACAGAGAAGGAAGACAAGTGATTTCTAAGGTTTTAAAACACTAAACCACCACTATTGTCAGTAGTGGGGAAAACAACTTTTTTACTTCTTATTTTTTTATATTTATTGCTGAAATGGAAACAGGATGAAGAAACTAGATTTTCTAAAAAGAAACTAAAGTTTATACTAAGAATGATATTCTAAAGAAATACATTATACTAATATAAATCAGCAAGACAAGGAAGCGAGATCAACAAAGTAATCGGGAATTCTAAACTACTGGTTCGAATGGATGTTCTCTCCATAGATTACAACCAAATCACACTTCTAGAAAGACTGAAGAATTTCCCTCTCCTGGAAACTCAATAGGAATAGGATTAGGTTTTGGAGTTCGCCACACCAAAACTTAATCAAACTGTATCAAAATTTAAAAAAGATAACATTTGGAAATGAACTCGCCATAAATTTACAAAGTTAATGACATTAATGTTCTGGAAGTTTCATTCAAACACAACCTCACCATTCTAATTTGAATTGAAATTGAAATAATTAAAGTGTGAACGATCAAAATATTAGAAATAGAATCAGTCTCTCCCATTGATTCTAAATTTGTAAAAGATAACAAAATGAAGATTCGAATATCATAACCAGAAGGCTTTAAAATTCCCGAGCTAATAAAGTTCAACCTTTGATCATTCTGATTAAAGAAGTGAAAAACATTCCAAAAATAGTGTACAAAAATAAAGAACAGAGGGATGAAGAACTCCCCAAGCGATGCTCTGCCTTCAGGCTCCTTCGCCTTCTGCTCATCTCCTAGGAGTCTGGATGAACATCCCCGCTCTCAAGTGGATGTGATCATGGAACGAGTAATGAGCGATAGCGAATGAGAGTCTCCTCCCTCAAGTAAGTTTCTTTCTATGCTTAAGTAACATATTTCATCTGTTTCATGTCACCGCACATCTTCCACCGACTCCAAAAAAGTCTTCACCCACACACTGCAAAATGTCCATTTTTTCGCGACAGGCACGTCGCGCTATCTTTTCTCACATAACTAACTTCAGAAAGTTAGTTGTATGTATCTGGACGTGTTTCCGCCTCTTGAATGAACCTGCACACGATAAATAAAAAATGAAACAATTAAATATTAACAAAAGAAATTAAAAAGTTACTATTATAGTACTTATTTAAAGTTAAATAATAAATATCTTAAATGGATAATTATTATCTAATTTTATATTATTTATAAAACTATCCATTAAATATTACTATGGTATCACATAAATTATTAAAAAATTATTAATTTAATTAAGATAATAAAATAATTACAAAGTTATTAAAATTGACACCATAAATAATTAATTAAAATAATATTTAAGATTGTATTAATAATTTAATTATTACCATTAAAGAAATTAAATTGTTAGGTTAATTAATTAATTAGTTAATTTTTAATTAAGTAATTAAAATTATTACTTTAGTAATAAGTATTTTTAATTTATTAAGTAAATTTTATAGTTTATTTAAAAATTCTATTAAATTAGTTCTATTATCAGTGTATTAATTAATTATTTGCATTTATTAATAATTTAGCTTAATATTTTAATTTATAATTTAATTATTTAACATTATATTAGTTACAATATTAATAAATATTTTATATTAATTTGACTTTGTTAGTTAAATTTTATGTAAAGTAAACTTACTTTTTTCTTTTCATTTTTTCCTTTTTTCTTTTCACTTTACTTTGTCTTTTTATTTTATATTAATTATACTATTTTTATTTTTTTTTATTTTTTTTTAATCTTCTTCTTCCTCCCTTGAACCCGGTGCATAGGGGTAGGTAGGGTTTTTGGAGTTCTTCTTCTTCACACTGTCGACAGCAGCGAGCTCCTCTTCACAGCATCACCAGCAGGTGCGGCGGACAGCAAACACCAGTGGTGCGTAGAAACCTCCTTCAACTCGGCCTGGCCTCTATACAAAGCAACGGCGTGGCTGCCTCTGCTTATGGACTAGCTCGGCTCCTCCTTCAAACAACTGCAGCGCGGCCTCCTGAGAACTGGTGGTGCCTCCTCAAGTGCGTGGCGCAGCAGACAGCAGACACCAGCGGCGTCGAGATCCTCCTCTCCATCATAACCATCATCAATGCTGCTCCATTGTAACGGTGACACGAGTGGTGCGGCTTGAGCTATTGCAATAGAGGACAACAGCAGGGCAACGACCTCCTCCAAAACTGGCGTTATGCAGGTCTTCAGCGGCTCGGGTGGCGCGACTCCTCCAGTAGCAGACTCCCTTCTTGCAGGGGAAAACTCAACTCCACAAAGAAGCGTGAAACTCCCTCTTCACAACGGACCCTTAGTGAGTGACGGGGCTATCAGTGAGAATTGAGAAACAGTAACGGTGAGGTTTGGGATGCTGGGAAACGGTGAGAAAAGAGGGAAAAACTATTAGTGAGGGTGGGGAAAAATGATGTATCGGTAGCTCAGCTACCGATACTATAAAAATAAAGGAAAACAATCAGTGAGGAAAACCAGTGGCGCAGGGTAGCGATTGTATCGGTGAGGTGGTGAGGAAGCTACCGATAGAGGAGGGTCACTGATAAAGAAAATAAAAATAAATAAATAGTCACCGGTAGTATAAAAAAAACTCACCGTTAAGAAAAACTAACGGTGAACTTAAAAAATGAAATTGAACTAAAATTAAAACTAAAGAGAAATAAAATATTAAAAATAATTAATTACAAGGAAGATAAATCTAAACACCATTAATTTAAAACAGAATTTTTATTTAACCTTTAAAACATTAAAATTCATAATTGACAACACTAGAATTAAAAAATAAATAATTATTAAACTAAATTAATAAATGTCTTAAAATTAAAATAACTAAACAAATTAGTTACAAATAGTAGCAGCAAATAAAATAGAAGAGCATCAGTGACCCAATAAATCACCGCAAGAGCTCTTCTACCTTACAGGTAGACTAAAACAATTATTGAATGAGTTAAAAATCAATCTGCATACATAAAATAATATAATTAATGTTTTAAAAACTATTAATTAATTAATTGACTTATTGAACTAATGAAATTAAGGACGAACCATTTTATTTAAATTTAAAACACATATTAAATACTTAGGATATTAAGACCAAACACATTATTTAACAATACTAACCTATTCTAATGCAGCTTAATTAAAAGAAAAAATATTAACACAAAGACTAGCTTAATTAATTAGAATTATGCTGATTAAATAATTGTTCAATTAGAAATTAACTATTATAAAGTTAAGTAGAATTAACTTAACTAAACTAAATACTCACCACTTAAGGGCTCACCGGTAGAATATAAAGGCTACCGTTGTAGTTAAATAAGAGCTACCAGTAGGAAAAAGAGTATCGATGAAAAAGGTCACCGATACAGGCAAGGTCACCGATAGGCAGTACCGGTAACCTACCTACCGGTAGAGAAAATGCAACCCTTATATCGGTAGCTAAGCTACCGGTAGTCTGGAAAGCGGTAATTAAGTTACCGATTGAGTAAACTTTTAAAATTAAAATTAAATTATTTACCAAACTCAATAATTATTAAAAATTAAAAATTAAATAAAATAATAAAATATAGATTAAATAAAAAAATTGAAAAGTAATTATATTAAAAACAAAGAAGGTATACATCAACTATTTAAGGGCCCATAATTACATAAAATGTTATAAAAAATGAATATTTGACAAATTTAATTATAAAAATACAAAAGTACAAATATTTAGCATTAAGTGATAAAATAATTAATTAATTCATTAAAAATTAAGTAAAAAGATGTGGCAAACTATGAAAAAAAAGAGCCACATCAAATTCCCACACACTTAAGCAATTTTTGTCCTCAAACAATCCCATGTTTTATTATCTTTGAAAACCATAAAAGTTTTTATGATTAAGATCACATCGTAACATGTCCATCACTCAAAACAGAGGAAAATACATAACTGTAGGCTATAGGAAAATGAGTTACTCATATGAGCCTTGCCTAAAACAAAAAGTCAAGGGTAATTAAGAAAGCAAAGACCATCCATCAAAGAATATGTCATGCCTCATATGTGATACAACTTAGTGATTAAATTTAATCAAATATCAGGTTCTAAATCCAAGAATGACAGGAGATAAAAATATCAATGGAATTAAGACATTAACCAAGGAACTGTGTACTTTGAATTTTTCACCTGGGTTCCAGAAATAATTACTTTTTTTTGAAACACCTCAATGATACAACCTAAATGGTTCTCATATAAACCAATTCTTCTCGTCTTAATCTGGCGTTCATCATTCCCCTCACCTTAATGAGCTCATTTTTGACCCTAGGGACATTATTTATTTATTACCGAGCCATGTATCATTGTGCTAAGCATTATGCAATGCACTAATTCAAGGTGTATAGAGGGATTATAGTAAACAGAAACGCACCTAGCATCCAGGGTCTCAGAGACTCACCGTGGGATCCCAGATGCCCAAATTACTCTGGTTTCAAAATATTTATATGAAAACCATTTATATTGGCTCAATAAGGTAATTAATTTTTATAATTTAAAAAAATGAGTCACCTATGATCAAAATAAAATTTCCAATTACAAAAGTTATGATCATAATTCCATTAACATATCACCCATGTCACTCTCAGAAGTAATTCCTAAACCACAGTTTCCATTGGATCACTTAGATAGACCCCTCGGCAATCATCCATTAACACAAATTTTAGATTCAAAGAAACTGTCAACTATCAGCAAAGCAGTGTCCTTAGGAAAGACTCAGTTGAGTATAGTGTAATGCCTAAAATTATGAAAGAATAATGAAGAAATTTACCCATTTTTTACAAAAAAGTTGAATTTGCAGTGGAAATTGATGGGCTTTAATTAAAGAAAATTTTAGCACAGTCAGTAATTGACCCCCTCCCCCACACTTAAAATCCAACTTTGTCCCCAAAGTTGACTTCTAAAGTAGAGAAGAACAATTTAGCAATTATGGCTCAAAACTGATTTTCAATTAAGTAGATATATGACTTGTTTAAAGGGTCTCTTTGAAGTTAAATTTTTTTTTCACAATGAATAAATTAACAGCAGGTTCATATACAAGTACATGTATTAGAAATTAAGTCCAATGACAAAGATTTCCCATAAAAGTTCAAAATATATCATGTAATTTTTGGGTGCAGAATTAATTGGATATAAGCAAATTTAGCAAGATTTATTCAGTTAGATATTTAATAATGCAGACAAAGTTCATGCTAAACACCCCAAACCAAAGAAAATTCAATAGGCCATCAGCATGTACTCCCCCACACTTAATTCCTAGAAGTGAATAATTTTAAACAATGAATTCAGTTCAAAGCAAAAGGTACATGAAGATTTTTAATTCAAGTTAGTGACATGCGTAAAATGTTTTTCTAATATGAAATTTATGCAGTAGATTTTCAGCAAAAATGTAGCAGAATTTTTCTTAAAACAAGCAGAATTTTTAGTGAGCAGAATTTTATTAAGCAAAAATAGAAGCAGAATTTTTTAATGATAGCACAAAGGAGCAGTGAGATGAAACAGAATTCATCAGTAAGATACTTCCCTGACTTAATGTTTTTTTCCATCAATCCTTCATTATTGGAATTCCACTCCTCCATGAAAACCAACAACAGCATCCTAAAAATACAAATCATGAAAACCAAGGAAAAATGACCAGAAAATATAGTGCATACAGAAGGCAGCACAACATGACGTTATTAAAAGTAAAACAACAATAGAAATAAAAGTAAACATAAAAGAAAAAACATGGGTTGACTCCCATGTAGCATTAAATTTAAAGTCTTTAGTTAGACATTATTTAATTACAGATTTTTTTTATTTATTAACACAAAAGAAGAACCATGGGTTGCCTCCCATGCAGTGCTAGGATTATAGTCCCCATCCGGACTCACCTAGAACTAACCGTAGTCATTAAGTGGATGTGGTTTCCTTAACAGGAACCACCACATGTGTTTGGGCCAAATATTTGTAACATAAAGATGAAATTTGTGGGAAACAAGACTCAGCACAACAAAAACTGAATTCTCATCAGCTGCAAAAATCCCCAAGAAACACCCTTTAATAGTTGTAAGTACAGTGCTGTCCACTTCCAGATTTATTTCAGAGTTATCATGATTTGAGTTCACAAGAATGGAAAACATAATACTAGATGCTTCAAAGGGTGTGACATTGACCTCATAGCTGTCTCTATTAACCGCAACACTAACTGGTTCACAATCAAGGGTGAAAATGGGTAAATCCTGATTAGTTGTTCCAAAAGGGGATTCAATAGAGTGGTGAACAGATTTATGAACATTATAACTCGAGTGTAATTACCCCTCTAGACTAATATCAGTATCATGAAAAGGCTCAGCACCCTTTAGAGATGAGGATGAAAGTAACAAACAGGGAAGAGAATTTATTTTATCACTAACAGGTTCAACTCTAACAATGTTATAAATTTCTTCCAAAAGTTCCTAATCAGTGAATGCACACTCAACATATACTACCTCAAACAAATCAATTCTTCCTAGATCAAGTGTGTGTTCAACCTCTATTTTATGTTCAAATTCAAAAAACTCACTTTCTAAAACCATGTCAATTGAGTGTAGCAATTCAATTTTAGGAGAATAATTATACAATTCAGTTTCACTAAATTCAGTTTCCAGAACGTTCAAATTATGACAATTTTCCTCAAGTTTTCCAACACTGATTTCCATTTCATTGCAAAAAAAAATTAGAAATGTGATTACTAGGAGAATAGGGAAATGATAACTCATTAGTTAATTTTTCTTCAAATATCATTCCCTCATCCTCATCAACCAACAAAATTTCCAAAATTATTGGGTTCATATAGTTTCAAATCATGGAAGAGAAGTGATAATTTCAAGTTAAAAATTTTCATATTCTATATTTTCTAGCTTAATGTTCTCTTCCAAAGTGTTCCCAATATCTAGTTCTGCCTCAATGTTCACAAAGTCAGAAACATTGGGTGAAGAGTTTTTAACATTCAAATTTTCATTCTCAAAAATCTCTTCTATACGAGTGACTTCCTTCTCAAAGCTTCTAAAACAGTGATTTTTCTCAAATGTAGGAATTATTTAGAGAACCGGACATTCATTTTCAATCTGTTTCACTTTATCTTCAAAATTATCCAACTCAACACCATTAAAGATCTTTATTGGATTTTCAATGATGTGTTATTTATTTAATGTGTTGGTTATTTCTAAATTTGATTCAACATTTTCAGATTCTTCAAAGTAAATGGGTTCTTGTCCAATTTCACTTCCACTTTCCTCTTCCAATTGATTTTAAAATCTTTTAAAAACATTTTCTTTTTCTTTTTATTCAAATTCTTCTTTCTCTTTAACCCTTTGATGTAATTCCAAAAGCATATTTTCTAATCTTTTCATTCTTTGATCTCGCTCTTCAGAATCTCTAAGTTGAATTTCATGGGTTTTAGTTAACCAATTGTTAATTAGTTCCACCCTATCATCCAATTTAGAATCAATCAGGTCAATTTTAGCAAGGGTGTCAGGACTAAATTCAAGGTTTTTCTCATTCTCTTCAAAGTGATGGTACTGTTGTGGCTGGTTATAAACACAAGGTTAGGCAGTATGTCCATAATCTCCACAACAAATGCAGTTAGGTCCAGTGCAGTAGTTTGAGCCTTCAAAACATTCCATTTTTTAAATTTTCAGATTAAACATACAGAGTTTAACAGTTGGTGCATAATTTTAATGGAAAACTTAAGCAGTAGGTTCTAGTTCACATTGTGTGCCTTCCCCGGCAATGGTTCCAAATTTTGAAGAGGCTGGAGGTTGTCACGGCCCTCAAAATTACATTTATTACTCCTACACTAGCACAATGATGCAGTGTCGAACCATAAAGAAGGCAGATGAGTGATTTCTAAGGTTTTAAAACTTTAAACCCCCACTGTTGTCAGTAGTGGGGAAAACAACTTTTTTAGTTCTTATTTTTTTATATTTATTGCTGAAATGAAAACATGATGAAGAAACTATATTTTCTAAAAAGAAACTAAAGTTTATACTAAGAATGATATACTAAATAAATACAGTATACTAATATAAATCAGCAAGACAAGGAAGTGAGGTCAACAAATTTCCTGGGAATTCTAAACTACTGGTTCGAATGGATGTTCTCTCCACAGTTTACAACTGATTCACACTTCTAGAAATAATGAATAATTTCCCTTGCCAGGAAACTAAACAGGCAGAGGATTAGGTTTTAGAGTTCACTACACCAAAACTTAATCAAACTGCATCAAGGTTTTAAAAGGATAACATTTGGAAATGAACTCGCCGTAAATTTCCAAAGTTAATGACATTAATGTTCTGGAAGTTTCATTCAAACACAACCTCGCCAGTCGAATTTGAATTGTAATTGAAATCATTGAAGTGTGAATGATCAAAATATTAGAAATAGAATCAGTCTCGCCAGCTGATTCTAATTTCTTAAAAGATAAGAAAATGAAGATTTGAATATCATAACCAGAAGGCTTTAATATTCCCGAGTTAAGAAAGTTCAACCTTTGATCATACTGATTAAAGAAGTGAAAAACATTCCAAAAACAGAGTACAAAAATAAAGAACATAGGGAATAAGAACTCCCCAAGTGATGCTCTGCCTTCGGCCTCCTTCGCCTTCTGCTCATCTCCTAGGAGTCTGGATGAACGTCCCCGCTCTCAAGTGGATGTGATCGTGGAATGAGTAATGAGAGACAGCGAATGAGAGTCTCCGCCCTCAAGTACGCTGCTTGCTCTGCTTATGTAACATATGTCATCTGTTGCATGTCACCGCACATCTTCCACCGACTCCAAAAAATTCTTCACCCACGCACTGCAAAATGTCCATTTTTTCACGACCGGCACGTCGCGCTATCTTTTCTCACGTAACTATCTTCGGTATGTTAGTTGTATGTATCTGGATGCGTTTCAGCCTCTTGAATGAACCCGCACATGATAAATACAAAATGAAATAATTAAATATTAACAAAAGAAATTAAAAAGTTGTAATTATAGTACTTATTTAAAGTTAAATAATAAATATCTTAAATGGATAATTATTATCTATATTTATATTATTTATAAAACTATCCATTTAATATTACTAAGGTATTAAATAAATTATTAAAAATTTATTAATTTAATTAAGTTAATAAAATAATTACTAAGTTATTAAAATTGATAACATAAATAATTAATTAAGATAATATTTAAGATTGTATTAAAATTTTAATTATTACCATTAAATAAATTAAATGGTAAGGTTAATTAATTAATTAGTTAATTTTTAATTAAGTAATTAAAATTATTACTTAAGTTATAAGTATTTTTAATTTATTAAGTAAATTTTATAGATTATTTAAAAATACTATTAAATTAGTTCTATTATTAGTGTATTAATTAATTATTTTCATTTATTAATAATTTAGTTTAATATTTTAATTTATAATTTAATTATTTAACATTATATTAGTTACAATATTAATAAATATTTTATATTAATTTGACATTGTAAGTTAACTTTTATATAAAGTAAACTTACTTTTTGCTTATCATTTTTTCCTTTTTAGTTTTCACTTTACTTTTTCTTTTTATTTTATATTAATTATTCTATTATTATTATTATTTATTTGTTTTTATCTTCTTCATCCTCCCTTGAACCCAGAGCACAGGGGAAGGTAGGGTTTTTGGAGTTCTTCTTCTTCACACTATCGACAACAGCGAGCTCCTCTTCGCAGCATCACCAGCAGGTGCGGCGGACAGCAAACACCAGCAGTGCGCAGAAACCTCCTTCAACTCGGCCCGACCTCTTTTCAAAGCAACGGCGCGGCTCCCTCTGCTTGTGGACGAGCTCGTCTCCTCCATTAAACAACTGCAGCGTGGCCTCCTGAAAACCGACGGTGCCTCCTCAAGTGCGTGGCGCAGAAGACAGCAGACACCAGCGGTGTCGAGCTCCTCCTCTCCAGCAGAACCAGCATCAATGCTGCTCCTTTGTAACGATGACGCAGGTGGTGTGGCTTGAGCTCCTTACAACAGCAGACAGCAGCAGGGCAACGGCCTCCTCCAAAACCGGCACTATGCAGGTCTTCAACGGCTCGGGTGGCGCGACTCCTCCAACAGCGGACTCCCTTCTTGCAGTGGAAAACTCAACTCCACAAAGCAACGCGAAACTCCCTCTTCACAACAGACCCTTAGTGAGTGACGGGGCTATCAGTGAGAATTGAGAAACAGTAACGGTGAGGTTTGGGATGCTGGGTAACAGTGAGAAAATAGGGAAAAACTATCAGTGAGGGTGAGGATAAATGAATTATCGGCAGCTGAGCTACCGATACTATAAAAATAAAGGAAAACAATCAGTGAGGAAAAACAGCGGCTCAGAGTAACGGCTGTATCGGTGAGGCAGTGAGGAAGCTACCGATAGAGGCCACGCAGGGTCACTGATACAAAAAATAAAAAAAATAAACAGTCACCGGTAGTATTAAAAAAACTCACTGTTAAGAAAAACTAACTGTGACCTTAAAAAAATTAAATTGAACTAAAATTAAAACTAAATTGAAATAAAAGATTAAAAACAATTAAATACAAGGAAGATAAATCTAAACAACAATAATTTAAAACAGAATTTTTATTTAACCTTTAAAACATTTAAATTCTTAATTGACAACACTAGAATTAAAAACTAAAAAATTATTAAACTAAATTAATAAAATACTTAAAATTAAAATAACTAAACAAATTAGTTATAAAGAGTAGCAGCAAATAAAATAGAAGAGCATCGGTGACCCAATAAATCACTGCAAGAGCTCGTCTACCTTATGGGAAGACTAAACCAATTATAAAATGAGTTAAAAACTAATCTACATACATAAAATAATATAATTAATGTTTTAAAAACAATTAATTAATTAATAAATTGACTTATTGAACTAATAAAATTAAGGACGAACCTTTTTATTTAAATTTGAAACACATATTAAATACTTTGGTGATTAAGACTAAACACATTATTTAACAATTCTAACCTATTCTAATGTAGCTTAATTAAAGGATAAAATATTAACACCAAGACTAGCTTAATTAATTATAATTATTCTAATTAAACAATTGATTAGATAGAAATTAACTATTATAAAGTTAAGCAGAATTAACCTAACCAAACTAAATACTCACCGCTTAAGGGCTCACTGGTAGAATCTAAAGGCTACTGTTATAGTTAAATAAGAGCTACCGGTAGGAAAAAGAGTATCGGTGACAATGGTCACCGATACAGGCAAGGTCACCGATAGGCAGTACCGGTAACCTACCTACCGGTAGAGGAAATGCAACCCTGCTATCGGTAGCTAAGCTATCGGTTGTCGGGCAAGCGGTAATTAAGTTACCGATTGAGTAAAATTTTAAAAGTAAAAGTAACTTATTTAACAAACTCAATAATTATTAAAAATGAAAAATTAAATAAAATAAACAAATATAGATTAAATATAAAAATTAAAAATTAATTATATTAAAACAAATAAGGTATAAATCAACTATTTAAGGGCCCATAATTACATAAAATGTTATAAAAAATGAATATTTGACAAATTTAATTATAAAAATACAAAAGTACAAATATTTAGCATTAAGTGATTAAATAATTAATTAATTCATTAAAAATTAAGTAAAAAGATGGGGCAAACTATTCAAAAATAGAGCCACATCAAATTCCCCCACACATAAGCATTGTTTGTCCTCAAACAATCCCATGTTTTATTATCTTTGAAAACCAAAAAAAATTATGATTAAGATCACACTGTAACATGTCCATCACTCAAAACAGAGGACAATACATAACTGCAGGCTATTGGAAAATGAGTTACTCATATGAGTCTTGCCTAAAAAAATACTCAAGGGTAATTAAGAAAGCAAAGAACATCCATCAAAGAAGATGTTATGCCTCATATGTGATACAACTTAGTGATTAACTTTAATCAAATCTCAGGTTCAAAATCCAAGAATGACAGGAGATAAAAATATCACTGGAATTAAGACCTTAACCAAGGAACTGTGTACTTTGAATTTTTCACCTGGGTTCCAAAAATAATTAATATTTTTGTGAAAAACCTCAATGATACAACCTAAATAATTCTCATATAAACCAATTGATCCCTTCTTCATCTGGCGTTCATCATTCCCCTCACCTTAATGAGCTCATTTTTGACCCTAGACACTTTATTTATTTATTCCCAATCCATTTATCATTATGCTAAGCACTGTGCAATGCACTTATTCAAGGTGTACAGAGGGATTATAGAAAACAGAAATTCACTCAACATCCAGGGTCTCAGAGACTCACTATGGGATCCCAGATGCCCAAATTACTCCGGTTTCAAAATATTTATACGAAAACCATTTAAATTGGATCATTAAGGTAATTACTTTTTATAATTTAAAAAAATGATTCACCTATGATCAAAATCAAATTTCTAATTCCAAATGATATGATCATAACTCCATTAACAGATCACCCATGTCACTCTCAGAAGTAATTCCTAAACCACAATTTCCATTAGATCACTAAGATATACCACTCAGCAATCATCCATTAACACTAATTTTAGATTCAAAGAAACTCCCAACTATCAGCAAAGCACTGTCCTTAGGCAAGACTCATTTAAGTACTGTGTAATGCCTAAAATTATGAAAGAATTTTGAATAAATTTACCCATTTTTTACAAAAAAGTTTAATTTGAAGTGGGAATTGATGGGATTTAATTAAAGCACATTTTAGCACAGTCAAGAATTGACCCCCTCCCCCACACTTAAAATCCAACTTTGTCCCCAAAGTTGAATTCTAAAGAAGAGAAGAAAAATTTAGCAATTACGGTTCAAAACATATTTTCAATTAAGTAGATAAATGAAATGTTTAAAGGGTCTCTTTGAAGTTCAAAAATATTTTTTTCCACAATGAATAAATTAACAGAAGGTTCATATAAAAGTACATGTATTAACAATTAAGACCAATGACAAAAATGTCCCATAAAAGTTAAAAATATATCATGTAATTTTTGGGTGCACAATTAATTGGGTTTAAGAAAATTTAGCAAGATTTATTCAGTTAGATATTCAATAAAGCAGACAAAGTTCATGCTAAACACCCCAAACCAAAGAAAATTCAATAGACCAGCAGCATGTACTCCCCCACACTTAATTCCTAGCTGTGAATAATTTTAAACAATGAATTCAGTTCATAGAAAAAGGCACATGCAGATTTTTAATTCAAGTTAGTGACATGTGGTAAAAGTTTTTTTAATATGAAATTTATGTAGAAGATTTTCAGAAAAAATGATATAGAACTTTTCTTAAAACAAGCAGAATTTTTAGTGAACAGAATTTTATTTAGAAAAAATAGAGGCAAAATTTTTTAATGATAGCATAAAGGAGCAGTGAGATGAAACAGAATTCAACAGTAAGATACTTCCCTGACTTAATGTTTTTTCCATCAATCCTTCATTATTGGAATTCCACTCCTCCATGAAAACCAACAGCAGCATCCTAAAAATACAAAGCATGAAAACCAAGGACAAATAACCAGCAAAGGTAGTGCATACAGAAGGCATCACAACATGACTTTATTAAAAGTAAAAAAAGAACAGAAAGAAATGTAAACACAAAAGAAATAACATGGGTTGACTCCCATGTAGCACTAAATTTAAAGTCTTCAGTTAGACATTATTTAATTATAGATTTTTTTTTATTTATTAACACAAAAGAAGAACCATGGGTTGCCTCTCATGCAACGCTAGGTTTATAGTCCCCAGTCGGGCTCACCTAGAACTAACCATAGTCACTAAGTGGATGTGGTTTCCTTAACAAGAACCACCAGATGTGTTTGGCCCAAATATTTGTAACATAAAGATGAAATTTGTGGGCATCAAAGACTCAGCACAACAAAAACTGAATTCTCATCAGCTGTAAAAATCCCCAAGAAACACCCTTTAACAGTTGTAAGTACAGTGTTGTCCACTTACAGATTTGTTTCAGAGTTATCAAGATTTGAGTTCACAAGAAGGGAAAACATAATAATAGATTCTTCAAACAGTGTGACATTGACCTCATAGCTATCTCTATTAACCTCAACACTAACAAGTTCACAATCAAGGGTGGAAATGGGTAAATCCTGATTAGTTGGTCCAAAAGGGGATTCAATAGAGTGCTGAATAGATTTATGAACATTAGAACTCGAGTGTAATTCCCCCTCTGGACTACTATCAATATCATGAAAAGCCTCAGCACCTTTCATAGATGAGGATGAAAGTAACAAACAGGGAAGGGAATTTCTTTTATCACTAACAGGTTCAGCTCTAACAATGTTATAAATCTCTTACAAAAGTTCCTCCTCAGTTAATGAACACTCAACATCTACTGCCTCTAACAAATCAATTCTACCTAGATCATGTGTGTGTTCAACCTCTACTTTATGTTCCAATTCAAAAAAACTCACTTTCTAAATACATGTCATTTGATTATAGAAATTAAATTTTAGGAGAAGAATTGTACAATTCAGTTTCAATAAATTCAGTTTCCAGAACGTTCAAATTTTGACAATTCTCCTCAAATTGGCCAACACTGATTTTAATTTCATTGCAAAAAATTTAGAAAAGTGATTACTATGAGAATAGGGAAATGGGAACACATCAGTTAATTTTTATTCAAATATCATTCCCTCATCCTCATCAACCAACAAAATTTCTGAAATTATTGGGTTCATAGTTTCATATAATGGAAGAGAAGTGTTCATTTCAAGTTCAAAATTTTCATATTCTATATTTTCTAGCTTAATGTTCTCTTCCAAAGTGTTCCCTATATCAAGTTCTGCCTCAATGTTCACAAAGTCAGAAAAATTGGGTGAAGAGTTTTTAACATTAAAATTTTCATTCTCAATAATCTCTTCTATACGAGTGACTTCCTTCTCAAAGCTTCTAAAAAAGTGATTTTTCTCAAATGTAGGAATTATGTAGAGAACTGGACATTCATTTTCAATTTGTTTCAATTTATCTTCAAAATTATCCAAATCAACACCATTAAAGTTTTTTATTGGATGTTCAATGATGTTTTCTTTATTTAATGTGGTGGTTATTTCTAAATTTGGTTCAACAGTTTCAGATTCTTCAAAGTAAATGGGTTCTTGTCCAGTTTCACTTTAACTTTCCTCTTCCACTTTATTTTCAAATCTTTTAAAAACATTTTGTTTTTCTTTTTCTTCAAATTCCTCTTGTTCTCTAAACAATTGTTGTAATTACAAAAGCATATTTTCTAATCCTTTCATTCTTTGATCTCACTCTTCATAATCTCTAAGTTGAAATTCATGGTTTTTAGTTACCCAATTGTTAATTAGTTCCACCCTATCATCCAATTTAGAATCAATTAGGTCAATTTTAGCAAGGGTGTCAGGACTAAATTCAATGTTTTTCTCATTCTCTTCAAAGTGATGGTACTGTTGTGGCTGGTTATAAATACACTTCCATGCAGTATGTCCATAATCTCCACAACAACTGCAGTAAGGTCCAGTGCAATAGTTTGATCCTTCAAAACATTCCATTTTTTTAAATTTTCAGATTAAATACACAGAGTTTAATAGTTGATGCATAATTTTAATGGAAAACTTAAGCGGTAGGTTCTAGTTCACAGTTTGTTTTTGTATATGAATTTTTTTTATTATATTTTTTTTGTTTTTTTTAATTTTTGAAACCCTAGACTCTCAGTGCGTGACTTCCCCGGCATCAGCGCCAAATTTTTAAGGGGGTGGAGGTCTTCACGGCCCTCAAAATTACATTTATTACTCCTACACTAGCACAATGGTGCAGGGTCGAACCACAGAGAAGGCAGACGTGTGATTTCTAAGATTTTAAAACTTTAAACCCCCATAGTTGTCAGCAGTGGGGAAAACGTCTTTTTTACTTCTTATTTTTTTTATATTTATTTCTGAAATTGAAACAGGATGAAAAAACCAGATTTTCTAAAAATAAATTAACGTTTATACTAAGAATGATATACTAAAGAAATATAGTATACTAATATAGAGCTACAAGACAAGGAAGTGAGATCAACAAAGTACTCGGGAATTCTAAACTACTGATTCGAATGGATGTTCTCTCCACAGCTTACAGAAGAATCACACTTCTAGAAAGACTGAAGAATTTCCCTCGCCAGGAAACTCAACAGGTAGAGGATTAGGTTTTGGAGTTCACCACACCAAAACTTAATTGAACTGCATCAAAGTTTTAAAAATATAACATTTGGAAATGAACTTGCCATAAATTTCCAAAGTCAATGACATTAATGTTCTGGAAGTTTCATTAAAACAAAACCTCGCCAGTCGAATTTGAATTGAAATTGAAATGATTGAAGTGTGAACGATAAAAATATTAGAAACAGAATCAGTCTCGCCAACTGATTCTAATTTCGTAAAAGATAAGAAAATAAAGATTTGAATATCATAACCCGAAGGCTTTAAAATTCCTGAGCTAAGAAAGTTCAACCTTTGATCATACTTATTAAAGAAGTGAAAAACATTCCAAAAATGGAGTACAAAAATAAAGAACAGAGGGAAGAAGAACTCCCCAAGCGATGCTCTCCCTTCGGGCTTCTTCGCCTTCTGCTCGTCTCCTAGGAGTCTGGATGAACGTACCCACTCTCAAGTGGATGTCATCGTGGAATGAGTAATGAGAGAGAGTGAATGAGAGTCTCATCCCTCAAGTATGTTGCTTTCTCTGCTTAAGTAACATATGTCATCTGCTGCATGTCACCACACGTCTTCCACCGACTCCAAAAAAGTCCTCACCCACGCACTGCAAAATGTCCATTTTTTCGCGACCGGCACCTCACACTATATTTTCTCACGTAACTAACTTCGGCAAGTTAGTTTTATGTGTCTGAACGCGTTTCCGCCTCTTGAATGGACCTACACACGATAAATAAAAAATGAAATAATTAAATATTAACAAAAGCAATTAAAAAGTTACCATTATAGTACTTATTTAATGTTAAATAATAAATATCTTAAATGGATAATTATTATCTACTTTTATATTATTTATGAAACTATCCATTTAATATCACAATGCTATTATATAAATTATTAAAAAGTTATTAATTTAATTAAGTTAATAAAATAATTACTAAGTTATTAAAATTGACAACATAAATAATTAATTAAGTTAATATTTAAGATTCTATTAACAATTTAGTTTTTACCATTAAAGAAATTAAATTGTTAGGTTAATTAATTAATTAGTTAATTTTGAATTAAGTAATTAAAATTATTACTTAAGTTATAAGTATTTTTAATTTATTAAGTAAATTTTCTAGTTTATATAAAAATTCTATTAAATTAGTTCTATTATTAGTGTATTAATTAATTATTTGCATTTATTTATAATTTTATTTAATATTTTAATTTATAATATAATTATTTAACATTATATTAGTTCCAATATTAATAAATATTTTATATTAATTTGACTTTGTAAGTTAACTTTTATGTAAATTAAACTTACTTTTTGCTTATCATTTTTTCCTATTTGCTTTTCACTTTACTTTGTCTTTTTATTTTATATTAATTATACTATTATTATTATTATTATTATTATTATTAATCTTCTTCTCCCTCCCTTGAACCCGGCGCATAGGGGAAGGTAGGGTTTTTGGAGTACTTCTTCTTCACACTATCAACGGCAGCGAGCTCCTCTTCGCAGCATCACCAGCAGGTGCGGCGGACAGAAAACACTAGTGGTGCGTAGCGACCTCCTTCAACTCAGCCCAGCCTCTCTTTAAAGAAAAGGTGTGGCTCCCTCTGCTTGTGGACCAGCTCGGCTACTCCTTCAAACAACTTTAGTGCGGCCTCCTGAAAACCGGTTGTGCCTCCTCAAGTGTGTGGCACAGCAGACACCAGCGGCGTCGAGCTCCTCCTCTCCAGCACAACCAGCATCAATCCTGCTCCTTTGTAATGGTGACGCGGGTGGTGCGGCTTGAGCTCCTCGCAATAGCGGACAGCAGCAGGACAACGACCTCCTCCAAAACTGGCGCTATGCAGGTCTTCATCGGCTCGGGTGGCGCGACATATCCAGCAACAGACACCCTTCTTGCAGCGGAAAACTCAACTCCACAAAGCAGCGCGAAACTCCCTCTTCACAACGGACCCTTAGTGAGTGACGAGGCTATCAGTGAGAATTGAGAAACATTAAGGGTGAGGTTTGGGATGCTGGGTAACGGTGAGAAAAGAGGGAAAAAACTATCAGTGAGGGTGAGGAAAAATGAAGTATCGGTAATACTATAAAAATAAAGGGAAACAATCACTGAGGAAAAATAGCGGCACAGGGTAGCGGTTGTATCGGTGAGGTGGTGAGGAAGCTACCAATAGAGGCCAATCAGGGTCACTGATACACAAAATAAAAAAAATAAACAATCATCGGTAGTATTAAAAAAAACTCACCGTTAAGAAAAACTAACGGTGACCTTAAAAAAATGAAATTGAACTAAAATTAAAACTAAAGCGAAATAAAAGATTAAAAACAATTAATTACATGGAAGCTAAATCTAAACACCATTATTTTAAAACAGAATTTTTATTTAACATTTAAAACATTAAAATTCTTAATTGACAACATTAAAATTACAAACTAAATGATTATTAAACTAAATTAATAAAATACTTAAAATTAAAATAACTAAACAAATTAGTTACAAAGAGTGGCAGAAAATAAAATAGAAGAGCATCGATGACCCAATAAATCACCGCAAGAGCTCTTCTACCTTACCGGTAGACTAAAACAATTATAAAATGAGTTAAAAATTAATCTGCATACATAAAATAATATAATCAATGTCTAAAAACTATTAATTAATTTATTAATTGACTTATTGAACTAATAAAATTAAGGACAACCAATTTTATTTAAATTTAAAACACATATTCAATAATTAGGTGATTAAGACTAAACACATTATTTAACAATGCTAACCTCTTCTAATGTATCTTAATTAAAAGATAAAATATTAACACAATGACTAACTTAATTATTTATAATTATGATGATTAAATAATTGTTTAATTAGAAATTAACTATTATAATGTTAAGTAGAATTAACTTAACCAAACTAAATACTCACCACTTAAGGGATCACCAGTAGAATCTAAAGGTTGCTGTTATAGTTAAATAAGAGCTACTGGTAGGAAAAAGAGTATCAGTGACAAAGTTCACTGATACAACCAAGGTCACTGATAGGCAGTACTGGTAACCTGCCTACCGATAGAGAAAATGCAACCCTGCTATAGGTAGCTAAGCTACCGGTAGTCTGGAAAGCGGTAATTAAGTTACCGATTGAGTAAACTTTTAAAATTAAAAGTAAATTATTTAAAAAACTCAATAATTATTAAAAATGAAAAATTAAATAAAACAAACTAATATAGATTAAATAAAAAAATTGAAAATTAATTATATTAAAAACAATGAAGGTATAAATCAACTATTTAAGGGCCCATAATTACATAAAATGTTATAAAAATGAATATTTGACAAATTTAATTATAAAAATAAAAAATTAAAAATATTTAGCATTAAGTGATTAAATAATTAATTAATTCATTAAAAATTAAGTAAAAAGATGTGGAAAACTATGCAAAAATATAGCCACATCAGGGGGAGATAAAAAAACATGGGGTTTTTAACATGGAAAGAAAATAAGATTATATAAGACGGTATCAAAAACTATATGTAAGAAATTATAATATGAAGGATGATCTAATGGGATCAAAGGAAAAATTATGATCAAATTATAGAGGAATTTATGAAAAAAAAGTTATTGAAATACATTTGATAGAATTCAAAGTAATTTTCTATTAATTTTATATGGATCCTTGACTCAAGTGATATTATATAAAATGATCAAGATTCACTGTGATTATAAGGATATCTTTATGAAATAGATTTATGGTTACCATTTAGATTGGTGCGTAAATAGTGTTATGCTTAGGAAGAACTGTTTTTATACCAATAACAATTTGTATCAAAAGAAGTTATAAAAAGTTTTATTTGTAAAAAACATGGTATGAAATCATATTGAAAGTGGTATTCAACTTAGGGAAAAGTTATAATTATAGTTTATAGGGAAATAAAGATTAATCTGATATTAAAAGAGTATGTACTACGACATACATGGGGACAATATTTATTAGAATAGTTATTGAGGCTAAAGTAAATTTAAAATTAGGAAATATTTTTAAATATAGAATGTATTTTCTATTTTTTTATTTTTAGTAAGTATTAATATTATAAAAAAATTGGAATTAAAATAGTAAAAATTAGATGATTTTGAAAGATCAATGGTTTCTTCATAGTTTTTGAAAACCATGAATAGTAATCATGCATCTCTATAGAGTTGAGACAGTGGGTAATACATGGTTTTGGTAACCAAATAAATAACCATACATACCTCTATATTGATGAAAATAATCAATTATTCAAATTATAACGTCCTAGGGCTCTATATAATCATTTCATTTAATATTATTATTATATTTTTAAAAATTTATTAATTATATTTATATTTTATGGATAATGTTTCAATATTTAAGTGTTTTTCTTATTCTTTATACTGTCCATTTTTTATTAAAAACCCAATTTAAGTGGAATGTGGGAATCCAAAACACTAGTCTTCTTATCCTACCCCAAGAACCAAACCTGTCCCATGCCAACCAAATATTTTACACCCCAAATTATTGAAGGAAATATACCTTAGACCTCACCATTGACAGCAAACTGTGCCATCTATTTCATCCCTGTACCTCCAGACCTATAATTTCCCCAACACCCACAAAGTCTCTAAGACCATCCCATTAATAGAAGACACCATCAAACCAATAATGATGCTAGATAATTCAATGTTATTGGTGAAGGGTAGTAATGAGAAAGGGGGACTGAGAACGATGTCATTGAATTGGCTATATCCTCGAACTAGACCACCCAATGATATGGAGAGGGGGGGTTGAGAAAGAAAGAAGTCTAGATGAGGCATTGACCATAAAATACACTGAATTATCATCAAAAGTACCATTTTCAATATAATCTATAAAATATTGATGTTGTGACATTATAAGGACTAATCCCAAAGAGCCTTTCAGAAGTACAACATAGGAAAAAAATGAAAGATAAAACCATACTAGGGAAGCGATGAAAACTCAGGTGTAAAAATAGTGCCAATGACATGAAAAAAATAAATTCCTAACAAAGGAGGGTGAAGGATGTATGCTACTTTATCATATAATAATATTAACAAATGTTTATAAGGACACAACCACCATATGACTACCAAATTGACGAAGGTCACCCATTACTGATATTATTTAAAAAGGAATGTAATGTGTTATGTTATTTTCCTTGAAAAATAATAATTTTTATTATTATAAATGATTAAATATTTTTATGAAGTGGAACATGATATTTAATTATTGGGTAAGTATTAAATAAATGTTATCGATATGTGTTATTTATATTAGGATGTTCTAAAAATTGATTCAGTTATAATAATAATTAAAATAATAAAAATATTAGATACTTATTTTCAAATGTGGGAGAATAACCTCTTCCTCTAGAATTCATCCAAACATATATCCCATGGGAAATGGGCTCTCTAACCCTTGATCATTTCCTCATTATTTTAATAGGCGATTCTATATGGATGTTTGGTATATAACTTCCCTCATTATCTCTTTCTCTTCCTCTTCCACATTCTCTTCAACATCTTACTTTCATCCCATATCTGGGGTTAGTATTAAAGTGTGGTTTTCCATTTAAAGGAATACCCCTCTAATTTCATGGAAATTTTGGTGTCATGAGGTTGAAAATGACTTTTCTAACCCTGATTCATCTTTTCTTCCTGAAGGTGTGAATTTTTCATCATCATATGAGTAAGTGTTTCTATTTTATTTCTTCCATTTTACCTGATATTGGTTATTCATTTTAATAAATGGATTTTATCATTTATAAAATACTTTTTTAATTTATATGGGATATTGTTGTTAAATATTTTCATCAATTTTTTCGAAATATATGTTTTTTAAAAATAGTAGCTATATAATTAATATGTAAAATTATCGTATACTTGTGTGCATGAATGGTGTGTGATTAATTGCATTTGAGGATATTTATACTTCAAATGGATTGATAACAGAGGTTTTGGATCATGTTTGATTTATATAAATTGGATCCTTATTTGTAATTAAGAATTATTATTTAAAAGTATGATTTTATGCACAAAATATATATGATTAAATTTCCTTGAATATTTTTTTGAAGTAAATGAAATTATAAGTGCGTTTTTAGACATTTTTTGTTTCTATAAAGGGTGATTTCAAGGTTTCAAAAAAAATGAGGATTCATAAAGGAATGTTTAAAATTATTGATATTATTATGTTTTGTTGATACTCTCTTTATATAAACCCCTTCATTATGTTGGTATATTTTTTGGATTATGTTATATAGATTTATTTCATAAATTGGAAGAGTGTTCATTATATAGAGACTGTGTGGGATTGATATTTGATTACATTATCATGGGATTTGTGGGTATCTATGTAGGGAATTGAGGATTATTGTGAAACTAGCCAGGATTTTTATTTGGCTAGTGTCCCCTAGTTATCATATCACTCTTACTAGGGGGTTTCCACCTAAGGAGGCCATGTAGGAAGTTTGGGTTCTTTGTTGGTTCACACTATATTCTAGTAGGTGCTTCTAGGATTGAGCTCTTGTATTTTCTCTATAGGGTCGAGGTCATTATCCCATATTGTGCTTTATTTTAAAATTCCATTTAAATAATTCCAGGATTTATCTTATACCTTATGTAATTTTAAATATTTGGTTACAAGTAATTTATTCCACGGTTATGTTTGGTTTTCGCGGTGGTATGGTTTTTGAAATAAAAAATTTATATTATTATTCTTTCCATGTTTTATAAAAGAAACAAACGTATTTATTAATAGTATTTTAAACTATCATATTGATTTTTCTTAAAAAACACCTACAAATATTCTTGGTGGTATCCCACTAGTTGTTATCTCACACCCTACATAAAAACTTTGATGTATATGTTTCCCTATAATTTCTTGGTTGTCTAGAAAGTATTATTAGTTTTTTTAATCTTTTAATAATGGGGAATAGACTTAGTAGTGGAACTATAAAGAGGTGAAATTCGATGATGTCTGATGCCACATAGGGGATGGTGTTGTGTTGTATTCTATGTATGCAATGGACAGTATAACCGTATTTCACATTCTCATTTACTCATTAAATCATGTATAGTTTAATGTTATTTTTATTATTTATTTATTCTTATTTGTTCTCTTTTTTTCTTTAATATTAATGATGTCATGACCTATCCTTGTGGGGCATGTGTAGTGACTCCCTAAGCCCGCCTCCAATAGGCCTGGGGAGGTGACTAGCACCAAGTAGGAATATCACTAACATGGGAGGATTTACCTTAGTACCTATATGTGAACACACATATCCAAGCCCAAAAATGCCGAAATGTAAAGACCACAAAGAAACAAATGCATTCATACCACTATGTCGCAACCAATAGAGTTCTATAGGAAATGAAAGCAATTAAATTTAACCATACCATAATACAATCCCACCAACAGAGTCATTAAACCACAAAATACAACCTATAAAAAAAGTTATTAGAAATTATCTTTGTAGTCGTAGTAACATCTCATCATGCCTGAGCTCACAAAGATCCATCTGCTCCTGGTCCACTTATGACTCTATAAAAAGGTCTATCATCTTCATAAGACATGACACATGCGGGAAAAATCCATGCATGGGTGAGTAAAACAATACTCAGTAGGACACCCTGAAACCACAAATAAATACACACGGGAACGATATAGTCATCTACCCACAACTCAATACAACATTAACAAATTTTTGTGGCAGTTTTTTAGTAGCAGTTTAATAAACTGCCACTAAATGTTTTATAAATGATTTAGAAGAAGTTTTTTATAAACTGCTAATAAATTTTTTTTTAACCCTGACACTCCCCCCCCCCACCACCACCTACGGCCCCCATTCTCTCCCCAACCCCCGTGAGACCCCCCCCCCCCCCGACGACCCATAAAACCCCATCCCCTCACTGCCTCTCCGCCTCACTGCCTCGCTGCCCCTCCACGCCTTGCCAATTTTCATCTTAGGTAGTCTTATCTCCTTCAAATTTATTTGAAACAGATCCACCAATACTAATGGTATGTTTAACTATTAATAATGTGTAGTATAAAAAATTTTCCAGCACAATGTTGACATTAATTAATTGAATGATTAATGATTATATATCCTGGGTGGGATTAATACTTGGATCCCATTAGATTAAATTCTATTGTTTCTGAACTTGTGGCTACTCAAGGGTGTGGATATCATTGATTAATAATGAATCGAAAAAGGATTAAAGTGTGTTTATCATGATATAAAAACCTAGGTGATTTCATTATATAACATGAATTTGGTAATAGATTATTGTTAATATAAATTACTGGAAATAATTTGTTATGAAAATGAATATTAAATTGGAATACATATGGTAATTTTTAGAATTAATCATGGATTCGTATGATATAATATTGTGATATGATTATTGTTGTGACCTATTTTGAGTTTCATGTTGTAATTATTATATACAATTCTAGGCACAGATTCACTCTTTAATGATTGTATAGAGAGATTGGCCTATTTTAATGCTGTAATTCTTATATAGTGGGATGGGATGAATTTCCTATCATAATGATTATTTAAAGGGATATGACTAGATACCATAATTCTTATAGAGACAGATATGTTTGGGATTGTGAAATGATTATCTAGAGGGATTATACAAGATGTTGAAATGCATATAAAATTGTATTTTCCAATTCACTTTATCATTCCATGGTTCTATGGTGATGGCTGGAATGACTTTTATACTTTCTAAAAGATATTTTGTTAGATGGTTCTTTTATTTTCATTGCCTTTAGTTTTCCATTTTTTATAAACTTTATCATGCAATTAAATGATTTTTTATTAATTTCCTATTGGTTCATCCTTTTTCTTCCAAGTAGTATTTCGTACTCTATCATCTATTTCCATTAAAATGGTTTTTATTTATATTGTCTATTTACACTATATTGTAACTATACATAAAGAGGTATAGTATCCACGATATATCATCACACCCTTGAATCTAGTTAAAAGATTATTTAAAATGAGGAGGCACGCTTGACGTACAATAGTGACCTAATTTCACTACATGAGAGTGTTCCAAATCAGGTGACAATACGAAATAAATCCTATAATAATTATGTGTCTAATATTATCAATTTATATCATGAAATTAGAAAAAATTGGGATCCATACATTCTGATTTCACATGTAAATTATTTATTTATTCTTTTAATAACTATTCTAGATTAGAATAACCTCTAACATGGCCATGTATTTTTTATGGTATTTATATTATGGCCAATTGTGCCCAATATTTTTCTTCCTTTGCTCAGAAGTGAGAAATTAAATTTTGATATATCAATAAATTAATTCATGAAGAATTTGTATAAAAAATTCCTTATTATTACCACTTTTATTCACCCATAAATAGATTATATTGAATACCCACCAATAATAATACATTAATTTTAGAAGAAACAAAACAAAGAAGTAAATTTCTCATTTTGGAATCCTTTATTGAATTCATATGGAGTGATTAATCATGACTAGTTGAAACATAGTACTCTATATATGATATTAATTTTATATTCTAAAACAATAAAATATAACATATGTTTTGGATATAAAACTATATCACGTTATTTTTATCTTTCTTATACAGTATCTGTCTCTGTATAATTACATTTCAGTGACCTTTTATGAAACATAGTCAATTACCTTGGGGATTTTTATTGAATGGATATATTTTTTCACTCAAATAACATATAAAATATAACCATCAAATCATTTGATGGTATTTTGGTAGGCATTTTATACAAACTGCATTAAATCACCAAAAATTGGCCTACTGAGTATACTACCCAAAATGGATGTCTTATACTTATAAGTACACAATGTGCACGTCTATATTGAACCCTTTATTTTGATGGATATTACTCTAGTTAATAAAATGGTTAAGTTAACCTTAAATTTTCTTTATAACCCCATGATAATATAAGTTATCCTTACTAGTGATGGATCAATACATTTGGTTCTGGTTTCATTCTTACATAACTAATATACGGTGCGTTTACAGATGTATGATTTTAATTGGGTGATTTTTCTAACATTTGAAAAAATATTCTATATCTTTCTCCCTATGCCCATTCCTCTAGCTCCACCTTTGACACATTCCCATCATCTGAACATTTATTTGCCTTCCTCCATGATTACTCCATCTGTATCCTTTATCACACATGAATATCTTCAAAAATATAATATTCCTCTATTTTCTACACCCCATTATCATTTATTTTTATGTATCTATTCATACATGAAATCTGTGATCTACATAGAAACCCTATAATATGCCGCTTAGACAGGTTATCTAGGTTGGTTTGTGACAAATTGATATCAAAGGCATTCATGCCTCTTCTTTGAAATTGCTATATAGTTTGGGATGTCTTGATAGACATGATATAGTATTTTTGAGACATAATAGGTACATTATGAGAAAATTATTAGCCATATGTCATCTTAAAGTGCCATATGTTACCATGGGATATTGGTAAAAAGTGTCTTTGAGGATTTTTTTGATGTAATTCTAGACTTTTTCCAAATAATTATCAAATTTATATATTTTTTCAACTAGTATATATGAATATCTTTCCCTATTTATTAATAGTTTTGTGTTTTAATTTTTTTTAATATTGTGTAGGCACATTGTGATATACATGGATAAAAGTTGGATCACATTACCGAGGAATACACCTCAGTATGTTAACGGTTTGGAAGAGTTTTAGATTTTTCAATTTCCCATAGATATTTTGAAGAGAGAATATGATGTCCATGTACTAAATGTAAATTTATAAGATTTTTGAAGAGATATGAAGTTTATGATCATTTAATATTGAATCAATTCCTTGGTTAATATTTATGTTGGATTTGGTATGGAGATTCGAACGTTACAGAAAGGTTGAGCACTGTTGTAAATCCACAGAATGAGCTCCCAACTTCGTCAAAAATGGGAAATGAAATGCAAAACCTTATAAATGATTCATTTGGCACTGAAAGACACCACCATCAACATAAAAACATATCAAAACAACCAGATAGGGGTGCTACAAATAGCAACGTGACAAGGGATGTTTTTGAGACTTTAGGGTAACCAGATAAAGATTTCAACATATCAGTGGATCCTCTTCTTGATTATGTGGAGACTAATTTAAAAAAAACTTCAATGAGGAAAATAATTTTCATGATTTATTTGACGATGGAAATAAATCGTTTTATAGTGGATGTTTGAAATATTTAAAACTATATTTTATGCTGAAGTTGTACCATATCAAATGTCTACGTGGAATTAAAAATAAGGCAATGTCCATGATATTTTTATTGTTGAGTGATTCATTTCCTGAAGAAAACATCCCCAAGTATTTTTATGATATAAAAAATGTTGTTAACAGGATTGGTTTGAATTATACAGAAATACAAGTGTTTCCCAATGATTGTATGCTTTATTAGCGAGAGGATTCAAGTAGACAGAATTGCAAGAAATGTTATTCTTCTAGATAGCAATCAATAAGTGATGTTGGGAGTCTAAATCAACATACTACCATGAATAAGAATAAAAGGAACTCACCTACAAATTTTTTTCATTACATTCCTTTAAATCCTCGATTGTAAAGTTTATTCATGTCATCGAAAACTATTGAACACATGAAGTGGAATTCTGTAGATAATATCAATAATGGGTTAATGTGACATCCATGAGATTCACAATTGTGGAAGATATTTGATTCATTACATCCAGATTTCTCATTTGATCCTAGGAATGTTTGATTGGGATTGGCTGTCGATGGATTCAACCCATTTGGGACTTTGATTACCAGTTATGGCATTTGGACACTTGTTTTGATCCCTTACAATCTGCCTCTGTGGATGAGTATATAGAAATGTATTTAATCATTTCGATGATTATTCATAGAAAAAGAATTTCTAGAAATGATATTGTTTTATACTGGCATCCTTTAATTAATGAATTATAGGAGTTATAGAGCAACAGTGTTGATACATTTGATGCTTTTTCTGAAACAATGTTCAAAATGCATGCTGCTTTAATGCGGACCGTTAGTGACTTCCCTAGGATTGGGAATTTATCTGGTTGGAACACTTACACAGGTTTGGATTTTCCTGTTTATAACTTTGATTTTTATCCCAAATGGCTACCTCATAGTTGAAAATTGAGCTTCTTGTACCATCAATGATTTCTCGATGCATCTCGTAGATTTTGGCTGAACAGATCAAAATTAAATGGTTTCATTGATCATAGACCACCTCCAAAGTTGTTAACTGTTTCTGAAATATTAACACAACTTGGAAAAGTTGAAAAATAATTTGGGAAGGTTTATCATTTGAATGATAGCGGGAAATGGGTTCAAAGTTCATCGTCAAGTGAAATCGGAATGCAATAACGGAGGAAAAAAATTATATTCTTCAAACTTCCATATTTGGAATTTAATTTGTTGCGTCATAATCTTGATGTGATACATATTGAGAAGAATTTCTATGAAAATTTGATCTTCTCATTGCTTAATGATAATGGAAAGTTGAAGGATCATCTCAATGCTTAGAAATACTTATAAGTAATGAACATAAAACTTGACCTCTGGCCAGATGAGAATGAAAAGTATGCTCTGACAATTTTTGCAATGAAAAATAGGGATAAAGATACATTCCTTCAAACATTAAATCATGTGAAAGTATCTGATGGGTATTCAAGTAACATATCTAGGTGTTTTGACTTAAATAATCATATGTTACATGGATTTAAAAGTCATGATACATATATTTTGTTACAGTAGTTACTATCATTGGCATTTCGTACATTATTACTTGAAAAATTTACTGTTGTTGTACTCCAATTCTGCACATTTTTTAGGCAACTATGTGAGACATCTCTACATATATTTGAGCTTGAAAAACTTCATGAGAGGTTTGTATTGAAAATTTATGCAATGGATATGATCTTTCATATGTGTTTTTTTACTGTCATGATGCATTTAACTGTGATTTTGGTTGAGGAAGCTAAATTAGGAGACCACGTTCATTATCGATGGATGTATCCAATTGAGAGGTACTTTATTTATATGTTTTTTAGATAAGTAAACAATTTTTGGGACATAATTAAATGCATAATTATGTTTGTTTTTTTATTTCACAAATATCTTGGGCATTTGAAATCATACGTGAGAAAAAAAAGCTCAACCATCGGGCTCTATTTCTGAAGGTTATTTGTAAAAAGAGTGCTTTAACTTTTGTTCTAGATACTTGTACGATATTTTGACAAGATTTAATCCAGTTGGAAGTGTTGATGACACATCGACTCAATCTCAAATACTTGGTAAATCAAAAATATTTCCTTCCATTGGCTGATCAGTTGGGAGGACCTCAAATGTTACACTGACAGAAATTGAATTATTACAGGCACAAAGATATGTACTGCTGAATAGTGAAATTTCAAATCCATTTATTGAAGATTTGAGGATAGAAACAAAGAGACGAATTAGAGGCTGAATACTAAATGATAAAGATATAACAAATGATGTTAATAAAGAGCTTGTAGAATGGATTTCATGACGTGTAAGTTCATAAATATTGCAATAAATATGAATATTAGGTTGACACATATATTTTTTAATTCTAATAAAGTATATTTCTTTTTTTTTTATAATGAATACTGATACTTGAGCAGAGTTTTCAGAATATTTGATGTTTCTTGCTCGAGGTCCTCTAAAACAAGTTATAAAGTTTGACGCTTACAACGTGAATGGATTTAGATTTCATACAGTTGATCAAGAAGAGGGTTTAAAAACACAAAATAGTGGTATATTTACATTTTTTTGAAGTGGTCTACTATGGAAAGATGACTGATATTATTTAATTAAACTACCACAGGAATTTTTCAGTTATTTTAATCAAATGCAATTAGGACGATATTATCATAGGTGTTAAAGGATATTCCTTTCAATTTACATCGGTGAACTTCTCTCGCTTGATGTATAATAGTGATCATGAACTGCATAATCCATATATCTTATCATCACAACAAAAAATGGTATATTATGTGAATGATGTTGTGGATGAAGGGTGGAGTGTAGTTTCTCATGTAAAATAAAGATATTTTTATGATATGGGTGATGGCGTTGAAGATTTGACCTCTGACATTGAAAATCATCAACAACAAGATTCATAATTATTTATCCATCGTGATATGGAAAATATTAGTCTAGAAAGGATAAATGAAGCAGATGAAGTAATGGAGTAGTAAACTGACATGATTCAATGAGAAAATGATTGTATGTACAGTTATACATTCATTTAGTAACCACTTATTCCATTTGTTAAATCATTCATTATCATTGTTATGTATATATGTTTTGTTAGTACTGTGCATTTGTTATCTTTTTTAATATTTTTTTCTACTTAAATGTTTTGAAATATATGTTCTGAACATAATTTTATTTTATTAAATGAAAGTAATTCCATGGATGAAGCGATATACTATTTCATCGACTAATGTGACAGATGAAGATCCATCGGTCTCCCTCCCTACAACATTTGATCCACCCTCCACTTTCCCCCCTGCACCATCTCTCACACCCTTTGTGAGCACCCCTTCAGCATCTCAATCGTCACCTCCTGCTTCAGAAGCCTCAGCGGTGGGGGAGCGGTGCAGCACTTCTAGTTCTTCGCAGGGATACTGGAGGGTGACTGTGGTAGGTACAAATTTTAATATGAATAAATTTATTGCACTTTTTTATACTAATTGTCTATTCATTAAAAGTGGAAACAATGAAAATCTGGAGAAAAATATAAAAGGTTTGGATATATGGAATCTGACTGGAGAGAAGATAGTTGTCCCATTTGATTCATATAGGTTCCCTACTGATGACGTCTTAGGATTACTTGGATTGATTTTAGGCCAGCTAGCTGCGGAGCCCGTTTCCCATCCTATTTCATATGATGATTGGAGACAGATGCCTAAAAGTTAGAAAAATGAAGTTTTTTATTCCCAAATAATGGTAATTTTAATAAATTGTGGGGTAATTTAATGCCATGTTATTAATATTTTCAAAATTAATTTATGTGTATAGATGTTTTTCCACTTTACGGTTGCTGATGTGATAGAACGAAATTGGACATTGAAAAATCTTAGCAAAAAATGGAATGAATTTAAATGGAGATTGTGTGGTGATGTCAATGATACTTCATTGACTACCCAATAGATGTATTACAAGCTACCTGATGGGGTACCCAAAAATAATTGGAATGTTTTTGTTGACAGACATCGTGATGAGAAGCAGATGGAATTTAAATATATATTACTATTATAATATCATTTTACATTTATACATGTATATGAAGAAGTGATGATATTGAATGCATTACTATAAAATTTAATTTTATTTATTTTAGTATCTTTCAAGAAAGAATTCATCAAGCCAGGCTAAGCAGGTCATCCCTCACACTGCGGGGTCCAAGAGTTTTTCTAGAATCTGATCTGCTATGGTAATCTTTTCATTAGTTTAAATATTTATAATACAATATTATTTTTTTAATATATTAAATTTTATATTTATGTTTGTTTAATGCAGTCACATAGTTTAGGGCATGAAGTATCCTATACAGAAGTGTGGTGGAATGTTCACCAAAAACTTGATGGAAGTTTTGTTAATGAGTCTGCCAAAGAAGTTGGTGTATGAACTCATTTTTCATTATAATAACTTATTATAAATTGTTACTATGATAATCTATATTGCTTCTAATATGACTGCTATTTTATTTATAGGTATAAATTAATGAACTATGGGATTTCAATCCTACACAGTCCTACTCAATCTTCTAGGATGACCTGGTTGCTAAAGTCCTTGGGAAGGAGCATCCTAGTAGAGTGTGTGGGATGGTTTTTGGGACCCATACCATCTGAGGTCTTTGGCAGGACACCGGGGATTGAAACTGCATCTACTCTTGTTTGTAGTCATTCCATACCCTGAGATACTCAGAGATATATTGTTTCTCTACGAAACACAGTTCACGGCTAGGGGGCTCAGATATCCGCTTTGCAGAAAGTGTTGATTGATTTATATCAGAAGATCAGAAGATCTTCCCCTGATGGTATTTCATCGACTGGTGGTGAGAAAGTAAATCACAAAAATTCATGATCATTTAGTTTTCAAACTTTTATTGGTTTTATGTTTAAATATAAATATACAAAAATATTTAATTTTCAATATAATGTTCTTTCAAGTGGTAATAGGAAGTAGAGATGGAGGTGGAGTGGATGATGAGCTTTGTTCATCATCAGAGTGTGATTTGTTGTTTTTTTATATGTATGAAAAAATATGGTAACAATCAGTTTGTATATGTATTATGTGTGGCACATAGTTTCCACTAAACATTATTATGACCTAACATTTTCTTGATTTCTCTTGTTTCCTTTTTTGTATTTTATTGATTTATGATGTTTCATTTTATGTATTGATCATAGAGTCTGGTATACACCATATATGTCGATTATTTTTTGTCATGAATCATGTTTTATGATTCATTTTTCCTAAATTTATAGGTTTGTTACCCAAGGATGAACGATTAAAACCATATGAGATCCCAACATCATTACATATATTGAAACATCATGAATAAATCCACATATTTTTTTATATAATACCCATATGTATATTAGGCTCTTTCCTAGGGTAAGAGACATTTTTTCATAACATAGGTTTATGGATAAAGAACCTCATGCTAAGTATCCTTATGTAGATTTGGATAATATGTAGAGGAAGAAAGGTCTTACTAGGTAGACTGCTCTAAGAAGTTTCAAGTCTTACAAGATGGACCATGCATCACATAGTTTAACATCATGTGAAAATGACTAAAATAATCTATAGTTTAATATTATATGAAAAATACCTTATTATAAGAGGTTTAATGTAGTTTAAACTGATTTTTAAAATGAAATAAACTTGTCTTGTTTCCAACCCTATGGATGGGAAAAATGTGAATGAAAAAACCCAGTCACTATGATAAAGTGGGGGATTTGATATCAGTTTTAGGTTGGGTTTAAGATAGGAGATATATAAATCACTATTTATCCCATGAAAATAGGAATCAATCCAAACATTGTTCTTATAATTTTGCGAAAAATATGATCACCTTGACATAGAATTCAGAAATAATAGGGAAACCAAAATAAATAGAATGACTGTAATGTTACAAACCATTTATGAACTTCCCATTATTAATTATCAAGTCTTGGGATTTTTATGTAGAGTTTTGCGGTGATTTTGAGGTTTGGGGTGGTGTTTTAGCCTTTTGAAGGCCACCATGGCTTGTGCAATGACTTTTCTAGATATGATGTATGTAGTTTTATGTTGGGCGTTCTCTTGTGTAAAATAGGATATATAACCATGAATTGGGGATTTCATGGTGTTATGCATGTTACCCTATTGGTTTTCTTATGCACAATGAGAATCTTGAAATTCCCTTGGGTGGTCATGGAATATCGGAGGACCACCTGTACAAAATAGGAAACCCAAGCTGGCCACATTGTAGCCTTGGGAATAGTGAGGGAAAAATGGTTGGGAAATGGGAACTAGTTCATGGATTATATACATGGAAGAATATAGAATAACCACTATGGATTAGACCACTCCATGTTCTAAGATTTTTAGGGGGCCAAATTCTATTTTAAAATGGGAAAAAGATAAAATGACAATGAGGCTTCTAGGTCACACTTTTACCAAATCCACCACATGAGTTTTGGATATTAACCATGTTTTGGTATATTCCAGTGTGATTCACTTATAAATAGAAGTTTTATTTCCTCTTAGTTTTAATTTTAGACTTTCCCCCAATTCATGGTTGCCCCTTACTCATAATCCCCTTCCCCATTCACCTCCTTTGGTGTTCCAAACAACTTGGGTCATATTGGATCATTTATATTGAAGTCATTTGATTCATGGTAGCCCTCTCTTTCCCCATTACTTCTTTTTTATCTTTCTATTATATTTAAGAGTTCATTACAGTGGTAATTATCCTCTTTTTTGGGTGGTTTTTGATGGAGTATTATTATTCATTAGATTTAATAGTGATTCACTTAAGATCATTGGTGGTATATCCTTGGTTCTTTTTCATTTCTCCTTAAATATTTAGTAAAGGTTGGGGATCCTTCATCTCCCCTTCTTTATATGTGAATTTGGAAATATCATTCTTTTGTATTTCTTTGGTTAAATGGTAAATCATTATAATAAATATAATAAACAAGATTAATTTAATTTTAAGGGGAAGGGAGAAATCATATGTTTTTACTTATTCTTGTTATTTATTCTTATATGGCCACACTTACTTGGTTTTCCAATTATGAATTATTTTGAGATAGTGTGTTGTTTTGGTTTTTATAAAACATTCTATGTACGTTTGTATAACCTCACCACATATGAAAATGACTAAGTATATATATTTAACTATTAAATTGGTTTCCCATGCAATATTTTATTTCTGTGTGAATACCCTTCATAATAATTTAGTAATTATGATAAAAATCTTTATTGAATCTAAATTATGCGTGGTGGTTGTGATGTGTTGTGGTTATGATGTATTGTAGTTATGATGTGTGTTGGTGGTGATTTGGGGTGGTTGTGATGTAGGGTGGTTGTGATGTGTTGTGGTTATGATGTGTTATATGTTATATCAATTGGAATGGTTTTTTTTTCAGGGCATTGGTAATCGGCCTGCAGTATTAGCTGCATTTGTTTTGTAAATCTGGCTTTAGAAGTGGTTTTAACTACTGCTTCAATTACGGTATTTTTCTATCTGCAGTGGTTAAAACCACCTCTAAACAGTTTTCATATTCCTTTATTATATCTTGGCAGTTTTAATGGTTTTATCGGTGGTTTTCTCTATCATAACTGATATTTTTAGTGGCGATTTTAACCGCCGCTAAACAATTTTCATATTCCTTTATTATATCGCACTGGCTTTAATGGTTTTAGCAGTGGTTATAACCACCGCTAAAGAAAATATCATTTTCACCGAGGAAAACCACCACAAAATGCACCCACTACAATGGTTACCATAAACTTCTGCTAAATCTTGGAATCCTTAGTGTATTGTATGCCGACACACACAATAGCGCCAGCTTAAACCACCGCCATTTCAAAAAAACTGTCGGGAAATGGTCTTTTTCCTGTAGTGAGTATATGTCTATAGCATATAACTTGAATATCTATATATGATCAATATAAGACACATGGTCTAGAGGTAATTCAAAACCACCACATACCAACTTTAGGAATTCACTATGAAGATTCCACGAAGCACTCATCCAGGATAACACACTCCTGAGTCCAATAGCACTGATGACATCTTTCTAAGAGGTGATACTCCTCAGAAACTGCCATGAGAGAGATATGTGGATATATCTGAAGAGAGAGATATGATTCATTAGATTAGGATCATATCTAGGGACATGGGGTTATACCAACAACTCCATCTGGATTAACCGAGTAAGTAGAGGATCAACATCCAGTGAGGTTGGTCAAATCAATACCAAAGACTCTACTTAGGGAATGAAGAATGAATAGAGGATCCATTTCAGGCCTCTTAGTGGATTCGAACAACTATATCCAAGAAGTATTACTAAAGGGATCATACTTATATGAGTACGAAACTATACCCACCAAACATAAAGGAAACAATTAAGGGAACATACCCAAATGAAACTTGTCCAAGATGTGGTAGAAAAGAAGATTGAGCCATGCAAAAAGGGGTATATGGATTTTAGTAGCATCACACACCCTGTCCCTTGACCCCAGGTACTTCTTGTGTACAACTACTTGTGTCATAAAACTATGTCATGTAGAAAAAGTATACACGATGTGTAGAAAGGTTCGCACGTTGTGTCCTTCTATCTGGGGTCTGCTAGTATACACTAGCCATGTTCTAATACATGGATTCAACCTATGTGAATCTGCCCATGTACTGGTATATAGGGTAATCCTTGTAACTGATTCAGAAAATCCATGTTGGGGAGTACACTCTGTGTTGGAAATATGTGTACTCCACCTCATATCCGCATATCTACCAAAATAAATAATGAGTCTCGGGGAAGATCCCACACACTCTGTGGAAGGGGTCATATTCTATGTGACACTTAACTACCTCTTGAAACTGTAGCCTCCACTCAGTGGGACCACACACCATTTACTCTGGAATACATGGTGTGTTCTTTGATATTTTTCATAATCCTACGTTCTTCCTCTATGCACCTCGGTTGATGATCTAATATTCTTTATGTGTTCTTTTTTGCTTCAAAAATGTAGATTCAGGGTTGCCTTGTCTTTTCAACACTGAATCAGTGATTTTTGGGCCTTCAATCAGCTATGAAATCTGATTCTGATCATCCACACATAAATCACCCGAAGAACGATATCTCCTAAATCACTTCGATTCATCCATCATTATCGTAGTCTCACCTCTATTAGGTCATCCATATGCTGGATATTCAATTTTGGATCATTATACCATGATTCTAAGTTGTAATGATTTTTCATTAATAAACCATGAAGAACGTGAAGAACACATGGGGGAGAAGAAATACACACAAGTAAACAAACTTGAAGAATGTACCCCGATCGTTGTTCATTTCATTCTCAATATGTTTCCATGAGAATGATCAAAATGAAATCCCATAATTTAAACCCATACCACAAGAACAATCGAACCACAAATAAAATTTTTCATTGGTTAGTCTAATTTAATTACTTAATTGAAGAACTTGGAATGAAATATGAAAAAAAAATCCTACATGGGAATTCGATTGTTCGCTGAAGAAGATCGGTTTCCACATCATCGTTGTTAGAAAGATCTCTCAAGAATATACCTCATCAATCTTCAATCAAACGTCCCATCATCATTTTCCACCTAGGTAACTCTCCAAGTATCTCTCCAGCACCTCCAAGGAATTTCTAGGGTTGTGATTCTAACCCTAGATCCCATCTCAATAGTTTATTTAAAATAAATAATGTCATTTCCTCACTTCATCGATGTAACGTTAAAATAAAATAAATTCATAATTTATTTTATTCATTAAAATGTCCAAAAACAACTTTTAATAGTTTAAACATGTTGGATGATGTTAGGTCTCACCTAGGGTAAAATCACTTCTTTGAACTCAACAGTTCCCTCAAATTTCTGATTTGGGAACACTTTTAAAAGTTATTCTACTTTTTCGGGAAAATTGTTCACGGGTGCTTTTTAATATATTTCAAACATTTATTCTGGGCACCCCAGTCTATGGAATCGCATTCCGTATCAGCACCAGTTCTCTAATTAATTCTCTATAATATTCAAAAATAATACATGGAAAATTTGAGACACTATATTCTCCCCTCAATGGGGATTTACGGCCAAAATAATACAAAAAATAAGGCTACTCCAAAAGATGTGGATATTGTGCACGAATCTGAGCCTCATGCTCCCATGTTCTCTCTAAGAGATTCTAGTGCTACCCCCGGACATGCACCATGGGAATCTCTCACCCATGAATGATCCTCTCATGTCGATCCTTGATCTCCACTATGTACTCATCAAAAGTCACTCCATCCTTGATATCTATCTTTCCTCAGTTGATGGCATGTGATGTGTCATGTACATACCTCCTTAGCTACGAAACGTGGAAGATGTCATGTGCCCGATGCAACTACGAGGGTATAGCTAGGTGGTACACCACCTCTACAACTCTATTAAGTATCTAAAAAGGGCCGACGAACCTCAGAGATATATTTCTGCCCTGGACAAATCTCTGGAACGTGCATCGAGGTGAAACCCAAACATGTGGTATCCTTCCTCAAACTCCATAGGCCTACATATCATATTAGTAAATGACTCCTTCTAGATGACATAAACCTTCTTAGTAGTTTCTCACACCAACTTCGAGCCCATGAGTGTTGAATCTCCTAGTTTAACCCCGCAAAGTAGTGACCTAAATGGTCACCCGTACAGAGTCTCGAATGGTGCCCTACCAATTTGGGAATGGAAGCTATTGTTGCATGAAAAATCCACCTGTGACATCCTGGACCTGGCTGGCCCTCAACCAAAGCCCCGAACCCGGTTGGCCACATGACCCCCGGCTCGTCTCCCCAAATGCCAGGGGCTGCCGACTAGGAGTGGGGGTGTAATGGTAAGTCATTGGGGAGACTGTACACCCATGTCAGAGTACACAGTGGTATACAAGCAAATGATTAAATAGTGAAAACACAACCAATGGATAAAAATGAGAAAAAGGGAAACATACAAACCAAATAACAGAAGTAAGGAAAACCCAGATAAATATACAAAAGCCACGTAGGCAGTGTCTGATACAAAATTGATGCATGGCATGCTGATACAATGGAAATAGATAGAAAACATGCAATACAGTAATACAAAAAGATAACAAAGAACAAAAGTAGTCCATGAGCATCTCTAGCCAAGCTCGGTCCTCTGCTCTGTAACTCCAGCTTGAACATATATGTAACAACAACCTGAAGTAGGGCCCTTGTCCCTACTAATACCTGTAGCAGCAAAGTCTACTCGGGTGCCAACGGCTGCCCGGGTAGGGTGTGAGACAAGTCTCGGTAGGCCACCACCAACGGTGTCTATGTGTAATCCAAATGGGTTCCATAAGGAAAATAGTGTGTAGTAAACTGCATATAAATAAAGCGAAGTAATAAACAACCCACCAGCTCAGGTTCTGGAAGGACACCTGGCAGGTTTACCTACTTCAGCTCATGGCTGGTAATCTGAACAGTCACCATAGGTATAAGTACATAGATATAGGTTATCACTGGCATGAGGTAAACATTTCTCTCGTTCATGCTTCTCACATATGTAATAATCACCATTGGCACAAGGTATGAATTCCTCTCATCCACAAGCATTGTAGTTGGCGTGCAGAAGAATGCCACCCACCCATAAAGGTTATATGGGTACGAGGTATAAATTCCTCTCGTCTTATTTCACAGAGGTTCATCTGGAACGGGTTAAGAATACCTCCCTCCCACACAGAGGATTCATCTAGCATGGGGTAATAATTCCTCCCGCCCACACACGGAGATTCATTTGGCATGTCAACACAGCAAGGCATAACATTCACATCACATTATATAAGGCATTCCATCTTATATCATATCACCTTAACAAAGCATGACATATCCCAATCACATTATAACGAAAACATACATCCCAATTCATTGAAAGGTTCAGGCTATCTCATCCTAGCCAACCTCTAACCAAACCATCTCATTTTCCTAAAATGAAAAATCTCGTTCAAGACATAGCATTAAGGTCCAAAGGTGAAAAAGGGTCAAATCTCAAGGTATATCACCTATGGTTGATCACTCTCGGTCCAAACCTCATCTAAACACCCTAACAAGGTTAGATTCATCAATCTCATACCACACGGGTCATTTAGACATAAATTTGTCAATACAAATTAGGTTTTTGGTGAAATACAAACCTCGGCACGAGGATATAAACTCAAAACGATGAAAACCCAAATAGGAAAACACGTGACCCCCTACCTTAGAGTTGTAAGCATATGCTCGCTTGATATAGACCTCAGATTCACAGTAGGTTGGAATAGATCTGGGTTCCGGTCCAAAGCCCTATAAATAAGGATTATGAGACTGTGGTAAAATTACACAATGGATACCAAGATTCGCCGAGGAAAGAATGGTGTGTGAGGTAATCCTTACCGAGGGTGATCCAATGCTTCTGTCGGATCGAAAAATGGACTTCAGATGAAGAATTCACAAGAGAAAGAGTGAGGGAGAGATTTTTGGCTCAAAGGAGGGCTCCCTCTCTAGTTCTGTCTGCTGGGGTAAGAAAGAGAGCTTTTAGGATTTTAAGACAATGTAAGGGAAAATGGTAATTTTACCCAGAACAGGGTCGCACGGTTTAGGCGCATGGTTTACCCAAACCGTGAACACCTCACTGCCTCCCATACAAAAGCTGCATGGCTGTGCGGCCTAGTCCACATGGTCGTGCACCCCTACAGGTGCCCCTGTCTGCAGCCACACAGTTTATCCAAAACCATGCGGAGACCTTGATCAGACCGTTTTCCATTTCCTGTAAGCCCATTTCTCAAACTTCTAGGCTCCGAACCAACCCCAGACACTCCCCGAACCTTCCTTATGATGTTACATGCATTAAACAAGCTTAAAGGAATGATTTGAAAGAAAAACTAATGATATGTACCCTTGCCACAGAGTTGGGTCGTTACAACCTCCCCTCCTTAAAGAAACTCATCCCCGAGTTGGCCTTCCGAGGGTACAGAGGTGTCATCAATGAAAATATTGGGCTATTGAGAACATATATCAGTCTCCCACTCCCAGGTCTCTTCCTTTACCCAATCGTGCTTCCAAAGCACCCGTAGGAGAGAAACAGACCTGCCACAAAGTGTCTTCAGGCTCCAGTCAACATTTCGCCTCAGATACACCTCGAAGGAAGAATTCATATCCATTTCAACCTCATCAGGGTGAAAAACATGAGTCGGATCTAAAAAGTACCAGCGTAGATGAGATACATGAAAAACATCGTGCATGGCCTGATATCTCTATGGAAGTGCAAGCTGGTAAGCTACTGGCATGATTCACTTCATCACATCAAATGGTCCTACGAACCTCAATGAAACCATACCCTACATCTGTATACATCTTTTCCCCAAACTGGGTGAGACCTTCAAGAAAAGCCAGTTCCCAACCTCGAACTCAAGAGGTCTCCAGTGCTTGTTAGCATAGAACTACTGTCTAGATTGAGCTGTCTGCATACACTTCCTAATAAGTTGTATCTACTCTGTAGTCTCCTCCAAAAGATGTGTTCCTAGAACAGCTGCCTCCCCTACTTCAAGCCAACACAAAGGCGAGCGACAAGGCCTACCATATAAGGCTTTATAGGGATCCATCTCAATGGTATCCTGGAAGCTATTGTTATAACTGAACTCGACAAGAGGAATATTTTCTCCCATGAACCTACAAAATCGATAACACAGGCACGTAACATATCCTCTAGTACCTGTATAGTTTGCTCGGTCTGTCAGTTAGTCTGCGGGTGATAGGCCGTGCTCAAAATTACCTGCGTACCCAAGGCCTTCTACAAACCCTGCCAGAACAGAGATGTAAAACGGGGATCTTTGTCTGAGAAAATGGAACGGGATTCTCCATGAAGGCACACTATTTCCTTGACATACAGTCTTCCCAAGTCATCAACTATGAAGGTCTCCCGCACAGGTAAGAAATGTGCGTCCTTCATCAGACAGTCGACGATAACCCATACTGCATCATTTCCACGAGGTGACCTGGGTAAACCGGTTAAAAAGTCCATAGAAACATCTTCCCATTTCCACTCCATAATGGAAAATGGCTGTAAAATCCCTATCGGACGCTGATATTCTGCCTTCACCTATTGAAAAGTGGAACAACGCGTGATAAAACCGCTATCTCCCACTTCATGTTAGGCCACTATTACTGTCGTCGCAAATCACAATACATTTTAGTGATCCCCAGGTGAACTACCCATGTTGAGGCATGGAACTCCCTCATTATCTCCTCTCTGATGTCTGCTGGGACCCATACACGCCCACAGAATAATAAAGTATCACCCTCATCCACTGTCCAATCTGTAGAGGCATCATCAGCGACACTCTCTGGTAGAACAAGGCCTTCCGGGTCTGATAACTGTCTTGACCTGACCCGTTCCAAAAGGGTAGATGTCACCACTAAGGATGAGAGAACAGCCTGACCCTAACCCTCTTGATCCTCAACATGAATCTCCAAAAATAAGGCTATCAGCTTCCACTCCTCGTTAGATTCCTGAACCACATGCGACTGCGTTTTCCGACTCAGCGCATTGGCTACTGAATTTCCTTTCCCAAGAGTGTAGGCCAGTTCGAAATCAAAGGATTGCAGGTAGTCGACCCACCTGTGTTGCCTGAGATTTAGATCCCACTGAGTGAAGATATATTTGAGGATTTTTTGGTCAGTGAATAGCACAAAATTCTCTCCCAAAAAATAGTGTCTCTAACAGCGTAAGGCATGTACAACCGCTGTGAGCTCGAGTTCGTGCATCGGATAATTCCATTCATGAGGATTTAACTGACGAGAACCATATGCAAATACTTTCTCGTCCTACATTAAGACAGATCCAAGCTTGATACCTGATGTGTCACCAAAGACTATATAAGCTCTGCCTAGCTCTGACAAGATCATTATCGTTGCTGAAGTTAGTCGGCCCTTTAGTTCCTGAAAAGCTACTTCACAGGGTTCTAACCAATCGAATCTCACCCCCTTTTTTGTCAAATCTATAAGCGGTATTGCTAGGCGGGAAAAGTCTTGAATGAACCGCCTATAATATCCAACAAGCCCCAAGAAACTCCAGATATCAAAGACGTTCTTGGGCTGTTCCCAGAAAATTACAGCACTCACCTTCTCAGGGTCAACTAAAACTCCAGACTTAGAAATCATGTGACCTAGGAAGTGAACTTTATTTATCCAAAAGTGGAATTTACTGAGCTTAGCATAAAGTTGATTCTCTCTTAGTGTATTCAGCACGATCTCAAGATGGGTTTCATGGTCATGTCTCGAGCGTGAATAGACTAAGATATCATCAACAAATACAACCACTAAAGAATCAAGGTAAGGATGAAAAATTCTATTTATAAGATCCATAAACACTACAGGTTCATTCGTAAGACCAAACGGCATGACTAGGTACTCATAGAGACCATACCTGCTCCTGAACACCGTGCGAGGTATGTCCAAAGTCCTAACACACACTTGGTGATAGTCTGACCTCAAATATATCTTTGAAAACACCTTTGCTCCTCAGAGATGATCAAAGAGGTCATCAATTCTAGGCATAGGATACCGATTCCTAATAGTCAGCTGATTTAACTTACAATAATCCACGCAAAGATGAAGGGTACCATCTGCCTTCTTGGCAAAGAGAATCGGTGATCCCCAAGGAGAAGTACTGGGATGTATAAATCCTTTTGCTTCCAGGTCCTCTAGCTGACTCCTGAGCATCATAAGGTCCTTATCTTCCATCCTATAAGTAGGAATGGTCACTAGTGATGCTCTAGGTATAATCTCAATAGTAAATTCCACCTCTCGCACTAGAGTTAGACCATAGAAATCATCAAGAAATACATCACTAAAAAGCTCCACCACAAGAGGACAAACAGAGGGTTGTAACCATTGGTCATCGAGATAAAGGCTGGAAACATGTGTCGTGACACCACCTAAACTCTGGTGTTCTGGTCCTTCTCGTGTCGCACTAAGATCCCATTCTCCCTTATGCATATGTGTGTCACCCTCTGGTGACGTAAACTCCACCCTCCGATGATAGCAGTCAATCCGGGCTCTATAGGGAACTAACCAGTCCATCCCGATTATTACATCAAAACCTGTCATATCCAGAACATACAGGTTCCACACAAAAAGGTAACCACCCAACTCAAGGGGAAAATTCTGACAACGACTAACACCCTCTGAGCAGACACTTAATCAGTTATCTAACGTGATAATACCATGATATGACTCAACATCGAGGACCAAACGTCCAATAATCACCTATGATATAAAAGTGTGAGAAGCGCCTATGTCAAACAAAGAAGATACTAATGTAGAGGCAATAAGAATTGTACCTCGTACAATAGATGGTCTGGTGTACTGCTCCTGGGGCATAGGCTCGACTGAAAACAACTGGCCGGTACCACGGCCTTGAGTCACAGCCTGGCTACCCTGAGAAGACCTGCCCTACTGGCGCTAAGAGTCATACACCTGATTACCTCTGCCTCGACTGACGTGATCCTACTGATCCAGCACCATATCATGGAGTAGGTACAAATCCCTTCTCACTAGGCCCTGGGGGAAAAGTCATGCAGAAACGGTGGAGATGACCCATCCTACCACAACCTCTACACTCTACTTGATTTTGTGAACACGGCCTCCTCATGTGTCCTGGCGCCCCACATTGGTGATAGATAGGAGTACCACCTGAGAAAAGGGTCTGACCACTAATAACACCATGAGAGTCCTAAAAATGCCGCTTCTTCCCAGAATCAGATCCACTAGAACCCTTAGGTGTCGAACCTCCCTAGTTCACACTGTCCGATTCTCTCAAATTCCTCTCTGTGATTAAATCCTGATTGACAATCTCTAAAAAGGCTTTCAACCTGAACACGTTAACCTGTGACCAGATGGCGTAACACAGCCCATCCTCAAAATTCCCAGTGGCCATGAGATCATCAGCAGCTAGTATAGAAGAAAAACGTTGTAACCTAGGGAAATGTGATGAATATTCCATGACGCTCAGAGTACCTTGCTGCAGATTCATAAACTTCCTAGCTCCATCATCCCTCAAAGTCTGGGGAAAGAAATAATCGTAGAAGGCGGTCTGTAAATCAGTCCAGATCATATCTCTCTGCTGTCCCATCTGGGTGATGACATCCCACAACTTCCTAGCTGAACCATGTAGCATATAAGTTGCGAGCTTGACCCTCCGCTCTGGAGGCATATCAAGGTTCTCAAAATAGGTCAAAATAGCTTCCAACCATGACTTTGCAACAAGTGGTCTGCCATCTCCTGTAAATGTATGAGGATGATGCGACTGAAACTCGTGAGTCAACTCTTCCATACTCAAGGTCGGTCTCACTCCACCTTTCATAATCTGCATCATACGCAAGAAACCCTCACAGAACTGGGCATCGGTTCCCATCTCAGGAATAGCAATAGGAGCCATGGGTGCCTTAACATGAAGATCAACTGGCGGATCCGGGCCCGCCACCTCAGGAATGTGATCGTCGCCACCTTCAGTGCGCACGACTCGAGGACCTCTCAGAGGCATAGTGATACAATTCCAAATGAACTTCCCAAAAGAAGAAACCAAAAAATTAAAGGTTGAACTCTAGAAGATAGGACAGTTACTAAGCCTTCCTACCTCTAAGATCACCTATCCACACCCATAGGAATTCTTAGTAAAACCTGTAACTGCTCAAATTTAACTTAAACCAGTGATATGGAATTTCCCAACCCATAAGGGCTCATAATTCTCATGAACTGAAATATGACACAGACTTTGATGTCATTTCTCATTTACTAGTACTAATCAAGTATTTTAATTTCCTTTAAAGAAAATGATTGGTTTAGTTGGAATTTCATTTTTCGATCCATAAGGGCCAGCACACCTTATGAACCAAAGAGTGACACCCAGCAAAACCACATCATTACTCAATTCACAACCTTCAAGAAGGGTTAGAATAGTTGCAAACATATTAGCAAGGCATGGAAATAAACAACAGGCAATGCTCGCTGAAAATTTAAACGCGGCATGGCAAGATGCATGGCCTAATCATATTGTACCTATCGTGATGCATGTTCTAATGCATGACCCTCATTTCATAGATTCGAACCATGAAATCCAAATTCCAACATTGCAAATCTCAATAACATCACAAAACATGTGAAGCACCCAACGGTGAAACGGTATCAACAGTAAATAGTAGAATCAATAACAACATAAAATAGGAAACTTGGCCTTCACCCCGTACATGGATTTGCAACGCCCAAGCATGGCTCATGGCTAAGTCCCTAATAATTCCTAGTCTCCAAGTATATCATCGCCAAATTGTAAATCAAGAAAGAAATAAAAGCCTCTGATACCACTTTGTGACGTCCCGGACTCGGCTGCCCCTCAACCTGAGCCCCGAACCCGGTTGGCCACATGACCCCTTGCTCGTCTCCCCATATGTCAGGAGCTGCCGCCTAATAGCGAGGGTGTAATGCTATGTCAATGGGGAGACTGTACCCTAATGTCATAGTACACAGCAGTATAGAAGCAAATGATTAAATAGAGAAAACACAACCAATGGATAAACCGTAGAAAAGGGGAAATATACCAACCAAACAACAGAAATAAGGAAAACCTAGATGAATATACAAAAGCCACCTAGGCAGTGTCTAATACAAAATGGATGCATGGCATGCTGATACAATGGAAATAGTTAGCAAACATGCTATACAGTAATACAAAAAGAGAACAAAGAAAAAAAGTAGTCCACAAGCGTCTCTATCCAAGCTCGGTCCTCTACCCTCGAACTCCAACTATAACATATAGGTATCAAAAACCTGATGTAGGGGCCTTGCCCCAACTAGTACTTGCAGCAGCAAATTCTACTCGGGTGCCAACGGCCGCCCGGGTAGGGTGTGAGACAAGTCTTAGTAGGCCACCACCAATAGTGTCTACGTGTAATCCAAATGGGTGTCATAAGGAAAACGGTGTGTAGTAAACTATAAGTAAATAAATCAATGTAATAAAAAACCCTCCCGCTCAGGTTCTGGAAGGACACCTGGCGGGTCTACCTGCTTCAGCTCATAGCTGGTAATATGAACTGTCACCAGATGTATAAGTACATAGATATAGGTTATCACTGGCATGAGGTAAACATGCCTCTAGTTCATGCTTCTGACATATGTAATAATCACCACTGGCATGAGTTATGAATGTCTCTCGTCCACAAGCACTGTAGTTGGCGTGGGGAAGAATGCCTCCCACCCATAAAGGTTATATGGGCTTGAGGTATAAATGCCTCTCATCCTATTACATGGAGGTTCATCTGGCACGGGGTAAGAATGCCTCCCGCCCACACACGGGGATTCATCTGGTACGGGGTAATAATGCCTCCCACCCACACATAAAGATTCATCTGGCATGTCAACACAGCAAGGCATAACATTCACATCACATTATATAAGGCATTCCATCTTATATCATATCACATTAACAAGGAATGACATTTCCAAATCACATTATAAGGAAAAAATACATCTCAATTCATTGAAAGGTTCAGGATATCTCATCCTAGCCAACCTCTAACCAAAACATCTCATTTTTTTAACATTGAAAACCCCATTCAAGACATATCATTATGGTCCAAAGGTGAAAAATGGCCAAATCTCAAGGTATATCACCTATAGTTGACCACTCCCAGTCCACACCTCATCTAAACACCCTAACAAGGTTAGATTCATCAATCTCATACCACACGGTTCATTTAGACATAAAGCGGTCAATATAAATTGGGGGTTTGGCGAAATACAAACCACGACACGATGATATAAACTCAAAACGACAAAAACCCAAAGAGGAAAAAACTTCACCACCCACCTTAGAGCTATAGGCATAGCCTTATTTGATATCTACCTCAGATTTGTAGTAGGTTGGAAGAGTTCTGAGTTCCAATCCAAAGCCCTAGAAAATAGGGCTTATGAGCCTATAGTAAAATAACACAACGGATACCAAGATTCACCGAGGAAAGAAGGGTTTGTGAGGTAAGCCTTACCGAGGGAAATCCAATGCATCTGTCAGATCTGAGAACAGCCTTCAGATGAAGAATCCACAAGAGAAAGGCTGACAGAGAGATTTTTGGCTCAATGGAGGGCTCCTCCTCTGGTTCTGTCTGCTGGGGGAAGAAAGAAAGCTTTTAGGCTTTTAAGACAAAGTAAGGGAAAAATGGTAATTTTACCCAGAACAGGGTCGCACAGTTTACCCAAACCATGTGTAAACCAAGCGCACCTTACTGCCTCCTAGACAAAAGCTGCATGGTCGTGCGGCCTTGTCCGCATGGTCGTGCACCCTTGTAGGTGCCCCTGTCTGCAGCCACATGGTTTATCCCAAACCGTGCGCAGGCCGTGCACTATTGCCTGTAAGCCCATTTTTCAAACTCTCAGGATCCAAACCAACCCTGGACACTCCCCAGACCTTCCTTAGTATGTTACACACATTAAGAAATCTGAAAGGAAAGATTTGAAAGAAAAACTAACGATATGTACCCTTGCCATAGAGTCGGGTCGTTACACCACCAGTGGTAGTTGATCCTCCCAACTACGGCTGAATTCCAAGATGCAGGACCGCAACATGTCCTCCAGAACCTGAATGGTCCTCTTTGTTTGGGTATCCGTATGGGTATGAAATGTTATACTCAAGCGTAACTATGTACCAAGCACCTCCTGCAATCCCTTCCAAAATTGGGATGTAAAACAACCATCATGATATGAAATAATTTTCTATGGAACTCCATGAAACCTTACTATCTCTTTTATGTAGATTCATCCCAAGCTTTCTACTGAACTCTGATCCCGGATAGCTAGGAAGTGGGCCGACTTTGTAAGTCAGTAAATGATCACCCAAATGGAATCGTGTCCCCTAGATGTAAGTTGTAAACCCATCACGATGTCCATTTCTATCCTATCTCTCCTCTATTCTGGTACCTCAAGGGGTTAATCTAAACACAGTGGAACCTAATGCTTAGCCTTCACTTGCTCACAAGTAAGGCAATGAGAAATGAACTCGACCACTTCCTTCTTCATCCCTGGCCACCAAAATTGACATCGGAGGTCTTGTTATATCATCGCCAAACCTTGATGTACCACTAATGGGTATTTGTGGAACTCCCTCATAATATCCTCCTATAATGACACTAGTACAATTATGCATCCTTTGAAAAGAACGATGTGCTTCCCACCTTTCAAATATCCATAAGGGGAATGCCATGCGGAAATCTGATCACGTAGAGTCTCGTAGTAAGTATTCTTGAGTTGTTCCTCCCTGACTCACTGTAAGAGTGTAGGGGTAACAACAATTGAGTAGAAGTAAGATCCCCCATCTCTATCTACAAAATAAAACTATGTTGAGGCCAACTACTCCAACTTCATGTCTATAAACTGCGAAATCGATCTCCTGTTAAGAGTATATTTCACCATTATTCCCTTCCCAAGAGTATAAAAAATCTCAAAGTTATAATCTTGGAGAAACACTAGCCACCAAATATGTCTCTCATGTTCATATCCTTCTGAGCAAAGATATACTTAGGACTCCTGTGATCAGAGTACATGATAACCTGCTTTCCCATCAGGTAGTGTCACCACATCTTCAACGCCAAGACTACAACTGCTAACTCAATATCAAGGGTCATGTAGTTCTGCTCATGTGGTATTAATTGTCATGAATCATAGGCAATCATCACTTGCATCTGCAACAGGACACAACCAAGTGTGGTCCTAGATGCATCGTAGAACACTACGTACTCAGCACCCTCCTCCGAAAATCTCATGATCAGAGCACTCATCAAACTCTACCTCAAATGCTAAAAGGCCTTCTGGAAATTCTCTATCCATACGAAAGGATTCCCCTTTTGAGTAAAAGTTTTCATGGGTGATCATATCTTGGATAAATCAGGTATCAATCTCTAGTAATATCCTACTAGTCCAAGGAAGATCTACACCTCCATCACGCTCCTAGGTGGTTGTCATGCTAACAACACCTCCAAATTGTCTAGGCCCACTGCCACTCCATCTGCGTAGATAATGTGTCCCAAAAAGTGGACCACATAAATCCAAAATTGGAACTTCTATAGTTTTCCATAAATATAGTTCTCTCGATGTTTTTCCAGAACCATTCTTTAAGTTTCTTCTGTGCTCCTCCTCATACACCGAGTACACAAGGATATTGTCGATGAATACTTCCATGAACTAGTCTAAGTAAAGTTGGATGATCTGGTTCATGAGTACCATGAACACTTTGGGGGTTTCCATCATGCCAAATGGAATCACCAAGTACTCATAATAACTATAGTGACATGTGAAAGCCATATTCGGTATATCCTTTTCCCGTACTCACAGCTGGTGATAGACTGATCGAAGGTCAATCTTCAAGAACCATCGTGCCCCTCCCAAGTGATCAAAGAGTTCATAGATACTCAAAAGTGGATAATTATTCTTCAAGGTCACCTTTTTTCAAGCACTGGTATTCCACACATAACTTCAATATTTCTTATTCCTTTTTTGAAAACAAAATTAGAACCACCCAGGGTGAAAAAATATGTCTCAGGAACCCCTTTCTCTGCAAGTCCTCCAATGGAACCCTCATCTCGTGAAGCTATGTGGGAGCCATCTGATATGCTAGTGTAGATATCAGTTCCATACAAGGGTGTAAGTCGATGAAGAAGTCTATATCATGGTGGGGAGGTAATCCTGGAATATCTTTTGAAAAGATGTCCTCGTACTCGACTACAACTATTGGGAACTAGAAACTCATAATATCTACTACACTGGGGGTCAGGATATCCTACTAATGAGAAATCAGCTACAACCTCCTATACATGATTCCATCATGTGCTCTCTAGGATTTATTTTCACTAAAAAAGTAAAACCTCATATCATCATTTTGGACACACCAGACCCTTCACCTAAAACAGTAAATATGGGCACGAACCAAAGATAATCAATCCATATCAAGAATTAAGTCAAAAGGCCTCGATGCTTCCACCAAAATGTTCCAACCGATACTCTCATCTCCAAGGTTCATGTCACACTGTCATCATAGGTGTGTGATCATCTAATCTCCTCTCTTATCGGTCTGCAAGCGTAAGGGTCGAGTCAACAATTCAACCATAATCTCAAGGACTCATACAAGATATGTGGAATGAATGGAATGACTATTGCCTATGTTTATAAGTATGGTAGCTGGAGTATAAAAAACATAGATCACACCTCAAATTATTCCTGGAGCCCCTAGGTAATGTGCCTAGAATGTATGAATCTGTCCCCACCCCTATCCTCTAGCTCCATGTGTCTGGCATGGACAACCTATGGGTGGTGGTGGGAGAAAGTCAAACCATCAACCACCTCCTTATTCTCTTTTGATGACTCTACCATGTCCTCTAACCTACAGATCTACTTTCTTCTACCATTGCCTCTACCTCAGTGGTCCATCTAATGTCTCCCTTTCAGCAACATGATGGTTTGTAAAATCATGATCGAGATTTCCCATACCATCACACGAGTAGAAGCACCTCTCCCTAGGCTAACTGGACCCATCCTGAGAACCCTAAACTATAGATAATCTATCTAGGGACCTCCTCCTAATACATATCCCACATTAGGATCCCTAGGATTGACGTTGGCTCCCTACTGCAGAGGTCTATGCACTTTCCTTTCTACTGCTAACTGTCACTATCTATCTGTACTCAGCCAAGAATCTTTGAACCACCAAAACCTGCTCAAGCACCCCACCATAAATAGGAATTCTCATAAGGATAATACTAGATCATATGTCTCTTTGTAGACCTCTCTTGAAGGTTTTAGTCATGAAGTACTGATCCCTAACCATATACATCGAGTACCTAGAATTATTGGTGGACCTCAATCAATAATCAGCCACCATCATGCTACCCTATTGAAGATGAAGAACCTCCTATTTACGCACATCTCTTAATGTAACTAGTGATAACTCCTCTCTAAAAACTCACTCAAACTCTATCCTTGAAAGAGTCACCTCATCATGAGGCTGGATAGAAAAACTCCACCATTGACCTATTTAACCCTGTAGAAGGCTCGCCACTAGAACCACCATCTCATCCGCTAGTTTCCTAACTAGGCGGAAAACTCAAGATACCACCTGAAACTAGTCCTCATCGTCATGAGGGTTAGACTTTCCTCAAAACCTGATGGGTCTATGTCTATGAACATCGTGGAGCGTACTTATCCTGTACTCCTCGTCTTCTAGTATGGCGGGTACTATGTGCTTCTCCATAGGTCGTGGTATATCTGGTGCACCTCCTGGAGGTAACATCTAAAGAACTAGTCCCTATATCGAAGCCTCATCACTAAGGGGGGCCTCCTTGTGATCGATTTCCTGAATCCTAGATGGTATTCATGGAAGAGGCGTCGTATAAGAAAATAAGATATACCATGGTCAATGAGTATATCTGGATAGCTGACTCAAAAAGGACATGGAAACCACAAACCATTCTTAAATGATTCATGTACCATTGTTTTCCCGGAAACCAATGTTCTCATAGACCGAGTTGAAAAGCAGGTTATCAGAGTCCGGATATATGGACATGTCATCCTCCCGCACAAAAAATGGATTCCCTAGCCTAAAATCTAAACTCTAAACACTTAACACTTTTCCCCAAACCAATATCATAGACTCTCAGTCATAAACTAGAACCTACTTACCTGTGATAATACTCTGTCATGACCCGTACCGGTGGGGCTCGAGCCACGAATCCCCACGCCAACCTCCAATAGGCCAGGGGATGGTGACTAGCCCTGGGTAGGCATATCACTTACAAGGGAGGAATTTCCTAAGTACCTATATGCACGTACACATTTCCAAGCCCGAAAATGCTGAAATGTAAATACCACTAAGAAACAAATGCATTCATACCACTACTTCCCGAATAACATTGTTCGATAAAAAAGCAAATAAGGTAAAGTAAATCGGGCCAGAATACAAGCCAAACAAAAGAATCTGTAAACCAAAAAGTATAGCATATAAACAACGATACAAGGACGGGTGTCTGTAGATGTAGTAACGCCTCATCCTACCTGATCTCAAAAAGCCCAGTCCATTACTAGTCCACCTAGGACTCCGTCAAAAGGTCACTCGTTTGTATAATACACGACATGTGCAGACAAATACTGTGCAAGGGTGAGTATAAAAATAATCTATAGGACACCCTAAAACCAAAAATCAATATAAAAAAGAATGATACTGCCATATCTACACAAGTATATGTCTATAACATATAACAAGAAAATAAAGATATACTCAATCCAAGAAATTCATTGTAGATTTAAGTCACAACCACCACTTGGAATTCAGTCCGAGGATTACATGAAGCACTTGTCTAATAGAACACACTCCTGACTCCGCTAAAAATGATGACGTCCGTCCGAGAGGTTCTTCTCATTGGTAACCACCCTGAGAGAAATACATGGATAGATATAAAGAGAGAGATATATGATACATCATATGAGGATCATAGTTAGGGCCATGGGGTTATAACAAAAACTACATCTGTATTGGCCGGCTAAGTAGAGGATCGACGCCCTGTGAGGTTGGTCATTTCAATACTGAAGACTCCACTTAGGTCATAAAGAATGAATGGAGGATCCACTTCGGGCCCCTCATGGGATTCCAACAACTCTATCCAAGACATCCTACTGAAGGGATCATATTCCTATGAGTAGGAAACAATACCTACAAAAATTTTGGGAAACGATCAAGGGCATGAAACCTAACGAAAATTGGTCAAGATGCAGTGGAAAATATGATCAAGCCATGTATAATGCAGTACACAACGTGTAGTAGGGTCACAATCCATGTCCATTGACCTCAGGTGCTGCTCGTGTACAATTTATCATGTCATCAAACTGTGTCGTGTAGAAAAGGTGTACACGGTATGTAGAAAGGGTCTCACATCGTGTCCTTCTATCTAGGGTCCTTACATGTACACTGGCCATGTGCCAATACATGGATTAAACCCATGTACCGGTACCCAGGGTAATCCTCATAACCGGTTCAACAAAGTCATGTGGGGGAGTACGCGCTATGTTGGAAACCTTTGTAGTCCACCCCGTGACTTTGTATCTCTCGAAATATACGCTGACTCATGAGAAATGGACCACATGTTGTGTGATAGGGTTCAAATGTCGTGTGACACTTAACTGCCTCCTGAAACCCTAACATCCACTCAGTGTGGGCCACATGCCGTGTACTCCGGAATACATGTCGTGTTCTTTTCAATTTTCCAGAATCCTTCATTCTTCCTCTGCACGCCTTGCTTGATGACATGATCTCATTTCTATGATCTGTTCGCTACAAAAATGAATATCTAGGGTTGCCTCATTATTTCAACACTGAATCGGTGAGTATCGGGGCTTTGATTGACTCCAAAATCTAATTCTGATCATCCACATATAAATCACCTGAAGAAAGATATCTCTTGAATCTCTTCAATTCGGTCGTTACCATCATCGTCGCACCTCTGTTAGGTCATCCTGAAGCTGGATCTTCAATTTCAGATTATCACTACTGTAATTTTACACTTTACCAATGGTTCAAAACCATTGTTAAAGGCATAGAAACCGTTGGTATATAGTATACCAACGGTTCCCCCTACAGTGGCCAAGTAATCCGTGACAATAGGCCTATACCAACGGTTCTCTGAAAACCATTGGTATAGGTGTCAAAATAGAAGGTATACCAACGGTTTTTACAAACCATTGGCATATGTGTATTAAAGTATAACGTATACCAAGGGTTTTTGAAACCATTGGTATATGTGTGTTTCACTTATACCAATAGTTACAACTGTTGGTATAGAGGGGATTTGGCAAGCCATAAGGCTATACCAACGGTTTTGTTATAACCTTTAGTATAGGTTTATACCAACAGTTATAACAAAACCGTTGGTATAGTTATACTATTGCATCTATACCAACGGTTTAAAACCATTGGTATACATTTTCTCAACTCCACAGCAGCAGCAGACCCCTCTCCCCTCTCCAGACCTGCAACAACATAGCTCCACAGCACACACCTCCCCCTCTCCAGACCTACACCAACACCAATACAAAATCCCCATCCAAAGTATTCATAATTTAGAATTCATTCCAGAATTTAGAAATTTAGAAATTTATAAACTCAAATGAAATAACACCCATAAGATAAAAATCCTACATGTTATAAGAAATGAAATAACACCCATAAGAGTATTCCAAATTTAGAATTCATTCCTCACTCAAACCACAACACCAACACACATAAGAGTATTCAAAATTTATAATTCATTCCTCGCTCAAACCACAACACCAATACACACTAGAGAAAAAACCTACATGTTATATGAAGCATGTGGGATGTTTAATCATGGTCTTGGGTTGAGTATCTTAAAACCAACATAAAAACATGGGTAGAGTGTACAAGGATCATGATAACCATAAGATAAAAAATGGTAGTGGTCATGTTCTTAGACCTAGGATGAGTTATAGGGAGAACATGAGATGTTTATATTCCTCTAACGATTATGTATCCATTTATAAATGGTTCTTGATGTGTTAGTGGGAAAAATTGTCCAATCTCGACATATGATATGGGTTACTAGAATATCCTACATTTTTTTCATAGACTTTTCTAGTTGAGGCACCAGCGGAGGCACCAACAGTATTACTTCCCATTAGGCCACCGATGCCACCATCCCCAACATAAGAGAGTGCACGCCGCTTGAGTGCACTGCACAAGTTCTAGTGCCAGAGGCCACCCAGGTTTAGGGGAGAGATGGACCCGCAGGTGGCTGAGGATTGGCTGGAGGTTGTGGTGAGAGTCTTCATACTGGTAGGGACACCAACCAAATTCATGGTGATCCGTGATGCTAGCCTCCTTCAGGAAGCAGCAGGAAGATGGTGGAGCATGATGCTTCAGGTACACGATGAGGAGACACTTCTATGGGAAGACTTCGAGAGCCTTTTCTGGGCAGAGTTTATACCATCCACCCTTCGAGCGGTGCGGATACAGGAGCTAATACATCTGCAACAGGGTAGCATGAGTGTAGCTCAGTACTCAGTGAGGTTCACCAACCTCTCACACTACTCCACTGATATGGTACGGGACCCATTTTTCAGGGCCCATACCTTTGATCAGGGACTTAGGTGAGAGATTAGAGCTTCATTTATCTCACACAGCATCCCGACGTAGATGGGGGTGTTGGAACGAGCCATCCTAGTGGAGATTTTCCTTACTGAGCAGTCTCTAGCAGTGAGACCCACTACTAGTTGACTTGCAGCGGAGTCTCCTGCAGCTGGCAGTAGATAGACGATTCAGGGGTCCAAGAGGACCTGACCCATAGGTGGTCGACTGCACGACTCGGGATCGGTTGTGTGGGGAACCCAAAGTGGAGACAGAGCTAGTCATGCCAAGATCGGGTAGTGTTACTCCTGCGGCGGGCTTGGTCACATGGCCTGTGACTGTCCGACCCATCGTACTGACGATCAGAAGTCTGTTGAGGGGCCTCACAGGCAGAGACAGATATTTGATTGAGGCGGTCCGCAGGGCAGAGGCGGACGTGGCAGAGGAGCTGGTTGAGCAGCTGGCGGTGGATGAAGTTTCAAGGTGTTTCCACCACCACCACCAGGAGGTCCACCCCGACCACAGGGAGCAGGTGGATAGGGTAGAGCTCAGCTTCAGGCAGCTGAAGCGTATGACCATGGTGCTCCAGATATGATACGAGATGCAATCTGTGCCTACTCCCCCTTAGCTGCAATTCTCATACACACATGTTTCATTCACTCTTTCATAGCCACTTCCCTCATTCGGAGCTTGAAGATTATGACAGAGTTGTTGGCTCGATCCTTATGGCTAGAGACTCTTACGGGAGCAGACTCGACGATTACGTACTGGTTCCGGCAGTGTGAGATTACTCTAGGAGGCGAGAGCTTCAACTGGGATCTCCTCATAGCGTCGTCGAGGCCTTACGATGTCATCTTGGGTATAGACTAGTTATCTACAGTCCATGATCATATAGACTGTATTGGGAGAAAAGTGTAGTGTGTTCGCACGGATGGGACTCGGTTAAACGTCACTGGTGAGAAGGGAACCTTTGCAGAACATGACAGATTTACTCGGAGGAGGGTGGAGCTGATCACTCACTAGTTGGATTGTCTTACCCTCGGAGTAGTTGATGTGGAGAGTCTGACTTATCTTGTAGTGGTGGACCAGTACGCGGATGCTTTCCCTGATGATGTCCCAGGACTAACTCCTCGTAGAGAGGTGGACTTCTACATTGACGTATACCTAGGGACGACACTAATATCTACACCAGCATATCGGATGGCTCCCGCAGAGCTTCGGGAGCTGAGGATACAGCTATAGGACTTGTAGAGGAAGGGATTCATCTAGCCCAGTGTTTCTCCCTGGGAAGCCCCGATTCTGTTCTCCAAGAAGGCGGATGGGAGCTTGAAGCTCTGTGTTGACTACCATCACCTGAACCAGGTGACCGTAAAGAACAAGTACCCACTCTCGAGGATTGATGACCTCTTTGATCAGCTCAAGGGAGGACGGTAGTTCTCGAAGATAGACCTCAGACCAGGCCATCACCAGCTTAGAGTTTGAGATGAGGATGTGCAGAAAATGGACTTCAGGTGTCGGTACGGCCACTATGTGTTCTTGGTTATTCCCTTCGTCGTAACCAAAGGTTCAGCAGTGTTCATGTGTCTCACGAACAGGATCTTCCATCCTTACCTCGATCACTTTGTTGTAGTATTCATTGAAAACATTTTGATATACTCGACTACTGAGGAGGAGCATGCCTACCATTTTCAGGTAGTACTGGACACACTCCGAGAGCACCATATTTATGGTAACCTCTCGAAGTACCAGTTCTATATTCGAGAGGTTCACTTCTTGGGACATGTCATCTCAGAGTTTGGAGTTGTAGTGGATCCAGCGAAGATCTAAGCGGTACTTGCTTGGGAGACACCCAAAAGTGTGACGGAGGATTGGAGTTTCCTGGGCTTGGCTGGATACTACCGAAGATTCGTTCCAGACTTCTCCAGAGTTTTAGCGCCACTTTCATCCTTGACGAAGAAGGGGAAACCCTTCGTGTGGTCGGAGATATGCCAATAGAGCTTTTAGGAGCTGAGGAAGAGGTTGACTAGTGCCCCCATTTTGAGGCTTCCAGAGGAAGGCATAGGGTACATATTTAACTATGATGCATCAGGAACCGGACTCTGGAGTGTCCTGATGCAGGAGCAAATAGTGATCGCATATGGTTCTCGTCAGCTGAGACAATACGAGCAGAACTACGCTACCCATGACCTGGATTTATCAGCAGTGGTCTTCGCCTTGAATATATGGCGGCACTATCTAATGGGTGAACATTTTACCGTGTACTCTGATCACAAGAGTCTCAGGTATATCTTCTCTCATATGGACCTAAACCTGAGACAGTGGTGTTGGCTTGAGTTCTTCCAGGACTATGACTTCAAGATAGTCTATACTCCTGGGAAAGGGAACGTGGTTGCGAATACTCTCAGCAAGAGATCAGGTATTTAGATGCTAGGAGAGGCGACAGAGCAGCTAGCCACCTAATAGATATCCTTTGTGGATGGAGATGGATCATCCTCTCTACAGTCTCTTACAGTCACTCACCCACTTCTTCAGCGAGTCAGGGAGGCATAGCATGGGGACCCTGACTACGAGACGCGATGTGCTCAGATATCCATAGGGCAGGAACTTGATGGATTTTCTGAAAGTGGGGAGCACGTCATCATCTTTAGATGATGTACCTTGGTATAAGTTTCACTTCAAGAGGAGGTGTTGGGGGAGTTTCACACTTCCCCTCTAGAGGTACATCCAGGTGTGGGGAAGATGTACCAGGACCTTCGATGATAGCATTGGTGGTCAGGTATGAAGAAGGCGGTAGCAGAGTTTGTCTCTCGATTCCTCACTTTTCAGCAAGTGAAGGCGGAGCACCAGGTACCTGCTGTCTTGGTTCAACCCTTAGAGTTCCCGGAGTGTAAGTGGGATGGTATATCCATGGACTTCATGACGGATCTTCCACGTACATCCAGGGGTCACGACTCAATTTGGGTGATCATCGACCGACTCACCTAGTCGGCCGACTTACTACCGATCAGAGAGCAGGGCTCAGTAGAGAGCTTGGGATGCCTCTACGTGCAAGAGATTGTGTAATTAAATGGATTACCATCTTCTATTGTCTCCGACCGTGATGCACAATTTACTTCCTGGCTATGGAAGGGGTTGTAGGAATCTTTCGAGATACAGCTTTGCTTGAGCACCTCCTTCCATCCTCAGACGGATGGTTAGACCGAGATGACCATCCAGACCCTTGAGGACATGCTACATGTATGCGTCCTCAACTTCGGTCACAGCTGGGAGGATCACTTTCCTTTGGTGGAGTTTACCTACAACAACAGCTATCACTCCACCATCATTATGGAACCTTTCGAGGTGTTGGATGGATGACCTTGCAGATCACCACTGTGCTGGAAAGACTCAAGGGAGTTAGCACTAGTGGGACCAGAGATGGTATGGGCTACCACCTAGAAGGTTCAGATCATCCATGAGTGGACGAAGACTGCACAGAGTATGCAGAAGTCCTATGCTGACATGAGATAAAGACCTCTGGAGTTCAAGGATGGTGACCACATCTTCCTACAGGTCGCACCTCGATGAGGTCTACGGAGATTTGGTTGAGGCTGCAAGTTATCTCCACGGTTCATTGGACCTTTCCAGGTCCTCAGTAGAGTAGGCTAGGTGTCTTACCACTTATCTCTTCCACCTCAGTTGCACCGGGTGCACAACGTCTTCCACATATCTCAACAGAGGAGATACATGCACGACCGATCCCACATCATCGACCACGGGGAGTTAGACATCGATGACAAGGCGACTTTCACAGAGGTTCCAGTAGAGATTGAGGATCGATATGAGTGGGTCCTATATGGATGGTTGATACCTCTAGTGTTTGTATATTGGCAGCACGGAAACCTCTAGGAGAGAACATGGGAGCGGAAGGCTCAGATGTGTGCTCAGTACCCTCATTTGTTCCCATAGTGTGAGTTGTAGCTTATGGGGACGTAAATCCCTGAGGTGGGAGAATTTAAATACCTTTAATTTCCATGAAATTTTTTTCTTAAATACAGGGGAATTTTACGAGTCCGCAGTTTCTGATGGTGCTTGATTCTGAGGCCCCATGTGCCCAGAATCAGTTTCTGAAGTTTTTTTCAGGTACGTTCAGTAAACGTACGTTCGGAATTTTATAACTTTTGAACCGGTTCTCGGAATTGAAATCTAAGGGCACCGTTAAACTCGCAGCATCAGTGATTTCTTAGTGAGACATTCACCGTAGTTGTGTTTTAACAAGAGTGGAAGATAGTTTTTGGGGGTTTTTAAATAAAATAAGATAAAAATAAGACTTAACTTAATTTTATTTGTTGGTGGTCAAAACCTCCAAGGGGAGGTTGGTGGTGGAGGCCACCACACCCTAACCTCCCATGGGAGGTTATGGTGGTGGGGCCCACCCGAGCATAACCTCCCTTGGGAGGATATTTAGGTGGGGCCCACCCAAGCTCCTTAACTCCTCTAACCCCTATAACACCTTGGAACTCCCAATTAATAGGGGAGCCTCTTCACCTTCCTTTCCCCATTAATATTCCAACTCCATATGAATTAATTAATGATTAATTAATAAATTATTTTAATTATTTGGAATTCATGGAAACAATAAAATAATAGGCAAACCTAATATTTTATTTTCATGGAACTTTCATCTAGGGAGCCATGGAGAAATTGAGAGGACATCCTCTCAATGAAGAACACTAAGAACTATCAGCATCTTATTCCTTCTTCAATCGGGGCAAAAAAGGGAAGTGACACCCACAATGAACGCTGACATCAACTTCGACTTCATCATCTTCGAACGCTCGTTTGCCAACGATGAGTACCCTCTTCCTCCTCCGACATTGACGGAACGACGTCCCCCTTCTGCGACTCCTTCGTCGATCACCGACAAGATAGGTAGGGGGTTTGAATTGTTTTATAATCGTTCTTCGTCGTTCAAATTTTTGGTATGAGAACCAAATGATATCATCGTAACGAGGAGGGTTCCGACCGAACGAACACGACCCAAACCTCCCATTTTGTTTGTTCTTGTACGCTGATGACGGAGGCGATACACGTGGCGACCGGAAACGAGCCGGACGCGAAGAAGCCGGTGGCGCAAGGCCATCGGGTCACCATAAGGGCGCGGCACCATTGTGCCACGCAAAGAACCGAGCAGTGGCAAGGTGGTCCATGGCGGTGCCGGAGGGGCGCAGTGCCATCGCACTGTGACAGAAGGAAGGGCCATGGCCTGGAGGGTCACGTCGGTCAGATGATAAGTGTGGCGTCGTCGCGCCGCACGAAGACAAGAAGGAGGTAGCGTCCAGGCCGGGACGCGGCGGAGGGGCACGGATCCATCCCACGACACTGTGGTGCGGAGCGGCTGGCCGTTCGGTCTAGCCGGGAGATGCGGGACCCCGTCGGGTCCCGCGTGAGCAGGATCGGCACAACCTTGCGCCAGTTCAGTTCTACCCGAATAGCTAATCCATTCGGGTGCCAGGGGCGCGCGGTTCCCCTCTGGTCATGGCTAAGGCGGACCCCTGCCGGGCCACCTGGCCGCCGAGCTAACCGGGCGGCCGAGCCGTTTCAGGCAGGGCTGCCCTCGGGTCGGGCCGCTCGCTCGGTTCGGGCCGCCCACTCGGGTCAGGAAGACCACTCGGTTCGGGCCGTTTCCTTACACCGGGTCAGTCCTATGAACCGGGTCAGACCCCAATTCGGACTGGGTCAGGCCGGGTCAGTCCGACTGGGTCAGACCGGACTCGGACCCACTATGGCCCGATTACACCTTTTCGCCCATATCTTGGGCTACGGGTGTCTGATCGACGAACCGTCTGTGGTAACAGAAATCATAGAGAAAAATAGTTCTTTCTTCATACCCCACTTGAGGTTTGGATATAGTTGGGGTACAGTCAGGTTGGTTTGAACATAAAAACCAACCGGACCCCTGGAACGTAAATACCAATAACTCACAGACTGGGTGTTCGATTAACGCGTCGTATGTTACGTTGAGACCCCTATGACATGGAGGACCTCTGAGATACTTAGACGTGAAACTTTGTGACACTTGGAGTATTAACTAGTAGCTCGTGGGGAAGATCATCCTTGAGACGATCAGGCAGAGTGCAGAGACCTAGTAGCTGACAGACCTGACGACTACTTGACCGATTCTATTCGGAGTGATTCAACTAGCCCAGTGGGGAGTGCCCGGTATTTGGCGATAGAACCATGGCGGACGGAGCTCCTGGTAGTTGGCAGCAGACCTACGGTACTCGACAGGAGGAGTACCTATGTAGGCTATTAGGGTGAGAGCCCGGTATTTTGAGGCAGACCCATAGCAGATGGAGCACCTGGTTGTTGGCAGCAGACCCGCAGTACTAGACAAGAGGAGTACCTCAGCAGTCCAAGGTTAGTGAGAAGCACCTCGGTGTCACGACATGACCATTGTACTTGATAAAGGAGGAGTTCTCCATCATCCATGGTTTCGATAATGAAAATCATGGTTTGAGCTGAGTCAATGACCTTTGTGTTTTCCTCATGATTGATATGGGTTACTTGATAACTTAGGTATATGTATGGGCATATACCAAATTAATGGTTATCTGTTGATTTCATACTTTGTGATTTATCCTTGTTGGATTTTGTGAGACCTTGAGGGTCTCGGGGTCCCTACTGAGTATCGTTATACTCACCCATGCATGGGCTATGCCCGCACCTCGTTGTGTTTGATGCAGACGACGGACAGCACTGACGCAGGATGAGAGCATCAGGACTGGACGGTACCCTGAGGAGGACCTTATGACGTATCGGTACATGGTGGAGTCTGACGGACGTGGAGTGTTGTGGAGACCATCTGTTCCTACCCTTCAGGTAGGAAACCCAGAGGACGGTCCAGGAGCAGCTTTCACCTTTCATATGTTTGTCCCTTTTTAGTTGTACTTGCTTTCAGTTGTATTTTTACTTTACAGTTGGGCTTGTATTATGGCCCCCTTTACTTTCAGTACACTTTTTATATAGATTTTACTTAATATTTTATTTATCTTGTAATCTGGTTGTGTGAGTTTATGTTTTATAAAGGCAAGGCCTTTCCAGTTTTAGGGATTTAAGCCTTTGGTGCTAGTCGCCAGCCCCTAGCCTGTGGTAGGCGGGCATGGGGTAGTCACGATACGGGCCCCGGGGGATGGGTCGTGACAAATATATTAACTTAATGTATGCATAAAATGATATATTAATCAAAAAAATAATTATATCCAATAATTAAATCAATTTAACTCACTTTTGACATTTATAGTATCAATTATTTTAGTTAATTATTAACTAAATAATCATTGTGTTTTCATTTCTTAATCATTTTAAGTAACTAATTCATCTATAAAAATTAATGATAAAATATTATGATAAAATAACCCATTTATCTTCCAAAATGATATGTATAATATGAAATATATATTTTTCCATATCTCAATGTTTTATAAATGTTAAAGGTAAGGAAGTTTCTTTTTTTGTCTTTTTCCTCACTTAACTTATCATATAGGAAAATTTCATTAAATATTATCTTAATAACCTATAAAATTAAATATAACAGGGTATATGGTTGAGATATTTTCAACCAAATTCCTTTGTAAAAGTTTGTAGGTATTTTTGGCCCTTAATTTTAGGTTTTAGTTCATTGTTAAACTTAATTTTACCATAATCGCACTAATTAATTTTAATCAATTTCAGTAATCATTTTGGTCAAAAAATAAGTTTATCTTGTTAGGATAAAAAATAATACTGATTATAACCATTTATTTCCATTTTTCAAAATTCATTCACAGTAGTGGATAAATTAATTTTAATGCTAATTTGACAAATGTGGCGAGAAAGTGGGTTTTTTTAGTAAAACGTTCAAAAGTTCAATAAGTCATTATATCCAATTTCAACAAAAAATTATTCCAATGACCTAAATTGGATTAATATATGTATAATTGATATTTTTGTACATTAAGAACCAATTTAAAATATAATTTAACTTTAATAATCATTGAAACAAAAAAGTGAGACTCTAACTAAAATACAGTATTTTTCACTATTTATCAAAAAATGAAACTTCTCAGAAAAATACCAAAAATTACCCCTAAGATAATTTTGAAATTATAAATTCAAAAAATGATGTTTATTTTGACAAAAAAAATTCAAATTTTCAAAAATATTGTTTTAAAATAGGTGCGCCATTAAAAGGTGGTAAAACTCGATTTTTCATGTAATGCAAACTAACTCAGTGTTATGTGTAGAGTAAACTTAAGATGGTGTTGTACATATGGATACTAGAAAAAAATATTTTTAAAGGAAAATATTTTAAGTTCTTAGGGTGTCACATTCTCTCCACCATAATTAAATTTCATCCTCACAATTTAAACATGTTCTTCATAATCTAGGTTTTGATATTTGAAAATGATATTGTTACAAAACCCACATTGTAAATAGGTTTAATAACACATCTTCTTAATTGGATGGAAATTTAAATATGAAGGTCACCAAAAATTTTACATTTCAAATAGGAGAACATTGGTGAAGACATGAACATGGATGAGAAATCAAACAGTCAAGTTCTAATAGAGAGTGATAGAGAACATGTTCAGTTGAAAGTTGTATACCACAAAACCATAAACTATAGGTGTGAATAAATGTCATTGATATCATAGAAATGATGATAATAGAAAAAAATTGTTTCAAGACCCCTTTTTTCAATTGAGAAATTATTTCACTCTCTAAGGATATATGTAAATATATATTTATTTAGACATAATTTTGTTCTTTGATTACGCCTTGAACTATTTATACTTCATCTCTTATCATAGGTTTCATCAAATGATGAAGTAATACATTAACCTATAAAACCTCATCCAAATTTCAATATAAACCATTTCATAAATTTTTAACTTTTTCAAAATATTGTGATCTAAATGTTTATAAGGTAAAAATGAACTTATCATTAGCCTTAAATCAACATGAAGTATCTACTTAATCATCAAATTCTGAACATATGAACACCATCGTCATGTATTCTCTTGAAATTTGGTAGTAACATTAATTACCATAAAACCTTATTGAAAATATGAATGCTTCCTTATTCCTTAAGTAAAACTCGTGTTATTGGATATATTCCAGAAATCAAAAATTGTTATAAACTTTGTCTATGATAGTCGAAACTTCTTTGTCAAAAAATAATTAATTTGTTCTAAGGTATTCAGCACATATCCAAACCAATAATTTATATATCTAAACAATATTGTCTCATTATATGGAACACATTAAGGCTTATATTTCCATCAACCATTTATTTTTAAAAAAAATTAACTTTCTACTGAATCATTTTTCCTGGTCATGGTACCATTCAACACATGCTTTCAATTCCAAAAACTTATTTGGGTACAATTTTTATATATTTCAAAATTCTCAGAACCATTAAATCACTAATAAAATATTCTAATGATTTAATTCTTAAAAATTAATATAAATCATTCCACTACATCGGTGGAAATTGCATAACTTGAACATTATATTTTAGCATCATTTTGTGTATATTCCTTTGACGCATGAGACATTGATTTTCATAGTGTCTTATCCCCTTATATTTGAAGCATTATAAATTGGAAACCTTTTTCATACCCTTGAAATCACAAGCATGGTGACCTTTCATTCCACACTTTTAGTAATCTCCTATTCCTTTTAAGAAAGTGCCAGGGTGTTTCTTTGTACAATTATCACATGAGGGAAATTACTTCTTTCCCTTCTTCCCTTTGTCCATATTTTTCTCTATCATCCTCTTCTTCTCTTTCTTCCCTTCAAATCCAAAGAAATTGTAGAATTTATTACCTATATTATTAGTAGATGATTCTATGCTCTCATATGATTAAAATGTTTGGGAGACTATTTACCTTCAAAATATTGGCTTAAGATCGTGAAATATTTGATCCTTCTTACTCATTGGATCATCTGCATCAGTGAGGTTTGCATTCCTTCTACTATTCTACATATCTAAATGACTAAATACACTAGTCTAGATCATATCATAATTTATAATCTCAAAAATAGTATAATAATTATCATAAATTAAAAATATTATGTTTATCTAATCTCATAATCATAAACATGGTTTCTTTAGGTACATATTTACTTTTAAATCCTTCATAATGGTTTGTAAAGAAAACATGAATTCTCCATCTAGGGTTCCTTCCCCTGGCTATGGAGTGGCTCATTACTCTCTCTTGAATTTAATTCTTTCTACTATCTGATCTTGTTTTCGGTCCTCTCTTCATCGATGACATAGGTTTTCTATCTCTTCACCTCCTCAGCGCTCGTGCTTCTACTATCTATTATTGGCTCTCTCAATGGCCTTAGTTTTATTTTGGACTCTATTTTCACTGGCTCTGTTTTAGTTGATTGTTTCCTTCTATTTTGTGGTTGTCTTTCACTCACCCTCTGATCTTATTTTCCGAACCTTTGTGTTAAAAAACATCTAGTTTGTCACGAAGGCACTCAGGTGTTTTGGGATTGTGTTAGTGTGAGGGTAGGTGGCTTCTTCCTAGCATGCGTTTCTCTCCTCTGATCTTTCTACCCATCACTTCATGCTTTCCATCTTTTCAGTTTATTATGATGGTTTTTCAGGGGTTTTTGGATGGTTTCGGTGGTTGAGAATCTGTGGCAGGGGCTCATCTCGGCCGGTGATGTCTTCTACTTGGGTTTCTAGCGTTTTCCATTGCGTTTTGGGGGATTAATTTCAAATTAAATCCTGAAAACTATATATTTTCAATTTTAAAAAATGTATTCCTTATTTGGATTCATAATTTACAAATTTATTAAATAGGTCCCTTTTATTTTTAACAAATATGAATAGTAACCTTGGTAATTTTAGTTACCACGATAAAGGGTAAATTGAGTAATTTGGGTTAAAAATAAAATGATAAAAAAAAGATAAAATGACCCTAACACTTGCAAAAATTTTTATTAGATGAATAATATTTATTCATAATAATTCAAGTTTATGTTATATGACTATTTATGTCAATTTTTATGATATTATGAAATTTATAATATTTTACATAAAGAGAAATCAAAGTGGTCTTATTCATGATTTTAATAACTATAAAATTTTTAATATGGTGTTATCCATAATATATAATTGAATATAAAAATTATCCTTAAATATAAAGGAATTATATTCATCATGATAATTTATTTTTAATTATTAGTGAAGAAATAATTACCTTAAATACTTTCACACCATTAATGCAGTAATTATTTAATTAATGGAAAAATCAAATAAATGATATTAAAATAAATATAATTTGAGATAATTAATGTCATATAGAAATTTTCTAGATGATATTTACATATTATGGATTTATTAAAATATTTTTTAAAAGTTATCTAGTTTTACTTATTTTATTAAATTCAAAGTAATGAATAGTTCTTATAATTGAATTTATGATATTTTAAAATAAATAATACTTAATTAAATTATATAGAATTTATAAAAATATAAAAATCAGATAACTAATTTGGATAAGGTTTACAATTTCATCCATGATCAATTTATGGGTCTTTTTTCGTTTTATAGTAACTATATTTACCCTCAAATAAAAAAAATATGTGTTGTTGTGGTAAGAGTTAAAGAGGTTAAATGAGGGTTAAAACAAAAAGATGATGGTAGACATTTAGTCATGATTTATCTAAATTTTATTGGATGGTATGATTTAGACCCATAATCATTTTATATTTTAATTTAATAAGTTTGGATCCATTTATAATTGAAATTTAATTTATAGTAAATTAATATTTTAAGAAATTCCAAAAGTATCCCTCACCTCATTTATAAAAGGGCACCCCTTACTTCAGTTATTTACATCATATATATTCATATATATCAATAAAAATCTTCCCATTTATCTTAAAAACATCCTTATACATGTTTTAGATTTTTTTTTCTTCTGAAATACCATCCCTAGATATATAAAGAAGATATCTAAGGAAGTCTCTCGAAAAAGAGGCAATTGTATTTACCGAATCTTTCAATTTATTTATTATTATACATTTTATTCATGTGTTTTTTATATCATAAAATAATAAATAAAGGATCATATTTATACTTATATGTCATTATGATTATGATAAAACCATATTACACTTTTTATCCATCCAATGAAATTTTGAAAACACTGTGCATCTGTACATATGACCTACCGTCTCCACATAGCGGTGTAATTCGTTTTCTTCACCACTTTACATGGATGGGTATAATGATTAAAATCTAATATATATATGATAATTATGAAATAATATTGATTAATTTAAATTTATATATCATCCATTTCCCTACCCATTCACCATTAAAGTAATGATACTGTCACTCGTGCGTACATACGACTTACCGTCTCCATGAATCGATGTGATTAATTTTCAATGTTCAACATTCAATAATGGTTATAAAAAATTATTTAATGATTAAATATAATATTTATAAAATTAATAAAATTTTGGATATTATTTATCTTTATTATATGAAAAAATAACTGGGACATTAAAAAAATGCATGAGAAAACATGGAAATCAACACCCAAAACTGTGAAAATAATGAAAAATAATTAATGAAGAGGTTGTAAGTATTTATAAATTGATCTTATAAGGTATTATAAATTTTAATACTATAATAAATTAGTAGCATTATTTAAACCATTATACATGAGTTTAAAGTATTCAAAACTAAAGGGAAGCATGAGGTAAGGGATTTATTAACTCAATTTTAATTCATTGGGTTAAACTTATTATTCGTTGATTATGTCTGGATGAGATTTTTTGTGAAATGAATTTTGATTATATTATGTTGTATTTCCAATAATTATATGTGTATCTAAATTATATATATTTAATAAATTCATTTTATTAATACTCACTTCAAGGATATGATCTTTGTAAGGGACCTCACCTTAATTTGACTTTATTAAGGAATATTTTAATATCAGGCACATAATTACTTTTCTATGGTGTGTTTACTTACCATTTGATTTATTTGTGATCATAATTAATTGAAAATTTAATTTATATTAAATAACCATATTTATTTTATTATTTATATTATTATTTATAAAACTGTATACCATTTTTACATACGATGATTACTTTGAATGTTATTTAATTAACTTAGGAAATAATATTAAATCTGTATCTTTTACTCAATACAGATAATTTTTTATTAGGTTCATTTTTATGAATTAAATCGATTATTTTATATATGAGTAATTATTTTTACATGTAATAATGGGTGGGACCATATATAGAAAATTGCATCGATACATTGATAGTCTCATGAGATGAATAAGTTGGACAAATTAAATGTGTTCTTACCCATAAAGATTAAACTATACTTTGAAAGGCCTTGATAGTAAAGGTATAATTTTCTTGGAAAAAATGAAGTATAATAATTAATCATTTTCTTAATTAAGATTTAAATTGTTATTATCCATGATATTTTAACTATGATATTATATGTGGATTCAGATTGTGCTCAAGATATTGACTAAATGGAATTTATTTCCAATAATTTAAATTTCCGTAATGATTATGCCTTATATTCCCATCATTGAAAATATATTTATTAAATTTAATGTGTTTTTAGTTATTTACCTTTTCACATTGATCATTCTTTTTTATTCATGATAGCTTCAGTGGTACTTAAGACAAACTGAGAATTTGAGTTCACCATTATTTAGTTTCACTTCCCGAAGAATCCATAAAGTGTACTTAGATTTTTATGAAAGGATATAAAATAAGGAATAATGATATTCCCAAAAAAAAATTATGTTTAAAATTGTCTTTTCAAATGTAATATAGTAATCATGTATGTATCTAGTTTACCAAGACTACAGAACTATTCAGTCCTTTGGGATGTGATTCCTTGTATCGAATTCCAATGTAATAAAGTAAGAAAATAGATCAATGCTACTGGGGATGGGGTTTTTATAGCTGGTATCAGAGAAATTTTATAATAAACCTTGAAAACTAGATTTAAAGAAACGTAGATTATAGAATGAAACCCTATGATGTCCTGATAAACTAAGATTATGAATAGTGACATGAGGTTTCTTCACACCTTGCTTGAGGGAAATGCTATGGAAGAATTTTTTTTCTTAAAAAGTGGCTCCGAATATCGGGGTCATGATCTTTTCCAACCTGGGATCTTTTCCTTCTGAGGGCATTGAGTTTGTTCGGTATGATTCCCACGGGTTGTATTTTTTCATACCCCCTTATTTTCTTCTTTTTTGTAACTTTTCCTTCTTTCTTTTAATAATATAAAAAAGTATTTCATGTATAAATCTAGTGTATTCCATTTTTTTTGAAATGGAACCTAGTGGATGGAATGTAACTATATAATGGAATATAATTGAAAGAGTAATAATGATCATTTATTTTGTGGGTTTCAGGCAATATTTTTAAGGGAACTAGTCTCACAAACATTCGCTTCATATGATGAAATAATATTTGTGCTAAAAATATGGAGAAATAATTTTTTATTTGTTATTATTTTATAAGGAATCATGATAATAATAGAATGATATGGAAAAATCTGGATAAAGGGGATAAGGGAAGGAATGATTTCCTCACATGTGTTATTTATGGAAAGAAACACCATGGTACTTTTTAAATTGGAATGAGAGTTTTCTACATGTGTGTAGAGAATGGACACTATGATTGTGATTTCAGGGGTAAGAAAAAAATTACCAATGTATGATGCTTCAACTGTAATGATAAGTGGAACTATGAAAATAAATGTCTCAAGCCTCAAAGGAATATACTTCCAAAGAATCAAATGGATTATGTTCAAGTTTATGATATTAATGCAACCAAAGTGGAATGATTGCGGTGAATGTGTAATTGGATCCCAGAAATATGTTGTAAAAGTATTTTTTACATTCACATTATAATAAACATGAAATGTATAAGGATTGTACTACAATACCATTTATTAATGTATTTGGAGGTATAGTATCGGTAACCAAGAGAAGAGATTCTGAAGCAATTTTATCTTTATAAAAACACATTATTTTGGGATAATAACCATAATATATTCTCAATTTGGATATAATAATGATAAAGAGATGTTTATTGGGTAGTAATGGTGACTATGAAAGTGGTTTTTGATTTTATGGTTTATGTTTTCTTTTTTATGATTATTAGATTCTAGATTTAAGTTGTATATTCAACAACTTGAGATTTTATTTTGGGCAACACACATGTTTTCATTTAGGTCTTAAAGGTGATCAAGGTATTCATATATTTGGTATATGATAATAAAATCTACATTATGTTGTATGTGGAAAATATGATGTAAAGTTTATTTTTGAAATATAGTGATCTTACTTCTAAATTATTGGACCAATGCATTTTGGATATTTCTTAAGGATAACTACTTATGTAATTAATTAAGTTGAACATTGGATATTATTCCTTGAGGTTAAATTTTGATTTATTATATTGGATACCATGTACTAAACATATTGGTTTTGGTTAATATATAAAGTCATGTGGAATATATTTTTATTCTTTTACCGATTCTGTGATCCATAGAAGATTAATCTAGTGCATTAGGCATAGAAATTCATACTAATCATTTGGATAAAAATATGATTTTTTTGGAAATTGATAAAAAAATGAAACTCTACTCGTAAAGTAAGTATATATCCTAATGTTCTTACTCTAGTAAGTAAAATTATTACTGAACTCTAGGAAATGGTTTTTGGAACAAAATGGCTATACATTTACTTTTATTACCAAAAAATCAATGGTATTTTAATCATTAAAAGATTTATGGTTTTGTGATGGTTAAATTTATCATGATCATGTTTTTTATCACTCTCTATCATAACATGATAGTCATATTTCTCTTTTATGTACATATTTTCACGTCCTTATAATTTTATTCTATTCAAAAGTTTAATTTTTTGATGACCTTCATATTTCCATTTCCCACTTATTAAGAGGATGTTTTATTAACCTTATTTATGAAGTGGGTTTCCCAAAATATAATTTTCAGATATCAACCTTTAATATTAAAAGTTCAATTTCAAATTGCAAGGATGAAATTTATTAATAGATGAGATAAATTAACACCCCAATACATTATGGTCGGTCTCTCTTTAAATTTAACATCTTTGAAATCGTACGACGCACACAACACCCATCTTGAAAAAAAATGAAATATTATTATGAGATCATTATAACCTACCCGTTAAATTGGAGGGAGTGAATACAAAAAACTATATTTTGAAATATATTTCAAGGTTATATTCAATAAAAATGTATTTATTCTTAGAAAATAAACATATAATTTTTTAGAAAAGTCATTTTATTCTAAAAATATATGTTTTTTTCAAAGACTGATTTTGATTTCTATGAGAAAATAAATATAATTAATTTTTAAAACATTTAAAAAATTTATTTGATAAAATTAACTTAATTTTTGAAACCAAAAAATAAAAAATCTCTCTGGGGGGATTTTTGGGGAATCTTCTAAAAAGATTGATTTTCCTCTTAATAGTTTAATTTGTAATTTTTTTAAAATTATCAATTTCTTTATATTAAAAGTATCTTTATGATTTTAATTTAATATAAAAGTAAACTAGGTAAAATTTATTTAGATACAATTTAATTAATTCTATTTTAATCATTTTTATACCTTATTTTGGTGTAAGTACATTTTTTGTTATAAAAATGCATTTTATAAGAAAACTATTTTTAATTGCATTTTGAGGGATTAATTTTAAAGTAAATTGTAATTTTTTTATGATTTGATAAATAGATTCTTTATTTGGATTCAAAAGTTATAAATTTAATAAATAGGTCCTTTTATTTTTTACCAATATGAATAGTAACCTTGGTAATTTTAATTACCCTGGTAAAGGGTAAATTATGTAATTTGGGTTTCAAATTAAATGATAAGGATTATAAAATGACCTTAAATATTGAAAAAAATTATTGGATGAATAATATTCATCCATAATAATGTATTATTTGGTTATATGAAAATTTATGGACATTTGGAAAAGATTGTGACCTTTATTATATTTTATTTAAACAAAAGTCAAAGAAGCCACATGCATGATTTTAATAACTATAGCATTTTTAATATGGTATTTTTTAAAATATATATTTGACTATAAATACTATTATGAAATATAATGGAATTATATTCATCATGGCATTTTTTTTAATTTTTATTGATGAAATAATTACCTTAAATGCTAGTACACCAATGATGGAGTAATTATTTGATTAATGGAAAAATAAAATAAATGATATTAAATATATTAAAATAAATATAATTTGAAATAATTAATGTCATACATTATTTTTATTGAATAAATTTACATATAAGGGATGTATAAAACTTTTTGTTTTGAGGTTTTCTTATTGTATCGATTTTATCGAATTTAAAGTAATGAGTAGTTCTTAAAATTGACATTATGATATTTTAAAATAAATAATATTTATTTAAGTGATATAAAATTCGTAAAAAATAATACATTATGTCCAAATTATTGGGATAAGTTTCAAAATTTCATCCATGATTAATTAATGGTACTTTTGTTATTTTATTGTAACTATATTAACCCCCAAAGAGTAAAAATCCATGTTGTTATGGTAAGACGTAAAGAGGTTAAATAAGGGTGAAAACCAAAAGACAAGTGTTGAAATTTTGTAAATACTTATATAATTTTGTTAGTGTATTTTGTCCTATAATAATATTATATTTTAAATTAATCATTTTAGAGCCATTTGGTATTGAAAATTTATTATTATATTAAATTAATATTTTAATAAATTCCTAAAGTATCCCTCACCTCATTATAAAATGATACCTCATTCTTCACTTCTTTACATAAAATTGAGTCATATAGATCAACCAACCACTATAAATTTATCTTCTAAACATCCCTATCCATGTTATAGTGGTTTTGGTGCTTCTAAAATACCAACCCTAGATCCCTTAATAGGATATCTAAATGAAGTCTGGCAAATGAGAAGTAGTCGTCTTTACCAAATCTTTTAATTTATCTCTTCTTTTACTTCATATTCATGTATTGTTTCCATAATAATATAATAACTCTAGTATCATCTATATCCAGAAATATTATTATGATTATGAGTCAACTATATTACACTTTTTATCCATCCTATGAAAAATTAAAGAATCATGTGTGTGTACGTACGTACGACTTACCGTCTCCACATAGCTGTGTAATTCATTTTTTATCACCAATTTACTTGGATCGGTATAATGATAAAAGAAATAGATATATATGATATTTATAAAATGATATTTATTATATAAAAATAATATTTCAACCACTTTCCCACCAATTCTCCATTAAGGGAATGATTCGGTTTCTCGTGCATATGTATGACTTATCGTCTCCATGAAGCGATGTGATTCATTTTCTATGTTTAAAATTAGATAATGGTTATAAATATGTATTTAATTATTAAAAATTATATTTAAAAAATTAATATCATCCTATATATAATTTATAACTATCCTATGTAAATGAAATGGTACATTCATGACAAAACATGGATAAGAAAACATGAAAATCAACACCTAAAATAGTGAAAATAATGGAATATTATTAATGAGTGAGTGGTAAGATATTATAAAAGGATCATATAAGGTATTATAAATATTAATATGGTTTTGGAATAAATTATTAACATTATTGAAATGAATATATAGGATTTTAATGTATGAAAAAATAAATTTAAGTGTGAGGTAAGAGATTTCTTAACTCAATTTCCATTCATTGAGTTAACCTTTTACTCCATTGATTATGTCTATAACAACTATTCTCTTCATTTCACTTTAATATATGATTTATTAAATAATATAACACTTAATACAAACCATAAGATAAAGAAGTATAGTGTATTTTGTAATTAGGTACATTATATAACAACTTAAAACAAGGAAAAAACATATTTATTGAAAACTTCTTTAACATGCTCTTATTATTCCTTCATACTTAAAACTACATGGGAATACTGGGGGGAAGTACATAATAAAGGGGTGACATATAATTCCCAATAAGAGAATAAAAATCTAATAACATGAATAGACTAATAAATGTTAGAAAAATATGCATATAAAATAGGAGTAATAATCATAAACATAAATAATGATACATGATATAACATTATTATCATAAAGGCAACATGGGAAATGTGGAAACATCTTAAAAAAATACATCATAAGCATAGGTCAAGGATACCTTACAAGACATCATGATGGAAAAAGTCCCATAAATGAATTAGGTTCACTCCCTATCCAAACATGATGTCTCATGAGACTAAAAAGTACCCAATACGTTGGAGAACTATCTAATTATGGGCACACCTGTCACTTTCATTTCATTCTCATGCTTATATGTGTCACATAAATCATAAAAAATTGATTAATTCATCACTATATTTCATTACATGATCAGGTATTGTTGAATATATACATGTAAGTCCCTAATAAAAAATTATAAGTCTATAAAGGTGAATAACCTTGATAGAAAATGGGTATGGTATTCACTACACAATTTTTTTGACATGGAAAATCGCGGTCAGATTTTAGCAACATAACGATGTCACATAAAAATTCATAAAATGGTTTGATGATAGAGAAATGGGTATCTCAAAAAATTTTAAAAAAATGGAAAGTAATAGGGAAATTGATAGAAAAATCCCAATATTATGAATTGGAAATATAAGGCATAACATAATAAGGAAACTTGAATAAAGAAGAGAATGTGAGGATCCCTTACTTAAGTGTGTGTCTCAAAATGCTTTGGAGGAGATTATTTAGATCTTGGGGGAACCTTTTGATGACTCTAGTGGGGTTAGGGAAGATTAAGGACATGTTAAAAGTATTTTTAGTTAATATAAATGGGAGATTGGGTTGGTTTATGATGAAAAAGAAAGGGGAATTCATTATTATTTCTCAAACATAGGTTTTGGAATCTATATAATAAAATAACAAAAACCAAAAATAGTTCAATTTTTTTACCATGATTTCTACTAAAGGGGATTGTTTTTTATTATTTTATAATTCAATGGTCCTTATTAAAATAATACCCTTGATAATTTGGAAGTGACTCATTCTCTTAAAGAAATGATTTTAAAACATTAAAATATATTATAAGTTTTGGAGGATTCATAATGGATATATAAAATTAATAAAATAAAAATATATTAAATTTATTTTAAATTTAAAAAATATATTTTTTCTTTTATAACCATTATTTTATTTATTACATCACTTTTAGATCATTATGAATTTATATTACACACCGCATGTTTATATGGTATTTAATTTTTACCAGAAAATTCTACTATCTCAGAAAATTATAAAAAAAAGCATTTGGTAATTATGACATTTTGATTCCAAAAATAATAATTATTTTATCCAAAAAATCTTATAAATATTTGACTTCTCACTTTTAAAATAAAATCGATATTTATTGAGAAATGCTAGGTTTTTTTGACAATAACAGTTTTCATACACTTATAAAATTTAAATTTGACTTTTGTAAATATTATGTTATCATTTATATTTAAAAAATAATAATGATGATTTATTAAAAAAATATTAATTTCAAATATTCATTAATTCATCAAAATAAATTTCATTCTTGAAATTTAACACTAGTTAATTTTATAATTTGTGTTTTCTGTATAAAAATCAAAATCATTTATAAAGTAATGATATGAAGAAAATATGGACCATATTCTATTGAAAATAAAATATACATATTCATATTGTTATGGTCTTGATACATATCCCTTTTATACACTAGGAAATTTCCTAAGAGTATTGTGTGTTATAGTGAGAGTTTCATGGGGTGGTTCAGCATACATGGTTTGGGTTGTGATCTCGATGAGTTTGAACTTCCCCCGTAAATGGTTTTTATAATGATTAATATGTTGTATATCAAATTTTCATTTGTTAAGGTAAAATAATAGGGATGGAATATCCCTTTTATGCTCTGAAAAATGGGTTTAATAGGGTATGATCCTACTGGTTAAGGGCATCACTTCCTTTGTCTGTGATAATTGGATTTGTTAAAACCCTATATTTATACTATTCATGTGATCACTATTCAAAAACTATATTTTCAATGGTAAAGATACTTAATGGTATTTTAAATACTATTGGATATAATAAATCCAATTAAGTTCAAGTGTTTTCTATAACCATATTATATAATTTTACATTTAGTTAAATCAAAAAGGATAATTTTCATTTATAAAAGTTCGGGTTATTACAATTTCACGAAAAGTTTTTGTGTGAAATTCCTTATTATTACCTTAGGTTTTATTTACAACTGTTTTATGTGGATTTACAGTGGATACATGTGATCAATTCCTTTGATTAATGATCGATTCAATGATATGGTCTTTATAAGGGACTTTGGATAAATTTCACTTCATTGTGGGTTATTTTAATATTAGGAACCTAATTTCTTTTTTATGGTGTATATACTACCCATTTTATTTATTTATGATCATCATTCATTGAAAATTTAATTTCTCTTAAATATCCATATTTCATGTATGATGGATCTGAAAATTTACTAAGCCATATTTCATTTTTACATAAAGTTTTTACTATGAAATTTATTTGACTAACTGGGTAAATAATGTGAAATCTATATATTTCACTCAATGCAAATATTTATTGATAATGGAAATTTTTTATGAATTAAATTGATTATTTTATATATTTGTAATTCTTTAGACATAAAAAGCAGGTGGAGACTATATATAGAAAATCCCCTCGATGCAGAGGTAGTCTTGTGAGATGAATAAGTTGGCCAAATAAAATGGGTATTTACCCATAAATATAAAACTATCTTTTGAAAGGTCTTGATAGTGAAGGTATCATTTTCATGTGAAACATTTCATCAAATAATTAAGTATTTCTTACATTAGTAATTCAGTTATTATTACTTTTGAGAATTGCACTATGATATTATATATGGATTCATATTGTGCTCAAGATATTGATGAATAGAATTTGTTTCCAATAATTTACAATGTAATAATTTTTATGGATTATATTCTCATGATTGAAAAGTTATTTATTAAATGGAATGTGTTTTCAGTTAATTACTTTTATTTGTTGATTATGATTATTTATTGATGATAGCTTCCACAGTATTTAACCCTTACTAAATATTTTAGCTCACCATTATTTTGTTTCCTTTCCCAACTAATACAGTAATTGTAATAAGGTTTTTATGAAAGGATATAAAAGATTGAATACTGATATTTTCAAAAAAAATTATAAATTTATGTTTTCAAATGTTATTTGGAAATCATGTATGTATTGAATTTACCATGACTACTAAATTATTCAGTCTTTTGGGATGTGATTCCTTATATCGTATGCCAATGTAATAATGTAACCATAAGATCTGAGCTACTGGGACTTGGGTTGTTACAAAAGGAATGTTCTAAAGACACATATTTCTTAGGAAATATAAAACAAATAGATATGGTTTTATGGTACCCAAATAAAGGTGATATATTTTTCATTATGAATAATAAATATTAAACCTATATGGAAGTATTAAATAGAGATAAACTATGATTGAAAATTTCATATGAATTCAAAAAAAAGGATTCCATGTACCAAAATCAAGTCAATATTTGTTTGTTTCTCCATTTTATGTAAATCCAATTATGGATATCAAAGAGAAATTATACATGTTCGGTACAAGAATGGTACTTATAAAGCTTGATTTATTATATAAAATCATCATGTTTAAGTCAATTAGACTTTTAATTTCCATAAAACCATTCTATAATCATTATATTATGCATTTGATTTTAAGACCACATTTTTTTTAAAGGTTTATATATTGAACAAAAAAAGGTTTGGGGAAACCATAAATTTCTAATAAGGGATACAAGTTTTGGATATCCATTTATGTATCAATGAAATCATCATGATCGTAGAATATTTATTTTGAATGAAATTATGAAATGTGTCAAAGATTGGATAGTGGTAGTTTCATGGTTTTCTAAGTAAAATATGTTTGGAAGATATGGAAATAGTTATTATTCTTACAATTAGTTATTACTAGATTGAAATTAACTGTCCAATGTAACACCCAAGATCTAATTATAATAAGTATGCTTTTCTTTCTAAAGAAAAAATAATATAATGCACATAACTTTATTGAAGAGTGTGATTAAAATATAATTACAAAAAATTATAAATTGAATTTGATAAAAAGGATATCATTTTTTAAATCATAGTGTAAAATTTATCTTTGGATAATTTTTTTTTCAAAAAGATAAATGTTTCAATAAAGAGTAAAAAACACTGATTTTATAAAATATTTCTTTTTTCCATTAAAATATTTTAAAAGTCCCATTTGTTTAAATTTATTTTAAAATATAATTAGTTTATTTTGACTAAACAAAGTGAAATTTATTTTATTGAAATCAATATTATTCTTAATTTTGGTATAAAAGCAATTTATACATAAAAATGCATTTTTTTGGAAAATCATTTTTCGTCGCACTGTGTGAATTTATATTAAAGGTAACTATTTCCACTTATTAGAGTTAAATTATGTGAAATAGATTACATATTTTGAATTATAATAATTTATATTAGGTAATAAGTTTAACTTAATCTTTATTCATAATGAATAATAATCGTGGTAAATATTTATCACATCAATTAAGGATAAAATTGGTTTCAATGTTTGAAAATAATGGGATATGGCATAAATATTACAAAAAAAAAACACTCAATTAAACCTCATTGGTTGGTTTTATTGTGACCCTAACCTTATAAACTACTAATATATGACAATATGGATCCACTTTAACAAGAAAAATAGATTATATTATTAAAATCATTTATATATTTACAAGTGTGTCATTTCCCTCACTTATAAAAGGTAACCACATCTCTTATCTTATTCACACATTGTGAGGTGAATAACATGAAACATATATACCCAAATAAATTACCAACCTTAATTCCCATGAACTAGGGGATATGGTCTCATCAAAGGACTAACCTAGAGGCATAATGAGTAACACAATGGTGGTCTTCTGAATAAAGATATAACTTTTAATAGAGTGTTTTAATTTTATTTTAAATTCAACATTCATAAAATATTATATAACCATGATCATATAATAAAATATTTAGTTTCCATATATTTAAACTTTATTATCCTAGTTTCAAAACCCATATTTATCTCTTTTGCATCTTATGGAAAATGAAAACATTGGTCATGCACACATATGACATATTGTCTCCACTTAGAGGTTTAATTCATTTTTCATGACAACATTACTAGGGTGGTTATACTTATGAAACTATTAAATATATTTTATATTATAGAAATGATTAAGATTATGGAAATAAACTATATTATTTACCTTATTACCCTTCCACCCATAAAAAAAATAATAACATCATTTGTGTGTATGTGTGGATTTACACCTCCATAAAGAAATGTGATTATTTTTCGTGTCCTCCTTTCAAGGATAATTATAAATATTTATATAATGGATATATATTATATTTATATCATTAATAACATTTTTAATATTATTTAACCATTATTGTGATGCATGGATTGAAATTATTGAACCAAAACATACATGAAAAATGGAATAGTTAACCCTTGGAAATAGAGAATCTAATAAAGAATTATTAATAAACATGGGTTGAAATGTTATAATTTGAATATTTGAATTATTAATATATGGAAAAATATCACCCCTTTTCCAAATTATTATGAATCCCTATTAATTGTAAAAGATAAAAAGTATCCAATTTGATGATAAAAGTTTACGAAATAAATTACTGTTGTTAATGATGAGAAACTGGAAGATTGTTTTATAAACATGGTTTTTTGAAATTTAGAAATAGGTTAGGTTTTTCATCCATAACTGAGATTAAGTGATAATTATTAAAGTAATAAGATAGCTTGAATTTATTTATACACACTTGAATCCTCAAAATTCATTAGGATTTGAGGGAACATTTTTTGTGGGATAATATTAAATAGGGAATTGTAGAAAATATATCAAGATACTTTATTTTTTAACAGGTAAATTCAAAGATACAATGTATCAAAGGAGACATAAAACCTATACCTATTCATGTTTGGAAATGTGGAGATATTTCAATGGAATTTTTTACTATATTTCCAAAGACTCATAGAAATAATGATGTTGTATGAGTTATTATTGATCAACTTACAAAGTATGGAAATTTCCTCACTATAAGGGATGAAATAACTATTGAGTTCCTTGAAACACTCTATATTAATTAATATGTGAGACTTCATAGTACACATATTTCAATTAAATCTAATAGGGATCCATGATTTACATCAAAATTCTAGAAGATTCTACATAAGTCTCTTGACACTGAGCTAATTTTGGGAATCGCATATCATCCTCAAACATATATGAAATCTAAAAGGACTATTACAATTTTAGAAGATATGTTGAGGTCGTTCTTGATTGAAATTCAATGTATGTGGTATCAATATATACCTTTAGTGGAATTTTTATATAACAATATCTTCCATTAAATAATTTAAATGAAACCAAATGAATCATTTTACAGTTAAAGGTATCATACTACAACTTTTTGGGTTGAATTAGGTTAATGGAAGCTTTTCAACCTAGATCTTGTTGAAGATAAAATGATTAGAGTTAAGACTATTCATAATCATATTAATGGTGTACACAGATGGAAAATTTTTTATACATATAAACAAAGTAAAGATCAAGAATTCCAAGTAGGGGTTTATGTTTTATTGAAAGTATCTCTATGGATGGGTGTTATAAGGTTTGAGAAGAACAGAAACCTAAGTCCCAAGTACATTAGTAATTTTGAAATTATTGAATGAATTGGAGTTGCGACTTACCATTTGGAAATAACACCTAGCTTCTCTAAAATTCATTATGTGTTTTATATTTATTTATTGATCAAATAAATATAATAACCCAAAACATTTTCTCAAATATGAGGAAACAAAATCAAAACATGATATATTTTACCATGGAGATCCTATCTCGATTCTGGACACTTGTGAAAAAGTGTTGAGGAATCAGTTGAATCTGTTAGTCATGGTAATTTGGAGAAATTATAAGATATAGGAGTTGACATGGGACCCTAAAGAAGTTATTATGAAGTAAAACCAACATATATTCATAATGTGAAATTTTTTAAGTTTTGAGGAATAAATCTCATGGAGGTAAGAATATAGCACCCAAGATTCAATTATATTATGTAAAGTTTTTCTTTCAAAAAAACAATAGTATAATATACATGGATTTATTAAAGAATGTGATTAAACATAAATTCAAGATTTTTATAAATTTAATTCAATAAAAACGTATCAATTTTGAAATCATCATATCAAAATTATCTTTAGATAAAATTTTGGTATTTTTTTGAAAAGTCAAATTTTTCAGTGAATATTTAAAAAATCTAATTTTATAGGAAATGTTCTTTTTTATTCAAGTATTTAAAGATCTCCATTAAGGTTTTAATTTATTTTAAAATTTCATTAATTCCATTTTATTAAAATAATACAATTAATGTCATTTTAATCAATATTATTCTTAATTTTGGTATAAATTTGTTTTTATACTTACAAATACATTTGTTTCTGTAAAATCTTTTCTCATCTCATTTTGTGAAATTGTATTAAAAGTAATTTCTACCATGTATGGTATTTTAATCATGAGAAATGGATTAAATATTTGGAATTATCATAATAAATATTCAATAATAAGTCTAGATTAATATTTTCTCATAGAGAATAGTAACCTTGCTAAATACTTATCACCCCGGTTAAGGGAAAATTGAGATAAAGTGTTAAAAATAAAGGGTTAAGGCTTCAGGATAACACAAAACACTTGATTAAACCTCATTATTTGGTTTGATATCAGCCTTAACCTTATAAAATTATATCCTGTAACATTTTTTATCCACTTTCATAATAAAAATACAACATATAAAAAATATTATTTAAGTAATTCCATGTGAGTAATTTCCCTCAAATATAAAACCGAACCACTTCTCATCTCTTATTTACAACTAATGGGACACTTATATCAACCAATATATAAACAAATAACTTTTGAAACTTCGTCCCAATGACCTTGAGTCTCTATTCTCATCAATGGTCCAACATAGAGGTCTTAATGTGTAAGCCAAATGTGGTTTTTTGAAGAAGATGTATAACTTTTAACCAAGTGTTTTCTTTTTATATCCTCTCCTACCTAATTGAGATATTCTATAACAAAGATAATATAATTATATAATTATATTAAATATATTTTTATGTAAATATTCTGGTTTAATAACTAATATACATCTCTTTTACATCATAAAACTTTTCTTCTAAGACGTATGACCTACCACCTCTATGTATTGGTGTAATTCATTTTTAATCACCACTTTACATGGATCTTTATAAAGAAGAAACTAATTAAAATATATGTTATTTATGAAATTATTATTATTATGTAAATATAATATATCATTTTCCATCTTACCCTTCCACTAGTTAAAAAAATGATAACATCTTTCGTGCATGCATGTGGATTACCGCCTCCATGAAGCAATGCGATTCATTTTTCATGTAAGCATTTCAAGGATGATTATAATTGTAATGACCTATGTATTTATAGAACAAAACCTTTTTATTTATATTAATATTTATGAATAATATATTACTTTTAAATTTAAGGGGTTCTTTTTCCGATAGCATACTCGACACGCAACGACGGGCTTCTCCGAAATCTTACGTTGCACACAACTATGAGTTATACTGAAAAATAATACAATAATATTATCATTATTTTAAATAGTAGTTAATTCCTAACTTTTGTAATGGAATTAATTATTAGTTTCAAATAAATTATGAAAATTTCGTTTAAATATTTATTCATTGGTTACCAAATTTATTATAAATGGAAATAAAGCCCAATTGAATATAAAGGATGTGTTTTTATGAATACATATTTAAAAAGAGAATAATTGTGTTTATAAAATCATATCACACACTATGGATTTTATTTAATGAAAAATATATTTTATGTATTAAATTTAATGTTTTCAATTCATCTTATATGTTTTCTAGATATCATATAAGAACAGAATTTAATTTTTTGGATAAAAGAAGTATTTTTCTTAAAATGCAGTTTTACCACCTTTTGATGGAGAACCCTTTTTAAATTTAGTTTTTGAAACCTTTATATGTTATATTTGAAAAAATAAACTTCTTATTTTTAATTGTAACATCAAAATTTACTTTGTAAGAATTTTTGATATTTTTCTGATAACTATCATGTTTTGATGAATAGTAAAAATACGCTAAATTTTATTTGAAAAAAACTTCTTCCATTCAGATAATTTATATGGTTAAGTCATATTATTTAGTGGTTTTAGATTATAAATATAATATATTATTATAATTTAATCTAATTTTGGTCATTGGATGTAATTTTCTATTGAAATTGTACATAAACACATATCATTGTTTTGATAGATATTACTTCTTAAAAACCTGCTTTTTGGTTTTGACAATGGGAATTAATTTTAATTTAATTAATGAAAATTATGTGTTTTTAATTTGGAAAAATAGATTAAATATTTAGAATCATAAGATCCAAATTATTTAAATAGTTACCTTTTATTTTTGGGCATTATGAATAGTAACTTCATTAATTATTTTATTTACCATGGTTAAAGGGAAAACTTATAAATAAGGGTAAAAAATAATATTATGATAATATAAAACTATGCTAACACATATACTAATATTATTGTATGAGATATGTCTGACCATGGGAATCCTTGGGTCGATTTTGGGACCCCATGGAGCCACTTGGGTGTGAAAATTACATTTTATAAGAATAAATTTAAAGTATAGAAAAATATAACATAAACATGTATATTTTTTAAAAAATAATTTTATGTGGGATTATATAATTGATCTCTTCAACTAAAAATATTCATTATAAAGATAAAAATATTTAATAAATCATGATATTTTATTTATAATTTTTATACATTAAATAAATAAATTTAATTATGACACAATGATGATGTAGTGATTTCTTCATTAATAAAGGATTCAAATAAATGATATTATAAATATTAAAATAAATGTAATTTCATTATTTTGATGCCATAAACTAATTTTATGGATGATATTGAAATATTATATTTTAGTTAATTTCTTTTTTTATGTAATCAAGTTTTTATGACTTTAACAAAAATCAATTACTTTATAGTGTCAAAATTGGCATAAATGAGTTTTTTTTAAAATACTATTTTATTAAATGATATAATAGTCCTAAAAATCTAATATTTGGAGAAATAGCTTATATAATGTTAAAATTATCATTAATGAACCACTTGTGTGAATATTGGAATTTTATAGTAACTATAGTAACCGTATATTATGAAAATGCAAGAAGACGTGGTAAAAGTTAATATTTTTAACTAAGGGTTAAAGCTAAAAGATAAGGTTAATTTTGTGACATAAAATTGTCTAAAACCAATTTTTTGAGGGATTTTAGACCCATAAGAATATTATATTTTAAATAAATGGGTTTGGGACCATTTTAAACTGAAAATAATTTTATTATAAAATAATACATCAAAACATTCCTAAAGTGCCCCACCTCCATCTTATAAAAGGGTATCACCACTACCCATTTAATCACACTTCTAAATCACATTATCTCACCAAAATTCTTCTAAAATAAGGTCCAAAAATACCTAAATTTCTCATTTAATTCTTAACTTTGCAATAAGTAAATTCAAGAGATCTTTTTTGCACAAATCAAAAAAAGTTACCTGATTTAGAGGTAACGTCTTTTCTCAAGTTCCATTCCTTTATTTTCCTTCTCCACTCACTATGCTCTTATTATTATTTGATTAAATAACAACACCATTATCCTTAATATACTAGGATTTTTTTATGAGAATTATTCTAACTACACTTACACACACCTCCATCTAATGGATATGAATATATTGTTTCTGTATATGGCAAACTATTGTCTCACGAAACAATGATTATTCAATTTTCCCCTAATGCCTCTCATGGTGTCCATTATGACGAAAATATATTTATATATGATATATATTGTATTTATATTGTATTTTTATTGTATCTATTCATCTTAATTTTTCATTTACATAATACCTTTCTGCTTCCATAATGTGTAAATATGATAATTTCATTTGAGGAATTGTGAACTACCGCCCCCTCAAAGTGATATGACTCGTTAATACCATACATGGAATGTATAAAGGATGGAGTTCATGAAATTATGTAATATATATAAAATATGATATTATACTGGAATTATAATATACCTATGTATCATTTAGTTTTCATTCCTTTGAATATGAAAAAAAATGAAAGTAGTGTTCATGCATACGTACGGCTTACCATCTCCGTGAACGGTGCATTTGATTTCTTATCTCCAAATGTTATGGACTATTATAAATACATATATTCCGGATATATATGATATATATGATATTTCAGTCATGAATAATATTCTGTAGATAAATTAATTTTGACTATAAGGACAATTTGTAATTATAACAAGTTCATCTTTGACTCAAGTACCGGACATTGACAGAATGACAGATATGAACTTGAATAATTAAATGATTGTTATAAAAAGGTAATAAGTGATATAAAAGGAATAATAAATTTGAAAAAATTTCTGAATCAAGTGTAAATTAAATTAATTTTATTATTTATGGAGATAAAGAACGAACAAGAAAAGTCAGACTTAAGGTAAGGGAACCTTTCACCCTCCTCTTTTAGTCAAAGACTTATTTTATGTTATGTCTTTTAATTTCCTTTTTATTATGTTGTGATATGTTATTATATATCATTATTTATGTCCATTTTAGGTCCAAATTATAAGATACCCTTTCGCTCTCATCAACTCAATTTTTGAATTTTTAAGTCACGTTGTTAGGCTACTGAATTTTCGTAAGGGAATTTCTGAACTCAATTTTCTCTCATTGGGATTTACGCATACTTCATTGATTATATTATTCCAAGATTATATTAGGAATAACTATTTCTTTATTTATGTTGTAATTTCGACTTCCATTTGTGTGTATATAATTTTTCAACACATAATCACCGCATTGATAAATTCTTACGTCATTTATACGAACTTTGTAAGGGAAATCTTAGCTCAATCTCCATTCATTGATTTAAATATTCATGTCATCGGTTTTGTTTTTTCATGAATATGTGTGAATTTCCTATGATTTTTTTACACTTAATATCCACTTATATTGGGTTTATTTATATTTTTTACACATAATTACGTCATTGATTTATCCTTAATCCAAGGATATGATCTTTGTAATGGATTTTTTCCCAATTCACATTCCATTGAGACTTATTTGTGGTTATACAACAATTCACTTTATAAGGTGTATATACTTCCCTTTAACATATTTTATAATTAATATCCTTATTCTCATGATATTAGAACCTTTGTATAATGTTATTATATAATTATTTTTATTCATTTATTTTCTCAAGTGGTAAGGGACTTCGTCTCAATCTCATTTCATTGAGGCATATTTTGGTTTATACACGAAATTATTTTATACGATGTATAATTATACCCATTTTGTTTTAATTTAATTCAATAGTTTTGAAAGGGAATATTTTTTAACAAAGCGTTTTACTAAACGAAAAAAGGAATGTTTCTTTTTAACATACGTGGCAACAATGACCTTACCGCTACCGCGAGAATTATTTGATATTTGTCTTCCTTAACAAGACATAATGTTTTTAAAAGGAAAATAAATACCATATACCCTTTTTACAAATTTTGTAATTGAAAATGGTATTGATAATGGATTTATTATGTCAATAAATTGAACTGATATCATGTAATTATAATGTGGAAATGTTATCTTTATTTTATGCTTGTTTTATGTGTTATGATTATGTTATGGTTCTTGGGAATTATTTACATATATGTCTTGTTCCATGATAAAATGAGGGTGGGTGAGTCTGTGATAGCTCTCTAATGCCTTGGGTAACGTGACAGAGTTAAATGTTAATGTTTCTCATAAGATACTTAGGGAATATACTGTGATGTGTATTCAAAACCTAACACCCTATATAGCTATGAAAGATAAAATGTATGTTTTTTATGGATGCCACATGTTACCTTTATGATTTATGATTTATATGTGTTATTAATAAATCATATGATTTCATGAGTTATGTTAAAGAGCTTATGTTTTATGATTGAAACGTATGATTTCTTTAATTTGTATATATTCATGGACTAATGTTTTATTTCCTTATTTTATATCCCTTACTGAGCTTTTTATGCTCATAAAAAGTTTTTAAAATGTTTTTCATAGGGTATATGGAAGGGTAAGAGAAAGGAATAATTCAAGAATTTTTTTATCAAGAAAATAATTCTTGTTTTAATTAAGGATTTTTATTATTGTGAAATTTTTTGATAGAGTAGAAGTGTCTAATTTGTAATATATGAGGGGAAATGTAATAGTTATGGCCTAATTCTCTAAATATCTAAACCTAAAAAGATCTTAAATATGAATTAAAAGTCAAATTATTGACTTAAATCAAGATTATGTATGGTTTAAGGTCGGGCCTTATAGTTGGTATCAGAGGAATGGTTTAGACAACATTATGGATTAAGAGTTTTGGTTAAACATATGGTTAATCTCTATGTCTATTATTTCAGTTAAATACTTGTTTTATATCTTTTATGATCAAGGAATATCAGTTAGAAATGGAAGGAGGAGGATCTCAAACAACATTATTATCTCTTCTTAATGACTTTCATGTAATAATTATTGTAAATTCATGTTCGATGATTGTGAAACATTTTCTAACATACAACTCACTTGCAAGCACTTGTTTGTTATATAAAACACCTCCACAATACCTAGATACTATTATGGATAATGGGTTGTATTTAATCAAATATTGTTTTCTCAATATTTTCATATTTTGTGGAAATTTTAGTATTATCAAGGTATTTTCAAATATTTTACCCTATCACAAAATTTTGAAGCATATTATGGTTTTGAAAACGGTTCTGAAGAAGGAGACCCTTGTACAACCTATTTATATTTTCCTTTAAAATATATTCTTTCATCACATACTCATGGTATTTTAAAAGGACCGCTGATTGAAAGTTTCAACTCAAACTCTGTATGACTGTTTTATAAAAATCATGTTTTATCAGATGTTTTGAAATTGTATGTCATACATGATTATTTTCTGGAAATATTTTTCTATGAATGCCCATATGACCCAAGTTGTATGAGATGTATTTTGATAAAGAAAGAAAATTATTTTGAAGAATCTCTAAATCATTTTTTCAATTCATGGACCTTCTATCTACGTTAGTAAGATAACTATGAAACCAGGTGGACACCATGATCAAGGTACGGTGTTCTATATTTGGGAATAGTTTCATTTTATAATATGGAGGTGAAACAAAAAAAATTAAATATATATATAAGTATTCATGAATTAATATATTGAGGTCATTTTGATTTGGGATGAAAATGAAAGGTATAGAGTAACCTTAGTTGATAAAACATGTTATGTTTATTTTTTAGGATTTTATCTCATAATAATTATAAAGTTTTTTAAAAAATAAAACATGTAGGAAGTGTTAAAACTTGTCATGTCGGACAAGGCTGCGGGAATCGAACCCACAACCGGAGTGTGATGGGCCTTTATTGATTACCACTGGACTAGGTGAAGTCCCTAGTTAGTATGACTTATTCTTTTTAGTTAAATAATTTTATGGATCAAGAATAATTTGATTTTAGGAACTTATATTTTATCAAATAGATATCCTTAGTATTGTAAATTAGTTAGTGATAAATGTTATTTTGGAAGACGTTCACTATTTTTGTAACACTATATTCATAATGAAACTAGAATACTATGGGATTTCATTTTAGGAGTAATGGCTGAATTTAATTTTGGAAGAACCTATGCTATTATTGTAGACATATGGAGATTTGGTCTATTTATGGAAATAATTAACCTATCATGTAGAATATTTTATTAGGCTAATTACTTTTAAGTATGATACTTTTAGAGTAGTCGATGTTATATTGAGATAAATGTTAAGATTTATCATGGAAGTCTATGTGATCAAATCCTTCTGAATTTTGGGTTTAGTTTGGATTATTTTGAATAATTTTAAAGACAATTGTGTATTGAATTATGTTTGTTGAACCTTGGGTATTGTTTGTTTAATTTTAGAGATTAATAGTATTACTTATTTTTATAAAGGATTATCCTTTTGGGGATTATCTGATCTTGTACTAACTATTTTGGTTTTGGTTAATGTATAAATAAAGAGAAAATATATAGTTCATCTTTTGTGGATTGTTTTATTCTTTTGAAGTTGATTCTAGTGCTTCAGGTGTAACCAATTTATCTTGAATACTCATCATTTGGAGAAAAGATGATTTTTTAGTAGATATTTATTAAAGAATGAAGCTCTGCTTGACAAGTAAGTATGTTTCATTATGATCTTATTCTATATAGTAAAATAATTCCTCAAATTTTTTAAAAGGAACTTAAAATAAAAAATTTGTCTCTTTACTTTTCTTACTAGGGAATCAAAGACTGTTTAACCCATCACAAGTTTATGGTTTTCTGGTAGTTAACTTTCTCGTGATCATGTTTTCTATTGTTCTCTATTAGAACTTGACACTTAGATTTTCTTCCATATCCATTTTTTCCTATATGGAACCCTAATATGTCTTATCTAGGGTGACCTTTTTACATCTCTATATTTATTTTAAAGTTATAGTTTTATTTACTCTTTTTCCTATGCTGTATTTTAAATGATGTTTTTGAGCCCAATTTTAAAATTATGAGGATGAAATTTCCAAAAGGGGGAACAATGTAATAACCCAAGTATTTATATAATAATAAATTTTCATTTATATTAATATTTATATATATGATATTAATTTTATGTTAAAGGTAACACTTTTTTAGATAGCGTACTCGACACGTAACAACAGGTCTCTCCGAAATCTTACATTGCACACAACTTTGAGTTATATTGAAAAATAAATTATTATTATTATTATTATTTTACATAGTAGTTAATTCCTAGCCATTGGAATGGTGGGAATTAGTAGTTTCAGCTGTATTGTAAAAATATATTTTAAATAATTCTTCATTGGTTACCAAATTTATTAGAAATGGAAATAAAAACCAATTGAATATAATGGATGTGTTTTTATGAAAACGTATGTAAGAAGAGAATAATTATGTGTATAAAATCATATCACTATTTATGGATTTAAATTTAATAAAAAATATTTTTTATATAATCAATTTAATGTTTTAAAATCATCTTATATGTTATCTAGATACATATAAGAACATAATTAAATTTTTCGGATAAAAGAAGTATTTTTTTCTAAAAATGTTGTTTTAATGCCTTTTGAGGGATAACCCTTTTTAAATTTAGTTTTTGACAACTTTATTTGTAATATTTAAAAAAATAAACTTCTTCTTTAGAATTATTAAATCAAAATTTTCTTCGGATTATTTTTTTATATTTTCCTAATAACTACCATGTTTTGATGAATAGTAAAAATACGCTAAATTTTAATTAAAAACAACTTTTTCCATAGAGATAATTTATATGGTTAAATCATATTAATTAATGATTTTAAAGTATAAATAGAATATATTTTTATCATTTAATCCAATTTTGGTTGTTGTAGGTAATTTCTCATTGAAATTGGACATAAACACATGTCAATATTTTGATAGATATTACTTCTTAAAATCCTGTTTTTTGGTTTTGACAATGGGAATTAATTATGAATTAATTACTACAACTTCTGTGTTTTGAATTTGGAAAAATGTATTACATGTTTGGAATCTGAATATATAAATGGTGTAAATAGTTACCTTTTATTTTTGGATATTATGAATAGTAACTTTAGAAATTATTTTATTTACCATGGTTCAAGGATAAATATGGTAAATATGGGTAAAAAATAATATTATAATAATATAAAACTACCCTAACACATTTCCTAATCCTAATGGATGAGATATTTCTGACCATGGGCATCCTTGGGTCCATTTTGGGACCCCATGGAGCCACATGGGTGTGAAAATGACATTTCATAAGAATAAATTTTAAGTATAGTAAAATATAACATAAACATGTATCTTTTACTAAAACAATTTTTATATGGGGCTATATAAATATGATATCTTGAACTATAAATACTAATTATAAATCTAAAATTATTTCCTACATCATTATATATTATTTATAATTTTTATACATTAAATAAATAAATTTAATTCTGAGACAATGATGGTGTAGTGATTGCTTCACTAATAAAGGATTCAAATAAATGATATTATAAATATTAAAATTAATTTGATTTGATTATTTTGATTCCATAAATGAATTTTATAGATGATATTTACATATTATATTTGATTTAATTCCTTTGTTTTGAAGGAATCAAGTTTTTATGAATTTAACAAAAATCAATTAATTTATAGTGTCAAAATTGACATAAATGAGTTTCTAAAACATATAATATTTTGTTAAATGGTATAATAGTCATAAAAATATAATATTAGGCCAACTAAATTATATAATTTTAATATTTTAATTAATTATCCACTTTTGGGTCTATTTTAATTTTATAGTAAGTATAGTAACCATATATTATGAAAATGAAAGAAGACATGGTAAGAGTTAATATTTTTAACTAAGGGTTAAATCTAAAAGATAAGGTTAATTTTATGACATATACTTGTCTAAAACCTATTTGTTGAGAGGTTTTAGACCCAAAAGTATCTTATATTTGAAATAAATGGGTTTGGGACCATTTTAAACCGAAAATAAATTTATAATAAAATAATACTTTAAAACATTCATAAAGTGCCCCTCCTCCCTCTTATAAAAGGGAATGACCTCTACCCCTTTACTCACACCTCTCAATCCAATTGGATAGTAAAAATTCAACCCAAATAAGCTCCCAAAATCCCTTACCTCCTCCTAGAATCCATACCTTAGGAATAAGGCAATCCAAGAAATCTTTTTGGCTCAAATCAAAAGAAGTTACCCAATTTAGAGGTAACATCTTCTCTCAAGTTCCATACCTTTATATTCCTTATCCACTCCCTATGATCTTATTATTATTTGATTACATAACAACAATAGTATTTTTAATAAAATATTATGTTTTTATGAGAATTATTGGAACTAAACTTACACACACCTCTATATAATGGATATGAACATATTGTTTCTGTGCACGACGAACTATTGCCTCTTGAAATGATGATTATTAAATTTTCCCCTACCACCTATCACGGTGGCCATTCTGATGGAAATATATTTATATATGATATATATTATATTTATATTGTATCTATTTTTTTGTATTTTTCATTTACAAAATACCTTTATTATTTCCATAATGTGTAAATACGATAATTTCATTTGAGAAAGTGCGGACTACCACAACCTCAAAGTGATATGAATCGTTAATGCCTTACATTGAATGTATAAAGGATAGATTTAATTAAATTATGTAATGTATATAAAATATGATATTATAATGGAATTATAATATACCAATGTATCATTTAGTTTTCATTCCTTCCAATATGAAAAATAAATGAAAGTATCATTCATGCATACGTACGGCTTACCGTCTCCATGAACAGTGAATTTCATTACATATCTCCAAATGTTATGAACTATTATAGATAAATATAAACTGGATATATATGATATATATGATATTTAAATCATTAATAATATTCTGGATATAATTGAATTTTGACCGCATGGAACATTTGTAATTATAACAAGTTCCGCTTTGACTCAAGTACCGAACATCGAAAAAACTACCAATATGAAATTGAATAATTATATGATTGTTATACTAAATTAATAAGTTATATAAAAGGAATAATAAAATTTAAAAACGTTTTAAAGTATGTATAATTTCACTTATGTTTAATATTCCGGGAGATAAAGAATGAACCAGACAAGTCAGACTCAAGGTAAGGGAACCTTTCACCCTCCTCTTTTAGTCAAAGACTTATTTTATGTTATGTATTTTAATTTCGAGTTTCTTATTTAGGGGTATGTTATTATATATCCTTATTTCTTTCCATTTTATGTCCAAATGATTAGAGGCCATTTTCTCTCTCATCAAAGCATTTTCTTAATTTTTAAGTGACATTGTTAGGCTGCCGAATTTTCGTAAGGGAATTTCTAAACTCAATTTCCTCTCATTGGGTTTTACACATACTTCATTGATTATATTATGAAAACATTAAGTGTGGAATCACTGTTTATTTATTTATATTTTAATTTAAACTTACATTTTTTTGTATATACTTTTGCAACACATAATCACCCCATTGATAAATTCTTTGGTCATTTATATGAACTTTTTAAGGGGAATCTTAGCTCAATCTCCATTTATTGAGTTAAATATCCATGTCATTGGGTTTTTTACAAGAATATGTGTGAATGGAATCTAATTTTTTAGACTTAATATCCACTTATATTGGGTGTATTTATATTTTTCACACATAATTATGTCATTTATTTATCCTTAATCTAAAGATACAATCTTTGTAATGGATTTTTTCTCAATTTACATTCCATTGAGACTTATTTGTTGTTATACAACAATTCACTTTATATGGTGTATATACTTCCCTTTGACATATTATATCATGAATATCCATATTCTCATGATATTATAATCTTTTTTCAATATTATTCTGTAATTATTTTTATTCAAGTATTTTCTCAAGGGGTAAGGTACTTCGTCTCAATCTCCTTTCATTGAGGAATATTTTTGTTTATACACAAACTTCTTTTATACGATGTATAATTATACCATTTTCTTTTAATTTAATTAAATATTTTTGAAAAGGAATATTTTTTTACGAAGCATTTTACTAAATTACAAAAGGAATGTTTCTTTTTAACATACATGGCGACAACGACCTTTCCGCCACCACGAGCATTATTTAATATTTGGCTTCCTTAAAAATCTGTAATGTTTTTAAAAGGAAAATAAATAAAATATACCATTTTTAAGTATTTAGGTATTGAAAATGGTTTTTATAATTGGTTGATTATGTCAATATACTGAAATGATATCATGTAATTGCAATGTGGAATTGTTATCCTTCCTTTATGCTTGTTTTATATGTTATGATTGTGTTATGGTTCTTGGGAATTGTTAACGTATACATGTGGTTACATGACAAAACTGAGGGTGGGTGAGCCCGAGATAGCTCTCCAATTCATTGGGTAATGTGATGGAGGTAAATGTTAATGTTTATCCTAAGAGATTTAGGTAATATATTGTGATGTGTATTGGAAACATAACTCCCTATGTAGCTGTGAAAGCTACAATGTAAGTATGTTATGGATGCCACATGTTACATTTATGATTTTTGATTTATATATGTTATTCGTAAATCTTATTATTTCATGAGGTACGTTAAATAGATTACATTTTATGATTAAAAATTATTATTTTTTGGATTTTTATGTATTCATGGACTAATTTTTTCTTTCCTTATTTTATATCCTTTACTGAGCTTTTTAAGTTCATCCCGAGTTTTTGAAATGTTTTTCCCATGGTATAAGGAAGGGTAAGAGAAAGGAATAATTCAAGAAGATTTTTATCCAAAAACTAATTCTTATTTTAATCAAGGAGTATTATTATTGTGAAAAAAGTGGATATAGTAGAAGTGTATAAATTGTAATATTAGAGGTGTAATGTAATAGTTATGGCGTAATTCTCTAATAATCTAAACCTGAAAAGATCCTTGATGTGAATTAAAAGTAACATTTTTGACATAACTCAAGATTATGTAAGGTTTAAGGTTGTATCCTTATCATAATTATGTACATAATGGATATATATGATATTTATTTCATTATTAACATTCTTATGATGATGGATCCATTTGAAATATATAAGGACGAAAATTACAGAACCAAAACTTACTGAAAAAAGAAACAACTAAAACTCAGAATAGAAATTCTAATAATGAATTATTAAAAAATAGGTGATTAAATGTTTTAATTAGGTAATATATGATATTATAAGTATGTATATGAAGTTTTTATATAATTTTAATAAATTATTGTTTTTATACAAGAGGTTAAAATCACATAATATGCAAGTCGAACCTGGTGTAAGGGTTTATTTCACAATCTCATCATTATTTGAGATTGTTTGTGATTAAGTCTTCATTGGAATAATTATATGATATTTATTTACTAAAACCTATATATTTTATTCTCTGATTATTTATGTAAATTAAATGTTTTTCATTAAATTTTCTCTCTCTATATATTCAAACATCTGGAAAAAAAATGTGTTTAAGGAAAATTGATTTTTTTCTATTCGGTGAGGAATATTTTTCTTCTATAACCATATTTTCTTTAAAAAAACAATGAAGTTTTAAATAATATCCAATGATTAATTAAATTCATTTTAATACATTTTTTTAATTCTAGAAAATAAATTTAGAAGGAATATTCTTTTCATTTTCATAACACAACACTTTTTACCGAAGTTGTGTAATGAATATATATTTTAACATATACCACGCCAATAAATTTCCCTGAAATCATGAAAACTATTTTCTTTGAATATTACCTTAAAATTTTACATGTTTCATTCCAAATAAAAAAAATCCATAATATTTTGGAAATTTTTAGATTTTAAATAAGTGATTTCAGAATGAAAATAATATTTTCCTCAAGAAATGTTTCTATGATATTTCAAAATTAATTTAATCCATGTCAATATACTTTTATGAATCTTAATATTTTCTAGGTATATAATATAATTATACCATAAACTATATTTATATGAATGGATTATGATCATTTTACTGGGGAAATTATTGATATACCTATTCTTGTTCTTAAAATTTGTATATTCATTGATTATTAAGGCATGTTGATTAAGTTGTATTATTTATTCATATGATAAATGATTTAGACTTATTAATTATTAGGTGGAACCCAAAATTAGATATCTCATTGATGAATTAGTAGGTCTCATGATAAAAAATAGGTTGGTTATTTTTCATAAGCCTGACTTATTTATGTAATATGTCTTGGTATGTGTCCATGACAGTAGGTTTAAGATCTCTAGAATTATGCAATCCATAATTATGCAAGAATTTATTAATGCACATATGAATACTGAAATATTTATGTTATCCATAGATAACTTTTAATCATAGGTTATTATTTTTATCGAATTATTTGATCAAAATTTATTCCTTCCTTGTAATTCATGCCATATATATTATATGAGAGCTTCTACTCTATGTATTCTCTTACTAAGCATCTGATCTCACCTTTTTATTTTGTTTCCTTCACATTGGATACTATAAAGTGTACTATAATTTATATTCTAGATATACTAGAAGGAATAATAATTTTATCAACGAAAATATTATGTTTTATTTTATGTTTACAAATGTAATGTGACATTAAATCATGTATCTATCTAACAAAACAACCTTGACGTACATGGACATTACATTTATTTTGTGTAATACTTAATGCATTACACAAATAAAAACTCAATGACTGTATTATTTTAGTGTCTTTGGAAACTCAGAACACATTCCTCTATCTTAGAGAAAGATCTTCAACATCTCCCATAAATATCATCCCCTTTAGTTTCCCTGCCTAAAACCTCTCTTTATAACCTAGGGAAACAAAACATAAAAAGGGTGAGCTCAAATGCTCAGTAAGGGTAAAAATGGAGAACATGAAACAAAACATAAACATAATAATGTAAAAACATGAACATAAAATAATATTATTTCCATAGTATCCAAGTCATTGCTTCCTCATACAGGACACATTCCATTACTGAATCAGGTTTACATGATGTTCCAACCTTGTATTACTGAACTAGATATACTTATCATTCCAGTCCTATATTACGGAACTGAATTTAATTTCCATTCCAGTTATGTATATCTCATGAGATATAAATATTTACCCAATTCATTTGAGGGAGATATAAATCCCACCCATCTCATAATGAAATCATTCTTACATAGGCCACAAAAACATAAATCCTTCATCATAGTATAACCCATGAAATAATATGGGTTTCTTAAACATCATTTCATCATCAAATAATCCATATAAAATATCATTACATAATTAACACAATAAAATCATAGTAATAATATGGATTTAAACATAACCCTAATTAAAGAGTGTCATCATAGATGAAAAATAATTTTGATAAAACACTTAAACTTAATTCTTGAGGATAATATCCATTCTTCTTAAAAAATGTTTTATTTTCTGAAAATGCCATGAAATTTTAAAAGAAAAGAATTTATTTGAAAATAAACATGAAATATTTTAGAGTAAGCTTCATGGAACTATCATGTTATGACAACGTAAAAAACTCATTCATACTATATAAGTTAAAAAACCTTTTTCTCGTACTCTTGCTGGAAAAGTCAAAAAGTACATCGTATGGAAAAAAAGAAAGATTATTTCCATACCATTTAATAAAAATTTACCAATGGTTAAAATTAACATTAAAAAATATTATAATTATATAAATAATATTATATATTAAGGAAACATAGACATGAATGATAAATGTACTCTGGTAAATACTTATGAATAAACAACCTGAGATTATAATGAGATTGCAAAATTATCCCTTACATTAGGTCTGATATGATTCGTATGTATCCCAAACTCAATTATAATGATTTAAATAATGTTATAGACTTATTATAGATTCATATTAATTTTTATGATATCATATATGACTATATTATCATCCGTTTGTTAGTAACGTTTAATTGTCAACTATTATTCGGATATTAACTGCTTTATGTTCTTATGCATGTTTTGTCAAATAATTTCATGTTCCACTTATTATGTTATAGTTATATCATTTACAGAATGATATTATTATAATATATATCATATTTATTCATTCCTTTCATGTATATAGTCTTGGTTTAATTAATATCATGTAGAATGAATCGCATCGCATCGTGGAGACGGTAGGTCGTACGTACGCATGAGCGACGATATCATTCACTTGATGGTTAAATGGTATATAATTGGATGGTATATTAATTATAAATAATAATTATAATGTTATATTAATTATTTAAATCCATTATAATTATCATTATATCCATCTAAATTTTTTTTTGAATAACAAATTACACCATGGTGTGGAGACGGTAAGTCGTACGTACGCACGCATAGTGATATTGTTACACATAGAATGGATAAAAAGAATTATAAGGTTGTCCCATTATTATAATAACATCTAATAATGTATAATATACTGGATTTATTACTTTATTATGGATACAACATAAAAATAGGAAGTAAAATAAGAAAATAATTTTGAAAGATGTGATAAAACAATTACCGCTTTTTCGAGTATCTCATTTTGATTTTCACAAAAAGTCTCCCTAGGATGGTTTTATGCCAAAATTGTTGCCTCTGGGACTAAGGGAGGGATTTAGGGAGATTTTTTAGAATAATTTAGATTATTAAAAGGGCTTTAGAGGTGTGAGTAAGTGGGTAGAGATGGTGGCCTTTTATAAGAGGAAGAAGTGGAACCTTAGGAATGTCTTGAATATTATTTTATTATAAATTGATTTTAGAATTATAATAGTTAAAAAGTGATATATTTCAATAATAAGATGATTATGGTAATAAATCACCTCAAAAAATGGTTTTAGACAAGTTTAGGTCACAAAAGTAACCTTATCTTTTAGCTTTAACTATTAGTTAAAAACATTAACTCTTACCATGTCTTCTTGTATTTTCATAATATATCGTTACTACAGTTACTATAAAATGTCAATAGAACAAAAAGAGGATAATTAATTAAAATTTTAACATTATATAAGTTATTTATCCGAATACTATATTTTTAAGGCAATTATATTATTTAATAAAATATTATTTATTTTAAAAATCATTTATGTCAATTTTAACACTATTTAGTAATTTATTTTTGTTAAAGTCATGACAACTTGATTCATTAGAAAAAACTACATTAACTCAAATATAACATTTTATAATCTTCCATAAAATTCATTTATGGACTCAAAATGTTAAAATTACATTTATTTTATTATGTATAATATCATTTATCTGAATCATTAATTAATAAGAGAATCACTATATCATCATTATGTCATAAATAAATTTATTTATTTAATGTATAAAAAATTTAAATAATATACCATGATGTAGGAAATATTTATATATTTGTAATTACTATTTATATTTCAATATATAATTTATATAAACCAAATTAAAATTGTTTTAGTTAGGTGATACATGTTTATGTTATATTTCTCTTTTCTTTAAATTAAATATTATAAAAGGTCACTATCACCCACAAGTGACTCCATGGGGTCCTAAAATAGACCCAAAGATGCTCATGGTTGGACATATCTCATCCAATATGATTATTACACGTTTTAGGGTATTTTTAATTTATTATAATATTATTTTTACCCTTATTTACTTAATTTACCCTTTAACCGTGGTGAATAAAAATAATTACTGAAGTTATTATTCATAATGTCTAAAAAAACGTATCTATTTACACAATATTGATCTTATGATTACAAATATAGAATCTAATTTTCTAAATTCAAAACAAAAAATTGGTAGAAATTAATTTAAAATTAATTCTCGTTCTCCAAACCAGAAAAGGGGTTATTAAAAGGTTTAAACTATCAAAATATTGACATGGGTTTATGTCCGATTTAAATATTAAAAAACCACAAATGACCAAAATTTGATTAATTTATAAAACATAATCCAATTAAACTTTAAAACCAATTAAAAATATAATCTAACTATATAAATAAATTAGATGAAAAGGTGGTTTTGAATTAAAATGGAGTAATTATCACTATTCATTTAAATATGAATTTTATCAGAAAAACACAAAAAATTCAACCAAAGTTAATTTTGATTTCCCACTTCTAAATAAATGGTTTATTTTTTTTAAATATAATATATTAAAGTATTAAAAACTATATATAAAATGGGTGTGCCATCAAAAGGTGAAAAAACTGCATTTTTTGAAAAATACTTCTTTTATCCGAAAAATTGAATTTGTTCTTATATCATATCTATAAATAAATAAGATGAATGTTAATGTTATATAAAATTTAAAATGTGGTTAATACTATTCATAGCATCTAGTTTATATCCCATTAAATATTAATATTTTAATAATATATCGTTGTTTAGTAAAACTCGGTATTGCGTACAACACAAGTTATCGAGGAAGGTTACCCATGCTTGTAATGAAAGACAAGTAAGTGTTCAGTGAAGTAAAAGATTACTTTTTTGTTTTTTATAACATAATCTAAATTTAGTTCTTTTATACATTGAACAAAATCTATACTGACTGTTGCATGTATCGTACGCCAACTCGGTGCTGCATGTAATATATGACAAGTCGGTTTAGTGTGAAAAGAATGTTTGACTTAGTGAATTGCAAGATATAAATGAAATTTTTACTTTATTTAGAAAAAATGGTCTATAAAAACATGGGGTGTTATATTATACCCTACTTAAAATGAATTTCTCCCTATAAATATTTTGTGGTTATAAAAGGTTTACTACTTGAAAGTTTCTTTCATGAAAACCCACATCATAAAAAGGAATACTAAAACTTCATTTTAAAAATGATAGTTAGAAACATAAAGGTTACCCAAAGTAACTCATAATTGGGTTTACATATAGGATAACATAGGTGGAAAGTGAAAACATGGATATGGAAGAAAAATCTAACAATAAAGTTATGATGGATAGTGATAGAGAACAATATTGGACAAAGTTAACAACCTGAAACCCATAAATATGAGATGATTTAAGGGGCCATCTGATTCATCAGATTACAAGGTACTAAGATAATATTTTTGGTTTTCAATGTCCTTTCCCTAAAGTTTAAGAACATGAGAAGAAATACTTAATTGATTTCAGTACAATCTCACATTTGGTCGTTCATTGAACAATTTCCACTTCATCTCTAATTCAAATAAATGATGTTGAATTTTTCATTCTTAAAGTGCTATTAGATCATGATATCCATAAATAGAAGGATAGGTCATTCCATATGTCTCAAAAAAATGTTATCACACGTTATCAAACATGCATAAGTCCACATATGGGGAGATAAAACATTATTCTAACAAACTTTATTCAATGCTTAACTTACACTTTCAAGACAAATTGATAACCTTACAATCATTTTGAAAGATGAAAATCCAAAACTATAGAAAAATGTTCACAAACTCAGATTAACATTTATCCCCAATATATAGTAAGATATCTCTGGTTGGTCACATTCTAAAAATGTGAACACCTTCATCATGTATTCTCTTGAGTCATGGAAAAAACCTGAATTATCAGATATCCTTATTGAAAACATGTATGATTCATTATTCCAAAACTCATTGGATGTATTCATTAAGTCCCAAAAAGTTTTATACTTAATCCATGATTTCATAACCCTCTTGTAAACAACTCCATAATTAGTTCCCAAGAAACTAGCATCATCCAATTTAATCATTTAAATCCAACATATCTTTATCCAAACATCATTATCTTAAAATAAGGGACATATTGAGGGTTATATTTTTTCTTAATCAATTTTTATACAAGTATATCACCTTACCCTTAAATCAATTTTTGGATCCTTCTAACTATTCAACATATCCTTTCTGATCCTTAATGAAAAATATATACTGAAAACACATATATATTTCAGGATTCATATAACATAATATTTTAATTCTGAAACATATAAACCTCAATAATCCAACTTTATTCCTAAACCATTACTCAGGATCCATCACCTTCTATTTCCTATAATATGAATCATGTTTTATAGTTTCTCAACTTCAATCTTATTAGGTTTAATTCAAAAAACACTGTAAGAACCTCACATACCTTTCACATGTCGTTTACAATCTCTTTATCTTCAGTAGTATGACCAATACTCTTACCATTGTCGTGATTATCTTTGTGATGTTTAGATGTAGGAAATCAATCTTCATAATTCCCATAATTTTCAAATTTAAAATATCTAATGGTTAATTATGTTTTATGTAGTTCTGGATATTGGCTAAGACTAAAAACCAAAGTGTGCGGAATACATATGAGAGATTAGAAAGACATAATTAAGGTAAATTACTTATAATATTTCAATCTATGATATCTTCAGTTTAACCATAGGTTATTCATGATTATCACAAAAACCATAGGATTGTAACCTATACTTGACTTATCCTTTGGACATCCCTAGACATATTCTTAGAAATATCTATAGGGATCTCTGTAACGTTTTTACATCGTAGTTTCCAAAGGTTGACTAAACCTTCTCTCTAATACCAAATCTAACAACCCAAAATTTATGTACATGGACATTACATTTATTTTGAGTAATAATTAATAAATTAAAATAATAAATTCCCAAATATTGTATTAGTTTAGTGTCTTTGGAAACTCAGAACACATTCTTATAACTTGGAGAAAGATCTTCAACATATCCCATAAAGATATTACCTTTTAGTTTCCCTACCAAAAACCTTTCTTTATAAACTGGGGAAAAGAAAACATAACAATGGTGAGATCAAATGCTCGGTAATGGTAAAAATGAATAACATGAAAGAAAAACATTAACATAAGATTGTAAAAACATGAACATAAATTTTGAATATCAAAATCTTGAGTCGTGAAATAAATCATGGAAATAAAATGCCAAGAGAACCCCAATTGAATAATTATGGAAATTATTGACATTATATAATTAATTTTTCTGATTATTAGATTTTTAGGACTATTATATTATTTAATAAAATTGTATTTGTTTTAAAAACTCATTTATTTCAATTGTGACACTATTTAGTAATTGATTTTTGTTAAAGTCATAACAACTTGATTCATTGTAAAAAACTAAATTAACTCATATATTACATGTAATAATCTTCCAAAAAATTAATTTATAGCATAAAAATGTTCAAATAATATTAATTTTAATATTTATAAAATCATTTATTTCAATCATTCATTAATAAGGTTGTCACTGCATCACTATTGTGTCATAAATCAATTTATTTATTTAATGTATAAAAATTATAAATAAAATAACATGATGTAGAAAATATATTTCTATTTAGAATAAATATTTATAGTAAAATATATCATTTATATAAACCAAATTAAAATTGTTTTTGTTATGAGATACATATTTTTGTAATATTTTCCTTTTCTTTAAATTAAAAATTATAAAAGGTCATTATCACACCCAAGTGGCTCTATGGAATTCTAAAATAGACCAACGGATTTTCATGGTCATAAATATCTCATCCAATAGTATTAGGACACATTTTAGGTTATTTTTATATTGTTATAATATTATTTTTACCCTTGTTTACCTAATTTACCCTTTAACCGTGGTAAATAAAAATAATTACTGAAGTTACTATTCATAATGTAAAAAAATAAAAGGTACATATTTACATAATTTATAACTTCTCATTCCAAATATGGAATAAATTTTTCTAAATTCAAAACACAGAATTTTCAAAAACTAATTTAAAATTAATTCTCGTTGTAAAAACCAGAAAACATGTTTTTAAGAAGCAAAAACTATCAAAAGATTGACATGTGTTTATGTCCAATTTAAATTTTAAATAACTTAAAATGACCAAAATTTGATTAAATGATAAAAAATAACCCAATTAAATTTTAAAACCAATTAAAAATATAATCTAACTATATAAATAAATTAGATGAAAAGGTGGTTTTGAATTCAAATGCATTAATTTTCACTATTCATTAAAATATAAAATTTATCAGAAAAATAAAAAAAAATCATCAAAAGTTAATTTTTATGTCCTTCTTCCAAATAATAAGATAATTTTGTTAAATATAATATATAAAATTGTTAAAAACTAGATTTAAAATGGGTGCACCATTAAAAAGAGGCAAAACTGTATTTTTTTAAAAATACTTCTTTTAGCTAAAAAAATTGAATTTTTTCTTGTATCATGTCTAGAAAATATATAAGATGAATATTAATGTTATATAAAATTCATAATGTTGTTAATACTATTCATAATGGATATTTTATATCCCATTAAATAATAATATTTTAATAATATATTATTGTTTAGTGAAACTTGGTATTGCGTACAACACAAGCTATCGAGGAAGGTCGATTTTGCATATAACACAAGTAATGTAAGTATTTTGTGTAGTGAAAGCTTAGTTTCTTGTTTCAAATAACATAATCTAAAATTGGTTTTTTTATACATTGAATAAAATCTATACTCAGTGTTTCATGTATCATACGCCAACTCGGTGTTGCGTGTAACATACGAAAAGTCGGTTTAGTGTGAAAGGAATGTTTGACTTAGTGCGTTGCAAGATATAAATGAAAATTTTAATTTATTCAAAAAAAAATTCCATAAAAACTTTGGTTGTTACAATATAGAATTATAATACTATTAAACTATTCTATCCTATTGGATTCTATTACTTGTATATAGTTATAATGTACTAATGTTACCACCGGCTCTAGGTGACTAGGGTTAAGGTGTTACAGCTTGTATTATAGAACATTTAGTACAAACCACAGGACACAAATTTAGATAAACATATATTAGATAACATAATCCAATGATATAATCTAGGAATAAAGTTACGTATAGGATAATATCATGAATATTTATCATTGTATAGAATCTGTGGTTTCATTGAAAACACAACTTTATCTAATTACTAGAATGTGGATATAGTTTTGGCATAGATGAAGATATGGGTAAAAACTCTGAATGGGGTGGATTGGGTATTAACTAGATTGTCATCGATTCATGATGAGTGGAACTAATAATTCACACCAAGATATCCACTCCCAGTGGAATATAATTTGGTTGATTCACATGCTATTTACAAATCATTATGAATGATTTAAAAATATTTTTATAATTTGAGGATATTCCTAAATATATGAAGTTTATGATCCTAAGAATAAATTTTCATAAATTATCAATTTATATTAATTATTACACAAAATTTATAATTATAAACTATTATTTAAAATTCATAAAGTTATGATCTAATTCAAAACATTACATTGTTTATAAATGGATCCTAAAAGAAAGAATGAAAACCATACCATTTCATGTAATATATGTAGGGATATCCATCAAGAAAAGATATTAAATATAGAGTTAGATTTGGGTCTAGAGTTAGAATTAAAAAAATTATAAATATACTAGGGTATTTGACTCAAGTTATAACCAATAACCTTGATCATATATAGAATCCTACTAATCTGTAATGTAGTGTAACCATGTTAGACTATTTCATATGACAAAAACATTCATTATTTAATGAACCACAAATCAATTAGCAATTGACCAATGGATAAGTTCCTTAGATAAGATAATTCTCACTTTGGAAGGAAATGAATGAGAAAAGGTTGTTTTGTAGTTTATCATCTCATATGGGAAGCTGATCAATGGTAGCCATGGATTCAAAATACTATGGTCTCATAGGGAATAACAAGCATAGAGTGGAAGGTACAATTCTTTAGAAATTATTTTCCTCATGAGAAACAAGTTGATATAGAGATAAAATTCTTGAATATTAGTCAAAAGGAAGATGAAAATGTCTCTAAGTATTAATCCATTCTTATAAGGTTAGAAAGACATGTGTTAAACTATATATGTAATACAAAGAGTAAGATTGAACATTTCTTTGATGGGCTGAATCCAATAATTCAAAGGGAAATAGTCTCCTAAAAATTCATATAATATAAGTGTATAATATCCTATGCTATCAATATAGAGAAATAATTCCCCAAGTTGTATAACTTTGAAGGAAATAAAGAGAAAAGGAAGGAAAATAAAGACCTCATGAAGAAAAAAATTGAAAGGGGGGATAATAGAAGGTGGGGTTTTCAACATGTGATTTTAGTGGATGGAAACTCCCTAGTATATTATTTAAGGGAACATGAGATTACTTCAGGTATAAAGAGAAAGTCCATCATGATAACGAAGGCAAGGTTAAGGGAGAATCTATCAAAATTTAGTGCTTTGCTTATAAGGAGATGTGTAATTATTCCATACAATTCCCTAAATGTCAAGAGAATTTACCATAGAATTGTCCAAGGGGAGAGGCCAAGATTATGGAATTACTACATTCAATGTTGAAGTTTATATTGATGTGGTGGTGGGTAATTTGAACATAACTTCAAAGGTAGGAAATGATTTATTCGATCCTGGATCCTCTGACTCTTTTATATATTCTATTTTTTCATGAAAATTAAATATTTATCTAGTACAAAAATAAGGGAGTTATCAATCATAACAAAAAGAGTAAATATTATCATAATAAAGTCAAGTTAGTCAATACCCATTATGATGTATTAATGTACCTTATTCTAAAACTTGATTATTACACCTATATTTTTCTTTAATATAGTCCTTTTTATAGATTAGATTTGAAAGTATAATGAAAAAAATTATTAACAAGAGAAGGAGATCATGATTTGTGATGAAGATGTGAAATTCCATGTATATAGATAAGTGACTTCATCATCTAAATCATTCTTAGATCCACCCCTAATAGGTATCTTTAATGAAGTTATTAGACAATAAAAGAATCTATGACCTGTGGATTGAAAATTTAACCCTATAATATAACGTGTTATTATTTTTCAAGAATACATTGATGTGTTTCCTAAATAACTACCTAAACATAAACCTGAGTGTCAAGTTGAGTATTCTATTGAACTCATCTCTAATTAAAACCCAATATCTAAGAATTTAGAAATAATGGAACCAGTGGAGATAGTTTAGAAAAAGAAAAAACTACATGATTTGTGTGTAAGGGATTCATATGCCCAAGTGTTTTTCCTTAGGTTAATCATGGTATGTTTGTGAAAAATAAGAATGAGACTACGAGGTTGTGTGTTCATTATAGGAAAATAAATTCCATTACTATGAAGAAAAAGTTTCATTTTCCACATATTGATGACTTGTTTGATGAACATTAAGGAGCTCAATATTTTTCAAAGATTGATCTTTGTTCTAGGTTTTCAACAATTGAAATTATGGAAGGCAGATATTCTAAAGACCACATTTTTTTAGGAGGTATGAACATTATGAGTTTATAGTAATGTCCTTTGGACTGACTAATTCACCATATGTTTTTATGGATGTTGAACAGAGTGTTCAAGGTATATATTGATAATTTCATTGTGGTATTTATTGATGATATCTTGGTATACTCTAAAAGGTAGGAAGAGAATAAGAGTCATTTACAAATCATTATTAAGACTCTAATAAAATGATTTATATGAGAAATTTAGAATGTGTAAATTATGGATTTTTCTCTCACCTATGAGCAGCATCTAAGTGAAAACCCGAGGCATCTAGGGTTCTCCAGTTTTCGGCTTCCTCATCCCCCTCTGGCAGGGATCGGTTCGTGGCGGCTTCTTTATCGGCGCGGCGTGGTGTGTTCTGGTGTGGCGTGGAGAGCCAATTATCTGGAGATATTCGTTGCACCTTTGGCTTCTAGTCCCGATGTCGTTGATTTCTGGTGGTTCTCAGCTTTGACGAGGCTTTTCTTGCCTCTGGCTTCTGCGGTCGGCGTCGGCGACTCTCGGCAGTGCTACGTCGTCCATATCTGAAAAGGACGGGGCTCAGTGACTCCATTTTCTGTCGATCTGAAGTTTCTCACCTCTTCCCTGGATTATCCAGTACATCCTGGAATCATCCAGCAGGTTCTGGTGTGGCTCGTGTCCTTTCTGCAGTGCTTGGCGGGGGAAGATCTGGGTTTCGGATGCTAGATGATTCGCACTGAGGGTGGCATTGGAGAAGGTGAAGCGACCTCAATCCTTTTTCTTCGACGGCCTCCTTTTTTGGTGATCAAGGGTGGCTTTGGGAATTTGTGTGGCATAGGTAAGTTTCAAAAATTGTGTGTGGTTTGATCACGGGAAATTCTAGGTGATCGTGACAATTGGTTAAAGATGAATGGGGATTTGTGGTTAAGGGTGAAGGAGGAACGACTGAGTTGTATGCGGAGCAGGGTGCGACATTAGGGTGGCCTGATCTTCATTCTGGTTTCTTCAACATCCTTTTGTGTATGGATTCTTACTGGAGTTTCATCTCACGTCACTGGTAGGTTGGGCGAACTCCGTCTGAAGTTTGCTAATGGGAGGATTTGGGCTAGTGTAGATGGTCCCACTGGTGGATGTTTGAGGAGGATGGCTTTGAGGATTGGTCTTCTTATCTGAAGTTTGTGCCTTGGTTCATGGTTTCTTGGCCTTGATTTTGTTGTTTGTATGTGGTGAAGTGATGAAATGGTGAAGTGGTGAAGTGGTGGTCTGATGTAGTGGTGTGGCAATGAAGTCATGTTTGGTTTCACACTTTTTCATCAAAAGTGTTTGCATAATAAAAAATTTAATTTTCAATCAGTAAATTATGGATTCAAGAAATCCCTTTTCTTGGACATATTTTCTCTAATTATTTAATATTATTTTATCCTTCTAAGACAAAGGTAATGAAAGAATGTCCTATGCCGGAAAACATAATTGGGGTATGTAGTTTCCTTGAGTTATCATGTTACTAAAGAAATTTATTCAAAACAAATCTTATTAGAAAACCCTTTTAACAAATTTACATGGAAATGGATTAAGTTATTATGGATAGAGTAATGTGATGAATGTTTTAAAGAATTAAATATGAGTTTGATCAATCCATCAGTGTTAACATTTCCATTGGGAGGGGATGGATTCATTTATATAGTGGTACATCAAATAAATGACTTGAATGTGTCCTTATAATAAATGATAAAGTTTTTTCCTATGAATAAAGGTAGTCAAATATCCATGAATAGAAATATCCAACCCATGATCTTAATTTATCACCTATAATTCTTTCCCTTAAGATATGGAAGCATTATATATATGGTGAAAATGTGAGATATATATGGATCACAATAGTTTAAAATACATCTATTCACAGAATTTAATCAACATGAGTCAAAGGATATGGCTAGAGACACTCAAGGATTATGATTTCTCAATACATTACCACATTTTAAGGCTAATAAGGTAATTGATGCATTGAGTAAAAAATATCATGGATATTTGACTAAGATGAGGATTGAAAATGATTCTTTATTTGGGTACTTATTAAATTAGTATTTGGGAATTATTAGGGAAGGGGAAAAAATTAATACTTTTCTAAATGATTATTAAACCATCGTTATTGGAAAATATAAAAATTTCCTAAGTTGATGATAAAAGTTTATAAAAAAATTAATGTTTTTAATGATGGTAAACTCGAGGATTTTGTTTATAAATATTGTGTGCTAAAATCTAGATATAGGTCATGTGTTTCATCCATACTTGAACTAGAGAGAGAATTATTAAATAAAGGACATAGCTTGAATTTCACTATACACCCTAAAAGAACACAAAATTATTGGATTTTTAGGGAACATTTTTTTGTAGGATAATATGAAATGGGAAATTTTTTACTATGTATCAAGAAGATTTGTTATTTTAATAGGTGAAGTATGCGAGATAATATCTTAAAGGAGTCACAAAACCTCTATATATTCCCATGTGGAAATTGGATGATATTAATATGGAATTTTTCACTATATTTATAACAAATATTAAGAAGAATGATGTCCTATGTGTTAATTTATATTTCCTTACCAAGTCTACATAATCTTCCTCTATGAAAAAATATCTACCTCTTGAGATAATTCTACGACTCTATATTAATAAATTTATGAGAATTCATGGTAAACCACTGTCAACCATGTTTGATCATGATCCATGATTTATATAAAAATTATATAAGAGTCTTTATAAGTTTTTTGACACTAATAAATATTTGAGCATCATCAATATCCTCAAACTGAGGGGAAATTTGAAATCCCTATTCTAGTGTTAGAATATATGTTGAGGTCATGCTCGATTGACTTTCAGGGTATGTGGTATAAATAATTACCTTTGGGGAATTTCGTGTAATAATAGATCCAATTAAATAATTCAGATAGAAACATATAAAGCAGTGCATGGAAAGAGGTATTATACTATAACTTTTTGGGTTAAAGTTAGTGAAAGGAAGCTTGTAGGCCTTGATCTTATTGAGGTGACAATGGTTAAAGTGATGACTGTTCATAATCATATTAAGGATGATCAATGAAGGAAAAAGTAGCTATGTGGATAATAGAAGGATGGATATGGAATTTCAAGTAGGAGATATTTTTTTAAGGTATCTCCATGGAAGGGGTTATAAGGTTTAGAATGAAATGGAAACTAAGAACCATGTACATTAGGCATTTTGAAATTATAGAAATAGTTGGGGTTATGACATACCATTTGTAAATTACACCTAGCCTCTCTGAAGTCCATTATGTATTTCATATCTCTTTGTTGAGGTAGTGAATTCCCGATCCAACAAATTTTCTCACATAAAAAAGAAATAGAACTGAAAAATAATTTATTTTACTATGAAGATCCTATCTAAATTCTTGACACTAAAGAAAAAGTGTTGAGTAATTAGATGACTCAGCTGGTCAATGTAATTTGGAGAGACTATAAGGTAGAATAGGTGACATGCGAACCTAAAAAAGTTTTGATGATGAACTACACACTTATTTTCATGATTTAAATTCTGAAAATTTAGGGAATAAATTTTGTAGAGGGAAGAATGTAACATCCAAGATTCAATTATTGTAAGAAAGCTTTTCTTTCTAAAGAAATAATAGTATAATGAAGATGGGATTATTTAAAAATGATATTAAAACACAATTTCAAAATTTTATAAATTCAATCTGATAAAAAATATATCATTTATTAAATCATAATTTCAAAACTATCTTTAGTTGAAATTTTGGTATTTTTCGAAAAATATTAATTTTTCAATGAATAGTAAAAAATGCGTATTTTTTAGAAAATATTATTTACCATTGAAGTATTTAAAAAGTAACATATTGTGTTTAATTTATTTTAAAATTTAATTACTTCACTTTTATTATATATATTCTAATTAATGTTTTTGTAATCTATGTTTTTCTTAATTTTGGAAAAAAATATTTTTATACTTAAAATGAATTTTTCTAGAAAAATGTTATTCATCACATTTTTGAACATAAATTAAAAGTAATATTACATGTATATAAATTTAATAATGTCAAATATAATACACATTTATAATTAGTATAATTAATATTATGCAATAAGGTCAACTTAATTTTTTTTCATAATGAAAAGTAACCATGCTATATATTTATCACCTCAGTTAAGGGTAAAATAAGTTAAAAGATTAAAAAAGTGATAAGTATTTAGGATAAAAAACATGATTAGACCTCATTGGTTTATTGAATTTATAGATTAACCTTATAACCTTCTATTCTATACTGCTTTTGATCCACTTTCAGAGTAAACATACATTATCCTATTAAAATTGTTTAAGTAATTCAAACAGTGTCATTTCCCTCACTTATGAAAGGGAACCACTTTTCATCTATTATTAACACATATTGGGAAATGTATATCAAAAACAAATACCTAAATCACATAAAAACCTTCTTATACATGGTCTATAGTCTCTATTATCTTCAATGAACCATCCTATAAGTCTTTAGGTGTAATACAAATGTGTTTTTTCGAAGAAGAGGTACAACATTTAACCGAGTGTTTTCATTTTATTTATTATTCTACCTCCTTAAAATATTATATAAAAAGATAATATATTTAAATATTTATATTAAATATAAAAATATTTTATTATTCTTGTATCAAAACCCATATTCATCTCTTTTCTATCTTATGGAAAACGAAAACATCACTTGTGTGTTCGTACGACCTACCATCTCCACGTAATTGCGTAATTTTTTTCATCACCACATTAGTTGGATTATTATAAATATTAATCTAATGAATAGATATGATATTTATTAAATTATTATTATTTTTCAAATATAATATATCATTTACCATCTTACCCTTCTAATCATTAAAAAATGATGTCATCATTTGTGTGTATTTGTGGATTACCACCTCCACGAAGCGATATGGTTTAGTTATCATGTATACCTTTCAATGGTGATTATGAATATTTATATAATGTATATATATGATATTTATATAATTTTTAACATTATATATATGGATTAACCATGAGAAATATGCAAGGACTAAAATTCCAGAACCAAAACTTACATGAAAAATGAAACAGTTAACACTCAGAAATAGTGATTTTAATGAATAATTATTAATAAAAAGGTGTAGAAATGTTATAATTGCATGATATATGATATTATAAGTAATTAAATGGTTCTATTATATAGTTATAATAAACTAAAATTTATTTTATAGGAGGTTAAAGGCACATACAAATCATGTCAGACCTGAGGTAATGGTTTATTCCACAATCTAATTCTTATTTAGGATTGTTTATGTTTATGTTTCAGTTGGGGGATTATATGATATTTCTATCTTTACCCCACATTTATTTTTTATCCTATGACTATTTCTATAATTTTATATATTTTCCTTTCAATTTCCTCCCTCTATGTATAAAAAATTATGAAATATTTTATTTAATAAAAACCGACTTTGTTTTTCTATTCAGTCGGGAATATTTTTCTTCCATGTCCATATTGTCTTTAAAAAAATTATATAATGATTTTACTAATATCTAATGATTAATTAATTTTATTTTTACCCATGTTTTAATTTCTATAAATTTTATAAAACAAATCTTCTTATCATTTTCTGAATAACACACTTTTTAGTGAAGGTGTGAACAAAATATTTGTTTTAATGTAAACTAAAAGAAAAAATTATCCCATCATCATAACTACTCTATTAATTGAATAATACCTTAAAATTTTCCATGTTTCTTTCCAAATAAATGTTTTCCAAATATTTTGGATATTTTTATATTTTAAATAACTAATTTCAAAATGAAAAGGGTATTTTCCTCAAAAAGTGTTCCAGTGATCTTTTAAAATTAATTTCATATATTTCAATATCCTTTAATGAATATTTTTGATTTATTGATGATATAATATAATGAAACCATAATATATATTTCTCTAGATTTCTTATGATCATGTTTATCAGAGAAATTATTGGCATTCTGTGTGATGGTTCTTCCAAGACTGATAGATATTGATTATTAAGGCATATTGATTAAGTTGTACTTTTTATTTATATAATGAATGAATTGAACATATTATGTTATTGGTGGGGTATGAAATTATAAATCCCCCATATGCATTAGTATGTATCATGAGAAAAAATAGGTTGGGTATTTGGCATAGTCCTAAACCATTTATGTAAGATGTCTTAGCATGAAGCCTAAATAGTACATTTAAGATGTCTAATATTATTAATTCCATTATTATGAAATTTTATATTGATGTACATGATATTATTCCTTATATATTATTCATGCCTATTTTTTCTATGATAGATTTAGATGTATTAATTCCCTTGCTGAGCATCTATGCTCACCCTTTAATTCTTTTTCCATTCCCAATGATTTTAAGAAGTGTACTATGATTGATATGCAAGGATATACTATAGGACATAATAACTTTCTCAAAGAAAATAATATGTTTATTTTTATTCAAATATAATGTGAGATTCAAGAATTTATCTAGTTTTATAAGTTTATTAAACTATTCAATCCAACAAGATGTGATCATTTGTATCCAGTGACAATTTAATAAAGTAACCAATAGCTTTGAGTTACTAGGGTCAGTTTGTTACATAAAATGATTCACTTAAAAAGGCGGATTAAGTTTTAGGGAACAATATCAACTAAGGTAGATGTATGGGTTTCTTAGACCAATTCAAAGTACATATATTTAAAAGGTATTTAAAAATACTAGTTGGAACAATTTGAGAGAGAATTGTTTCCAATTACACATGGTATAAATCTCTCCAGGAAGACATGTATAAAACATAGGAGGAAGTTATAATAGTTAGTGGAACCAATATACTTAAAAATGTACCTGTCACATTTTTCATGTGATGTACTAAATATGATATTGACATCACATATATATTCTAGGAAAATATCAGATACAACTATAACAGATATATAGTTAGTAGCCAAAATAACTCAAAAGTACTTCAGAAAGATCAATGGATATAAACCTATTATTTAGAGTGGTCTGAACACTATTTATTAAGGGGAAACAAACTAGTCATTTTGTAAACCGATTTGATCTAATATCATAGTTTTTTATGGAAATGAGTTGGATAATACCATTAAAGTTATAGGTATCCATATCTATATATGTAGAGTGTATTTCATCTTATGATGTAGCTACAAAACAATTTTTCTAGTTCTTATAATCCAACATAGAAATTAAAGTATTATCAAAATATAAATTATGATAAGCTTATGTAATTGGTACTAGATAATAAGTAAAGGTTATTCAAGAGGGAAAATTTTATGTACTCCGGGATATCATCTATTTTTTTATTTTTACTCAAGGAGGTGAAATCACATATAGTAGAGTAGACATATAGTAAAATGTGTATGGACCAATGATTAAATATGTTAATCATAATAATAATGATATTATCATGTGAGAGTTAATAGGTTTATGGTTAACTATTTGGTTTTACTGAAAGTCATAGTTAGTAAAAGTGGGTTCCCTAGACCTAATTTGAAAAATACTTTTTGATTATCGTAGCATGTATACAAAGAGTTATGCCTGATGTATTATTTCCATAAGAGTGATAATACTTCTATGTACACTATTTACATGGTAATTTCCTTCGATTATTTATTTTATCAACATGTTATAGAAGATCCAAACTATAATGAGAACCTCGAGATATTATGATAGTAATCTTGTCTATGTCATATGGTATTGATAATTCATACTGAAAATAAACATAGATGTATAACTATTAAGTGTTTTGGGGATCATAATCATTGATAATTATTCTCATTAAGTTCACAATAAATGATCTCAAGTTAAGGAGAACATGTGGAATATCCATCCAATAGGAACACCACATGTTATAAGATCCCTTGGATGTTCTTATATAAAAACATGTGTTTTGGTATCTTGAATTAAGATCATTATCAATGTGTACCAATTATTCAAGTACTTTTATATATGAAAAAAAACATGAAATTTATGTTTTTTTAGATAACTTTCATTTGGTGCATTGTGGTTGTTATGAAATTTATTTAATGACCGATACAAAAAATTTCGCTTCTGAAAGGAAGAGATATCTTAATCCCAATTGACAAGGGTGGTATAATCTTAATTACATGTATGGTCATAGTATAAGAAGTTAATTCCATATTAAATTTTCATTAAAAAATAAAAAAAATCATGTACATATGATAACACAATGTATGCATCCCTCTTTATGAGATATCACGAGACATAAAGATTATATTACATAGAGAATATTTGTAGGAGGTAGTCATAGCTATGAATTATCCTTATCTCCTAAGGGGTCATGATATGTTTCAAGATGCTGCTCTTGGTCTATGGGTATGACTAACTAATATCAAGATAAGGGCCTAGAGGGTCACACACAGTGTGTATCCACAAGTTCCACCTATTAAGATTAATGGGATTATAAAATAAAGTGGGACACATATGTAGGGGTTGGTGAATGTTTAATTGTGAATGATCACAATTAAAATAAGTCATTTATAATATTTTAGTTTATAATAATAATAATTGAATTCATTTATCATGTTATTAAAAAGTAATTTTATTATAATAATGAATATGAGAAAATATTATTTTCCAAATGAACGCTGCACATCTAAGGTTTGTTTGGTAATTATATAACTTCCCTAACCTAGTGGCCAATATATCTGGTGCCCTGAGCTGGGTTGTAACATGACCTTGTGAACATCTCCTCGTACGCTAGAAGATTCCAACTAGTATCACGAGTATATAGAGAAATGTTGGGGATACTATATCTACTTATCAGAGTAATTCCATAGAATAAATAACAAAAATAGATAAAATGACCAACCAGAAACAAATAAATGGATGGAATGAAACAATTTCCAAAAATAAACCAAGAAGCACATGCTATAATAACATCGGTAATAATCTACATGTCAATAATTCATACAAATAAAATCCAAAAATAAAACTACCAAAAATCCAAAGAACATACATGAGTACCAACTCGGTCCTAACAACCCATGCTCCAACCTGATAGCCCATGCATGAACCTAACACCATGTCCCTACCCTAAATATGAACCTAAATAAGTAATATTTTCTTAGGTGCCCAAGTTCTATGGAGTCCCAATAAGGGTGTGATTATAACTCATTAGGACACTGCCAACATTGTATAAAGAAAAAAACAAGTCTAAAAAGATAGTGTATATAGGTACATAATGAATAATAAGATAAATAGAAAATAAACTAGGTTCCATTTATTAACAGGATCTCATTAGTCACTTTCACCATTAGACACATGGGTTAACCATATTCATCAAATTCACTACATCCCATGTCACTCACATAAAATATGCATAAGGTTCAAGTTCTCTAACTCACAAGGAAAATCATTTTACAAAACAGTATTCCTTAATTTATATTGTAGCCTCAGTCCATGTACCCAACCTCACCTTGGAGACTTAGTCTAGGTTCATCACCTCACCTTAGAGCCCCAATCTAGGTTCATTACAACTTTCATTTTTTAGGGGCATAGAGCCTCAGTCTGACTCCCTAACCCATGAAATACTTTAGTAGGACTAGAGAATTAGTCTAGCCAACCCATGGGAGGATCCTTAGTCAAAAACCTCAAACTACCATTAATCCATGTGCACATGCTTCGTAAACCATATCACATTTAACAATAGAAACCATAACTATTAACCACATTTATCATTTACAAATAAAACTCATTATCACACATACCATTATACCAAATACCCCTTTATTCTATCCATTAACTATGTACATTCATCCTTTAGTTCATTTTTTACAACATTAACACACCAACAGAAAATGCATGAGTCCTATTTCACCAGCCCAAATATCAATTCAATAGATTTGGTTCTAATGGACCTTCAACCCAAAACATGGTATACAAAACAATCCAAACTATTCATTTGATAAAATTATTATGAAACCTCTAAAAAATAGGTCTTCCTTTTTGAAAACAAAAACATGTACAAAGGCTTTCATATCCATTTCCACCATTTCAAATAATCATTAAGGAATTTTCACAAAAATGGGATCCCACCCTCATTTAACATCATCATTAAAAATCTATAAAGAAAATCACTTTATAAATTTCCTTGAGTAAAATCATCCTTTTAAAATACTTCCCACTTCAACACTCCATACTCTTTATTTAAAAACCATAACCGGATCAATATTCAAAACACATTGTTTTGTTGTTTCAAAATCCCCTTAGGTATTTCACAAAGTCTAAAATATAATCAATTCAATTCACCATTAAACCAAGACCATATTCCTGATTACTTTTTACAACACACTTGCTCTCACATTTCCCCCATATAAGCATTTACCAATCCATTTCACTATTTCAAGGGTTCATCACACACCATAGGTAGCCCTAGGTATGTTATCACCTCATCAATGATCCCAATGGGGTCGTTTAAGGGTCTCACATATCAATATAAGGTCCAAATAAATTTCTGTAACCCAAGACATCAAAACAAAACAAGGAATAAAAATAGCACAACTACATACACACATAACTCATCAATACTATGACAAAAATATTTAAGAATACCTACCTCGAATATGGATAAAACTGCATGCTCGACCATAGAATTTGATTCAGAAATAAAACACCTTTAAATACCCAACCAATAAACAACTAGGAAAGAGAGTTTTAGGGATTCATAAGAAGAGGAGAGATTCTAAAAGCCCTAATCCAGAAAAAGGAAGGGTGGGGAGCATTAGATTCACCTGTTTCTTTGATTCAAACTCAAATGCACTCCAAACACCCAAGAATTAAAGTATAATAATATCTTGGAAGTCTTGGGGGGTTTTGTTTATCTCCCAATATTTTTTATGAGGAATAGGGGAAAAATTGGGTTATAACCCTTCAATCATGATAGGGAAAAATGGGAAATTTATAGTTTTTAAGGGCCACATGGTTGGCCAAACCATGCACCAACAGTGAAGCTACCTATATCCAAGAAAGGAAAAGTTTTATGGGTTCATGGATGAATCTAAATAGTTTGGAAAAGTGTGTGGAGCCCATGCACCAACCTCTGTCTGATGGGAGATATGGCTACATGGTTTCATCGGCCAGGAATATGGTTTTCACTAACCCTGTGTGAACCATGCTTCATACACTATTTTGATTCTTTTCTCTTCCTTTCATGTCTCGAGACCCTTGAAAACCACTTAAAATTACCATACACTCAAGAACCACTTTAATATGAATATAAAGGGATTTATAATAAAAAAATAAAAAGGAAAAACCTTTATAAATGTTCAGGATCTTAAAACCTCCCCAATTATACGGCTCACCCCTGATTCATACTTCTGAAGAATCATTAAGTCTCTAATAAAAAAGGTAGGGCCATGGGGCATTCCCATAAACATAAATCTTCCATGATTCTCCCTGAACTTATCCATGTCGTAATGAAACTCTGACCAATGAAGTGGTCCTACCCTGAAAACATTTCCCACACTGTGATCCACAATCACAACCTGGTGCTCCTCAAGGATGAATCCACCCCCACTCATCATTACCAACATTAAAGGAAATATAATGGTATGTGTAACATTACTAAACCACTTCAAGATAGGATATCAACATAGCACTACACTACCATAGAAGAGATGATCATAAGACCTTCATTCCTCCCCTCCGCACAACTCATGGCCCAAATCGCTAGGCGCCACATTACCTTATTTCCAAAATTCTAATGGTGACCCAAGATTGGTGTCACTGAAGGAACACCTAGATTCCAACCAAATCTCTAGGAATACACTAATATGAAACTCGAGGCCCAATGACCTAACACCATATCCAGCCTCTCTTATAACAACCCAACCATAACCTTTATCCCCAAGTACTAAACTGGTCCAAACCTAAGTCGATGATTACTACTAAAACTGAAACACTAGGACAATTCTCATCCAATCCCATTAAACCCATACTACCACTGACAATATCAACCACCATACTCTTTATCCCTACACCACCATAATCAATTCTTGGGTGCCTCCACCATGGAAAAAGAGACCAATCTAACCTCAACTCAACTTTCAAAACTTGGAAAATGTGTTTTCCAACTCACCACACCAAACATCCATGGAAAATATATCCAACACTATCTTCCAACCTTGCCATCAAGACTACCCTAATTAATCAATAATCCATTTTCCATATCATAACTAGGGATATCTTGGTTCAATATCAAAAACTACTCCCATTACTAGGGAAACCTTAATGTTTCAACATTAACCGAAGGTGGCTTACAGCCCACCACATTTGTCCCCTTTTTTCTCAACTAAGTTAGGCCATCCTAGACGACTCAATCTGTTGGCTCCCAACATCCACTATTGTCATGTCACCCCTCTACCTGGATATGACCCCATCTCACTTAAGGAATACCTCCATCATCTACATGCACATACTAGAGTCTTTTTTTTTGAACTTCGATGAAACTTCACCATCATAGCATCCACTGCTCCACATACATTTGTTGGGCTCTACATCACCCACTAACACAACTCTGATACAAACACTTAGGTTTCCTCTAAAACCACCCCAAGCCTAATTCCATCGCTCGGTTTGATCTAACACTATATCCAAGTCCCACATGGCCATCCACAAGGAATCAAAACATGACCCTCACAATCTTCTCCTTGATACCTTGAGGCCACCACATCCACTTCATAGTTGACTCCAAAACTCCATGGCTGACATAACACTCCCCGCCTTGGGAGTATCGTTATCACTTCTTTCTTCAATAAATTTCAACCACCATAGCTCATGATTTTATCACAAGTTGATCCTCAAAACATAGACATTGTTTTCCATATTTTCTTAGAACAATAAAACCAACATCAACCGCTACTCATCCTTGGATTCTGAGAATGAAACCCACGACATTCATTGACATTCGGTCCATCTCAAGGACCTTAACCGTATCTGGTTGATGGTATATTATCCACCATACAACTCCATATACTGATCCATGAGCACACCCTCCAAGAGGCTCCATATGAAACCAAAACACATTTTGGTAGGTAGGCGTAAAGCCATAGCTCTCTCACCATACCCGACACGATGTCAAGATATTGGGAATGATTGTCACTAGATAAAAGTATTATAAGAAGTTTTCGATGAACACCAAAAAAAACTATCCATCACCAGTGTAACCTCCTACCATGGGGACACCTTAACATGCCAAAAGTATCAGGCTTCCCTACCCACCAACATCTCACCAATGTCCAATCACGACAACTCGAATGGGATTTCCATGAAAAAACTCACTACCCCCTCATGCCCCTTTGTCAAGTGGTTGTGACCAAACATTTACTTTGGAACTACTCCCATTACCAAACTCAAATACTTCTTGATTGACCATAGTGAATTACATAGGAACACAAAAACCTCCATGAATATCCATAACACAATTGTCTCATTAATAGCCCGCACTTCCTCCTAGTATCACATCAAATTATCACAGGTGCTTATCCTGAGTTGCATGTTCACCCATCCCAAAAGGCATCATGCATTTCCAACACATGATCACATCAGAACCTCTTCAAATTACTCTAGGTTTCACACTTTCCTCCAAACACACTAAACCCAAATCAAGATCATAGAAGTCGTACATCACTAGAGCTAGGTCGAACACCCATTCACTCATCTGAACATGCCTCTTAGTCTATCAGCCTCATCGAGGTCAAGGCATTCTCAACTTTATCATAAAAAAACAACCATTTGTAAAACCAATCCCAACCACATGTACATCCTCACCCAAGGTGTCACTTCAATAGAAAAATATTCCATCCAAACATTGACCTCCCTTTCCCTATATGTCTCAAATAAATATCAATTTCTACATCAAACACCGATAAACCCATAGGTTCAGGTTTTTTAATGATCCTTCCCTTCCAAACCATCTTTACAACAAAACATAATCACTAAAGTGCTTTCCTAAGGTGACTCCAAGGAATAACTACACACCTTTACCAAAAATATGATGGCACCAACCGTGCATTGATTTCACCACTAAAGCACCCATCTATGCTTCATATTCCAAGGAACTTACAGCGTTGGACCAACCTCCCTCAAGGATAACCTTGATTTACCAAGACTGCCAACACATAACCAAAACTCAACATTCTTCACCCAAAACCATCAACCTTCCCCTCTTATCCATCCAGGCCAAAATCACACTGGGAAATACTCTCTGTGTTCCACTACTAGGGTCCAAACATCCACCTCTTCCATAAACATCCAAAATCACTAGAAACCCTAACCAACCCATTTCTCGGGTCACCACGAATGTCAAATGGTACCAACTCTCAAATCTAGAGTCATACCTAACAAGTTTATTGGATCTCCTTCTAATCCATGCACATAGAACCTCAAACAACCCACTGCTCTTGGGAGGCACTCATGCCCCCATTCCAAAACACACTGCGTCTAACGCACCATGAAACCATTGACTCTAGGGCTCATACAAAGGATAAATGAACAAAAACACCAACACCACATGACCTAACACATACTCAATGGTCAAAAATATAACTCACAAGGTATCAACCCAGAAATTTCACTACCTCCACATTAACAAATGTCATTCTGAAACATCAAGGTTACAACCAAACCAATGACACAACAAGAGACATTCCATCCACCGGTACATCCAAACCCATCAAGGTCTGAAATCCCTCATCTCAAGGTCTTAGAACTAAGGAACTATCACTACTCAGGCCACCTATTTACAAGTTCAACAACCAATGTAAGGGATACCTACCACTGATGTCTTAAAGTCCTTTCATTTTCCCCATTTCCATTATTAATTAAAATTTCCCATTTAAAACCAAAAATTTTACATTTCGAAACATTTCAAAACATTCCATTACAAAACCCAACTATTCACATTTTTAAAAACCTTTTTATTAAACAAAAATTTCAAAAATATAAGCATCATTCAAATTTACATTTCAAAACATTTCCTTTATCCAAAATTTCAAGAGAGAATCGGCATACCAAATTTACATGAAGGAAAAGGAAACCACCAATATATGAATCCAAAGGAACTATCGATCACAATAAATATATAGATGTTATACCAATCATATGTACCTCGTATGATGCATGAACTCATAAAAATTCTCTTTACATACCGTTCCAAGAGATAAAACCTCATAAACCAATGACAACACATCCAAGTGAACCAATCGAGGTGGAAATAAAAATCAACCATAAAATAACAAACCCGACCATCATTTACCACCCTTAAAACATGGATTTTCCCTCATTATTTGGGATGTAAGAACCCAAGACTATGATCATTACCAGGCCCTAACAATATCCTTGACCCATGTCTACCATAACCCAAATAGTAAGACAAAATACATACTATGATACCACTTTGTAACGTCCCAGACCCAGTGGCCACTATATCTAGTTCCCTGAGATGGGTAGTCACATGACCTCAATAATGCCTCTCCATACTCCAGAGGTTATCAACTAGTATCTTGGGTCTATTTAGAAACATTGGGAGATAATAACCATTTGTCAAAGTAATTCCATTGTAAAAATAATAACAATAGATATAACAACCATCCATAAACAAATAAATGGACAACATGACACAATTTCCAATATGTAACCAAGAATCACATGAAATAATAACATGGTGAATACTTTACTTTCCAATCAGTCATACAAATAAAATCCCTAAACTAAAACTACCAAAAATCCCAAGCACAAACCCAAGTCCCAACCCAGTCCTGACATCCCATGCTCCAACCAAAAATCCCATGCATGAACCAAACACCAGGTCATAGTCTTAAATATATACATGAAAATAAGTAACATCTACTTGGGTACCCAAGTGCCATGGAGGTCTGAGAAGGGTGTGATTATAACTTATTAGGCCACCAAAAATTGTTTCTAAATCAAAAACCAATCTAAATAGGTAGTATATGTAGGTACATAATGAATAATAATATAAATAGAAAATAAACCAGGTTCCATTTGTTAACAGGGTCACATTAGTCACTTTAACAATTACTCCCATGGGTCAACAATATTCAACAAATTCACTATGGCCCATGTAACTCCCATAAACTATGAATAAGTGTCATGTTATCGAACTCACAGGGAAAATAATTTTACAAAACAATATTCCTTAACTTACTTTGGAGCCTTAGTCCAGGTACGCTACTTCACCTTGGTGCCTCAATCTAGGTGCATCACCTCACCTTGGAGTCTCAGTCCAGGTTCATTACCACTTTCATTCGTTAGGGGCATAGAACCTTAGTCTGGCTCCCAAACCCATGAAATATTTTGATGGGCCTAGAGCATCAGTCTGGATGACCTATGGGAGGATCCTCAGTCCAAAACCCCACAATACGATTAATCCATGTGCACATTCTTTGTAAACCATAAAACATTTTCCAACACAAACCATAACTATTAAAAAATTATCATTTACAAACAAAACTCATGATCACATATACCATTATCCCAAACACCCCTTTATGCTATCCATCAACTATGTACATTCATCCTTTAGTTCATTTAATAAAATATTAACATGGAAACATAATCATTATGGGTAATATTTTACCAGATAATATATCAATTAAATGGATATGGTCCCCAAAAACCTTTCAACTAAAAACTTGGTATACAAAAAATTCAAAAATATTCATTTGAAAGCGTCTTTCATCCACCCTTTAAAATGTGGGTCTTACTTTTTTGAAAACCAAAACATACACCTAGGTTTTCATTTCCATTTTAACCATTTAAAAAATAATTAAGGCATTGTTAAAAAAAGGTGATCCCACAATATTTTCAAATTATCTTTTGAAATTAAAAAAAAAACCTCTCTAAATCTTCTTGAGGCCAAGACACATATTAAAACATTGAATATTTAAACAAACCATACTATCCATTAAAAACTATAACCAGATCAATATTCAAAACACATTATTTAACCATTTCAAAATCTCATTAGTAATTTCACAAAATAAAATATATAATCAGTTCAATTTACCATTATATGAAGCCCACATTCTTAGTTACAATTTACAACCCACATGCTATCACATTTACCATATTTCAAAGTTTATCAATTCATTTCACCGTTTCAAGGTTTCCTCACACCCCATAGGTAGCCATAGGTTTGGTTTTATCTAATAAATGAACCCAAATAGGGTCTTTGAAGGGTATCACATCTCAATATATGGTGAAAATCACTTTCCTTAACCCAAGACATCAAAACACAACAAGGGAAGGAAATATCATAACTACATACACATATAACTAATAAAGACTATGGGAAAAAAGCTTTAAGACAACCAACCTCAAATCTAGAGAAAACCACACACTTGAAATTAGCCTTTGATTCAGAAACAAACCACATTTTAATCCCTAATATATAAACCAGTGAGAAAGATATTTCTAGGCCTTTAGAATAATTGGAGCGTTTCTACAAGCTATAATCCCAAAAAATAAAGGCAGATGAGATTTAGAGTCAACCAAATATTTTATTCACACCCAAACACACTCCAAAAGCCCAAGAATAAAAGAAAACCCATATCTTGGATGTATTGGAGGGTTTGGTTTGACACCCAATCTTCTAGATGAGGAATAAGGGAGAAAACCGGGTTAGAACCCTTAAATCTCAAGAGGGAAATTGTGAAATTCCAAAATTTTAAGGACCACACGGTTTAGCTGAACGGTTGGACAAACCATGTGATAAAAATGTGAATTTATCTTTCTAAGAGGGGAAAAGCCACATGGATTCCTAGGCACACCTGTATGGTTTGGAAACCCATATGAATCCCATGTGCCAACCTCTCTCAGAGAGGTGATCTAGAAACATTGTTTATTGGGTCAGGCACACATTTTTCACTTACCAGGAACCAATCGTGAACTATACACAGTTTTCCCTCTTTGCTCCTCCTTTCATGTCTTGATCCCCTAATACACCCTGAAACTTCTCATACACCCAAGAACCACTTCACTAGCCCTAAGAAGGGAAGTTTAACAAAAATTTTAACAAGGAAGAAACATTTAAAAAGATCTAGATCTTATAAATTATGACAGGAATGAGTTAATGGTTAATATTTTATCACATGACATGTTAATATGTTTCAAGTGATTGATAAAATATTAAATACATTTATGATAAGTTTAATTAGGTATTAAGTGTGCATAATGGTATTAAATGATGTTTATAACTTTATAGAGACCAAAATGAATTTTTGAAATTATAACCTAAGTATATAAATGAATTTTAGACACATTAATAGTTTAATCGACCATTTACATTAATTTAGAGAGAGTTATCTAATATCCCACCCTCTATATATTTTTATAGAGAGGGTCCAAGAGAAAATCAAGACTGAATTGATCCCATTTCCTTAGATCTACTCGGCATTCCTCATGTGATTTAAGGGACAACATAATGCACTTCTATTTCCCATGGTAGCACCTAATAATTAAAGAACAATGATCCAAGAGTAGTTTCACATTTGTATATGATCTATAGAATTTCTCTTGTAGTGCCTTATAGTTATGAAACATCAAAAATGGATGAATCATATCAGTATTGATGAATGGAAAAGGTACCATTTAATGTTTTTTTGTTCCACAGGATTAAATAAAATTTATCATGATTCATGAGAGAATCTAGGATTGGGTATATTGGATTTTATGTGTCAACATGAATACATACAAATTTTTTTCAACATAAATATTTTCACACTTCTGAAAATCCTCAAGTTCCTACACATCATAAGGTGTATGGGATCATCATAGGGTATATGAGCCCTATGTTAATGAATTTTTAGGGTACAAGAGAAATGTAAGGTACCTTCATAAGGCTGGTGAGATTTCATAGGGTATAACCATTATAATGTAAAAATGATCTCTATAAATAACATGAGAGCTCATCTTAACCTATCAAAATATTAAGATCTACTAAGAAGACTTTGTAAAGTCCCACTTGGATTTTTTAGGGTATATACCTTAAGAAAATTAAAAAAATGAGAAGAATATTCAAATATCATAATGAAAAATGTCAGATACTCAAAAAAAATATTTTAAATAAAATGAGATAAAATTAGAAAATCTTAACCCAACTATCATCGATTTAAATATCATAATTACTTTGATTATAATTTTGATTCAATATGTGGAGAATAAAGAGTGAACTAAAGAAGAAGATGGTATTTTTGAGTGTTGTGCCATAAGTTGAAGATTTTAAATCATAATTCCATGCCTTAATAGGAGATATTTAAATATTTTAAATGAATATAATACAATGAAGAGAAATAAGAAGTTATATTAAAATAACACATGGAATATGATACCAAGTTTTATGGGATTTAAATTAGAATACTGATCAAAATTCAAGTGAGAATTAAAACTAGAATTCACTGAATAAGAGATTGAAGATGAGATCCATTATTGAATAAGAAACTATATTATTGAGTATTTTATTGACCGAGGATGAGAAAAATTAATGATCATATGGAGTGATTGTTAAACACTGGAAGATGGGATAATGGAAATTAACTATTGAGGTTCTTGAAGGAAGTGTACATGAGCAGAATAGTTGATATAGTTTGTCCATGGGGGAATAATAATATAAAAAATTACTAAATAAACCTATGGAAAATGATGATATTCCATTTTTTGTATCATACATTTTTAGTGGGTAGTGGGAAGCTTTGAACTCCACTGGGACTATAGAGTGGTAACATAGTGGAAATCTAGGTTGATTGGACTAGGAAGGTCTATGATGCGACCACTTGGGTATATAGTGGAGAATCCATGAATGGGGGAGTAACTAATAATGAAAATGAGTATATTTTTAGAGATTAACCTTGGAAATCCTATGTGTAATTCCCTATTTATTTCGGTTTCATACATGGTAAAGATGAGTTAATTAAATTTAAGAGGACCAATACTTTAATAGGAAACATATGTTGATTCTAAAGAAATAATTATAAAAGTGTACCACTGATTCACCCCCCCCCCCCTCTTATTAGTACAAATTGACCTGAGATCCTCAAAAATCAATCCTATATCTTATTATGAAAACCCCATGGAAATAATGCGGGTTATATAACATTTTTGAATTGTACTAAAAAATATAAAATGAAGAATGATATCAGTTGGTATAAAAAATTAAACCATCCAAAATATTTATATAAAAATATAATTTATAGGGTAATTCCTGATACATAACCCCATATGAAAGAAATAATTTAGATATATAAAGGAAAATGAAAGTGAAATCATAAAAAAAATCTCGAGACTTTTGTAAAATTATCATAATAATAAAGCTATATGTCACATTCAAAAAATAATTTCTGATAATTTGAAAATAAATACGTTTAAAAATATATTTTAAAATAATCCCCAATAATGAATCCTCGAAATAAATTTTTTTATGTAAAAAAATTTGGAATGGAAGATAAAAAATATTCAAAAGTGAATTTAATAATTTATTATGGTTTTAGAGAAACCCCACATCGATAAAAAGGTTATATAATTGTATTTTTAATAGAGATAAATAGATATATATAAGATAAAAAATATAATATGTATTTATATTTCAAAATAATAAAAAAAATTAATGAAATAATATGGACATGGAAGAGAAACCGCTAATAGAGAGGATAATAATTGTTGTTAACAATGACATATATTTATGAAGTAAGAGATTGATAAAAGAAGAATATTTTGATATGAAAATTTAGTTTTTATAGGGAAAATATAGAATTAAATATTACATATAGAAATATCAGAATATAATAATCCTATAAGAACATAGTCAAAGAAGAAATATTATGACCTAATGAAATGAAAATTGAGTCAAAAAAAACCTGACCTTGGATTGTTCCTTGGTTAGACATGATTTAACCCCCTGTATAATCAATTTAAGTCAATTATTTATCTCTATAATAATCATATTTATATTTATTTTACTTTATACCACTCATTTATAATTCCTTATTACCCATTTATGAGTCACTATTTTTTAAAATTAATAGTCGGGTGATAGTTGTCTTGTTTGTTCTATTCTAGATTTGGTATGGTGGTTCTATTCCATGATCCATGATCATGTTTTCATCACGTATAGAATTTCTAGGGATTCTAAATATGTTTTCTTGATATACTTCTAAATTCCAATGGTCGTCTTATGGAAGTTATGTTTATGATTCATAAAGTTTGATTAAAATATCATTTTTTATTAATTTCAAATTAATAAACATAATTTATTTTATTAATGAATATATATTAGAATTATATAATTCTGAAAACCTCTAAAATATATTATTATTATATCATATTACTAGTATTTATGTTTTATTATTCATTCATGATATAACCAGTACAACAAGAATCATATAAGTGGTAGAACCAAACCAAACAATAAAACATTATAAAAATGAATAAATAAGAACATGTTATTATATAGCTATAATATAAACTTTATATAATAATAATGGTTTTAAAATAATGTTATTAAAGTTAAAAATTATATTTAAGAATAAGTGGATGAAAAATATAAACAAAAATGATTAAGTAGGGGATAAAACTTATGTCGAAGACTTGAATTGTCTCTTTGATAGCTTGTTTAAATTAAATGATTTGGGACTCTTCATGACCTGAGGACACCAAATATGAGATATTTTTATGGAGATAATTTGGACATGTATTCAAGATGATAAAAAAGGAAAGGTGTTCTTTGATGATAGTATAGAAGGGTCCCTTTTATAGGTAATATTGAGTGACATTTTTACAAATAGCCATTCCTTATTGAATAAGGAATGTGATTTATAATGGGAATGGAATCGAAATAAGAAAAATAATGGAGATAGGATAAGGTTTTATTGATCATTTATTCATCCATACATTTATATATTTTTTATATTTGAAAACTTTACCCCTTAATTTAACCTCATTGCCTCATTTTACATTTATCGTAGTCACTCAATTTATAGCTCAGTAACTTATTGTTATGCCTAAAAATAAAATTTACCATATTATCTAATTTTAAAATTACAATTAAAAAACTAAATTATATTTTAATGGATTAAATTTATAATAAATAAAAAAATTATTTTTAATATAAGTATGCATAACACATAAAAAACAATATTTTTGAATAATGTATTTTTTAGAATAAAAATAAATTTATCCTTATTCCTTGACAAGTAATAAACTTTAGATGTTTTTTAATTTATTTGATTACATATATAACAAATATTTTTCATTTCAATTTATTCATTAGTGATTAATTTAATAAATTTAAATAAAATTTGTTACACATAAAAAAATATTTTAAAAATATCCTTTTTAACATTAAATTGATTTATTCTTAGTTATTTAAAATTGAATATTTATTTACTTATCATTAGTTTAACTTTACCAATACATTTTTATTAAAAAAACATCTCATCTAATTAAATTCATCCTTTAAATTAAAATTTTATAAAAATGAAATTTTTTTAAAAATACATGTAATAATGAAAACATATATATCTTTTATTACATTATTACACATTTATATCATCTTAATATCTGATTTTAAAAACTATAAGGACCTATTTTTAAGTCCTAAATGTTATATTGGAAATTTTGGTACTTACGGGTGTTGAATCAATTTGAATGGATCTAATAGTGATTTCTACAAGCTTGAACTTATCCTACAGAAGATTTTTCTCAAGCCATACTTGTTAATTTTTAACTTGGGATAAGTATATGGAAATCCTTTCTGATGATACCTCTTTTACAATCATGAAAAAAATGAGCCTCATAAGTAATACTTATTCTACTTGATTTCATTTATCCTCCTTTAAACATATATATCATAATGTGGTCTCCTCTATTTATACATTCCAATTCAATGACTTTGTTATAACAAAAAATTTTAAATTCAACACTACATCTAATAAAATATTATTTGCCTAATTAAATATTCTTATTTCTAAAGATAGTTACAAAGAACACATAATCTCAATGTTTATATAATCCTAATGGCCATATAATCCCAATGATAACATCTATAATGGTCATATTAAATTTATATATATTACCTTAAATACTTTATAAAAATCACTCATCTTATCCTCTTATTTCAATTGAAAATATGTTTATAATCTATTTTACTTTTACTATTCTTTCAATAGTTATTATCAGTATTATGACCCTCAAAGAATATCCCGATGAGGAACATCTCAATCATTTTTTATTTACATATGGTTTTATTCCATTTTAAATTTTCAGAATTGAATTTCATTTATATATTTCGTAATATATTTCATTTTGTTTTGTAAGTTTCTACTTTAATTAAATAAATCATATTAATTTTAGTCTGATGTTTTTTGTATGAGAATATATCACTACTTTAATGGGAAATGTAGTACTATATATTTGGGGTGTTACATTCTACCCCACTAAAAGAGTTTATCCCTTGAAATTTCGTTACTCAAATGAAAAAATGAGGGTATTTTAATCTTATTAATTCTTGAATCTCCCATGTTTATTCCTAAAAATTATGATTTTATCACATAACCTTGTCCATGTGAGTGGTGTTATTTCACATCACCTTATCTATAAAATCCAAGTTTTCAACCGATTTTTCCTCATTAGAAAGATCATGTTCCAATTGTGTAAATTCTAAGTTTATTACATGTGATGGATTAGGTATGAGCTTCCTCAAAACGGATACATGGGTCACACAATACATCTATTATGGGTTTGGTTGAAGCTATAATTTTTAAGATATAGGACATACGTGTCCATGAATTTAAAAGGGGCTGATATATCTAGGTCTCACCTTTACCTCCTCCCCAAATCTCTTATCCCTGTTCGAAGGAGATATTAGAAGGAATACTTTAACACCAACTTCAAAATCTAGATCTCTTCAATAATTATTAGTGGATCTCTTCTACCAAACTTTTGATTCTTTTAAATTTTATTTAATATTTTAAACCTTATCCATCATTTTAAAAAAAATATCAATTCCTAATAGCTTCATAAATTTTTAGTCATCCCATCTTGTTAGAGTATTTCATAAAATCCCATATAGAGAGCCTCATATAATACATTTTTATGCAAGAGTAGAGTTGATTATTATATGATAACTCAACCAAAGGAAGATATTGATCCCAAAATCATTTGATATACATTGAGAAAGATCTTATTATATCTTCCACTTTTTGAATGGTCCATTAATATTTCTCATCAACTTAAGGAATATATATTCTTCTAAATTTTATATATGTATCTGACCCTTGTTGAATAATTCTCTGAAAATTTGTATATTCATCATATACAATTGAATATCATACTCCATGTTTCCTCACCACTTCCATTATGTATAACATGGTAAAATAATCATGTGATAAATCCTCTAAAATAGAAATGAAGTCTGTTGACTTTATAAATAAATCAACCACAACCCAAATGGTGTTATAAACATTATAATTCTAGGGGATAACCATTATAAACTCCATGGTGATGTTATCCCAAATCTATATTGTTATGGGTAATTATTACACATCTTCTTATACATCTGATCTTTGGGATTAAATTTCTTGTAGACCAAGCTTCAAGGTATGTACTTCGTAGTCTCTTTATTTATGTTATCCAACTAAAAATCATTCTTCAGGTATATATACATTTTTTTCTTCATGGGTTGATAGAGAATGATGATCTATGTTCATCATCCAAAATATCCTTATTCAATTCTAGTTTCGAAGGGACACCTATTATTTTCATGAATATTATAACTCCATCACGATAAATTTTGAACTCTAGAATACTTCATACCTTTTTTTATGACTCTTTATCTTTCTTTTACACCTCATTGATCCTCTCATGGATGTATGATTGAGAAGTAATTTTAAAAGGGTTGGATTTCAACCCTTCCTATATTATTTCCATATCCATCCTTTGAATATCTATAAAGATATATTCCTTTTAAATCTTATTAAGGATAGGTTAGAATGACTCATTCTACTAAGAGCATCAACCACCTTATTTTACATCATAGGAAGATAATTCAGCATCATCATCATTATTATCATTTTTATTCATTAGAAAACACAAAGTACAAAAAACAAGGTACAAAGTACAAATTACAAAGTACCAAGTGAAAATATAGTGGGTTAGGGGGGCCTAAAGTAATGTACACCAAGGGTGTCCCCTCGAATCAAATTCACCCCCTCAGGATTCAAGAGAGAAATATTGGATAAACAAGCTACGTTGGATCCTTGGAGAGCTAAAGAGTCAAGATAATCTGCTACTTTGTTACCCTCACGCCAGGTGTGAGTTACCAATTCATCATTGTTGAGGAGGCCCTTGCAACTCCTGATGATATATGAGATAGAACATGGAATAGAACCTCTACCGTGTAGGGAATCATGAATGATCATTGAGTCTGTTTCCACTTGAGAGAGGGCAATGTTTTGCTGAGCATAGAGGTTGAGCCCTATGAGAACAGCTTTTGCCTCTGCCAGCATAGATGTGCCGCTACCGTAGTGAGCCTTGAAGGCTAGCCAAATTCTTCCCATGTGGTCGTGGACAACTCCTCTGCCTCTCATATCCCCTGAGATGTAAGAACTATTAGTATTGAGCTTGATGCCAATTCTTGGGGGAGAACATCTCACCCAGTGTCCCCGAATGGGAGTGTTGGATAGTGGGAGGGCCTACAACATGTGGAGAGAAGGTGCCTCCTTTCAGTTTTTGATCAGCAAAACTGTGTCAACCAGTAGACTCTTTGTCCTCACAATTATGGCCCACCCTGTTGAAGTACTCCCCTTATATCTCTCCATATTTCTGGCCTACCATAGACACCAGCACCCAGTGCTGAGAATCACGGTTCTTGTTGTCCTTTCCTGTCCTTTGTCATCTGCTACCCTAAACCACAGGTCCTAGAAAGGGGTATCATTCATATCCTGAGAAGAATAAGCAGTGAGCCCCCCAAAATCACTCCACACCTCATGAGCCCACTCCTCTTCAAAAAAGATGTGAGTCATATTTTCCTCCCTTACATCCTTACAAAATTGGCACTTGGAGGGCAGGTTGATGCCCATCCTTTTGACATTTTCATCCAAAGGGGTCGCCTTGTTCATGATACTCCAAATAATAAAGTTGTATTTAATGGGAATCTTAGTACACCAGACTGTTTCATTCCATCCGTCCCACTGATCCGGCAAGCTGGACATCCTGCGATAGTCTTTATAGTTGAATTTTCCCGATTTAGAGGGTGTGAAAACACACCTATCCTGGTCGGAATTAATGATGATCGAAGAAAAAATATCTTGTTGGTTACTGTCCAAAACCGCCTTGATGAACGTTGGGTGGAGACTCACCTCCTTAAAGGAGACGTTAGGCATAGGGCACCCTGGATAGCTGATATCTTTGCCTTCCCAATTGTTATACCAGAACAATATGTTCCCCTCCCCTACAATCCATTGCAAGTTCTGGAGGAGGGTTGGTATGATGTTATTAATCTTGGACCAGAGGGGAGATGCATGTGTAGGGGCAGCAACCACATTAGCACCCCTATTACTGGACATCAAATTTCCATACAGGGTACGTGCTTCCAAAACTTCCCAGACAAGTTTTGCGTGTATGCAGTCAATCGTGATGTCTAAACTCTTAATGTTAATCCCCCCATCCATGATCAGTTTTTTCATGTTTCCCCCTGAAACCCAGCATCTTTTTCCTTCCACAGAGGCATCCCAGATAAATCCAGTGATAATTTTATCAATAGACTTGATAACACCCTTCGGCACATTCGTGGAGGCCAGAGCATGGATCGGCATGGCTGAAAGGATGCTGTTAACTAAGTTAAACCTGCCCCCAAAGGATAAAAAGTGATTCTTCTAGTTGAGAATTCGGCTTGTGATCCTGCTCACCACATGGTCAAATCTCGTATACGCATTCTTCTTGGGGAGATGGGTGTTCCAAGATACTCCATTGGAAATGTTCCCCGCTGCATGCCCAGCCTCTGACACAGATCCTCAGCCCTGTTAGGATCACATCTATTCAATATATAGAAGTTTTTTTTCTCCTTATTAACAACTTGTCCACTCCAGTGGCAGTACTCTTCCAGTACCTTGGTGATGCCCCGTGTTGATCTCTTGCTCGCATTTTTGAAAACAATGGTGTCATCAGCGAACATTTTGTGGGAGATGGATGTAAGGTTCGAGCTCCTTCAGTAGGGGAGCAGGTCACCATTGGATATTCCGTTTTTGATCATCCGGCTAAGAGTGTCTTGTATGAGAATGAAGATTCTCGGGGAGATGGGACCCCCTTGCCACAATCTCCTTTATTGTATGTTCAACTCATTATGTGTGAACATATACTTTTAGCTCTTGTGGTCTATATGTATATAAAAATTTTCACCATAAATATAATGAAACTAAATATTTAATGTAAAAATTTCTACTACTAGCTCAAGATCATGTGTCAGATATTTTTTCTCAAGGGTAATTAATTGATATGAGGCATAAGCTACCACCATGTCTTTTTTGAGAAGGACGCATCATAATACCTTCATTGAGTTTTTAGTATATATAAAAAACCCTTCCACACTACATGGGAGTGTAAGTATAGGTGTAGTGAACAACCTTATTATATGCTCCTTGAAATTTTATTCACATTTATCTGACCAAAGGAACTTGACTTCCATTCAATTTATCATGGTTAGAGGATTTCAAAATTATGATTAATGTTTCATAATGCCCCAATAGTATCCATCCTATACAAAAATCCATTCATATTTATTATAGTGGTTGGTTTGGGAAATTATTCAATAAAATATATCTTTAATGGATCCACCGATGTACCATTTATTTTTATTACATGACCAAAGAAGGATACTTTTTAGCCAATATTCACACTTATAGAACATGGAAAAAAATTATCATTTCGTAAGGTCGCTATAAAAATACTAAAATGATCTCCTTGTTCTTATAATATATTAAAATATTATCAATAAATACTACAAAAAATTTGTTAAGGTAATCTATAAAAACCATATTCATCAAATACATGAAAATTTTAGGGGCCTTTTTAGGTACAAATGTAATCACTATGAATTAAAAGTGTCCATATCTTTTGAGGAAGGATATATTGAGTATATCATATTAATTTTCCCTTAACTGATGGTATCCAGATCAAAGAACCACCTTTAATAATTATTGGTCCCCTCTAATTTCATTAAATTTATCATTAATATAGGGTAGGTGATACTTGTTCTTGATCATGGTGAATTTTATGATAATCAATGAAAAGATGCAACGACCCATACTTATTCTTAAAAAAAAGAGAATTAGTGAAACCCATAGTGAAACACATGGGAATAAAAGACCCATATAGATATTATCTTGTAGATACTTCGTCAATTATTATAATTCAATGGGGTCTATTCCATAAGGACTCATTGATATTGGCATAAAACCAGGTATGAGTTCAATTGAAAATTCAACCACATGTTTTAATGGAAGACCAAATAGTTTTTAAGGATATACATTAATATAGTACCATAAAATTAATATGAATTAAATATTGATTTCCTCTCCAAAACGTTGATCCAAGTACCCCTTATTGTTGGGAATCATGAACTGTATTAAGGAATTTGTTTCCAAAGGGAGTTCATTATCATATATGCATTGATATTTGATAATGGGATGATTTTATATATGAAATGAGATTTTTATATACTAAAACTTTATATGATATCTATGTAGGGATATTAAAATCATACCCAATATCACATAAACATGTAATAATAGAAAAAGAACTAGATTTATAGGATGTATCTTCCCACAAACCCCAGTTGAATAAGAGTTATATGCCTTTGATTCAGTCGTCACACCACCAGGTGTTATTATAGATATTTCAATATCCAATGTTTGTGGATATGAATAAATAGCCTTATATACTCTGAAATATAGTGTCATGACCTGTCCCCCAGGGCCCGTGTCATGACTACCCCAAGCCCTCCTTCCATAGGCTAGGGGCTGGCGACTAGCACCAAAGGCATATTCCCAAAAATTGGGAAGGCATTGCCTTTATAACCTATAAACACACGCAACCAAACACACATCATGATACGAAATCAAGTCAACTTTATAGTGAAAAAGTGAGTACAGTAAGTAAAAAGGGGCTAAAATACAAGCCCAACTGGAAAGTACAAGTACAACTGAAATGAAATACAACTAAAGAAAGAGAAAGACAGCTACCAGGTCATCCTCCGGGGTTCCTACCTGAAGGGTAGGTACAAATACCCTCCTCATCACTCCACGTCTGTCTATCTCCTCCACATACTAACACGTCATATGGTCCACCACTAGGCACCGTCCAGTAATGGTACTCTCAGCCTCGATCAGCGTTATTCATCGTTTGCATCCAACAAAACAAAGTGCGAGCATATCCCGTGCAGGGGTGGGTATAACGATACTCAGTAGGGATCCTGAAACCCTCAAGGTTTCACAAAATCCACCAAGGATAAACCAAAAGAATGAAATCAACAGATAATCCTACTTAGTTATATGCCCATATATATTCTTAAGTTATCAAGTAATCCTTCTCAATCATGAGGAAAACACAAAGGTACTGACTCAGCTCACACCAGGATTTATTCTAGGGGTAGTAACAAGTAACTTTCTCAATCACAATGTCGAACCTCAACTGCTAGATAAATCCTCCTCTATTGAGTATAGTGGGCCTGATGCGTCACACAGAGGCGCTTCCAACTAACCTTGGACTGCTGAGGTACTCTTCCTGTCGAGTATCGTGGGTCTGACACATCACCATGGCGCTCCCCACCGTGGGTCTGCCACACCAACAAGGAGCTCCCCACTGGGGCTGCTGAGGTACTCCTACTATCAAGTACTGTGGGTCTGCCATGTCACCAAGGCGCTCCCCACTATGGGTCTTTCGCATCACCAAGGCGCTCCCCACTAGGCCTTTCAAGTTACTCTGAGTCGAAACTGTCAGCAGTCGTCAAGTCTCAGCCAGCCACTGGGTTCTCGCTCTATGCTCACTCGTCTTCTGGAGGATCCGATCCACAAGATACTGGTCGATACTCTAACTACCACAAATTCCCATGAAAAAGTATCTCAAAGGTCTTCCATGTCATAGGGTTCTCAACGCAACAGACGACGCATCAATCGGATACCCAGTCTGTGAGTTATTAGCCATTTAGTCCCGGGGGCCCAGTTGGATTCGTGCTCGATCCAACCTGACTATTCCCCATATTAATACAAAACCCCATTGGGGTATACTCAAAGAGACCGTCACACTCCAAGATTTCCAGCGCCGCTGACAGTTCGTCAAACAGACGTATGGTGCCAAAGTTATGGCCAAAAGAAGTAAATGGGTCGTAGTGGGCTTGGGTCCAGTCCGACCCAGTTGGACCGACCTGGGCCAAACCGCAGTGCGGCCCTGCCCGTAGGGTACAGCGAGGGCGCGGACCGACTACGGGTATCGCGAGGGCGCGGACCGGCCGCAAGGACGCAGACCGGCCGTGGGAGGGCGGTCCGGCTGTGGGGCGGCGGTCTGGCCGCGGCAGGGCGCCGCAAGGGCGGCTCGACCTGGTGGGCACCGCAAGGACGGCCCAGCCCGGAGGGCACCGTGAGGGCGGCTCGTCCCGGAGGGCACCACGAGGGTGGCTCGGCCCGGAGGGCACTGTGATGGCAGCTCGGCACGGAGGGCGCCACGGGGGCAGCTAGGTTCGGGCGGCGGTCCAGCCGAGGGGTGGCTGTCCGGCCGCGGGGCGGCGGTACGGCCGTGGGGCGGCTGTCCGGCCGCGGGGCGGCGGTCCGGCCGCAGGAGGGATGTCCGGCTGTGGGGTTGTGGTTCAGCCGCAGGAGGGCGGTCCGGCCACTAGAGGGTGGTTCGGCCACGGGGTGTTCGTCCAGCCCTGGTAGGGCGGTCCGGCTGAGGGGCGGGGGTCCGGCCGCGGGGTGGTGTCGTTGCGCCGTCGCCTTCGTCTTGGCCGACGGTGGTGTCGGACTCCATTCTCATTTCCCTTCATGGTTGATCTCCATCCTCCACCATCGCAAAGAACATCGTGATTCAACACAAGAATTACGGATAGGATGGGCCATGTTAGATTGGCCTACACTCTCCGCATTAGAGCGGTAGTAAGCAGCTCAACTCAACAAGAACCAAGAACAAGGATAATAATCGATGAGGTTCATGAATTTAATAACCATCCCTACCTCGTTCTCTTGAAGACATTGTCGCAAGAAGGTAGTACGGTCATCGATTCGCCGTAGATGAGGATGTACCACATCGGAAGAAGTCTCAAGGAAGAAGGTTAAAGGAGGTTGGTGGTCTTCATTCGGAGAAGAAGTTCTTCATTCGAAGAAGAAGTTCTTCATTGGCGTTCTTTCTCTAAAAGATCCTCCTCTCCCCAGTTCCACAAAAATGAAATGATAGCCCCCCAAAATAATAGATTAATAGATATATTACGTTTATTGGCATAAAATTCAAATTGGGCTAATTAATTACTTAGCACAATTAAGTGGGGAAGGGTTGGCACAATTAATGTAGAGGAAGCCCTAGAGGCTCCTCCACGTTAATGAGGGATTTTAAGAGGTTTATACCTCGGGTGGTCCACACCACCATAACCTCTCATGGGAGGTTAGGCTTGGGTGGTCCCCACCACTATAACCTCTCATGATAGGGTAAGGTCTGGTGGTCCCCACTTCTCAACATCCACATGGAGGTTTTAACAAATAAAATAAAAATGAAAGTTACACAACTTTATTTTTATTTTATTCATTCACGAAAAACCCAAAAACTAACTTCCACCCTCGATCAACTATCGTCGAGGTGAAAGTCTCTTTAAGAAAATACAGGCACTTCAAGTTCAACGGTGCCCTCGGATTTCAATTCCGATCAGCGGTTCAAAATTTTGAAAAACACGCTCATATGTTTACTGAACATACCCGAACAAAAGATCAGAAATTCATTCTACGCACTCCGGGCCTCGGAATCACATGTCGTCAATTTTCACAAACTCGTAAAATTTCCATTTATTTTAAAAAAAAATACATGGAAATTATGGGTCTTTACATTCTCCCCACCTCGGGGCTTTACATCACCGTAAGCTGCAACTCAAACTAGGGGAACAAGTGGAGGTACTGGGCATGCATCTGAGCCTCCTGCTCCCATGTGCTCTCCTGGAGGTTCCCGTGCTGCCAGTGAACGTGCACCAGAGGTATCGACCATCCATGAAGGACCCACTCCGGTCAATCCTCAATATCTACTAGAACCTCCGTAAAGGTCTCCCCATCATCGACGTCTAGCTCTCCATGGTCAATGGTGTGAGAAGGGTCGTTAACGTATCTCCTCAGCTGGGATACATGGAAGACTCCGTGCACCCGGTTATAAGAACCCGGGATTTTAGAACGAGTCAAAATCCCAACCCTATTTGTTTTTTTTTTTGTTTTTTTTTGAATGGGTTCAGAGAAGTCTAGAAAATCTGGGTAGTCTCTGGAAATTTCCAGACTACGCGCCGTGTATGTGTTAACCGAGTGACCGTTAGTGTGCCCAACGGGTACATGCCGTGTGATAACCTTGTAGAAGTTTCTTACTACACGGCGTGTATTTATAGACACGTCGTTTATCCTTAACCGTGCGAGGTCAAGTACATGTTGTGTGGTGCCCAGGTGTAATTTTCCATTTACAAAATGTGTAGTCTTCCTTGAAACTCCATGTAACTTTGTTCCATGTAGAGGCCGAGTCCCTGGTCGTGTGTTGACCGTGTACGCGGTCCAAGCCGTGTGCTGGACTCCACTTAACTCAGAGTATGGAAATCCATCTACATGGAATGTAATTTTAAAATACACGCCATGTACTTTTATTTTTATTTGATCATATGGGACATCACGAGGTCTTATTTCTTGAACATCCTTCTTCTTCTCCTTTGGACGAACGGTTCATCCGAGAACCTCCAAAAAACATAAACCCACCCAGAATCGTCATACGTTATCCGTTCTTCGATTCGTTAGTGGCTACGGGACCGCATCGGAGATACTAACCTCACGCACCCTTCTTCATCCTTGATTCCTCACCTATTTCTCCACATATTCCATCCGAACGGAATTGCATGGATTTTGACGGAAATGCAGATCTACCGTGATTCAGACCGATTCAGAGTCTGATATCAAAGGAGTGTAATCGTACAAGTATGAGGTGGGTGGTACATACCTTCTTTCGTGTTTTCGTAGAAAATTGGGGGTTGTGACCTTCGGGCGCAACATTGGGTATTGAGAAAAACCATTTTTTAATTATCTTTAATATTTTATCTGCATTGTGGGATGCCTATGGGTATTCCCTGACCCTTATTGTGCTAAAGCGAAGCCGGGTTAGAGGTCATTGCTCGTTTGGGGAAATTCGGTCGGGGGTGCCGAAATGCGTATGAATTTGACCATTATTCAAACTACTGTGTTTAGACTGCTTATTGAACATTTTGAGTTAAACTGTTGAGTTAAATTTTTAAATTATGAATGGGTTAGGTGCTGGTATGAGATAGCACAAGTTAGTGCAATTTAACTGTTTAGTAATTTCCTATTTAAAGTGATTATTTGTGTATAGTTATGCAATGTGTGATATTACCTATGTTAAACTGATTTTTGTGTTGGGCATGGCCCAGATGTATTGTTGAGTGATGGGGATCACAGGTTGCAGCTTTTTCTCAGTTTATTTTGGGTGGTTGCTACCACGGGATTGGGCGTCATGGACGTCGGTTGAGGCAGTTGGACTGTCGGGTTGGGCTTGGCTCGGGTTACTTGAATGGCGAGGCCATCAGACTTGAGCGACAGGTTCGCAGGGACACGAAGCGCCAGAGGAGTTGTGGCTTGGGAACTTATTGAGGTGATTACCGCTCACCAGGTACTTTTGAGTAGTGTGCACATAGATAGACACCAAGATGAGGTGGTATGGACACTCACTGGGTAGAGGCCCCCGGTAGATGCGGTTAGGTATATTTGGTTTGGGGTTTCTTGCCATAGGAAGCCAAGTGGAAGGTGAGGATCCTTCGGAAGACAGCTTTGAGGAGGTCAGGTTGGGGGTAGAGGCTCGCCGTGATTTGAGGGCAGACATCGTTGTCCCTCTGGTTATCTTATGAGGACAGGTATCGTTGTTCCTCTGGATGTTGTGCCATGGGAAGGTAGAGCTTTCGAGCTGGGTCACGATGGTTGGGAATGCCTTCGGGACGTCGGTACTTGAGACACATGGTGTTAGTTGGCACGAGGTGCCGGGCTACAAACCAGAGATTCTGGCACTGGCCGAAGCATGTGACACTTCCTGGTGGCTGCTGAGCACCAGTGGAGTTTGTGTTTACTTTGGACATTGTATTGTTTACTGTTTTTCTTATATAATCATGTCTGCCTAAACACTTATATTAGGTATTCACCCTTGGGTGGTATCCTACTGAGACTTTTCTCACACCCTACATGAGCCCTTCAGGAAGCGTGTAGATTTTATGAAATTGTGTGTAGGTAGAGGGTCAGCCTCAGGAGCTGGACTTTAGTGTTGTTGGCATGGAGACTGGTATGGACCTTGAGGTCATGCCTTACTGGAGTTACTTGTTTAGTTTTCCCTTTTGTATCATCATGCTTACCTTATTATGTAGCAATTGTTGGTTAGCCATTGGAGCCATTATATTTGAGCTGTATGCCTTTATTTTGATGCATGCCTTGTTTGTTTACAGTAGTATTTGCTTGTATTCTTTAGCATGTTCATTCTGTTTACTTTCCGCTGTTGTTGTTTCTATATTTCTTTCGTTGGTTTGTTGATATTTTATATTCTTCCTCTATGTGGGTCTGGTTTGAGTCTTCTGAGTCATTTATTTCCGCTGCACTTTTTATTATTATACTCAGACCAGTACCATTTTATTCCTACGAGAGGGTATAGCCTCCCCACTATACCTATTCAAATGATCGCTGCTAGTCGGCAGCCTTTGGCGTTCAGGGGAGGTGCGCCTAAGGTCATAACACCCAACCCGTTTGGCACTGTTCTGGTAGCTGGCTGGGTCCGAGTCGTTACAAAGTGGTATCAGAGGAGTTCTTGACAAGGATTTAGTAGCATTGCCTTGCTGACTACTAATGCGTTTGAGACTTCTCTTTTTATTTCTACTGGTTTTACTATTTAGAATATGGTAGACTGGAGATAGGTGGTTATTGGAACTAGATTTTGAACTCATGCTTGGGTGCCTGCAGCCCCATGTATGAGGGATGGATTGAGTTGTCGTGGGTGGGAATTGCTATTTCTTTTTTCTCAGATTATGGTTTATATGATTTCCACCTCGGTGGATCACTTATTTTGTGATGTTATTGATTATGATATGTAAACCTTGGCCAGTATGGCAAGGGTTTTTTTCTTGGATTTTGATAGGAACATTTTAGGGTATTTCAATTTCATAACTTCATGTATGCTTTGTGAAGTGATAATACCATGTGAATATAATCAATTTCCATGCTATGTATAATCTGAAATGTGAATAGGTGAAACTCCTGATAGAATTTATTGTTTACTGCAATGTATATGCCATGATTTGTATTTTGTAGAATTGCAGGTGGTAGGATATATGGGTCTGGCTCTTATCAGAGCAGGCAAGTACTATGGTTGAGGTAATGTAATTGTCAGGATTTGGTGACTTGGTCATCGGTATTGAGGCAACGTTGGTTGTAAGGACGGGCATGGCCCAAGGTATTATTGATACTTGGCTCTGTTGAGGGAGGGTAAGGAGGTCGTGGGGTCGGGATGCCGAGGGAAAGGGTTGTGATAGGGGAGAGTAAGGGTAGTTTTTATACACTGCCTCTTTACTACTTTCCTTATCTGTGTAGAATATATTGTAATATATATATGGATTGTCTGACCATTTATGGTATTCAGCGGGTTACTCCTTCACGACTCGATGGAGTGTCAGGCATGAGATGATGCAGTGCCGCAGGATCAGGTTCAGAATCTGGTGTAGGCAGAGCATGAACCGCAGGTACAGACTCAAGGACAGGATCAGGTTCAAGATCCAGTGCAGGCAGGGCAGCAGCCAGGCCTGGCAGCATTCGGACCGTGGCTTGACGAGCATCTCTGAGCTAGCCTGGTACGTGTCTTTCAGGGTATTGACAGAGGCGCGCAGGGTACAGATCCTTCTATGGCGTACCTGACGTAGGAGTTCCAATCACAGCACCCGCCACTTTTTCAGGGTGAGGGTGGTCTGCAGGTGACTGAGAACTGGATAGAGAGTATGCACATGATCTTCGAGCAGCTCGAGACACCTCCAGAGTGAAGGGTCAATCTAGTGACGTACATGCTGAGAGGACCAGTGAAGTGTTGGTGGGACGTACAGGTTCAGGCTCGTAGGCACGAGGGACTGGCATGGAAGGACTTCGAGGACAGGTTCTTCGAGCACTTTTATCCAGAGACGCTGAGGGCAGAGAGAGCTCGGGAGTTCTTGAGTCTTCAGTAGGGAGATATTTCTGTCATGGACAATGCAGCTACCTCCATAGAGTTGTCTCTCTTTTCACCTGGTATGGTAAGAGATGACACATCTAGGGTGAGGCGCTTCGAGGACGGTTTACGACACACCATTCGGGTTCAGGTAAACATCTTCAGGATGAGTTCCTTCTCTGAGGCGGTGAATCAGTCACTTATAGCAGAGGGCAACAAGAGAGAGAAGTCTCATTTTGGCAGGGTGACAGCTTCAAGTGATGGTTCAGACAGCAAGAAGCGGGGGAGAGATGAGTTCCAGCAGGGCTGGCAGGCCAAGGACTCAACTAGAACACTCTGTGGCAGTTCAGCGGTAGTATTCTTTCAGTGTGGATAGCCGGGACATGTTCAGGCTCAGTGCGATAGGCCCCCGAAGGAGTGTCGGGCATGTGGACAGGTCGGGCATCTGGAGAGGTTTTGCAGGCAGCCTTCTCAGACAGCCGGCAGGTAGGGACCGGGAGAGACTGTGGTGTCAGGTGTTGGTTCAGGTTCGGTACTAGGAGAGGGTAGTCGAGGTTGAGCTACACGCGGAGGACGTGATAGGGATAGCAGCATCCAGCTGAGGGGTCAGTGGATGGTGATTGGAGCAGCACCGCAGGGAGGTCAGCCATCAGGCAGTCATGCTTCAGGCCAGGTGTACGCTGTGGAGCTTCTAGGGATTGAGCAGGTTGGAAAGCCGATGACGGTGGCAGGTACACTGCGGGTGTGGCCATGATTTTCCTTTCTTTCTTTGGAATGGCCTTTTGAGGCATGTCTGGTTGAGTGCACGGGCTGCACAAGATACTTGTGGACTGACTAGATGCTAGTTAGTGGGATTGGAATCATATCGGATGCGTTATATATTTTATTATATATTTGAGATGCATAGCATCAGGAGCATCAAGGATGCAGGTTGCATGAGGTGCCATGGGCATCAGGGCATCATGGATGCAAGTTACTTGAGGTTCAAGGCACTGAGTTTTGATTGGAGCATCTCTTAGATGCAGGACCTCTTGGAGGCGGGCATCGATGCGGTGAGGGTTACGTTGGGTGTCGGAAGTGACACGTGAGCACCGAGGAGGTGTAGGTGTGAAGATGCGTCACAGGAGGACCATGGGTCCGGGAAATAGGTCGTTGGGCCTTGTTTTTTTATTTTGATTGCTTTGAGATTTGTTCGGGTTGAGACCGTGTAGAAAATTCCTAAGGTGGGGAGCCCTTTAGGAATTTAGCCAGAACCTTGAGACCGGGGTATTCCGGGTTGTTTAACCAGTATAGGCATGTTCGGTGCCATCTCCTGGTTTCTTTTGGTAGCTTGGGGACGAGCTACGTTAAGGTGGGGAGTTTGTAAGAACTCGGGTTTTTAGAATGGGTCAAAATCCTGACCCTGTTTGTTTTTTTTTTGACTGGGTTCCGAGATGTCTGGAAAATCTGGGCAGTCTCTAGAAATTTCTAGACTACACGTCGTGTACTTTAAGTACACGTCGTGTATGTGTTAACTGAGTGATCAGCCATGTGCCCACCGAGTACATGTCGTGTGATGGCTGTGTAGAAGTTTCTTACTACACGGCGTGTATTTATTGACACGCCATGTATCCTTAACCGTGCGAGGCCAAGTACATTTCGTGTGGTGTCCAGGTGTAATTTTCCATCTACACGGCGTGTAGTCTTCCTTGACACATCGTGTAACTTTGTTCCATGTAGAGGCTGAGTCCCTGGTTGTGTTTTGACCGTGTACGCGGTCCAAGCCGTGTGCGGGACTCCGCTTAAGTCAGAGTATGGAAATCCATCTACACAGCGTGTAATTTTAAAATACATGTCGTGTACTTTTATTTTTATTTGATCGGCCGGGACGCCATCGCGTCTTATTTCTGGAACATCCTCCTTCTTCTCCTTTGGACGAACGGTTCATCCGAGAACCTCCGAAAAACATAAACCCACCCAGAATCGTCATATGTTGTCCGTTCTTAGATCTGTCAGTGGCCAAGGGACCGCATCGTAGAGGATAACCCTACAAACCCTTCTTCTTCCTTGATTCCTCACCTGTTTCTCCACAGATTCCATCCAAACAGAATTGCCGGGATTTGAAGGAAATGTAGATCTACCGCGATTCAGACCGATTCAGAGGCTGATATCAAAGGAGTTTCATCGTACGAGTACGAGGTGGGTGGTGCATACCTTCTTTCTTGTTTACGTAGAAAATTGGGGGTTGTGACCTTCGGGTGCAATGTTGGGTATTGAGAAAAACCCTTGTTTAATTATCTTTATTATTTTATCTGCAATGTGGGATGCCTCTGGGTATTCCTTGACCCTTATTGTGCTTGAGCGAGGCAGGGTTAGGGGTCATAGCTCATTTGGTGAAATTCGGTCGGGGGTGTTGAAATGCGTATGAATTTAACCATTATTCAAACTACTATGTTTATACTGCTTATTTAACATTTTGAGTTAAACTGCTGAGTTAAATTGTTAAATTATGAATGGGTTAGGTGTTGGTATGAGACAGCACAAGTTAGTGCAATTTAACTGTTTAGTAATTGCCTGTTTAATGTGATGCTTTGTGTATAGTTATGCAATGTGTGATATTTCCTGTGTTGAATTGCTTTTTGTGTTGGGCATGGCCCAGATATATTGTTGAGTGATGGGGATCACAGGTTGGGTCTTTTGCTCGGTTTACTTTGGGTGGTTGCTACCACGGGATTAGGCATCATGGACGTTGGTTGAGGCAGTTGGACTGTCGGGTTGGGCTTGGCTCGGGTTACTTGGATGGCGAGGCCATCAGACTTGAGCAACATGTTTGCAGGGAGATGAGGTGTAAGAGGAGTTGTGGCTTGGGAACTTATTGAGGTGATTACCGCTCATCGGGTACTTTTGAGTAGTGTGCACACAGATAGACTCCGAGATGAGGTGGTACGGCCACTCTCTGGGTAGAGGCCCCCGGTAGATGAGGTTAGGTATATTTGGTTTGGGGGTGCTTGTCGTAGGAAGCCACGTGGAAGGTGAGAAGCCTTCGGGAGACAACATTGAGGTGGTCATGTTGGGGGCAGAGGCTCGCAGTGATTTGAGGGCAGACATCGTTGTCCCTCCTGTTATCTTATGAGGAAAGGTATCGTTGTTCCTTTGGATGTTGTTCCATGGGCAGGTCGAGCTTCCGAACTAGGTTATGATGGTTGGGCATGCCTTCGGGACGTTGGTACTTGAGACACATGGTGTCAGGTGGCACGAGGTGCCGGGCTACAGAGCAGAGATTTCAGCGCTGGCCGAAGCAGGTGACACTTCCTGGTGGCTGCTGAGCACTAGTGGAGTTTGTGTTTACTTTTGGCATTGTACTATTTACTGTTTTTCTTATATAAGCATGTCTGCCTAAACACTTATATTAGGTACGCACCCTTGGGTGGTATCCTACTGAGACTTGTCTCACACCCTAAACAGGCCCTTCGAGACGTGTGCAGATTTTATGAAATTGCTTACAGGTAGAGGCTCAGCCTTAGGAGATGGACTTTAGTGCTGTTGGCAGGGAGACTGGTATGGACCTTGAGGTTTTGCCTTGCTGGAGTTACTTTTTTAGTTTTCCCTTTTGTATCAGCATGCTTACCTTATTATGTAGCAACTGTTGGTTAGCCATTGGCGCCATTATATTTGAGTTGTATGACTTTCTTTTGATGCATGTCTTGTTTGTTTACAGTAGTAGTTGCTTTTATTCTTCAGCATGTTGTTCTGTTTACTTTCCGCTGCTATTGTTTCTATATTTCTTCTGCTGGTTTGTTGATATTTTATATGCTTCTTCTATGCGGGTCTCATTCGAGTCTGCTGAGTCATTTATTTCTGCTACACTTTTTAGTATTATACTCGGACCAGTACCATTTTATTCCTCTGAGAGGGTATATCCTCCCCACTATACCTATTCAAACCCCTGCTGCTAGTCGGAAGCTTTTGGCGTTCAGGGGAGGTGCGCCTAAGGTCGTAACACCCTACTCGTTTGGAACTTTTCGGGTAGCTGGTCGGGTCCGGGTCGTTACACTGGTGCAACTGAGGTGGATGAGCTAAGCGGTATTCCACCTCACCAACTCTGCTGAGGACTTGAAAAGGTCCGATGAATCTCTGAGATAACTTTCTTCCTCGGCCAAATCTTCGTAGACCTCGTCGGGGTGAGACCCGTAGAAAGACGTGGTCACCATCCTCGAACTCCAGAGGTCTCTGTCTCCTGTAAGAATACGAATTCTGCCTACTATGTGCAGTCTTCATCCTCTCCTGGATGATCTGAACCTTCTCTGTGGTAGCCTGTACGATCTCTAGTCCCACTAGTGTTGTCTCCCCTGGGTCAATCCAGCTCAAAGGTGATCTGCAAGGTCGCCCGGACAACACCTTGAAAGGTTCCATCCCAATGGTGGAGTGATATCTATTTTTGTACGAAAACTCCACCAAAGTCAAGTGATCATCCCAGCTGCGACCGAATTCGAGGACACAAGCATGGAGCATGTCCTCAATGTTCTGAATGGTCCACTCAGTCTGGCCATCTATCTGAGCATGGAAGGCGGTGCTCAAATGAAGTTGCATCCTGAAAGCCTCTTGTAACCCCTTCCATAGTCGGGATGTAAAACGTGCATCACGATTGGAGACAATCGTCGAAGGTACTCCAGGTAGCCACAAAATCTCATGCACATAGAGGCATACTAAGCTCTCTACTGATCCCTGCTCTCTGATCGGTAGGAAGTGGGCTGACTTGGTGAGTCGGTCGACGATCACCCAAATAGTCATGTCCCCTAGATGTACGTGGAAGACCCATCACGAAGTACATGTATATCCCATCACACTTCCACTCTGGGATCTCTAAAGGCTGAACCAAGCCTGCTGGTACCTAAAGCTCTGCCTTCACTTGCTGACAAGTGAGGCATTGAGATACAAACTCTGCTACTTTTTTCTTCATTCTCGGCCACCAGTGTTGTCGTCAGAGGTCCTGGTACATCTTCCCCACTCCTGGATGTATCGCTAGAGGGGAAGTTTGGAACTCCATAAACACTTCCTCATGAAGTGACACTGGTACTATGGTATGTCCTCTGAAGATAATGACGTGCTCCCCACCTTTAGAAAATCCATCAGGTGCTTGCCCTGTAGATATCTGAGCATGTCGAGTCTCGCAGTCAGCATCTCCATGTTGCGCCTCCCTGACTCACTGAAGAAGTGGGGGAGTGATTGTAAGTGACTGATGAAATGTTGCCCCATCTCTATCCACAAAGAATATCTATAAAGTAGCCAGCTGCTCTATCACTTTGCCTAGCAGCTGTATACCAGATCTTCTGCTGAGTGAATCTGCTACAATGTTCCCCTTCCCAGGTGTATAGACTATCTCAAAGTCATAGTCCTAGAGTAACTCAAGACAGCATCGTTGTCTCAAATTCAGTTCCTTCTGAGAGAAGATATACCTGAGACACTCGTGATCAGAGTACACTGTAAATGCTCACCCATCAAGTAATTTCACCACATCTTCAAGGCGAAGACCACTACTGCTAACTACAAGCCATGGGATGCATAGTTCTACTCATGTTGTCTCAACTGTCGAGAACCATATGTGATCATTACTCTCTCCTGCATCAGGACACATCCGAGTCCGGTCCCTGATGCGTCACAGTAGACAACATACCCTACGCCTTCCTTAGGAAGCCTTAAGATGGGGGCACTAGTCAGCCTCTGCCTCTGCTCCTGAAAGCTCTGCTGGCATTTGTTCGACCACATGAAGGGATTCCCCTTCTTCTTCAATGCTGATAGCGGTGCTGCAACTCTGCAGAAATATGGCACAACTCTCTGGTAGTACTCAGCCAATCCTAGGAAACTTCGTACCTCTGTCACACTCCTGGGTGGCTCCCAAGAAAGTACCACCTCAATCTTCGCTGGATCCACTACAACTCCAGCCTCTAAGATGACATGTCCTAGAAAGTGAACCTCTTGGATCTAGAACTTGCACTTCGAGATATTACCATAAATCCGGTGCTCTCGGAGTGTGTCCAGTACTAGCCGCAAATGATAGGCATGCTCTTCCTTAGAAGTCGAGTAGATCAAAATGTCGTCAATAAAGACTACGATGAAGTGATCAAGGTACAGCTGGAAGATCCTTTTCATGAGTCCCCTGAACACTGCTGGATAATTGTTTACACTGAATGGCATAACCAAGAACTCGTAATGGTCATACCGACATCTGAAAACTGTCTTCTGCACATCCTTGTCTCGCACTCTGAGCTGGTGAAAGCTTGATCTAAGGTCTATCTTCGAGAACCACCGTGCTCACTTCCGCTAATCAAAGAGGTTTTCAATACTTGGGAGTGGGTACTTGTTCTTCATGGTCACCTGGTTCAGGAACCGATAGTCGACACAATGTCTCAAGCTCTCATCCGCCTTCTTGGATAACAAAATCAGGGCTGCCCAAGGTGAAACACTGGACCAGATGAATCCCTTCCCCTGCAAGTCCTCAAGCTAAACCTGCAGATCACGAAGCTCCATGGGAGCCATCCGATATAATGGAGTAGATATCAGTGTCGTATCGAGGTACAAGTCAATGTGAAATTCCACCTCTCTGTGAGGAGGTAGATCCGAAACATCATCAGGGAAGACATCCGCATACTGGTCTACCACTACAGGATAGCTCGGACTCTCCATATCAACCGCTCTGAGGGTTAGGCTAGCCAACTAATGAGTGATCGGCTTCACTCTCCTCCGGGTAAGTCCATACTATGTTGTAAAGGCTCCCTTATCACCGGTGAAGGTAAAACTGGTCCCATCCGTGCGAACACACCGCACTTTGTGCCTAATACAGTCAATCTGAGAATGGACTGTAGATAACTAGTTCATACCCAAGATGACTTTGTAAGTTCTCAACGCCGCTACTAGGAGATCCCATCCCAAGCTCTCACCTCCTAAAGTGAGCTCGTACTACCGGCACCAGTGCGTAATCGTCGAATCCGCTCTCGTAGAAGTCTCTAGCCGTAAGGATTGAACCAAAGGCTCCGTCGGAATCTCCGAGCTCCAAACGAGGGAAGTGGCAATGAAAGAATGACTGGAACATGTGTCTATAAGTACTGCAGGTATGGTGGCGTAGACACATATCGTACCTTGAATCATCTCTGGAGCACCATGATCGTAAGCCTCATCTTCCTGGAGCTGAGCTCTCCCCTGTCCACCTGCTCCCTACAGTCTAGGTGGACCTCCTAGTGGATGTGGTGGTAATATCTCAAATCATTGCCCACCACCATTTGCACGACCAGCTCCTCTTCCACGTCCGCCTTCTCCCTACATACCACCTTAATCGAACCTTTGTCTCTGCCTTGGCGGTCCCTCGACAGTCTTTTGATCATCTATATGATGGTTCGGATAGTCACAAGCCATGTGACCCTGCCCACCGCATGAGAAACACTGCCCACTCCTGGAATAACTGGCTCCGCCTCGGGTGCCCCGCACAACCGATCCTGAGTCATGTGGTTGTCCACCTGTAGTTCTGGTCCTCTTGGACCTCCGTGATTCCTGTCTTCTGCCAGCTGCATAAGACTCCGCTACGTGATGACTAGTAGTGGGTCTCGCTGCTGGTGACTGCTCAGTAAGGAAAATCTCCACCAAGAGAGCTCTCTCTAACACCCCCTCCTGTGTCAGGATGCTGAGTGAGATCATTGAAGCCCTGATCTCTCGCCTAATCCCCTTCTCGAAGGTTCGAGCCCTGAAGAATGGGTCCCGTGCCAAATTTGTGGAGTAGCGTGAGAGGTTGTTGAACCTTGCTGAATACTGACCTACAGTCATGTTTCCCTCCTATAGACGAAGAAGCTCAGGTATGCGCATTGCGCGAAGAGTTGCTGGAACTAACTTTTCACGAAACAGGATCTCGAAGTCTGTCCGGAGAATTTTCACCTCGTCATAGACTTGGAGAATCATGCTCCACCATCTGCCTATTGCTGCCTGTACAAGGCTGGTGGCAAAGATCACCATGAGGTATACTGGTGTCCCTACCAGTCGAAAGACTCCCACTATAGCCTCTAGTTAATCCTTAGCTGCCTGTGGGTCCATATTTCCCCTGAACCTAGGTGGCATCTGGCACTAGAACTTGTGCAATTCGCTCAAGCGGCGTGCACCGTCTGCTACTGGGGTTGGTGGCATCGGTGGCCCAGCGGGTGGTGGTACCGCTGGTGCCTCTACCGGAAAAGGGCCATGCACTGAGGCCTCATCGCTCGGTGGGCTATTAGTGTGTACAACTCTCGAAACTCTAGTTGGCTATCTTCGTGGAGGCATCCTGAAAAGAAACAGGTGCACCACGGTCAAAAGTTATACCTGGTGAGATGAAAGTTTTACCTAGTGAGATGACTCAAGAGACAACAAAGAAAACTCTTGTAAACACACATCCAATCAGTGTTTTCATGCGCTGAGTTGGGAATCAGAATTCAGGCTCCTGGTGTATGGATATGTCAGCCGCCGCACCAACACTGGATTTCCTAAACAAATAACTACACTCACTACACTTAACACTATTTCTATTAAAAAGAAAGATCAGAGTCCTAAGTTCTGTAGTAGAACCAAATCCTCTGATACCAATTTCACACGACTCATCCCCCAGGGCCCGTGCCGTGACTACCCCAAACCCACCTTCCATAGGCTAGGGGATGGGGACTTTCACCAAAGGCGTATTCCCTAAAACTAGGAAGACATTTCATTTATGACCTGTAAAGACACATAACTAAACACACATCAAGATACGAAATCAAGTAAACTGTATAGTGAACAAGGGAGTATAGTAAGTAAAAAGGGGCCAGAATACAAGCCCAACTGGAAAGTACAAGTACAATAGAAATTCAGTACAACTGAAGAAAGAGGAAGACATCTATTGGGTCGTCCTCTGGGGTTCCTACCTGAAGGGTAGGTACAGATAGCCTCCTCAGCACTCCACATCTGTCCGTCTCCTCCACGTACCGACATTCCGTATGGTCCACCTCTAGGCACCGTCCAGTCCTGGTACTCTCAGCCTCGATCAGCGTTGTCTGTCGTCTGCATCCAATACAACATGGTGCGGTCATAGCCTGTGTAGGGGTGAGTATAACGATACTCAGTAGGGACCCCGAGACCCTCAATGTCTCACTAAATCCACCAAGGATAAACCACAAGAATGAAATCAACAAATAACCCTACTTAGGTATAAACCCCTTAATATACTTAAGTTATCAAGTAATCCATCTCAATTATGATGAAAACACAAAGGTACTGACTCAGCTTACACCAGGATTTATTCTATAGGTAGTAACAAGTAACATCCCCAATCACAATGTCGAACCTCGATTGCTGGAGAACTCCTCCTCTATCAAGTACAGTGGGCTTGCCACATCACACAGAGGCGCTCCCCACTAACCTTGGACTGCTGAGGTACTCCTCTTGTCGAGTACCGTGGGTCGGCCGCGTCACCAAGGCGCTCACCACCGTGGGTCTACCACATCACCAAGGCACTCCCCACTGAGCCTGATAAGGTACCCCTCCTATCGAGTACCTTGGGTATGCTGCATCACCAAGGCGCTCCCCACCGTGGGTCTGTCGCATCGCCAAGGCACTCCCCACTGGTCCTGATGAGGTACTCCTCCTATCGAGTACCGTGGGTCTACCGCATAACTAAGGTTCTCCTCATTGTGGGTCTTCCGCGTCACCAAGGCGCTCCCTATTGGGCATGTCGAGTCACTCCTAGTCGAAACGGTCAGCATTCATCAAGTCTCAGCCAGCCACTGGGTTCCCACACTATGCTCGCTCGTCTCTAGGAGAATCTGCTTCATAAGCTATTGGTCGATACTCTAACTACCATGAATTCCCACGAAGAAGTATCTCAATGTTCTGCCACATCATAGGGGTCTCAATGCAATAGACGGCACGTCAATCAGACGCCCGGTCTGTGAGTTATTATCCTTTTAGTCCTGGGGGCCCAATTGGATTCATGCTCGATCCAACCTGACTATTCCCTATCTTAATCCAAAACTCTAGTGGGGTATACTAAAAGGTACCATCACTATCCTAGATTTCCAATGCTGCTGACGGTTCGTCAAATGGACGTCTGATGCCAAAGTTATGGCCAAAATAAGTAAATGGGTTGTAGCGGGCCTGGGTCCGTTGCGACTCGGCCCGTAGGGTACCGCGAGGGTGTGGACTGGCCGCAGGTACCGTGAGGGAGCGGACTGGCCATGAGGGCGCGGAGCAGTCTCGGGAGGGAGTTCCGGCCACGGGGCAGCGGACCGGCTGCAGGAGGGCGCTGCGAGGGTAGCTCGGCCCGGAGGGCACTGCGGGGGTGGCTCGGTTCGTCCGGGAGTGGCAATCTGGTCGCAGGGCGGTGGTACAGCCACGGGAGGGTGTTCCGTCTGTGGGAGGGTGGTCCGGCCACGGGGTAGCGGTCCAGCCACTGGGGGGCGGTCCAGCCATAGGAGGGTGGTCCGGCTGCGGGGTGGCGGTCCAGCAGTGGGTCGGCGGTCCGGTCTTGGGGAGTCGGTCCGACCGCGGGGAGGTGGTCCGGCCATTGGAGGGAAGTCCAGCCACGGGGTGGTGTCATTGTGTCGTCCCCTTCATCTCAGTCGGTGGTGGTTCCGGCCTCCGTTCTCATGCCCCTTCGTGGTTGGTCGCCGTCCTCCACCATCGCGAAGAACTCTGTGATTCAACACAAGAATTACGGAGAGGATGGGCCATGTTAGTTTGGCCCGCACTCTCTGCATTAGAATGATAGCAAGTGACTCAACTCAACAATAATCAAGAACTAGGATAATAATCGAGGAGGTTCATGATTTTAATAACCATCCCTATCTCGTTTGCTTGATGACGTTGGTGCAAGACGGTAGTACGGTCGTTGATTCGCCATAGATGATGACGTCCCACATCAGAAGAAGTCCCAAGGAAGAAGGTCAAAGGAGGTCAGTGTTCTTCGTTCAGATAAGAAGTTCTTCATTCGAAGAATAATTTCTTCTTTTGCGTTCTTTCTCCAAGAGCTCCACCTCTACCCAATTCCACCAAAATTATATGATAGCCCCCCAAAATAATAGATTAAGAGATCTATTATATTTTTTGGCATATAATTCAAATTGGATTAATTATTTACTTAGAACAATTAAGTGGGGAAGGGTTGGCACAATTAATGTGGAGGAAGATCAAGAGTCCCCTCCACATTAATGAGGGATTTGAAGAGGTTTAGGCCTCGGGTGGTCCCCACCACCATAACCTCTCATGGGAGGTTCGGCTCGGGTGGTCCCCACCACTATAACCTCTCATGGGAAGTTAAGGTCTGGTGGTCCCCACTTCTAAACTTCCACAAGGAGTTTTTAAGAAAATAAAATAAAAATTAAAGTTACAAAACTTTATTTTTATTTTATTCATTCACGAAAAACCCAAAAACTAACTTCCACCCTCGACCAACTGTCGTCGAGGTGAAAGTCTCTTTAAGTGAATACCAGCGCTGTGAGTTCAACAGTGCCCTCAGATTTCAATTCTAAGCAATGGTTCAAAAGTTATAAAAATCCGCTCGTACGTTTACTAAACATACCCGAATAAAAGTTCAGAAATTCATTCTGGGCACTCTGGGCCTCGGAATCACATGTCGTCAATTTTTATGGACTCGTAAAATTTCCATTTATTTTATAAAAAAATTACATGGAAATTCTGGGACATTGCATATCGGAAGGAATACATAGAACTAGAATCCAATAATATAATTTTTGTTAATGAGAATAAATTTAACCACCTCAATTTCATTATTATATTTAAAATCAGTTACTAAAACCGAAATAGATAACATGATTAATAAAAAATTATTTCATAAAGTGATCAGTGAAAAATATCTTACAAATGTAAAAAATTAAACCTAAAACTTTTTACTCTATGACACCTTCAATTTTACCTATGGTACTTTTAGTTTAACCATGGTTACTTTAAGTTTATTTCCCTTATATTTTTAACATAACCCCTAAAAAAATGAAACCCCACTCTGACACCATATTATACAACCAAAGCATAACAAGAATATATTTTACATCATTTTCATAATTTAAACATTATATCTCTTAAATAAACACCTAACCCCAAAACACAGAGGTTTAGAATCTTTAGAGATTAGTTAAATAAATATCTTATTACACATTCTTACTTCAACATATCCCACAAATTTTTATACACATGAATTCCTTCTAGACATATTTCTGCATATTTTTTTCCTAATGAAATGATAAAAAACAAGTGATCTCAAATTCTTAGTAAGGGAATAACATATCAATGATACGTAGAGGATTGGATAGTAATAATGTTAGGAAAAACGAGTAGTAGAGAAATACCTGATTGAAAAGAATAATGAGTCATAAAAGTTCCCATAAGTCATGATAAATGGTTATATAACCTCAAGATTTTCATCATGAAAGAATAACATATACCATGTCATAATAATGTGGAAATATGTGACAATAATCCTTATCCATGGGGCTAAACATAGTCATGTCGCATGAATATAAGAGTAAGAAATCATAACATTGTGAAAATAGATAAACAAAATCCTTCCCTTTCATAAGGTTGTGAACATAGCTAGATGTAATCATGTTCATGCATAATGTTTCCAACATAGCTAACCACAATCATTTCCAGACATAAAAAATTATCTTGTGAGATATAATTATTTACCTAGTACATTGGTGGGTTATATCAGACCCACCCATCACATCATGATAAACCATACATACTTGTGCCACATGAAATCAATCATACATCTTATCATGAAAAACCCATGGACATAATATTGGTTACATAACATTTTCAAATGGTATTACGTAAGATGAAATCAATAATTGGAATGGTTGATACCAGAAATTCAATCAACTAAAAAGAAGTATATCATAAGATAATTTAGATGTAATTTCATGAAATATGACCTCATATTTTATAGATCTTTTATATATGTACATTATAATGGAATCCAAATCATAAAAATAATTTTCTAAAGGCTTTTCTAATGTTATCATAAAAAAATGTGCAAGTCGCATTCAAAAAAATTGTTTTTTATAAGGTGATATAAAGTATTTTAAAAAATCAAAATAATTCATAATAATGTACCCTTGAAAATAAATAAATGTTAAATAATGAAATAAGGAGCATAAGATACAAAATATAAAAAATTGAAAGGAAATGTCTTCTTAATATTTTTAGGAACTCTTTGAGAAAACCCACATTGATGAAAGGCTTATAAGAGTTAATTTTGAATATAGATAAAGAGAAATATAAAAGTTACATAAGAGAATATATATTACGATTTAAAAATAATATAATAAAACATTTTTAGTGGGAAATAATATAGACATGGATGAGAAAGAACTAATAGAGAGAATATGAACTATTCTTAACATTATAGTATTTTTATGAAGTAAAAGATTGATAAAAAAGAAAGATTTGAAATAAAAATGTAATTTACCCAGAAAAAAAAAGATAATAGAATATGACATAGACAAATATCATAATATAAAAATCTTATAAGAACATATTCAAGGGAGAAATATTATGACCCAATGAAATAACGATTGAGTTAAGAATAACCCTTACCATACAATCATGTTGGGTCGAACATGAACTATCCACCTATATAATCAATTTAGGTTTATTATTAATAAATATAAGAATAATATTTGTATATATTTAACATTATACTATTCATTAATAATTTATTATTTCCCATTTATAAATCATTATTTGTTAAAATTAATATTAGGGTACTAGTTGTCCTATTTTATTGTGTTATCTTCGGTATGGAGGTTCCAGTACATGATTCTTACTCATGTTTTAATAACCTATTAAATGGAAATGGATGTTAAATATGTGTATCTCATAGAATTTCAATGTACAATGGTAGCTTTATGGAAGTTTTAGTGATGGTTCATAAAGAGTGGTTAAAATCTCTATTTTTTGTGAAGTTTTATTCAATGTAAAGAATTGAATTTATTAACAAATATGGTTATATATATATATTACCATTCCATAACTAAAAACTCATAAATTCATCATTATCACATAATATTTTAAGTATTTATATTTTCTTAATCATCCCTGATATAAAAATTATAACATCACTCATGTTGGTTTTAGAACTTACCCAAACAAGAATACATTATAAATCATGATTGAATAAGAACATGTTATTGTATAGATATATATAACCTTTATAGAATAATAATGGTCTAAAATTATTGTTATTAAAATTTAAAAATAATATTTAATATTAGGTGGATGTAAAAGAAAAAGAAATGTGATTTGGGAGGAGATACCACTATGTTGAAGACTTGAATCTTATCTTAGAGAGCCTGTTTTAATTGAAAGATGGACTCTTTATTGTGACCAAAGGTTACCAAAAATGATAGAGGGTTGTTAGGGGGATAAATTGGATAGGGATTCAGTAGTAAACATAAGGAAACGTGTGTTATGAGGTTGGTAGAGGAGAGGTCCTTGTGTAGGTGAGCTTAAGTGGGATTTTCAAAAATACTGATTCTTTAATGAATAAGAAATTTAAGTTATCATTTAAAGTGGATTAAAAGTGAAAAAATAATGGAGATAGAATCAGGGGAGGTAAAAAATTATATCATACAGACATTTATAGATAATATTTTGTGACATTTTATGAATTTACCACTTAATTTAACTATTTTACCTCATTTTACCTTTATCGTGCTAACTATTTTTACCTATGGGACTTATTATATTTCTAAAAATGAAATTGAACTTATTAACTAATTTTGAAATTATGAATCCAAATATAAAATTTATTTTATTATATTCAATTTTTAAAGGTGATAAAAATTAATTTTAATATAAGAAAAAATAACCCATTAAAAATAGTTTTTAGAAAAATGTATCTTTAAGAATAAAAATGAATATATTATTATTAATTTTAAATTAATAATATTTAGATTAATTTTAATTTATTAATTTTCCTATATTATCATTAAATTTCATTAAAAATTAAATATAATAAAATCTTTCAAAAATATCTCTTTTTGACATTAAATGATTTTATTCCTAATTATTTTAAATTAAGTATTTATATACTAAACATTAATTGAATTTTATCAATATATTTGTATTGAAAATAATATTTATCATTTAATTAAAATAATTTATTGAAAGTAAATTTTATAAAAATACAAAATTTATAAAAATACATGATAATGAATATATATCATTTATTATTTTAATAATTACATGTATATATTCTCCTAATATATACTTAACAAGACCCTAAAGATCTCCACATAAGACCTAAGGGTGATATAAGAAATGGTTGAAGTTATGGTTTGTGATTCATATTGAATGGTTCACATAGAAATTCCCATGATCTTGAACTTCACTCCCAGACAACATCACTCATGTCTTATTGAATTTTTTCAAGGGAATGGTCTAGGGAAAACCATATTTATGCAACCACCTTTCAAATTATAGAAAAATGAAACTTAAAAGAAATAATTATACTAATTAATTCTGTTTTTCCCTTTCTACATAGACCACATAACATGATTTCATCTATTTATGTATTCCAATTCAATAATTATGTTATATTGGTCACATTTTAATTAAATATTAAATCTAATAAACTTATAACCTATCTCATTAAATATTCATATGTCTAATTATGGTGTCGAAATACATATAATCCCAAAGAATATATAATCCCAATAGTCATATAATCTGAATGACCACATATAAAATGACCATATTACATTCCTATATATAATCTTACATGTGAGGAATATTTTAATATTTTTTTATTTTTATTTAATTGTAGATTTATTCAATTTTTAATGTTTCACTAAGATATGTTATAATTTAGTTCATTTTTTATTTCAATTTAATAACTTAATTAAATAAAGAAATGTACATTTTATAATGATGTTTCATATAAGGAAAGATATCATAACTTTAAAGATAAATTTAGGACTATAAGTGGGGTATAACATGTTTAGTTCCTCAAGATGATTAAATGAAATATATATTTAGAAATAAAGTTAGTTAACCCTTAGGGGATCCATTAAGAGTGTCCCATCATACTAAAAAAATTTATGTAGCCCACACTTTCTTAATTTAGTGACTTCATATCATTCACCACACAGCCTCACTTGTTTCCTATTATGATCAGCACAACACCGTGATCTCGAGTGTGAGAACATATTTTCTTCTTATGTATAGTGGTATAAACCATACCTTGATAGAGTGTATAATGAATTAGAAACTCCTCTTAGTTATGTCTAACAAAGAAGAGAGATACACTACACATGGGATTTTATTGTTACAACACTCTCAATTGTAATGGAAAACTCCATCATATGAAGGTTATCACAATAAGGGGAAGCTTTGAAAGAACACACATGATGAGAATGAGAGTATAGTGCAATATAAGGAGGACCACATCCATATCTAACAAATTTAACCACACAAAACTACAACTCATAATGAAAATAGAATTAAGTCAATAAATATATACTCAAAACTCAAAGAAAATTTTCTGGTTTATTTCCCCTAGATCGACACATATAGTGTAAGATCATAATTACATAGAATGAACATGAAACTAAAAAAATAAAACTAAATTTTTTTAGAGATATGTAATTTTCAATATCCTGTAATACTTATTCCAATGGTTCCCATTAAATTTTATAGATCACTAAAAAACTCTCTAAGTTCTTATATCACTTCCACATGCCTTGATTCATCTCTATATTTTGAAATCTATGGGTTTCAGTGCCCATTATCTCATCTTGTCTCACTTAAACTGACATCCACATATCCTTCTCATTATGAACTACCCCATTTGGATATGCAATTGGTATAAGAAATCATTGAAGTCCCTCTTAGGTTTCATATCTTCCACTAAGTGTGATCCTTCATTAATACAGAATTTCTATCCCTCTTGTGTGAAAAAATGGAAGAATTAGAAGTCATTTTAGAGTTAAAATGTTAACCATGTAATGAAAACATCATTAGATTCAAAGGGATACATTGAGGTGTGATCAAAATAAAAATGGTGAATTTTTTCTAGTGTATTTTATGTTGAAACACTGATTGGAATTCTCTAATATTGTGTATCACAACACTGATTACATTATCATGTGTTCATAATGTGAATTAAGAGCTTAGATAACATTCTAATGAAGAAGTAGTGTCTGTTGGAGCCTAAGACTGTGTTAGAGTGTGTTGATTCCCTAGCTAGTTGATGTAGTGTCAGTTGGATGGTGAAATAGGCTATGCTTTGAGCATAGGGAAACATTGGCATACTTTATGCCTTATGAGGGGATTTCATGTGATTATGTTGGGTGGAAGATGTAGCCTCTAGTGTTTCATTGATATGGTTTTGGCCTTCTAATGAATTCTCATAGGGACATAAGTTCCATTGGGAAGTGGACGTAGCCTATGTTGCCCAGTGTTTCCTTCAAAATTCAATTTAATTTTCAATATCTTTCTTTTTCCAACCTCTTAATCTAAAAAAATCATTAACACACACCCCATTAAAATATGACCATGTCATGAAATTACATAATCATAATTTAATTAGATAAATCATAATTTTAGTATATTTTCATAATAAGAACCAAATTATTTCTATACACTAAAAATAAAGTAAATTCCCTTCCATTTTAAATTCTTGTATGGATATAAATGATGAATTAAAAAATAAAATTTGAATATTCTGGGTTGAATCGTGCCGCCACACTAATCTATTTTCAATTCTAGGAGAATACATGCACTCAAAATCATATCCACATTAAAATCCCACAAAGAGTTCATTTCCTCTCAAATTAATCCCTAGATTAATTAATGTTAAATGAATAGGAATTAGTTGAACCATGATTCCAACATACATCACATTTTAAACCCCCACCCTCAAGTTTCTTATAAAATGTTCATTTTCATAGTTCCTTGATACAACTTATACAACAATATTATATATCATTTTCCCCTTGTTCATTTCAATTCATTATTCCCCTTACTGTGCATCTCCCTTAACGATAAGGAACTTATTATGTTTTCCCCAAATATATGTATATTTATAAAACTTATTAGATGATTTGGGATAATATGGGACTAAGTATTTTCAAAAATAAGACATCCCCCAAGGTTATTTATGAGAACTAAGGCATGCAAGAATTATTTAGACAGTCAGATCTCAATTTATTTGTATACTCTTTTTAATGGATTTTATTTTTTATAAAAAACACATACACACACACATAGGCACACAATAAAATTGTTAACATAGGAAAATTACAGTTAGATCCCAACTTATCATTTTATCCCATCTCATATGAGTCATCATATAACCATTTAAGTTGTCCCAATGAGGTGATATTTCTCCATAGTGATTGGTTTACCCGAATTAATGTTCAAAAATAATATATATATATATACCAAAATATTTTCCATATATAAAATTTTCAATTAAAAATAATTCCCCTAGTTTATAAAAAGAAATTTAAATTAATTTATGTGATTTTTATGCAGTGTGAAAAATTATTTGGATAATAGTTTATCTCTAAGAACAACTAAAAAAACACCTAAAATTAAAACAAGATAATAATTTACAACCTCAAACTGGTTAATTTCCTCAAAAATTAGTTGTTACAATAATCATTTTGATATGAGGCTGTTATGGGAGAAGATTCCTCACCTAGAGAATAATATTTCAGGTTCAAGGATTATCACGGGTGATTTTAATTCTATATTCCACACGAATGAGAAAATGGGTTTGGTGAAAAATACCACCACTAAAAGAGAGTTCATAGAGTGCATTGAGAAAACCAGACTGGTGGAAATTAATCTCATTTGTGCTAAATTCACATGGTACAAGAGATATATCAATGGTATGAGGGAGAGTAGAATTAACTGGGCATTTGTGAATCATGAAATGCTCGGTTCTTTGAAATCAATCTCATGTGTCACTCTTAATAAACTAAGCTCTGATAATCATCCTATTTTTATAAGTTTTCTTGGGAATGAAAGAGGGAAGTATATTCCTTTGAGGTTCAATAATGCATGGGCCTCTCTTCTAGAATTCTCAATGATTGTTCAAGAGACTTAGGATTCAGCGGGTTGTTAGGGATGTCAGTTGTTATGAATCTCCAAGCTCACAATGATTAATATTAAACTAAGGTAATAGAGAAAAGAAAACTTCATCTTGCTGGATAATGAAATTGAGGGACTTTAATGCAATATCCATGGCATTTAGGGATAGGTTACCAGGTCTGATTTCTTGGGCAACATGCAACAGGATTTTGAGTTGCCTCTAAAACTAAAATTTTTTATAAGGATTAAGTACAATATCAAAAAGGAAATCTTTAGAGTAAGGTGTCTTAATGATAGGTATAGAAATACCAAGTTCTTCAATGCCTTGAAAATGGTCAAAATAGTGAATAGAACCCTTTCCCTTCTTAAGGATGGTGGTGAAATTCTAGAGAACAGAAAGGATCTTGCAAATCATATTTTTTTCTTTCTATAAGAATATTTTCAATGGGACATATTGGAATGAAACAGTTATAAACAAAATCATTCCTAAATTAATTTATGAGGAGGATAATAAACTCCTTACATCAATTCCGATGGATTTTTAAATCAAAGAAGAAGTGTTTGGCCTCAAAAATGATAGCTCTCTTGGACTCGATGGTTTCACAAATTTTTTATTTCAAATCTATTGGGAAATTATTCATAATGAGATGTGCATGCTTGTTAAACATTTTTTCAGGGGTGGTCACTTACCTCCAAGGTTTAATTCCTATTTCATTACTCACATACCTAAGGTGGAGAATGCAAGTGAAATTGTTCAATTTAGGCTAGTTGATCTGGTGGACACAATTCACAAAGTCATTACAAATCTTATGGCCACCAGGCTTTCTCAGGTCAATGAAAAAATCCAATATTGGAACTAGTTTGGTTTTTTCAAAGGCAGGAACATACAAGACTACCTTCTCACTACTTCGGAATTCTTTAATATTATTAGTAAAACACCATGGGAAGGAAATTTGGATCTTAAACATGACATTATAAATGATTTTTATATGATGGATTAGGGTTTCATTAGCCAAATTTTCTATAGATTAGGCTTTAGTGCAATGTATGTTCATTGGATTAGAAATATTATGGAGTCACCACACTTCTCTATACTATTCAATGGGTCACTAGAGGGTTACATTGCTTGTTCAAGGGGCATGAAGAAGGGGTACCCCCTCTCTACTATTATTTTTTTCAATTTCTAATGATTATTTGAGCATAATTCTCATCAATATGGTGGACAAAGGGAAACATTCCACTATCAATGCGGCCAGAGGTATATTTTCCCCTTCTCACTTTTTTTTGCTGATGATATTGTTATTTTTAAATAGGGAGATAGGATAAAAATTGATAATCTCAAAGAGGCCCTTATTCATTATGAGAATGTGTCAGGTCAGGAAATTAACTGGGGAAAATCATTCATTTATATTGGAAAGAATATTCCGGCTGCAAGGAAGACTCAACTCATCAATAAAATTGTTCTTATAGAGGGATCTATATCATTTATTTATCATGGAGTTACAATGTTTTGGGGAATGTCTAGGGAATCACACTTCTCAAAGGTCTTAATCCAAGTTAGTAAATCTCTTTCCTCTTGTAAAGGAAAGTCTCTCTCAATGGAAGGACGTGTTTTCCTTGTCAAACACATTATTATCTCACAGCTTGTGTATCCTTTCATGGTGTACATTTGGCCGGCCTTAGTCATTAAGACACTCAACTCAATAGTGATTAACTTTTTCTGGAGTGTAAATTTGATGGAAAGGAAACTCATCACAACAAAGTGGAGAAAATGTTGTATGCCTGCCATGCTGGGAGGATTGGGCATCAAGAATCATAGTTGTTGTAATCAAGTGTTACATGATAATTTTCTTTGGAACCTTATTCATAAGAAATATTAATCTCTATAGTTCCTAAGAAATAGGATTCTATCAAGACTTATTATAGGGAAACAAGGTTATATAGACTCGTCTATATGGCCTGGATTGCGCTACGTTTTTTAAAACATAATGAAGAACTCTTTTTGGGTGGTTAATGCGAACTCTTCACTTTTGTTATGGAATGATAATTGGATTGGAACCCCTATCATTAAGATAACTAACTCTAAGGATCACTGTATTGATAGCAGTTTCACTATCAAGGAGCATATTGAACATCTTGAAGGCCTTTCGGAAGAACTATCATCAATTGTTAGTGACTATGATTTCATTAATAAGGACGACATGCTATTATAAGAAGGTTCTTAGAGTGGTTTTCTTGACTCTAAATCTTTTTAAAAGAATTTGATGCAGTTTGAATACAAGTATATTGGTGCTTTGAACAAAAATGGTTACTCCCCTCAAGATTTACACCGATTTGGAGACAATTTCATAACAATATACCAGTAGACAAAAACATTTAGAGGGTTGGGATCTTTCTGTGCTCGAGCTGCTTATTTTGTCACCAACATCGTAAGGATGTCGATAATTTATTCTTGTCTTACAATAATGATTCCTCCCTATGGAAATCAATTCTCAACATATTTGAACTGAATCCCCCAAACACTGTTTCAATTCTGGATTTTCTGGATTCCCTGCTTGGAGTACAGCAATCCAAACAAATTAATGCGATACTTCGGGTTGCCTATTCTGAAGTCATCCATTCTGTTTGGAGGGCCCAAAACAACATTGTGCATCACCAGTCTCATTTTCATGAATTCATATCTCTCTCCAACATCTTTGTGGCCATTCAAACTACCAACTACAAGCTCAATGAACACTGTAACAACTCGGTAAGGGAGCTCATGATACTTAAGTGGAAGAAGGTTGTAGTTACTTTCCTAAAAAAAGGGGCACAATGGAGGTTCTGTGGACTCCCCACTTCAACGGATTGTCGAAATGTAATATGGATGGGGCCTCTCGGGGAAATCTGGGACCATCACGTTTAGAGATGATTTTCATGGATTCCTAGGGTGATGCGGTGGAGTGTAGTTATGGTACTTACAGACATGATACCGCCTTGGAAGATGAAATTTTGGCATTTATCAGAGTGGTTAATATGGTTTTTCAAAATCATTGGAACAATATATGGTTTGAGTGTGACTCAGCTACACTCACGCAGGTAATAGGGGTGAGCCAGAACCAGCTCTCATTAAAGTTGGCTGGTAAATAGATCAACTGCCTTGAAAGGATCTCCAACATGAACTATATTATCACACACACTTTTCAGGAAGGGAATTATATTGCAGATGTTCTTTCCAAAAATGGTGTATTGGAAGAAAGAATCATACAATTTAACACTATGCCTAATGACTTTATACCTTTTATTTTTTAGGATAAATGTAAAATACCCTTCTTCTGTATTGTGTAACTCCTTTCTTTTTCAATATTATAGCCTCTGTTCTCATCTTTCTCAAAAAAAATCATAGGAAAAAATAAACTAATATAAATTTGGTATTGAGAAATAAATGAGGATGATTAGCATAACTTTATAGTTATTAAGTAGTAACAACCATATCTAATCTCTTATTCTCTACCTTCTTCAAATCTACAATAGAAAAAAATAACATACACAATTTTATTAAAATAAAAACAAATAAAATAATGAGATAAAGGGAAATAAATCTTGGTTTAACTCCTATGTGGGTGATTTGTTTTGAAAACCTACATCTAGGAAGTAAAATTGGGTTATCCCAAATTATATATAGGATGGGGTTTTTTTTATAGAAATCACAATATCGTATCGGACCCTTCATCAATTCCTTATTATAATGGTACCTATAGATAGTATATTTGATGTCCACCCCTTATCCAATTTAAATCCATTTTTTATGTTGATTGAAAGATAATGTATGGGGACACCTCTATATTAGCTTGAGGGTCTGGGAAATACACTGAATAATTCATAAATACCATAGGATGTGTCTTGTCTTATGGATCAATTTTTTTTTGTCTATTGTACAATTAATAGTGGTTATATTCCAACCTAATCATCTATCTTAGTGGGAAACATATAATCTTCTAGCATCTTCTCAACTTTATCCACATACTCTATGGATTCATCACCAAAATCCTCTAAGTTTTGTACTTATGTAGCTAAATTTTCATTATTAGTGAAAGAGAGTTTATTTTTTAATTGAACTTAAATTAAATCAGAAAGAAATTAATATTTGGATCATGTGACTCCGCATTTTCTTTAGCTGGAACATCAATATCCATGTATTAATCCTCTAGAAAATATCTAATGGAAGTTTTCATTGGCTAGTAAAATTTCGCATCCAAGGAAGCCACCTCCATATTGATATCTCCTTCATCTTGAAGAACATACATTAGCTGAGATGGAATCTTATTTTTGAATATATGGGGCTTAGTCTGTATCTCTTCCAATATAAAATCTACCAGGTACTTATCTGTTATAGCTTTTACTGCCTCAATGATCTTAGTTACCCAACGATTTGGTATTTTCATCTCCTCGGATAAATCAATTATAATGGACCATGGGGGATTCTTAAGTTTTTATTCAGCTTATTTAATTTCTTCCTTGGATATAAAAGTACATTTAATAGATTCCTCCATTTCGATTTATATTTTTTTCTCTTTCGGGGCTAATTTGATCTAATCTCACCACTCCTTCAGTGTCTGAATGTCTTCCAACATCTCTAGGATGTTTAATTTGAATTAAATATATTGGTATGAGGTAGATAATAATTTTTAATGTGGAAACTATTTTATACCTTATTCCCAACAAATTGAAAAAATATCTCCTCCTCTTCTATAGTTGTACATGGGATTTTGATACCATAGACATGTGTTACATGGAAAACTCCCAATAAAATTTCCTAACACCTATATTCTATATATATATATATATATTGGGTTAATGTTTTAATTCTACAATATACTCTTAAATACAGTAGTATGTTTGACAATTATAACTAGAAAATATAGATTTTTTTGATCCGTTTAAAATGTTCTAATGAGAAATAATTAAAATAAATAATCAATTATGAGAAGATATGAAATATTTATAAATGACTAAGAATAGTGATTAATAATCATAGCTTCCCGAGAAATGGTTCCAATTATGACAAAGCATAATTTTAATAGGTGTTATGAATATATTTAATTCCACTATGATTATAACTAAAAATATAACAATAGATTTTTCCTTAAGGTTTCCATGAATATTTTCACTAGTCGTATTCTTTTTATAAATTATTTTTTTTTATAGGATTAAAAGAGTTAAAAATTTGTAAATCATGTGGTGTTTAGTTCCATGTGATGATGGAATACAATAAAGAGTTATAAATAAAGGTAGTTAATCCTTGGGGGTTCCACTAGGAGTGTCCTATAATAGTTATAATGAAATATTTTTCCATAATCTATTATTACTACATTGAGTGACTGAATATCATTCACTGCTCAACCTCAACTATTTCCCATTATGATCACCACTACAATGATCTCATGAGTTTGTGGATATAATTTATTTTAAAGTGCTTTGGTATACATCATACCTTGATTGATTAAAGAATAAATTATAAAATCCCCTTATTCAGACATAACCAAGGAGAGAACTCCATTGCACATGGATCATGATTGTGACACCACTCCCCACTGCACTTTCAATATCCATTGTATGAGGGTTAAAATAGTGAGAGAACACATAGGATGAGAAGAATAGTATAGTGCAGGGTAAGAAGGGTCATCTCTATATCCATTCAGTTTAGCCACACACTATTATAACTGAAAAAATAATAAAATCGTGGAAAGAAACATATATACAAAAATCAAAGACACTTCATTAGTTTATCCCCCCTTAAATCAAAATTGAGGTTAGTTCTCTATCATTATGGAGTTAGATAATTATTAAGGATTTATAAAATTACATTGAATGAAAATGAATATAACTAAATAAAATAGTAAATTCTTGGTGCTCTAAAATTTTGAGTATCCTAGAATCATTATTCCCAAGGACACCATTATATTTTATAGTTTGGTTAGAAATTTATTATGTTCTCATATCACTTCCAAGTGTCTTGATTTATCTCTACGTTTTAACAATTATGGGTTTTAATTCCCATTATCTTATGTTCATCCCTCACATAGATTTTCCTCAATGTGTAGTACTCATTACGGGACTACATGATTTGTTTATGAAATTGGAATGAGGAATATTTTATGTTCCCCTTTGGTTTAATTTCTTTCACATGTATTTCACCATCATTAGTCGACAATATCTCTCCCTATTTTATGAAAATTGGATTCTTTAAGAAAAAATTTAGTGTGACAGTGTTAGACATAAAAATAAAAATGTACTACCTTCATAAGGATATGTTGAGGTGAGATCTTAATCTCAAAATTGGTCTTGAGACTATGTTGACATGTAGATGATTTATGCATTACCAATATAGATTTCATTTATGTAGAAGGCACTTTAGAATTAAATCTTGAGATAATGTTTCTACTAGTGTATCGTACTTTGGTACACCTATTATAATTCTCCAATACAGAGCATCAAAATGTTGACTATAGTATGGAACATTTTTAATGTTTTTTGGATAATGAGAAAACATTTGGAAAAAGTCGTAGTTTACATTAGAGTCTAATATTACATTGGAGTGTGACACTATCACAAATAATTTTCACAGTGTCCCATAGATGGTGGTGTTTACTGATGCTTATACATGGGGTTATGTTGGCATGATTGATGCCTTGTGAGGGGATTATGTGAGATTATGTTGGGTGGTGGGTGTAGCATTAGGTGTTTTGGGGACATGTAATTTTCTTTTTGACACTTTATCAGGAGCCAATATTGGTTTCATTAGGAAGAATACATAGCCTGTGTTGTTATTTGTTTTCATTAGTATCCTATTTGATTTTCAAAATTATACTTTTCTGTTTGATCTCTTCATTTGAAAAATAATCAACACAAACCCCATCAATGAATGACCATGCTAATAAACTGCCCAATAAAAATTTAATCAGCTAAATCATGTTTTTATGATTTTTTTACAATATGATCCAAATTAATGATATAGACTGGTAGTGTATTAAATTACCAATAATTGTGTGTATTTTAGGAATATAATCAATTAATTATAGAATAAATACATATGAATATTTTGTTAAATGCATTGGTAAATTTTTCCCATTACATGTGTGATACCCTTATTACTTGTTCTAGCTTGTGGTGATTGGGAACATGCCTTAGGTTTTTGGAATGATCGATTAGGGAAAATGTAAAATTATTAAAACTAATAAGTTATAAAATACTATCGAATCATGAGTATGATTTTTTTGAATAGAGGTTGGATGTAAGTTCATCAGAACATGAGATGTAATGTATGAATAGACCTGACTAACCCATTTATGCTAGAAAATCAAGCAACCATGGGAATTCTAGTAATGAGTGATTTCTATTAACCCTAAAATGGGTTGTCAATTTTTTATTTTACCATGGTGAGTTTTATAGGGAATTATTGAACTATATAAGTAATTATATTTTGGTTTTCATAAATCTTGAGTTATTTCAATTTGATTAAATTCCACTTGTAGAAATTCTTTTTTCCATAAATGGTTACAGGTGGTGCTCTAATTGATATAAACATTCCATGATTTCCTTTAATATTTGTATGCTTCTAATTCCAAGATGTATGTCATTTATTTCATAATTTATTGATTGATGAATGTAAATATGATGATATATAATGACACATGGTTATTTTGTAATATATATATTTTAAACTTCACTGTGGATGTTCATTATGAAATAATTCAAATGTAAAGGAAATCTATGATAATTAATGAGATTATTAAGATTTCAAAATAAATTTGATTTTTAAATGTAATTTTTATGGATTAATGGTAAACAAAGTTAGCTTCAACCTTGTTATAGAGGTTTTTTAATGGGCCTAAAGTTTGGTAACATGGGGTTAAAATAAAAAAACTATGTTATAGTATTTATTTTTTTAGAATTAAAATATTTAAATAAATTATGTTATGATTCGTGAATTTTTTTTGGAAATGGGATAATTCTAAAATAATTTTTACCTCTTATTAATAATATAGGAAATTTATTGTATTCCTTGAATTGATTGAATGATTTGAACTTATGTATGGAATTTTATAGGAGGTATTTCATTGGCTGTTCTTTTAAAGGTGTACATATTTTTTTAAATTTTTATTTTATTAGTACGATCAATGATTTTACTAGTATTTCATAATACAAAGTTAGGCTTAAGTCAATTTAAATGTCACCAAATAAGTTTCATAGATAATGCTAAAGGATTTATTTCAGTGGAGACCTACTTAAAAATGGGTTACATGTTAAGTTTTTTTATTAGTTTTTTTATTTATAATTAGGTTTTATACACTTGATTATATGAGGTGGTAATTGGTGATAAGTATAATATTTACAAAACGTTACATATATTTTAATTTTGAATTTATTTTAAGTAATTATAGAAATGGTTGTTTATTTATCCATCCCTAAATTATAATTTTTTCTAAATCATATGTACTAATGGATCTAAAATATATTTTTATAGTGAGTATTTTCAATTATTTATCCATTGAAATTTTTTTTTCTTTATTTAAAAATACCATTGGTTTGAAATTATTTCAGCGTAACAAATATTAGTATTTGTTTTATTTGAAACTATCATATGTTTTAAAATTTAATGGTTTTAGAATACTCTTCTATTTTGTGGTTTTAAAAAAATAGTGAGTAATATTTAATTTATGTAAGATATATTTTAAGGGAATAGTTGTTTTCTATTAGGGTGTATTTTCAAACTATTTTTAACATAATTTGGGTTGTATTCATTAACTTAGATGTGTTCTTAGTTTTTCATTGGCATGTATATTTCAATTCTTTTCTATTATGAGAGATTTTATTGAATGAGTCATTTATTTGAGATTTTTGAAGTCTATTACTATAATAATTATCAACTCATTCTCATGTTTTTCATTTTTTATTTAGTTTTTATAATGGATTTGTTTATTATTTAATATTTTTAAATTTTTTTATAAATTAATGTTTGTTTCATGTTTATATTAGTTTTTTAATGTTTTCATGTATAGTACCTTTCAAAAAACTACTATTTTTAATGAAAATGATATTAAAACACATCAGATACATGATTAAAAAATAATAATATAATCCCTAGAAGAAATTGGTTCATATTGATCATTGAATGTGTTATTTATTATTGAATTTCTATAGTTAAGGAAATATATTTTTTGATAATGTATCATTTCTTGGATATGCGAAACTTGAATAATTGTGTATATATTTATATATGTATATCTCTCTAATACATTTTTTTATTTTAAAATAAGTACTTTTATATTTTTTGGGAACTTGGTATAAACACAAAACATGAACAAGCCAACAACAACTAACATGAAAATCGCAAAAACCACATACAATTAAAAAATAAAACAACCTAAAGAAACTAAGCTAGGCTAGACTGGATGGGATAAACTCAACCCAAAATAGTAACAAAACATAGATCCTTGGTAAATTAACTATCAACTCCTTGAACTCCATAGGCCCTGACTGGTGGTCACTTATAATTCATCACATTTCTCTATCACACCATCAATATTTCCAGAGTAAATTTCCTCATCAGAAAATTCAATGTTGATGTCTAGAATCCCTATCCTAGTTCACCTACATTTTGATCTAACCTGGTGAAACATACATCCATAATTCATCCCTGTATGCTAGGGGATACCATCTAGTTGAAAGGGTTTAACACCCCAAGATTTTATGATATATTAATAAATTTTATTTCTTCGAAATCTTGTGATACACACAACCTCGAGTCTAAATGAACTGTAATATAGTATAGCATTAGAACATGGAGGTAAAATTGTAGGAGTGAGTAGGAATAACAAAAATATGAAAATTATCTATAAAATTTATAGATAAAACAAATATATTGATAAATATGTATCATTTTTTTAGTAAAGTCTCTATATGCTTCAAAAATATGTTTTTCCTCAAAAATGGTTTTATTTATTTTTGTGAATAAATAATATAATAAATTTTTTCAAAGTTTAGAAATTGTATTTGAAAAATTAAAATTATTTTTTCAATCATCATATCAAAATTAACTTAGATTTATGTTTTGGTATTTTTCGAAAGTTGTTGATTTTACAGTGAATATTGAAAAGTACATATTTTTCAAATACTGTCAATTCTAGTAATTAAATCAAGTAATTTTAAGGTACCATTATTTTTTGTATTTATACTTAAATTGAAATATTGTCAATTTTTTAGATTAATATCATTAATTTCCTTTAAATTATACTTATTAATGATTTTTATATAAGTTAATTTTTATGCATGAAAAAAAATTCTAAAAAATATTTTTTATTGAGTTTTACACATTTATATTAAAGTTGATTTATAAAATATATGTGAAAAGATTCTTGAAAAAGTTTTCATATTTGGATTCCGTAGTATGTTACTTCTTTGTCATTTTGAATAGTAACCATGGTGAATATTTGTCACCTCGGTAAGGGTAACATGGGTAAATTGGGTTAAAACCCAGAGATATGGTCTCAAAATCAACCCAAAATTTGTATTTATTTATTTTTATGGAATAATTTAGACCATATACATCTCAAATTCAAACACAATGAATATTTTATCCATTTTCCATTGATAATGAAATTTATATTATTTTATGTAAATAAAAATCCAAAAATGTTGCTCTCTTGAATTTTATATCTTTAATTTTTTTAAATAAGAATAAAAAGATGATAGGTTGGTTGTAACATTTCATTATAAAGAAGAATTATTTTTTATCATGGAATTTTATTTATAATTTTTTTGTTATAGAATAACTACATTAAATTATTACACAACACCGACACAATATTTATTCAATCAACAGAAAAATATAATAATTGATTTTTAAAAATATTAAAGTAATATATCTTTTTTGAATTATAGATTCACATGAGTTTTATAGATGCATATAACATATTTGTGATGATTTAAAGGTTTATATTTAAATTACATTTCTATATTTATGTCTTTAAAGTCAAATTAAATTAATAGTTTCATAAATGATATTAATGATAATTTATGTTAAATAATATTTTATTAAATTATTTAAAAATAATAAAAATATTACAGGAGGAAAACTGTGATAATAAATGGTCTATAATGTCACCTCTTTTCCATTTATAATCTAATTGTTAACTTATAAGTAAAATTATGACCCTTTAATATTGAAAATGTCATTACCATAATTATGGTTAAGATCGATTAATGAAGCGGTTAAATCGAAAGATGTGGTATAAAATGACACCAAAACAAATGTAATTCTCATTGGATGATGAAATTTAAAACTTATATTGTTTCCAATAAAATATTTTCATGTGGAATAATTTTTCTTGAGAATGACATAATTATATTTTAATCTTTTTTCTAATTTTAAGTGTGTCGTTTCCCTCCCTTATAAAAGGACGCAACTTCTCCCTCTAATTTAAACAAATTTTATCCATATATATAGAAAAAAACCCACCCAATTATCTTATAACATTTGATATATATGAATTTAATGTTCTTTCCTTATAAAAATACCATTCAAAGGGTCCTTGAAAAGGGATCGAAAGAAGGCATACTAAAGAAGAGGTAATCGTCTTACCTGACCGCTTTCAATTTATTTATTCTTATACCTCCTATAAATTTGTGTTAATCAACACAAAATAATAAATCCACCATCCTAAATATAATAAAATGTTATTATGATTATATAACCTCTAATATCCACCCGTTATTCCATCAAATGGGAAGTGAAAGTATCGCTTGTGCATACATATAGACTACCACCTCTAAGTAGCAATAGAATAAGTTTTACATTACCATATTTTATGGATGGTTATTATGATGATTTTAATGTTTAAATATGATATTTATGATATAATTATTCTTCTATAATAAAAATATAATATCTAAAATCTAACCTTCATATCCTTTGGAAAATGATAACATTTCTAATGTATACGTGTGGACTACCACCTCCATGAAGAGATGTGTTGTGTTTTTTTATTCCACATTAAATGAATGGTAATAATGATAGATTTAATGAATATATATGATAGAATAATGATTATTTAATGGGTAATTTTTACTTTACCTTATTTCATTCCATCCGTTGAAATGAGAAAACAACGTTCATGTGTATATACGACCTATCGTCTCTATAAATGGTGTAATTCATTTTTCTATCTTTACCATTTATAGATTACAATGAATATATATATATATATAATGAATATATATGATATTTATAATATAATTAACATTATTTATATTATGGAACCAAGATAAAACTAAAATGAATGGAACTTCCAAACTAAATATCTCATGACAAACAAAATACTAAACACTATGAAACGATGGTTTTAATAAATAATTATTATGAATCAGGAATCGGGATGTCATAAGTGGAATTTATATAATATTATAAGTATTTATATGGTTCTAATTTATAATTATAGGGAATATAAATTTATTATATATGGGTTTAAATTCACTTACAAGGCAATTCAAGCTTGTGGTAAGGGATTTCTTTTACAATCTCATTTTATTTTAGTATTTTGTTTATGATTGAATGTCCATTATGGAAAATTATATAACAATTCTTAGATAAAACCATTTAATTTAATTATACTATGTCTAATTAAGTAATTTTAATATAATAGTACCAATTTCCTCTCTTGGGTACTTAAAAATATTAATAAAATTTTTTTAAGAAAAAATGAATTTATTTCCTCCTTAGTTGGAAATATTTTTCTTCTATGTTCATGTTTTATAAAAACTTTTTCATGAATATTTTCAATATTAATCTATAATTGTTTAAAATAAATTTTACCAATGATTTAAATTTTAAAAAATGTTTTAAAATGAATATACTTGTCACTTTCTGAATGAATTTCATGTGACTTTTTACAGAAAATGTAAAAGGGATATTTATTTTAACATACATGGCTTGAAGGAATTTCCCAACATCATAACCACTCAATAATTTTAATATTCTTTTACAAGTTTCCAAATATGTTTTCAAAGAAAATTTTTTCTTTAATAATTAATAATTTTTTTAATTTTAATAAGTGATTTCAATATGAAACGTGTATTTTCCTCAAGAAATTTTCCAATGATATTTAAAAGGTATTTTCAACTATGATAAAATACAATGATATTATTATGGATATGATAAAATGATATTGTGTTTCTTATTTATCTAAAAGTATTATGATGATGAAGTATTGATGTTTTGTATTCTTGATTCAATAAATATAATTATTTAAATATATTAATTCTGAGAATTAATTATATTGATCATTAAAAATATAATTAATGCATGGGACGTGAAAGTGATGTGTGGTGCCCAATTATATATAGCCCCTTGATTCATTTAATGTTTTCATGAGGAAAAAAACTAGCATTCTATATTATAAAGGTGTTTGGTTTACACATAATCATTTATTAATAATGATGTATTGGTCTAGAGGCCATAATGGTAGGATTCATGATGTATTGGTTGATAGGACATGATGGTAAGATTCATGATATCTTGTTTGAGAGGCCTTGATCATGAATGTCCAGAATTATAAATTTCTTATATTAAGAATAATTTCTTCCTTAATCCATGTGTTTTTTATGTTGATATTAGTCATAGATACTCATTGAAATAAATTTTTGGTGGAAAGGAATGTGTTTTTATTATCTACTCTTCCATGTTAATAATGCCTTACATACTCATGTTAACTCCCATTGTAAATAACCATTACAAAGAATATAATCTCACACTTTATTTTTTTCTTTCCCCAAGATTTGAAGATGGATATTATGAATGATATAAAGGATTAAATAAAGTTTCTTAGGACATGTTTTTATATTTTCAATGTAATATGGGAATCATGTATGTATCTATTTTACTAATACTACTAAACTATTCGGTCCTTTGAGACGTGATCACTTGTATCTTATGCCAATGTAATAAAGTGACCAAAAACATTGGGATACAATGGTTGGGGTTTCTATATTTGGTATCATAGAATAATTAATAGAAAAATTGGGAACTAGATCTTAAATGAATATATCTAATAAGATAATTATGATAATTCCTTAAAGTAACTCATAAATTTTACCATATAGGGATCTTTAAGTTATGGATCAATATTAATGATGACTACCAGATAAATCATTGTGTGACATTGTTTAGGGATATATATTAATGGAATAAATGAAATTAACACCTATAATGAATTTAGGGGTTGTCTTATTGAGAAATAAAACACAGATGGTGTTGGAACTCAAAAGATCATCGATATATTTGAGGTATTGACTCATGTTTTGATTAATAAACATGATTGTATGGTACAAAATATTATTCTATAGTTTGATTCTCTTAGGTTGGATCGCTTCATGTGAGATAATCCACAAAATTTTAATAAATTACTAATCCATCGGTTGTTAAAAAATGGATTATGTCCCAAAAAAATATTCTTATCTTTGGGAAGTAATGAAAGTAAAAAGGTTATTCTGGTAGTTTATTATTTAAAAGGAGATATCGATCAATAGTTTTTGTTAATCCATAACACTAAAGAGGTTGATGAAATATAAATAACGTAATGAAGAACATTTAAAGTGTTATTATTTGTGAAATAATTTCATCATGAGCAATGAGATGATATGGAAAGGTAATTCGAAAATCTATGATAAAAGGAATAAGAAAGTGTTTTTGGGTATGAGGAAAACATTAAAATATTATTAAGGCATTCTATGGAATTCATACACAATCCAGAAATTAAGATTGACCATTTCTATAATGGGCTAAATCTAAGCCTCAAAAGGGCACTAGTCTTTCAATATTTTAATCATATAATGATATGGTTCCAAGTTCCATTAGGATGGTGAATTAATTTTCCAAGTCATATATTTTCAAAATAAATCAACAAAATAAGAGGAAAACTAAGAACCAAGAAAAAATAAATGAGTATAAGTAAAAGAATCGAAGGATGTAATTTCCCGCATTTGAAAACTATAGAGAGAAACACCCAGTTAATTTATTGAAGGGAATGGCAGTTTGTTTCATGTATGGAGAGAAACTTTATTAGTCACATGAGTGTAAGGGAAAGAATGAATCCACCAACATCCAGTGTTTCAACTTTAAGGATATGGGGCAGTACACATATGAATTCCCCAAGCATTAAGGTAATTTAACTTAGAAAAACCTATTGGTGAAATGATAAGATTATGTAATTACTATAGATGAAGTGAAAATCCCTTAAGTTTTTACAATTCAAACTTTTATCATAAACTCATGATTTATTTGATTCCTGATATACATACTCTATTATATTTGGAGTTTATAATGAATAATCACTTGAAACTATAAGGAAATAATTATCAAATAAGGATCCTTGTAGGAATCTGATTATAATATATCGAGCAATTTCAATTAAGATGAACAATCATTCCTTAGTTGTGAACATGGTTTTTATAATAATGTTTTAATTTTAAATGATTCTTCTTATTAGGGTAAATTGAGTTTTAATGATTTAGGAATTAGTAGATAATGTATAAAATAATATATAAAATGGATCTTGAAATAAAAATATTATTATTTTACCTTTTTTTATGAATTTATGGCCTTTTCCTCTCAAATATTTGTTGTCTTGTGGTCAATAATTTTCTCATGATCATGTTCTATATCTCTATATATTAGTCCTTGGATGTTATTATTTCCCTACATTTCTATATTTTAACTTCCCATCAATTTTATAATTATCTAATAACCCTATTATGTGTTTTTTCATTTAACCTTTATATTTCTCACTTCCAATTTTCGAAGGATGTTTTATTATCCTTTTATACGACATGGGATTTCAAAAAATGTACTTTAAAATTTTGAACCTTTCTTTACCAAAATAAAAATTATGAGGGTGAAATTTATTTAAGTTTTGTAGGATGTAACGCCTCAATATTTTATGAAGTATAAATAAATTTGATATATTCAATAGCATGAGATACAAGCAACCCCAAGTCTAAATGAATCATAATATAGTATATTGTTATAACCTAGATCTTAAACAGGAAAAATTAATAACAAGAAAAAAATTAAAAATTATGTATAATTATTTTATTTAATGAAAATAAATTAATAAATAAGTAGTTAGTTTTTAGTAAAGTCTTTTTATGTTTCAAAAATAAAATTTTCTTCAAAATTTGTTTATTTCCTTTTTTGAGAAAATAATATAATAAATTATTTCCAATTTTAGAAAATTTACTTGAAAAAATGAAATTTATTCATTAATCATCATATAAAAATTAATTAATGGTGAAATTTTGGGATTTTTCTGAAGTGATTGATTTTTAGGGAACAGTGAAAAATATAGATTTTTCAAAAATTCCCATTACATTTATTTAAATAAAGTAATTTAAATGTTTCATCCTATTATAGATTTGGTACTAAAGTAGAAGATTAACCATTTAATTTATAATAATCTAATTAATCCCATATGAATTATCAAGTTTCATGATTTTGATGTAAGTTAATTTGCATGATTAATAACACATTTTTCTAAAAAGAAGATCATTGTGTTTTATAAATTCATATTAAAGTTAATTTCTCCATATTTTGTAAATTGAATATTAAAAATAGGATACCATATTTGGAATTAGGAATTTTAAATTTGGAAAATAGGTCCATTTTTTGTCTTTATGAATAGTTAATGTGGTAAATATTTTTCACCTTTGTACATATAAAATGGGTAAAATAGGGTCAAACCCCTAAGATAAGGTATCAAAATAAACACAACTTCTAAATTTATTTTAATTGATATGATAAATTCAACAATATTAATACTAGATTTTAATATGTGTATTTTTTTTCATTTCCCTTGATAATGAGATTTATATTATTTTAAGTTAGGAAAATTACAAAATGTCACTACCTTGAATTGAATATCTCAAAAATTGTTACATAAGAAAAAAAGAAGATAAGATCAATTATAAATGTTTATTTTTTTAAAAAAAATATGATGGTAATTTATTTATAATTTTTAGTTATTGAATAACTATATTAAATTCTTACACATGTTTGACGCATCATTTATTCAAGTAAAATAAAAATAAATTAAATTACTTTAAAAAATATTAAAAGTATTACAATTTGGGTGAATTATAGTTACCCATGAATTTTATATATTAATATAACATATTAGTGATGTGTGAAAGGTTTATATTTTCATTACATTACTATCTTCATTTCTATAAAGTGAAATAAAATGAATAGTGTCAAAAATGACATTAATGATATTTTATATTATCTAATACTTTATTAAATAATTTTAAAAACCTAAAAATATTTCAATAGGAATAGTACGACTGTAAATGGTCTAAAATATAACACATTTTACGTTTATTTTCTAATTTTTAACTTATAAGTAAAATTATAATCCTTTAAGATTTAAAAATTTGTTACCACCGTTAAGGTTTAAATCGGTTAACGACGGTGATAACCAAAATATAAGGTTTAAAATGACACCAAAACCTATATAAATTTTAATATATGATGATATTTTGACCTTAGTATCATTTTACTTTAACCTATATCCATTTCAAATCATTTTTCTTATTAATGAATTAATTATATTTTAATTTCTTGTAATTCCAAGTGTGTCCTTCCCTCCCTCATAAAAGAACACCCCTTTTATCTTGTCTTTACAACACCTTGATCCATATATATCAAAAAACCTGAAAAATTATCTTATAAACATCCCTATTAATGAATTATAAGTACCGGTCTTCTTAAAAGACCAATCAAAATGTCATTAAGAAGGGATCTAAAGAAGGCCTACTGAAGAAGTGGTAATCATCTTACCTAACCAATTTAAATTTATTTCCTCTTATACCTACTATAAATCTATGGTATTCATCATAAAATAATAATATAAGTATCCTTAATATACTTAAATTTTATTGGGATTATTTAACCACCAATATCAACCTTATATTCTATCAAATGGGAAGTGATAGTATTGCACGTGTGTATGTGTGGACTATGACCACCACATAGAGATACAATTAATTCTCCATCACCATATTTCAGGGATGATTATTATGGTGGTTGAATTTTTATATATTATATTTATTATATAATTATTCCTTTGTAATTATAATATCATGTCTATAATTTTACCTTCCTATCCATAGGAAAATGATAACGTCGCTCAGGTGTTCGTGTAGAATACTACCTTCACGAAGTGATGTGATTAGTTTTTCAATTACAATTAACATGTATGTTAATGAGGATAGAATTATGGAATATATATGATATAGTAATGGTTCTTTAAAGGTTAATTTTTATATACTATTATTTCATTCATTCTGTCAAAAAGTGAAAAAAGAATTTGCGCGTACGTACAACCTACCATCTCCATGAATGATGTAATTTATTTTTATATAACTAAATATTTTCAATGAATATATATATAATGAATATATATGATATTTATATCATGATTAACATTCTGGATAAGATGGAAGCATTCTCAAAGTACAAGGACTATAACTTCCAAACTAAAACTCTCATAACAAACATAATAGTGAACACCCAGAAATGATGATTTTAATAGAGAATTATTAATAAAAGGGTATTGGAATGTTATAAAGGGATAATATATGATATTATAATTATTTTTTATGGTACTGTAACAGAATTATAATTAATATAAATTCATTAAAACGAGGTTAGAATCACTTATGAGGCAATTCAAACTTGAGGTTGGATATTTCATTTACAATCTAATTTTATTTCGGGATTGTTTATATTTGAATTTACATTGAGTAAAATTATATGATAAATGTCTAATAAAAACCTTTATGTTTCATCTATTCTATTTATTCATGTAAGTTTCATGTAATATTGTCATTTTCCTCTCTTGAGTACTTAAGTAGATCAAGAAAATGTTTTTAGGAAAAAAAATATTTTTTACTCTATAGTAGGAAAAAAATTTCTTCCATGTCCATGTTATCTAAATATGTTTTCAATAATGTTTTTAATATTCCCATATGATAGGTAAAATTAATTTTTTACCCATGACTTTTAAATTTTTTGAAACTGAATCCTCTGGTCATTTTCTGAATCATGTGCTTTTGAATTTTTACTGAAAATGTAAATGGAATCTTTATTTTAATGTCCATGACATGAATTTAATTTCCTACCATCATGACCACTAAATGATTTGAATCATGTTGAGTTAATAAATTCTCCTTATGAATTTTCCATTCCTTTATGTTTGGAAAATCACAAACACTCTATCTCAAGGAAAATCTTATTTCCCCTAAGATTTATCTTAATAAGGAAAACTTTCCTTCCAAAAGGAAATTTTCTACTTACCCTTGTTTTCATTGTTCATGTTATAGTTTCTCTAAATCTAACTCATTTTATATTTAACTGTAAAATTTGGTTTCATATCTAAAACCTTGGAATCCTATAAATACTTAGATATAGAGTATTCTGTTTTTAGGATCCAAATTCAGACTCCAAAATCTCCAAATTCAGACTCTGAATTCTCTGAAATTCAGACTCCTAATTCTCAAAATTAAAACTCTGAATTCCTCAGAATTCCGAATCCGAATTCCTCATATTTTAGACTCTGAATTCCTAAGAATTTGGACTCTGAACTCCTCATAATTCTGACTCCAAATTCATTATAATTCACACTCTAAAAATCTATAGAATTCAGGTTCTAAAATCCATGAAAAACTGAATCTGGATTTTTATGATTAATACTCTCCAAGCATTTATTTTCTTAGACTCCGAATTTTATTTTTCCATAGACATCAGAAAATAGATTTGGTTAAGCAGCCATATTTTTTTCACTTTCTATAGTTATGAAATGATGTGTTACAATCTATTTCTAACTAATCGTTGTATTAGTGACATGTGTATAGGTCCCTCCAAGATTCAAGGAAAAATATGACCGTTGGGGGAGGGAGTTGACCATTGGAGAAGTTCCTATAAATATGAGCTCATTTGAATGAGTTCAAGATCTTTTGATTACTCTAGAGATTGTATGATGTTGAAGTGATTTCTAGAGATAGACTCTCATGCTTTGTTCGTACTGAACATCTTGTTCAGCTTGCTCCGTATGACTCTGATTGTTGCTAAGTACAATCACGGGCTTCTGGGGATAGGAATATAGAGGTGTCGACTACCTTAAAGTTTTAGGACTTCCTTGGATAAGAAGATAGAGGTGTTGACTACCTTGAAGTTTGAGGGCTTGTAAGGATAGCAAGACAGATTCTGATATTCCTATTGAGAGCTTACCCTAGTGTTGGTATGACATACTTTCTTGAAAGTATAAATAAAGGGACCTTTATCCAAGGTTGTTGGATACCCTACTCTTTGGGTTAAAATATTTCATACTTGTTACTTGTTTTGTTTGAAGTTTATTCTTCCTCTACATTTTTATTAATAAGGAAAGTATAACTATATTATACTTTCTTTTACTTGTATACTCTGATTAGTAAGATTCTATACTCTTTAAGGTAGAATATTTTCCTTATAATATTTTCTTAAGTTTCATTTCTGGAACAATATTTCTGGAACCTAGAAAGTTTGTAGAACAAAGAGGTTTTGTGAATTTACCTTGTTTAACTTTGTTAAACACAGTTTTACTTAAGGTTAAAAATGAAAGTTTTTAAACATACAATTCACCCCCCCCCCCCCTCTTGTAAATTGAGCATCTACATCATATTTCTATCCTACAATTGGTATGAGAGGAGGTCTTGGAAATACTTATATTCACATATAAGTTTTCTTGATCAAGTTTTCATTGTTCGTAATATTTTCCTTACTTAGTATTTTTTTCCTTGCTTACAAAATTTTACTATTAATAAGTTTTGTGGAAAGATATTTTCATTTAGATGACATAAATGAATTTTGGTTCGATTGAAAACCTAAATCCTACCAAAACACCAATTTTTTTATAGGAATTATTATGAATATTGGAGAGATCGTATGAAGACTTTTTTTATTAATACTGGAGTGGAAAATTTTGTTATGCTTACTGGAGATTATAATATTTATCATTAGGAAGTCATAACTTTTACTAATCAAGAAAATTTAGAATATGTACTAAACTACAAGGTACTCAATACATTGTTGTGTTCCATGACCAGGAATATATATAGTCATATTTCTTCTTATGAAGCTACAAATTATATCTGGAAGAAATTGGATGTTACTCATTTTGGTACATCCAAAGTTACAGAAACTAGATGATCTATGCTGAGAGCAGAATACCATGGATTTCTATATCCTTATGGAGAAACAGTATGCAAGGTACAAAAAAGTTTTATGACTATTGTTAACAGTTTACAATCTATGGGTGAAAAAGTTCTTAATGATGAATCTCTTGTGGAGAAGATTATAGATATCGTGTCTAATGAGTGGGAATCTAAGAGAACAGCTATTGATGAGAATAGGAAAGTATATCAAATTACTCTTGATGAGATTTTTGGAACTCTTCTTCAACATGAGACACGAATGAAAAGATATGATGATATGAATAAGAAGAAAAATGTAACTAGAACTATAGCCTTCACTAATACCAAGTTCAAGACTCCTGAAAGGGTTACAAGATCCAAGTCTAAGAAAGTCACTATTCTATCTGAATCTAGTGAAAGTGAACATTCTGATAATGAACTAGATAATATTTCTTGAAGTATGAACAAGATAGTTGAGAAGAAATACTTTTAGTATAGATTTAAGAAGAAATAGAGGAAAGACAAGAAAGATTCAGAAGTCACTTTCTATGAATGAAAAAGATCAGGGCATATAAGGTCAGATTGTCCTATGCTTATGAACAAGTATAGAAAGGAAAATAATTATTAGAAAAATAGAAAGAAGTATTACGAGGCTAAAGCTAAGAATGTGTTGACATCCAATGACACCTAGAGTGCCAGTGGTGGAGACTCTTCTGATGAATCCCCGGATTATGAATCTTCTGGTCAAAAGAATCTTGGTCGACTAGCCAAGTTACCTATTGAAAATCATTGTCTTATGGCCAAGGTACACGATGTTCAATCTATAAAAAATGTTTCCTTGAATGAAAATCTTACAAATGATAAATATTATGAGTCTTAGGATGAAGAAACTTCTTCTGATTAAGATAATATTATACCTACTTATGAATAAGTTTCTAGGTTTTCTAACCTTCTTGAGAATGAAAATTCCAAACTCAAGAAAAAGATTGATAAGGAAAATTCTAGAATCTCTATTTTTAATAAAGAAATATCAGATCTTTATAAATATCTTGACAATAAAACTTTTGATTTTTAAAGTATTTTAAATAACCTTAAAGAAGTTAATTCTGAGAGAGATAGGGTTTCTAAGGTTCTTGAAATTTTAATTTCTAAGAAAAATATTATAGAGACTAATTCTAGTTCTAAAAATAATGTTTTTGAGGATTAAAACTTGGTTATTAAACTAAAGTTAGAAATATTTTCCTTGAGGAAGTTTTTTTCAAACTTTACCTCTGGTAAGGAAAACTTTAACAATATGTATTCCCAAATTCGACTCCTAAGGAATAGTTCTGGATTTGGTTATACTCATTCTAAACTAGTTTTCAGTAATAACTATTTTTTTCCTCAAAGTTCTCCATTTTTCACTAAATTTCAATGTGGTGGACATTGGTCAAAAAATTGTTCTTTAAACAAAACTCAGTCTTTAGGTTTTCATAAAGATTATTTTTCAAAGAAAATATGGATACCTAAAATTTTCCGTTCCGAAATTCCTGGATCAAAAAAATTGGATTCCAAAAGTTTAAAACTCTTATTTTTAGGAAAATAAATAAAGTACCAACAACAATACATGGTACATGGATAGTGTATGTTCTCGGAATATGACTGGTAACAAAAACTTCTTTGAAAAGATTATCAAGAAGAAAGGATGAAAAGTAACTTTCAGAGATAATGCTCAGGGAGAAATTATTGGTATAGGTAACATTGTTCTTCTTGTAAAATATTTAATTTCAAATGTTTTATTTGATAAAGGTATTATAAACAACCTCATTAGCATAAGTCAATTATGTGATGAAGGTTACCTTGTGAATTTTAGGAATGACAAGTTCTTAGTACACAATTGCAGGGGAATAGTTTATTCTTTCTGACCATAGGCAAGAGAATGTATACACACTAATCTTAGAAGACCTTAGGAGCCAATACCTACCTTTCCTTAGTTCAATGGAAGACCAATATTGGTTATGGAATATAAGGTTAGGAAATTGTAACCTTATAAACCTATGTAAACTCTCTAAGAAAAGACTTGTTAAGGATCTACCCGATCTTAGATTTGGTTCTTAAAAAAAATTTGATCCTTGTCAGTATAGAAAGAAACATAAATCAAGTTTTAAATCAATCAATGAATTCTCGACTACTGATGCATTACAGTTGGTGTATATGTATCTTTTCAGAACAACTTAAACTGGAAGAATTGGAGGAAAATATTTTGTGTTTGACTTAGTTGATGATTACACTAGATTTACATGGGTCTATTTTCTAGCAATGAAATCTAAAGCTTTTTCTTATTTCAAAAGTTTTAGAGCCCAAGTAAAAAATGAGAAAAATATTCCATTGATAACTATTCATAGTGATCATGGAGGAGAATTTAAAATTTCTGATTTTGAAACTTTTTGTAGTAAAAAAGGCATTACAAATAACTTCTCGGCACCAAGAACTCCTCAACAAAATGTTTTTGTTGAAAGAGGAAATTGAATGCTTCAAGAGATAACTAGAACCATGTTGGGTGAATATTATATAGCCAAACACTTTTAGACTGAAGCTATAAGTACTACTTTTTATACTATAAATCGAGTTTTGATTAGACCTTTTCTTAATAAAACACCTTGTGTTATGGAATGGTAGAAAACCTTGACTTTCCGACTTCAAGGTATTTGGTTGTAAAGTCTTCATTCTAAATACTAAAGATAATTTACATAAATTATCACCCAAATCTGATGAAGGAATTTTCCTAGGATACTCCACAACTTCTAAGGCTTATAGAGTCTTTAATAAAAATACTTGTACTATTGAAAAACATTACATGTTAAATTTGATGAATCTGATCCTTTTGTTTTTAAACAATCTCAAACTACATCTTTGGATGTGTCTTAAGAAATTCATTATCAACCCTTAATAAAAGATCCTTCTTATAAGGAAAGTTTTCAAGAAAATATTTCTGAATCATTTACCCCAGAATATTTCCTACCATATGTTGATGAATTGGTCTTACAGAACCCAAATCAGTTGTTTCTTAAGAATCATCCCAGTGATAGTATCATTGGTGATGTAAATAAACATGTAAGTACTAGAAGTTCCTTAAGAAATGAATTAGAACATCTATCATTCCATTCCAAATTAGAACCAAAAAAGAACTAATGAAGCTTTAGGTGATGATGATTTGATTAAATCCATGCAAGATGAGATAAATGAATTTGAAAGGAATAAAGTCTAGACCTTGGTTGAAAGACCTAAGGAATCTTCTATAATTGGATTCAAATGGATATTCAGAAATAAGTGTGATGAAAATGGAATCATTGTAAGAAATAAAGCTATATTATTTGAAAAATGCGATAATCAACAAGAAGGAATAGACTATGAAGAAACCTATGCTCTAGTAGCTATACTTGAATCTATTCGTATTTTACTTGACTTTGTAGCATTCTTTAATTATAAACTTTTCTAAATGGATGTTAAATGTACTTTCCCTATTGGTTAGGTTCAAGAGGATGTTTTTCATGAAAAACCTCCTGGTTTTGAAGATACAAAACATCCTAAACATGTTTTCAAACTTACAAAAGCTTTATATGGACTTAAAAAAGCCCCTAGAGACTGGTATGATAGACTTACAGGATTTTTGTTACAAAATTATTACATTAAGGGAAATGTTGATCCAACCCTTTTTATAAAGGAAGATAAGAAAAATGTTTTTATTATTCAAATTATGTTGATGAAATTGTATTTGGTTCAACTCGGAAATATTTAACTGATTCCATTGCGAATCTAATGAAATATGCATTTGAAATGAGTATGATGGGTGAGTTAACATTTTTCCTAGGTTTTCAAATTTCTCAAAAACCAGAAGGAACTTATATATCACAACATAATTATATTAAAGATCTTCTTAAAAAGTATGGATTTGACAACACTAAAAGTATAAGTACTCCCATTGGTACCTCAAATTTGATCTTGATGAAGCTAGGAAACCAGTGGATCAAACATCCTTCATAGGTATGATAGGAAGTTTACTATAATTGACAGCTAGTCATTCAGACTTAATGTTTTCAGTATTCTTATGTGCAAGGTATCAGTCCAATCCTAAGTAATATCATTTAAAGGTAGTGAAAATAATTTTTTTTCTACTTAAAGGGAACCATGGATGTAGGACTCTTTTATACTTCTGGAAATAATTTTGTTTTAAAAAGTTTTTTCGGATACTGACTTTGGTGGATGTATAATGGATGGGAAAAGTACATCTGAAACTTATCATTTATTAGGAGATTCATTAGTTTCTTGTTCATGCAAAAAGAAACACTCAGTTGCACTTTCCACTGCTAAAGCTGAATATGTAGCAGCTGGAAATTTTGTTCTCAAATATTGTGGATGAAACACACACTCACAGACTATGGTATGAGTTTTACCAAAACACAGATATTATGTGATAATACTAGTGTTTTTTTCCTTAAGTAAAATCCATCCACATCACTCTCGTGAAAAACACATAGATATTAGGCATCACTTTCTTAGGGATCACACACTTAAAGGAGATATCATTCTTCAATTTATTGAAATGCAATATAAAATTTCCGACATTTTCAAAAAATATTTACCCTCCGATAGATTTGAATACATTAAACAAAAGTTAGGAATGATAACTATAAGGTAATCCTCCTTTTTAACTTTCTATTGAAACTTATCTCCTTACAGTAAGAAAATAATTTTCATAGGGGGGGTACGTTTTCTTGGTAGTCAAAATTTTTGTAGTCAAAATTTTCGTAGTCAAAATTTTTGTAGTCAAAATTTTCATAGTCAAAATTTTCATAATCAATTTTTTAGAATCTAAAGTTCTTCAAGAAGAATTTTACTCATTACGAATAATCATCCAAGAAAATTCATAAGCTATATTTTTATTTTATAAATTTTCATAATCATCTTTCTTCATGTTGGTATTTTTATCTTGTTTTAAGAAACCTCTTGTTTTTAAAATTTTCGGATTTACTTTTCCATAAATCTGAATTTTAAAAAAAAACCTCAAAAGGTCGGAACCTACCAACATCTTTCTTCGGATATCATCAACCGTCAGATCTGATCAAGAAGTTTTTAAACCATTTGATCAATCAAGGATGTTGAACCGTCGCCTCAAACACCTATATAAGGACCCCCCCCCCCATTTTTTGTCCCACATCGATTTTCAAGATTTAGCGTGTTGAAGCTCTTCCCCTATACTTAAGGCCATTCTGAATCTTCAAAGTTTCATAAATTATGAATGTCTGTGCAAGCCTCTCCTCAGAAAGAAATTTCATCTATTAATAAAATATCCAAGTGGAATATTTATAGAGAAAGGTTGGTCGATCTGAAATTCTATTCTAAGTATGACTCTATCATATCAAATAATATCAATCTGAATGGTTGGGAGAGTGTATGAGTATTGAAACCAAAGGAACAGAATCTATTTTATCCGGATTTTTTGATTGAATTTTATGAATCAATGAGTTTTCTTAAATAAGGAGGAAGGGAAAATTTTTCCTTTAAGAGCTATGGAAAGACTTATTATCTTTCTTACAGCAAGGCAGCAAGTTTAATTGGAATTCCTTGTGAAGTAGAAGTAGAGTTATGTACTCACAAGCTACCCGATGTATCAGGATCTTTTGACAAGGATAAATCTCTAGTGTGTCTTGGTCTTTTAGAGGTATATATTCCAAAGATTGTTCATTTATCCAAAAACTTCGGGATTCTTGAACTGTGGGTTCAAGGTTTTGTTATTCCAAGAAAAGGAGATAAGGATACTCTAAAGAATATTGATATCTATATTTTTTATTTCTTGGTGAACCTTAGGAAGATAAACTTGATCAAGTATATCCTAGTTACGATTGAGAACATCAAGAATGAAAATTTGATGTCTCAAATTATCATGTATCCGGCTATTCTTTCGAAGATTATTGTTCTTTGTCTAGAGTCTTTCAAAATTCCAAGCAGTTCCAATCCGAGAAATTACAAGGTGATGTTGTTGAGTGATGATACTCTAAGGAGAATGAAAATTGGTTTTTTCTAGTGAATTAGGATAATTCTATGATTTTCTTGAAGAAGAAGTAGAAGATTTGTCAAAGAAGCTGGAAGTGGCTAAAACTTATAATAAAGGTGGAAGGAAGAGGAAGGCCAAGGAACCGAAAGAGAAAGGAAAAACCCCAATGGCTAAGGAAACACAGTCAGCACTACTGATGCCAAAGAAGAAAATGACCTACCCTGATGAAGTAGTTGCTAAGTGGAGAGAAGATAAGAAGAACAAGAAGGAAGGGGAGAATATATTTGGCTTGGACCCTTCTGAGGAAATGTCATTGAAGATAATGGTTATTGAGGATCTTGAAAAGCAAGATAAATAAAAGAAGCAAAGGATGAAGATATCAGAATCTGAAATCATCCAATCCCTTCTCAAGGCTGCTGATAAAGCTTCTAATCAAATTCAAGTACCAGAATCCTTTCTACAAGAATCACTACCAGATACTCTAGGAAAGAAATTGGTGATTCTGGAACCCCAACAGGAAGAAGAAGTTGAAGAAGAAGAAGAAGAAGAAGGAAGTGGAGATACTGAGGAAATGATAAGGAAAGTTGAGGATTATCATGAGAAGGAGAGTCCTTTTAAGAAGCTATCAATCTGAACATCTGAAGCAGAATTGTCAAAACCTGTTGCACCGGGAAAAGAGGAGAAGGGTCAGGAAGAAGTAAGAAAACCATCTGAAAAATAAAGCAGTAATCATGATTTCGTTCATCTAGAATATCAAGTGGCTGATGATGAGAAATAAAATTTTGATGAAGATAAGATTGTTCAGCTATCAGATAGTGAACACGAATCACCCAAATCACAAGACATCATTCAGAAATCTGATAAGGGAAAGTAGGTTATGGTAGATACTCTTAGTAAATCTGTGGTGAAGAAGAAATATGTTGGTGCTTCATCAAAGAGGAAAGATGATGACATAGAAAAATAATCCTCACCAACCAAACACTCGGATTCAGAATATTCCTCTATTGTACATGATTTTGTTTTTCATTCTTTGAATAAGTTAGTTGGTACTATTACTTTATTTAAAAGTATAGATTCGAGGTGTTAGTTGCTTCAGCATTCGTTCAATCAGAAATCAGATTCAGTTTCAATGCTTATGGATAAATTTGTCGAACATGAGGCAGATTTCAAATATTTCCTCATTGGTTATGAGGTTCATAAAAGATCATGCAAGAAGATTAAAAGTTGGTCATGGAAGACAATTGAATAAATGATAATCCTTGATGATTTTCAATAATGTGAAGGATTCCTTTGAAACCAAAGATAGGAAGATCAAGGATCTCACTAAAATTTTTGAGGAAAAGCTAAGTCTCGAACAAACTACTCGGAAGAAAGAAGTAAAAGACTTGAATGGCAAGCTCAATTCAGTGGATATGAATTTAAAGAGAGAAAGAGATCTCATAATTGAGTTTGAAGAAAATCTTGCTAAGAAAGAAGAAGTTTTGAAAGATCAGGCAGAATGTTTTAAGGCTCAGGAAGAAAAAATTAAAGCCTTGGAGAAGAAAAATGAAGATCAGGATCAACTACTTAAGCGTATGGAAGAAGATCACAAGGATATAAAGAAGTTGAAAACCATTTTCAAGAAACTGATGCCAAAGGAGAAAGAAGGATAATTTTTTCCAATTATTTTCTTTTGATGTATTTCTTCCTTATACAAATTTTTTCAATCATAACAGAATTTTTGTTGTTCTTTATATATTTGGTTGTTTAGTACTAATATCTTCAGGTACCAATTTTTTTTCCTCATTACCTTTATTCCTTTTTGAAAATAACAAAGGGGGAGAAAGGATTGATAAAAATAATACTAAGTAAGAAGTGACTTCCCTAAAAAAGGGGGAGTTCATCTTGAGGGAATTTCTTATCAATGAAGTTTTTTCGTATGCAATAAATTGTAAAATCTCATTAAAGAAATAAAGAATATGATCCTTACGGAATTCAAAGCCTAAGGGAGAGTTAGTCGTATTCACAATGATCTATAAGTAAAGGGAGATAATTTTTTATTTTCAAGTCCATAAAATTTATAAGTCCTTATATTAGTTTTTGTAAGAATGTTTGTGCTTTCCAAAAAGAGGGAGATTGTCGAGTCAATAAGGTTTCCTTATGAATTTTACATTCCTTTATGTTTTGAAAATCAAAAATACTCTATCTCAAGGAAAATATTATTTCCCCTAAGATTTATCATAATAAGGAAAAGTTTCCTTCCCTGAGGAAATTTTCTCCTTACCCTTGTTTTCATTGTTCATGTTATAATTTCTCTAAATATAACTCATTTTATTTCTAAGTGTAAAATTCAGTTTCATCTCTAAAACCTAGGAATCCTATAAATACTTATATAGAGAGTATTCTTTTTTCAGGATCTGAATTCAGACTCTAAATTCTCTGAATTCAGACTCTGAATTCTCTAAAATTCATACTCCAAATTCACTGAAATTTAGACTCTGAATTCTCTGAAATTCAGACTTAGAATTATCATAATTCAAACTCTGAATTTTCAGAATTCCGACTTCGAATTCTTAGAATACAGACTCTGAAGTGCTCAGAATTCAGACTTCTAATTCCTCGGAATTTAGACTCCAAAAATCTATAGAATTCAGGTTCCGAATTCCTTGAAAAACAGAATCCAAATTTTTATAATTAATAGTCTCTAAGTGTTTATTTACTTAGAATCTGAACTTTATTTTTCCTTAGACTCCAAAAAATAGATTTAGTTAAGCAACCATATTTTTCTTACACTTTATATAGTTATGAAACGATGTTGTACAATCTTTTTCTAACTAATTGTTTTCTGAGTGACATGTGTACAAGTCCCTCTGAGATTCAAGGAAAAATATGACCATCAAAGGAGGGAGTCGACCGTTAGAGAAGTGCATATAAATAGGAGCTCATTTGAATGAGCTCAAGATCTGTTGATTACTCTAGAGATTTCATTTTTTTTAAGTGATTTCTAGAGAGAGAGACTCTCATGCTTTTTTCATACTGAACATCTTGTTCAGCTTGCTTTGTGTGACTCCAATTGTTACTGATTACAATCAAGGGCTTCCGGGGATAGGAAGACAGAGGTGTCGACTACCTTAATGTTTGAGGACTTCCTTGGATAGGAAGATAGAGGTGCCGACTACCTTGAAGTTTTAGGGCTTGTGAGGATAGTAAGATAAATTCTGATATTCCTATAGAGGGCTTACCCTGATGTGGGTAAGACAGATTTTCTTGAAAGTATAAATCAAGGGACCTTTATCCAAGGTTGTTGGATACCCTACTCTTTGGGTTAAAAGATTTTGGACTTGTTACTTGTTTTGTTTCAAGTTTATTTTTCCACTGTATTTTGATTAATAAGGAAAGTATAACTATCTTATACTTTTTTGTACTTGTATACTCTGATTATTAATATTCTAAATGCTTTAAGGTAGAATCTTTTCCTTGTAAACTTTTCTTATGTTTCATTTCTGGAACCATATTTCTGGAACCTAGAAAGTTTGTAGAACTAAGAGGTTTTTTGAATTTACCTTGTTTAACATTGTTAAACACAGTTTTCCTTAAGGTTAAAAATGAATGTTTTTAAACATAAAATTCACCCCCCCCCTCTTGTAAATTGAGCATCTACATCATATTTTGATCCTACAAATCATCCTTTACAAGTTTCCTAAAAAATTAAAGAAAATATTCTTATTATTATTTGGGAAATTTTTAAATTTCAATAATTGATTTAAAAGTGAAAAGGTTGTTTTTCTGAAAAAAATTTACATTTATCTTTTAGTATTATTTTCAACTATGATTAACACTATAGTTATTACTAGGGATATGATCCAATGGTGGAATATTAATTCTATCTCTATATGGTTTATGGTGGTGAAGTATTTTTGTTCTAAAATCTTGATTCAATATAGATAATTTTTTAATTATAAGTCATTTTGAGAATTAATTATATTGATCATTCAAAATATAATGAATTCATAGTATGTGAAAGTGATGGTTGGGAACTATTTATAGATTTCCCCTTGATGAATCGATAGGTATCATGATAGAAATACATAGAATACCATATAATATGGTTATTTGGTTTATAATTACTCACTTATTAAGAATAATGTTCTGGTTGAGAGGTCTTGATGGTAAGATTCATGATGTTTTAGTTGAGAGGTCGTGATGGTAAGATTCATGATATCTTGGATGAGACGCCTTGATCATGAATGTCTAGAATTATGCATTTACTTTTTTAAGAATTCATTTTATCTTAATCCATGTGTTTGGTATTTTGATATTAGATATGGATAGTCAGCTAATTAAAGTGTGTACTGAATTAATTTTTTTTTTGATTATCAACACTTTAATCTTGATTATGCCTTATTTACTCATGATAAATTCTGATGTGCATAACTCTTACAATGAATCTGAGCTCACCCTTTATTTGTTTTTCTTTCACAATGACATGAAGAAGGATATTATGAATGGTATCAAGGATGAAAGAATGTTTATTATGTGATGTTTTTGTATTTCTAATGTAATATGGGAGTCATGTATGTATCCAGTTTACCAAAACTACTAAAATGTTCTGTCCTTTGGGATATGACCACTTATATCTAGTGCCAATACAATAAAGTAACCACCAAGTCTGGGATTCTAGGATTGAGGTTTCTATAATGATTCAATGTATAATTTTGGGAGGCTATATCCTCTTTGGTCTAAATAGATATAAATCATATGAGAAGAAATAATAATCAACTATCATCGTAATATAAAGTAAATAAAAGTGAAAATCACAACTACATTCCAAAATTAAATAAATAGCAACTCCCTTGCTATAACAAAATGATATATACTATAATTGAATATGGAATAAATCAAAATTATGGTCACATGTAGTTTGGACAGTAACATTCTATCCAAAATTAAAAATAAAGGAGACCATAGAAAAACATGGTCCTATCTCCTGACTCCATCGAGGCTCCAAGTACTCGTGCATATAATGCAGGGTCATTTCCCTTATCTGTTCCAGTATCCATGATGTTTACTTGGGAACCTGAGGTTCTTGAGTAGGTTATGAGTACAACATAGTAGGGTACCATTAGTGGTGTTTCATAAAACACCAAAAAATATTAGTGGATATGTTGTGTGACGTTATCATAAGTAAATTAAAAAATTAAAATAATAATAAAGAAGTCACAAACATGGGTACAAAACCACAACCCAGTCTAACTATAACTTCTTTGGTTAGTGTTGAGGTGTCTCTGAGCATATCATGAGAATTAAAACTGAGCATCACATCCCAAGTCAAAGTCATGGGAATAACATCCCGTTATAATATAGAAAATAAATCATGGGTAGTATGCCCTGATAATCATGTCATTTAGTGGGAATAGAGCCTCATGTTATCATAATTGTCAATACATGGGAAATATTTCTTGATAGAAAAGTCATAATAGTGGTAATGATGAATTGGTAAAAATATTACAAAAGTGGGAATTATTTCCTCCATAAATAACAAATTAGTAGGCATCACATCTCAACAGAAGCCTCAATAGAGGGAATAATTTCTCTATACACATGCATAATCACAAGAGGAAAAACTATATGAAGTTTTAAGCCACACCATCATAGGGGAAATCATGTTCTACATGAAACTGATCTCATACATTAATCTCATCCCCTTCCTTAGATGGACCACTCCATGGAAACTGAATCCCCCTTGCAAGGGTAATAAAAAATAGTCAGTCATAACATCTGATCTCCATCATTTTCTAGGCCATGTGACCATTACATTACATAACATGGTGGGTATTGTGTCCCATAATAATTGGATTAACTTCCCTAATAATGAATAACAAAATATAAATGGTCATTTCATCCTAACCATATCCATCAATAAAATAAAGTGAATATCATCCCACGTATGACACTAAAATCATATTATGGAATAGTACTCACCTTTAACATTGTAATAAAAAAATTCCCATTAAGGTTGGAATTTCTCTAACGAACTTTAGATTATAGTTAGTTCGGTCCCAGCACACTTAACTTATACTCAACCATAACCAATGAACAACCCACCTATTTTTAAAACATTAGATTTTAAAAGAACAACCATACCATATTCTATCCAAATGTGTCAAAATGGATTTAGGAAAACTCAAAATCTCTTAAAGGTTAAATCCTCATGTTAAACACTCTTAATTACACACCTATCCTATGTTTAAGGAGGGAAAAGACACCCAATAAAGGTCTTATGGATTATAACATAACTAAAGGAAACACCTCAATGGGTTTTTAGTACAAAGTCCATAAACATTGGCTCAAGACTATGATTATCAGAGGTAAAGGAATTGATGCATAATAATAAAATGGACTATTTTCACCCTAGACATCCTTATCCAACTCATACAGGTCAAATGAATGGAATTTAATTAAGTTTTAGATGAATTTTACACAGGTACGGATAACATGTATACAAAATAACATGAAACGTGTATAAATCATCATGAATGGTTAGGGAAAACTTATTTTGTTACCATATGAGTTTTACCTTTTAATATCACAAATTGATTCAACTATAATTGATAGAAAGCATGAAACCTGAAAAAAAAACTCAAAAATTAGGAAATTTTTAGTAATACTCGATGATACAACAAGATAAACAAAGAAATGATCAAAGTGGAATATTATCCTTACCTGAAGAAATATCCTATGATGAATGACACTTTAATCTACCCGTGATTGAAGGAGATCCACCACTTAGAAAATAGGAATAAGTGGGAAGATAGGGGAGATGTATGAATTTGGAAGAGGGGTGTGAGGGGAGTGTTATTTTTTATATAAATGTAACAATTAATTTAAGTTATTTAATATTTAAAAAAACATAACAGGAACACATCGGGTACACTCAAACCTTTTACTACATACCCGGTACCTACCAGGTACCCATTACTAGGTCACCAGCCACATGGTGTCCCACATAGAGATACTCCCCACTACCAACCTCCACTGGGAACCCAATAGCAATCCATGGGGTACTGGTTACATCTGTCAAAATAAAATATATCCTGGAACCATGTATGTTCTCCTAAAATAGAACTTGATCCCCTAAAAACACCTCTAACATCTATAATTCATTGAAATAAATTAGTTTTAGGGACAATTAAATAAAACAACACCTCAAAATTGGAGGTGAATTAGAAACCCCCCCCCCCCCCCCACTATAGGGTAGCTCATCCCTGAGATGAATCACCTAGAATCATTGAAAAATAAATCATGCCACTATGATCATATATTAGCCTTCCACTCCCAATTCTCTATTTAAATACGCTTTTACTACCACTGTATGTGAACTAGAGGGATTGTATTCTCATATATTATCTTCTTACTCTGGTCCACAATATTAACTAGTTGTTCCAAAAGAAATAAATTAAACTAAACTCAATATCATCAAAATCGATCACATGAGAAGGATCATGTTAGAATCTCATGATAAAAGTTATACGAAATACATCATCCATTGCATGGAAAATATGAGGAATCACTAATTAGATTTCCACTATACTAACCCAATCAATAACCTCAAAGGCCCATATATATCTAGTCACTAATAACCTCTTCCTTTGAATATAATAGTGATCCCTTAGAGGGGATACTTTCTTGAAAACATGGTCATCCAGCTCAAATTTCAAAGGATAACATCTTTAGTATGTATATGAATTATTCTTCCTTCTCAGAATCTCTAACCTCTTCAAGATCAATGAGATATGCTATGATGTCTCCTAAACAAGGCTTTGTTAGATAATAGATGACTCCCCAACCTCCAATTACAATAGAGGTGAATGGCATGTCCTGTAATATAAGGACTCAAAAGTTTTTATCTAAATAAATTCCTAATAACTATAATTATAGGTGAAATAAGCTAAATTGATATGATTCTCCCATTAACTATTAAAATCCAAGACACATTCTCACAACATGCCTTCCATAATCCTGACAATAAACATATATTTCTCATATTTATAAGGATGGTATGTTGTGATAAAATGAACCAGAGTATCAAGAACCAGCTATACTATCCTCTATAAGTGAGATATGGATTAAGAATACCAATTTTAAATAATATTTTTTAGCATACTATGAATTTTATATTTCATAAATATAACCATACTAACTTATTAATAGAGTGGGACTCTCTCACCTCCAATGGCCTGAAGGCCTTCATTTTTATTGATTTTGATAATCCACCTTTAAATGGGTGAGGTGGAACCCTTACAAGGCCCATAAGAGTAAGCATTACATGGCCCATAGGCCTTAGAGGAATTCAATTCCTATAGGCTTCAAACATTACATACAACCCATATTGCATCACTAAAATTGGTTGATAATGATAAAACCATCATGAAATCCATCATAACATCATCCCATTTCCACTCAAGAATGGGAAATGTATTAAAAAAACCAAAAATCCCATCTATGTAAAGCCTTGACTTGCTGACAGGTAGATCATCATATGGAAACCCTACTTTTAAACATATTTATCCTTGGCTACTGGTACTTCCTACACATATCATGAAATATATTGGTAAGATCCAACTGAACAACCCATCCCATGGCCTATGAATCATGCACTAGATCCTCATACATACTTGAGGTAACTACCACATATCCTTTAACCTAAATAATCTTATCATCATCTTGGGATGAATTAGGTGGAGGATCATCATTGTATAATTCATACCTCATAACTCTATAAACCAGTTAAGACATTAGACACTCATTTAACCTCTCAAGGATTGAGAAGTCAATAACTAAAAAACCAAGGGTCACTCTACCTTGACACTCTTAAACATCAAGATGTATCTTTGTAAAGAGGCTCATTAACTAACACTCAATACTAAACTCCAGCACAACCTACTCCAACTTCATCTCACTTAGTGAAACAACCATGATATGCCCCTTCCCAAAGGTATAATCTATCTCTATGTTGATGGAATGATGATATTCAACACACATCATATTAAAAAGTTTCATGTCTTGTTAATAAAATATATAATTGAGGCTCTAGTTGTCCATATACACCACAAACCCCTTACCCAAATGGTAGTGACACCATCATCTCAATGCATGCACTAATACCGCTAGATCAAAATCCTGAGTAAAATAATTATCTCATATGGCCTCAACTATTAGTATCTATAAAAAATTATACATATTTCATATATTAGCATGACTTCCTAATCAACCCCTAATGCATAAAAACACAAACTATACTCCTTACCTGACTTAAGTAAGGTCAAAACTAGAGTAGATTTTAACCTGATATACATACCATATAAATTTCTCTCACAAGGGCCATAACACTTAAGCATCACACCCTTTCTATTCAAGGATATCATCAATTCTTCTAAATGGGAGAAGTCTTGAATGAATCTTCTACAATAATTTTCTAATCCTGAGAATCTATGGTATTAAATAACATTCTCAGGAAGCTCCCAAGAAACTATGACCCTAACATTACCATGTTTTATTGATATTCTTACCTTTTATATCACCTGACCCAAGAAGTGGACATCACTAATCAAAAATAGACACTTCGATAACTTGAAATATATAGGATTCTCTCTCAAGGTAATCTGAACAATCTCCAAATATCAAGCATGGTCCTCTTATGATTGGGAGAATAATAAGATATTGTCAAAATGATCCCCAAAAAGGAATCCAAATAATATTGGAATACCCAATTCATCAGGTCTATAAACACTTATGTCATGTTTATCAAACCAAATTCCATCAAATGATGCTCATACAGGCCATTATAGCTTATAAATGTAATATAAGGAATATCAGAAGGCCTCACATGTATCTTATGATAACCCAACCTCATTTATATCTTGGAGAACCATTTGGATCCCATCATATTTTCAAACAAATCATTGATATACGGAATTAAATATTGTTTCTTAACCATCACTTGGTTTATCCTCTAATAATACACACAAGTTTAATGTGCTATTTGATTTCTTAGTGAAAAAAACAAGATAATTCACCTATAAATTCTCTATTTAAACCTTCATCTCTCTAATCTCTATAGAAAATATTTTTTAAGGAAGAGTAGATATGAGATATTTACCTTTCATTATCTTTATCATAAACTTGACCTTTATCTCAGTTGTAAACATCAATAATTCCTTAGGAAAAACTTTAAAAAAATATCAATAATAAAAGTAGTTATTTACTACGACATATCTTCAACATCAAGAGTAACATTGAAAAAATGACTTGAATGCATTTCAAGATGTTGATGGTTAGGACCTGAGTTGATTGCCTATAAATCCCACTCACCAAAAAGGGTATAACATTCACCATTTTCATATATGAAATATAACCACCAGTGATAGAATTTAATGTGTACTTGATACCAGGTCAACCAATATATACCTAGGATTATTTTAAAACTGTAAATCTCTAACATAGAGAAATCTCAAAGACATAAATATCCACTAATCATGGGAGCACACACTTAAAATTTTTAAATACACTTTGATTTCAACCTTCTGGATATACTAATAGAAATCACCCCATATATGTACTTGATGTTATATCCTAGATCAATAGAAATTTGATAAGATATAAATGAATGTGATTCACCCATATCAAAAAAATAGATATAGGTTTGGATGATACTAAAATGGTACATATAGTTGTTTAAGGATCCTCGACATGATCTACAGGAGATAGATTGATGGAATGAATCTTGTCTGATCTTAATCCTTTTCCCTCATCTATTGATCCATGAGTTTACAAAGGATTATTTCCCTACTACCTTCACTAACCCTGAGAACCACAACCCCCTCTGCACCTTGACTGGTTAGAAGAAGTGTAACTAATACCCTATGGTAAATCACATAATCCAGCCATTGATCCTTGAGACTAACCATCTCTATGACCATGATCACACTGATAAGAGTTATAACAAAAACACTAAAATTTCACCAAATTACTGAATTAAATTTGATGGTATCATTGGATCATATCATTATTAAATCATAAGTAACATAAAGGATATTTTCATTTATGAAAAAATCCGTTAAAATATCATGATAACATTTCTTTAAAAAAAGACCCTTTTCAGATTGAAAAAAATTATATTTAAAATCTAAAAAATTCCTAAATATTAAGGAATATATTTTCCTTGAAAATAACCTTAGAAACCTTTATGTTAATCTTTAAAGTATTTATTAGTCATGATGGTGTGAAATTACATTCATGCCTTGTATGTTAAAAAATATTCCTCTAACATTTTCTGTAAAAAGTCAAAAAAACCTAATTTGGAAAAAAGGAGATTCATTTTAATCCATTTGTAAAAATTTAATCATGGGTAAAAAATACTTTAAAAATAACATAAGGATATTAATAATATTATTGAATATATTTTTATAAAACATGGACATGGAAAAAAAGGAATTTTGACCGAAGAGGGAAATAAAGTCAGGTTTACTTAAAAATATTCTTTCTGTATCTTGAGTAATTAAAGAAATAAAAATGAAATGAAAAGATGTAATATTTATAAATACCCATATGATAATAATATTCATGGTATTCTTGACAGATATGTTATAAAATCTCATCATTAAAAACTTATTCATAAACAATCCTGATAACTTACAAGAGTGTAACATAAACCCCTTACCTCAAGTTCCACTTATTTCGAAAGTGATCTAACATTATGTATAATAAATTTAAAGTTATTTTAATTTTATAATATAATAATTTACAAAAATATAATATCATATATGATCCAATTATAAGTTTTCAACACCCATTTATTAAAAATTCTTTATTAATTTTTTTCCATGTGTTAACTATTTCGTTTTTCATGGATGTTTCGGTTCTGTAGTTCTAGGAATTGTAAATTGATCATAGTTATAACATCTCTAAAATTTTAATCATGATATAAATATCATATATATTCATTATTCATATATTTATATTCATCCATAAATGATAGAGACAGAAAATTGAATTACACCATTTATAGAGACGGTAAGTCGTACGTACGCTTGAACGTTGTTTTCACTTTTCAATGGATGGAATGAAGGAAAGGTAAATAATAATTCACCCTTAAATAATAATTATTATATAATTTATATCATATATATTTATTAAATTTATCCTTATTACCATCCATGTAATTTGGAAATGAAAAACCAATCACTTCACTTCGTGAAGGTGGTGGTCTACATGTACACACGAGCGATATTTTCATTTTCAAAATGGATGGGAAGGTAAGATGATAGATATTATATTATAATTATAAACAAATAATTATATCTTAAACATAGTATATAAACATTAAAACTATTGTAATAATCATACATGAATGATGGTTATGGAAGATGAACTATGTCATTACGTGGAGGAGGTATTCCACATGTACACACATGAGATACTTTCACTTCCCATTTGATTGAATATATATAGTTTGGATAATGGTGATTACATAATAATAATAAAATTTCATTACATTTAGGATACATAAGTAATTATTTTATGATTAATACTATAGATTTAGAGTATTTTAAAGAAGAAATAAATTGAAATAGTTCGAGTAGGAACATTACCTCTTGTTCGGAATGCCTATTAAGATACATTCTTAAAGAACACTAGAATGTTATCTTAATAAGAAAAACACATCTAATTAATGGTTAGGAAATTTCATAAGAAAATTTTTCAGGGTTTAGTTGATCTATATGGCTCAAAGTGGTGCAAAGAAAAGAAATAAGGGGTGTACTTTTATAAAGGAGGAAAATAATACACTTCGAATTACATAAAATAATTAAATATAATTAATATATTTCTCAAGTATAATTACTCCAAATATACATGAAATGATATAAAACAAATATATGGTAAAAATATATCCATAAAATGGGGATGGATGGAAAAAGGTTCATTTTACCCTTTTTCAAAGTGGTCGCATGGTTTGGATGCACTATTTGGCCAAACATTATGTGAATTATGAAGCTCCACTATTTATGTGGCACTAAGGGTGTAGGTTAGAAGCACAGTTTACCTAACCATGTGCAACCATCATGGGTCCCCTCTATAAAAACTCTTTAATTTTTTTTCAATGACATGCTGCCTCCTTTGTATGGTTTTTCAAACCATGCTCTCTTATATATTGGTGGCATGGTTTAGCTGCACAATTACTACTTACCATGTGACAATCATGAACCTCATACATATTTTCCAAAAAGTGGAGATCCAGGCTCTGAACAAGCCCCAAATGCTCCTAAACACTTCCATAAACCTTTAAGCACTTTCATTAGAAGAAAAAAATATATTCAAACAAAAATTTAAAGGTTTATAACTCAATAAAAACTTTGATATTAAAAAATCACCTCATTAAGGTTACTCATCCCCAAGTTTCTCTGAAGGTATTTGATCAAAATCTAATAAACGTTCCATCCAATGAGAATGTAATTCATCCTCTCTCTATAAGAACTTATCTTATAAATGGTTGTGATTCCATTTCACCTAGACTAGGGGAATATAATTTCCTCATAAATCTTTCATGCTCTAATCAAAAATACAAATATGATACTCCTCAAAAGAAGAATTGTCCATTAACTTAACATCTTCAGGATCATAGAGATGTGAAAAATCTGAATGGTAATGATGAAGTTGAGATACATGGAATATATCATGCATAGACCAATACCTATGAGGAAGAGAAAAATGAGAGGCTATCGACATGAAACTCTCTAAGATCTATAAATCTCAACATAAAGAGGAAATTGTACACCATATCTCTGAATCCGTCTATGCTCCATCTTATGAAAAACATGTAAGAACACCAGATCCCTAAACTTTAACTCTATAGGTCATTGATAGAAGTTGACATATGATTTATGCCTATATTTATCTGTATGTATACACTTATAAATTATTTGTACCTTATTTGATGTTTCTTGAATGAGATGAGGTCCTAGTTGTACTGCCTATCCTGCCTCTAACCTTCACAAAGGTGATCATAATGACTTACCATATAATGCCTCATAAGGATCCATTTTTATAGTTTTCTAAAAAAAATATTAAATGAAAACTCTTCTAGAGGTATGTGTTTCTCCCAAGAACCTCCAAAATCAAGGATTCATTCTCTCAATATATCCTCCAATAGTTGAATAGTATTCTCAGACTCCTCATTGGGCAGTGGGTGATATGCTATACTTAGAAGTTCTTATAAAACCAATTCTCTCTAAAAACCTTTCTAGAACCGTCATGTAAACAAAGAATCTATGTATGATACTTTTATATGAGGAATACTATGGAGTATGAAAATATCATGAATTTATATTCTATCAAGTTCATAAATTGATATGGCCTCTCTAATTGGTATAAAGTGAGTGGACTTTTTCAGATTGTCAACAATCATCCATACTGCATCACTATGTCGAGGGGATCTTTGTAATCCTGTCAAAAAATCCATGGTGACATCAACCCATTTCCACTTTATAATGGGAAATGATTGTAAAAGACTAGTAGGTCATTAGCTTACCACATTCACCTACAGGAAAGTGTAACATCTAGTGACAAAACCTTTTATCTTCCATTTCATTTTTGACCACCAATACTGATGGTGTAAATCAAGGTACATATTTGTAAGACTAGGGTGTATATCCTAACTAGAAGAATTATATTATCACATAAATTCCTCTCACACATCTCTAATAACCTATATGTTTCCATGAATATTCAATATCTCATTCTCATCAATGATCTATCCCGATGGTGGGTCCTCTCCTGAAACACTCTCCCTTAGGACTAATCCCTCGGGGTCTAAAAAATATATCATCTTCAATCTCTCTATAATTGAAGAGGTCACTGCTAAAGATGTAAGGATAGCCTATCCATGATTATTTTGGACCTCTATGTGCATATTAGAAAATTGGTCCAACAACTTCCTCTCACTCTTGACCTTCTGAACTTCCAGTGCCTCAGTCCTCTAGCTTAGAGAACCCTCTACAGAATTTTCATTCCCAGGCATATTGGCAAACTCAAAATTTAAGGAACGCATGTATTCAACCCACCTTATCTACCTGAGGTTTGGGGTAAACTATATGTAGATGTATTTAAGTCTCTTATGGTCTGTAAAGACCAAGAAACTATTCTTCAAGAAATTAATTCCTCAAACATCACATGGCGTGAACTATTAATTTTATTTTGAGGTTTTACATAGGGTAAATGTGTTCATGAGGCCTCAAAGTCCAAGACCCATGCACCATAAATCAATCTTTCTGCAACATAACTACTCCTAGACCGATACCTGATTCATTAGATTAAATTGTGTAACTTCTTCCAAACTCTAGAAGAATTATCATCGACATTTAATCTAGTCTCCCTTTTAGCTTCTAAAAGGGGTTTTCGCATGCTTCATCTCATTTAAACTTGATGAATTTATTTATAAATCATATCGGTGGTGCTTCAAGACATGATAAATCATTTATAAATCACCTATAATATCTATCCATCCCCAAGAAACTCTAAATATCAAAGAAATTATTTTTTGGCTCCTAAAAACAATAGATATCACCTTTTCTTGGTCAACTGATACTCCTACATCTAATATGATGTGACATAAGAAGTGCACCTTGTCAATCTAAAAGTGACATTTGGTGAGATTATAAAATATATAGTTTTCTCTTTGTTCACTCAATATGACGTCATGGTTATTGGAATGATCATGTATACTATGATAGTACACTAATATTTCATCCAAAAAAACTACCATAGAAGAATTTAAATATGAATGGAAAAATAAATTTACCACATCCATAAAAACATCAGGTGCATTTTTCAATAGAACGGAATAACCTGATGCTCATAAAGGTCATAACTACTAAAAAAATTCTATATGAGGTACGTATGAAGGTATCACTTGTACATGACGGTTTCCTAACCTTGATTTTACATTCGATAAAACCATCACCCCTTGGAGCTAGTCAAAGAGGTTGTCTATATGAGGTAGTGGATACCAATTCATCATTATAAGCTAGTTCAGCCTAAGGTAATCCACACAAATATGGAGGGTACCATCTACTGTATTAGAAAAAAGGACAGGTGAACCCCATAGGGAAGTATTGGGTCATACAAAACCTTTATCTTCCAAGTCCTCTAGCTACCTCTTGAGCTCCTACAACACAGTGGTAGTCATCCAATAAGGAGGAATGGATATCTGTTCGTCTCCTAGAACTATCTCGATAGCAAGCTATACATCTCTCTCAGGAGGTAGTCCCTAAAAATCATTGGGAAAGGCATGCCTAAATTGATCTACTAATAGGGGGAAATCAACTTGTCGCATTTTTTGATCATCCAACTAAATATTGGAAATCTAGGCTAACACCCCACCCAACTGATGATTCTCAGGTCTAGATCAACCTTCCTCAACATACCATTCTCCTTTATGAATATAATTACCACTCTCAAGTGATGTAAAGGACATACTTTTGTGATAAAAATAAATGTGTTTGTGATAGGGAACCAACCTTTCCATCCTAAGAATGACATAAAATCCAGTTATCTCAAGGATGAAGAGGTCCCATAGGAAGCGATAACTTCCAACCTCAAGGAGACACCACTTACATTTGTGTACACATTCTAACTAAAATCAAAACAATATTTCCAAATTAATTACCCCAGGTATGTATAAAACGTCAATCCTAAGGATTTTCGTGCTAAAAACATAAATAAAATAGTATGAAACACCTATGTCAAATGAAACAGATACCAAGGTAGTGGCTACCAAGTTCATTCATCTCATTGTAGATAGTGTGGTACCCTAATCCTTGGGTATAGGTTGTAATACATATATAGGGATTGATTCAAGGACCTAATATATAACCTAGCTACCCTAAGTAGGTCCACTTAGTTGGCACTGCATATCTTGGGCGTGACCTCCTCAACCACATCCACCTCCACATCATATATGGATAGTGGTACTCCAAATCTTCACACGATGCAGTGATACGAATCCTACTCTTGAAGGTAGAGCTAGTTTGAATCCTCTCCAAATATGAACAAATGGGAAGGATCAGAAGAATATTTGAAGATGGGCCATTTTTATTCAAGATCATCACTCCACTGGGTCTTGATCACACTGAAGTTTTACTTGACCCTACCACCCAAACTAATGATAGATAATAGAACTACCAGTGCACATACCTTGGATACCACTGTCCTATCAAGAACCATCTTGATGATGCTTCTTACTGCAAGATAAACTATGCTTCCTTGGAGCTAAACCTATGTTCCCTATAGCTTCAACTTCTCTCAAGTTGCACTCAGAAATAAGGGTCTACTATGATACCTCTTAAACAATAGTCAGTCAGAATATATTTACATGGGATCATAAGTAATACTTGGGCCCATCCTAAAAAAATATTTCTTTGGATAACACTTCACCATCGAAAGTAGGAACAAAGCATTGAAGCTTTGTGAAATGACCAGAATAGTCTATAATGGAAATACTGACCTACTCCAGGTTCATGAACTCTCTCACTTGATTGGCTCTCAAAATCTTGGGAAATAATCAATCATAGAAGAAATATTGTAAATCTCCCCAAACCATACCCCGATGCTGATGAACCTAGTTTAGTACATCTAACTAGTTTGTAGCAGATCCCCGAGGCGTATAAGCAAAAATCTTGACCATTATTTTTTGAGATGTATTTAAATGATAAAGGATATATAATATGGCCTCTATCCAAGATTCAATATCCTATGTTCCACCCTCCCTAGAGAATTTTATGGGTATTGCAGCTAAAATTCACTCTTCAATTTTAACAAGTCTATGTAGCTCATGGAGCTATCTCCATAGGCCGCACTAACCATATAAAACCTACATGAAATTGAGCATCATTTACAAATATAGGTATAATTGGAGGTACAATTGGAGGTGTTTCAGGTGGAACTACTAGTGGGTGAGGTCCCACCACTTTAGGATCATGGTAGTCACCACATTATTAGCATTCGACCTGAGACCTTCATAGAGGCATATATCTAAATTTTCTAAAAACACACCTCAAAACTTGATAATAAGTGTAAGGATGTTATCATAAAAAAAAGATAGGCATAAAAATTATCTACCATAAATACACTAACCCAACTACCCAAGATATAAGTTATAGGTATTTCTCAAATTCCATGCTTTACCCTTAGGGGTTCCATTATTGGAAGTGTTAATTACAAGTTATATAGAATAAATCGCTTGAATTTATAATTGGAATCTATATTTAAGGGGAACCGAATATATTTAAAATTAAAAATCAACATTTTATAATTGAATTTATATGTATATGCATATAAATACCAAGGTTAAGTTAGATCTGTCTGTCTTTCCCAAGTAATAAAGTCATGTGCTTTATAGTTTCAAATAGTACAACATGTAATTGTAACCTAGATTTTAATATGGTTCAATTAGAAGGATCACCATTCCCAACCTATAGAGGAACACTCACTCGTTAAATTGCAATTGGAATCCATGTAATTATAACCAATTAATTTTTCAGCTCATACGACAAGTGGTCCATGACACAAACACTTGATAATTGGCTAATTAAGGTGCCACCATTAATCTATATGGGAAAAAACCATTCAGGTTGATGAAGAAACATTAATTATTCCAATTATTTCATCCTTGTGGAAATGTTAGCACAATTTGAAATATAATTGTCATAGAACTAAGATATTTAGTAGTAAATGCACGCAATAAGTAAACATGGCATGGAATAATTCATGACATGTCAATCCTCAAGTTCCAATAATGATGCATGAGACACTACCTCCTTGAAATACTATTCCAAGGGTAAGGGTAAAATTCATAATGATAATAAATGCCACAAATAATGTGCATCACAAAATGGTGAAATCAATACAACTATAATAGGCATAAGCCAGAACATCAAATACCAACCCCAATAATTTTGTTTTCCTCCATACATGGGTTAGATACTCCCAGGAACATGCTTATTACCAAATTCCAAATGTCCTAATCTCCCCTATAACCATTCCTAAATAGTAAAACAAGAAAAAGAGGATCTAATTCAACTTTATGATGTCCCGGCTTGGATCAATTGATAACAATAGTCTAACTAGTGGCCACATGGCCTCACACGTGCCTCCCCATACACCATAGGCTTCCAACTAGAAAAAAATGCCTAGGGTGTGTCTATGGGGAGAATATTACCTTTGATCATAGCGCATCATAACAGAATAATAATAGATAGATATACAGCTAAAGCATAAAATTTAATAACCAGAATAGCAGAATAGATAAACATCCAGATAAGATAAATATACTAATAGGTAACCACAATATCAAAGTCATATAAAAATGATTATAATGTGATGATACTATAAAAAAATAGGAAATAGGAAAACATTGGTACATGAAATAAAAAATAAACATAAAAATGGCTAAACTCTAAAAGCATCTCATTCCTATGCTCAGTCCTATGCTCCCATACAAAATCCCATCACATAAATTAAATATCCAATGTTGTACCCTTTCCCTTATCCTAACCAGCAACCATGAAGTCTGTTTGGGTACCAATCTATATCCCAGACATGGAATGAGTAAAAATAATTAGGCCACCATCAAATATTTCTAAAAAAAAGTATATGAGTATAAATATATCTGTGTGTAGTTAAAATGATAACCAGAAGAAAAGAAACTAAAATAATAACCAAGTCAGGCTTGGGTTATTCATGGGAATCCAAGATAATTGTACTTACTTTGTCTTAAGACATATGTCTTTGAATAAGTAACCTATAAAAATTCTAAAACCAAGAATATGATAATATTAATCATGTGATCGTAATATTGATAGAGAACCAAGGTGAAACTGAGGCATCTCTGGCCTTAGATGGTCAGGCCAGCTCATAGTAATAACCATGCTACCTATCCAAGGGGTATAAGTCTAATCCAAGGCTTACACCCTTGTAATTACACTAGAGAAAAGTCTCTAACTGATTCCTTGGATTTCTTTCATTGTAAATTGCTGGATAAGCATGACTGGAGCCCAAGGTGATGATACAAGGTGTCACATATCTGAAGACATCAAGTTAAATACAAGGAGATAATACAAGGAATTCAATTTACATATATAAAATGAATGAATCAAAATTACTATTCCAATACATTCATATAAAAATAATAGAAATACTGAATTACAAGGTGGGTATATTTGTTGCAAACTGGATCAATGAATTGGGGTGATGTCCTCTGAGAGCTCAAGGTATTCCCTCAGTAATCCAAGGATGGCTCAAGTCTGAACAATCCTTCAATAAAATAAGGTCGATAATTATTTGGAACAATTTATAAATGATTATAATCTATTTTTTAATCCATCCCCCTTTACCATTATATTTAATTAAAACATATCCTTTTCACTAAAAAAAGACAAAGGTTCACATGGGTGATTACATATTTTAATCATACTATACATAAACAATAATGGGAAAAATAAAAGGTACATTCTATTCTATATCATAGTCAATAATTCACTATAAAATAATTAAATCTCTTTTTAAAGGTCAATCCAAGACATGTGATGGGTTTCAATGGTTCATGAAAAAAGGGAATCACCCAAAGGGGTGATACTTAGTGTGGTTCCAACCTACAACAAGGTCAAAAAGTATCATGATAGAGTCTAGGTTGTAGTTCCAATAATTAATTAAAATTATTTCATAATTATAAGTAAAAATACGGAAATTTCAGTGTGTGGAAAAATGAAAACATTTAGAAATGTGAGTGACTTTGAGGGAAACAGTATAGACCATCTATCTTATAGTTTAACAGGAACACTCATACTGTTTTTGACTTAGATATATTATATAATGATATAAACATAGAAATGGATGAATAACATGAAAATTGGGCATATTAGCTCACATATAAATAGAACTATATGTAATGACTCTGATTTTCTATGTATTATTTTTGGATATTGTATAGATTATTTTCTAGACTAGGAACTAAGAAGGCGTGTGATTTTGAGGCTCAGTGTTCCTGGAATAAATGTTTTAAATATAATAAATATAATAAATAGGATGCATGAAAATGTTTCTTAAAAAGTGGAATAACTTCTAAACAGGTGATCGGATTAGAAATATGAGGGAACCATTGAGTTCAGAATGCGAGTTTTACCCTTGGTGAGACTTAACCTTGGTCAGTGTGGGTCGTTTGTAAAAAATCATTGTGGGTGTAGAAATGAATAAAATAATTTAGTTAATTATTTTAATTATTTTCTTCGGCACAATGGTTAAAGAGTATTTAAATATACTGTTATGTTAGTATCTAGGGTTATCCTCATAAATCAAGAGTCATTTGATAACCCTTGGAGAGAGAATTGGAGGATATCTCAGGCGAACGATGACTGGATCATGGATCAATGATCGAAGCCCAACAGATTCAAAGGATCTCACCAATGGTCATAGTGTAGTCATGTTCTTCATCAGTGATTGATCTGAATCATGGTAGGTTGGTTGTTTTTATTGGTTTATTTCCCCACCCTTAATTTCTAGAAATAATGTGAATCAATCAACGAACAGATTGATCTGCAATTCGATCATTTTTTGGGATGAGAAAGATCAATATGGTTTTGGTATAATTTCTTCATGATTAATTTTTTATTATTCATTTCTATTCAGACGTAAATGAATCAATATTTAAAAGAACATCAATTGAGGTTTGTTCCTCTTATTTTTTCATATTCTTTTCTCACTCGATTCTTCTTTCACTGTGGGAATTCTTCGTTTGGCCAGGGGATCGACATAACCTAGCCAATTGATCATTGTGCTACTGTTTCTTGGTTCAATGATGCAAAATCATAGATCTTGGATTTGAAAAACATGATGGTGGTATGATGATGGTATTAACAACAAATCATAAGGCTTTGGATACCCAATTTCAAATTCTTTTTTGCTCAATGAATAATAATGTATAAGTCTATTATCTTAGTCAATAGAATCGCTTAATCTTTTTGTTTGATGATGGAAAGGTTCTATAGGCTGATTCAGGATTTTCCATCAAGGTGGTTGCCAGATAAAAGATCAGATGAAGGAACAACAATAGGGAAATCAGATCTGGGTTCCTGGAAAAACCTAGGATACAAGTCATGTAAATGAAATATACACACCATGCCCCCCACCAATGTGACATCTAGGGTTTTTGGATATACGTAAGTATCACACGGCGTGTGATGTATCCTCAGTGACTTGGTGTGTACCTCAAAGTGTACGCAGACACAGTTTGGAGTACACGGTTTGGAGTATGCCATGTACTCCCCCCACAGACATGGCCTAGACCAGAGTACACAGGCTAAGACATGTACTAGAACATGAGTAGAGTACATGTTCAGCCTATATGCCATGTATTTCACACAAACATGAGAAATATAAAGGGGTCGTTTACACAGGCTGGGCCCAAGGTCAAGGGATGTGGCATGTGACCCCTACTACACTTCGTGTGTGTAAAGACCCGTAAATTTCAAGGAAATTTTTTTTTCTTAATTTTCTTTGGAATTTTACAAGAACGCAGTTTCAGACGGCACCTGATTCCGAGGCCCCGAGTGCCCGGAATTAATTTCCGAAGTTTGGCTCGGGTACGTTCAGTGAACGAACGAGCGGGAATTTCTAACTTTTGATCCGGTGCTCGGAATTGAAATCCGAGGGCACCGATGAACTCGCAGCGCCGATATTCGCTTAGAAACGCCTCTTCCGGAGTTGCGTTTGCTCGGGTGTGGTTTTTAATTTTCGGGCTTAAAGTTAAGAAATAAAATAATTTTGCGACAACTTTATTTTATTTCGCTTAAGACACTTGGAAGCCACTTGAAGCCACTTAAAGGCGGCTTGAACTGAGTTGAACTGGATAGGATGCTATCCAGAAATATCCTACCCCTTGGTAGGATATTTGTGAGGTGGGGCCCGCACGAGCCCCGCCGTTTCTTTCGCTAAGTAACGCACCCGCGAAAACCCGTCAAAGTAACTGAAAAGTCAACCGACGCGTTTTCTTTAATTCTTAACAGACCATTTAATTGGGCGGTTTATTTCGTGAATTAAATGGACTGTTTCTTTCGTGAATTTAATGAATCGTTTCTTAACCGGTTTCGTGTGTTGGCATGTTTATAAAATAAGACCAACCTAAAAATCCTTTGAAAGGATTTGAGAGGATCTTGTTTCTTCATCTCCCCGCGAAGAACGCGAAGAACGCGAAGAACGCCGGCGACCGAAATTCGACGACGCACACCGAGATCTGCGACGTCGACGAGCTTTACCCGCGACGTTCTTCGGCGACGCCTCTTCTTCCGCAGCCGATCCTCGTTCGGCAGCTAAGGTGAGAAACGAATCGTTTGAAATTCTTTTGTGTTATGTGTTAATAAAATAAGAGGTAGTCTTATTTTATTTTGAGTTCTTTGTTTGTCTTTTGGAGAGCTTCCTCTTCATCTTCAAGCTCTGACGAAGAACGAAGAACGCCCAAACTCCGACGAAGAACGACGCCTCTCTTCTTCGTCCTCGGTGTCAACAAGAGGGAACGCTGCACCCTCCTGGGACCTTCTTCATCGGCAAACGAAGATCCGCCAGCGACGTGTCTCTTCGGGCATAACTCTTCGTCAACGGATTTGACGAACGACGACCGCGACACCCGACCTCCGCGACGCCGTCTTCCGCGGAGCGTAGCCGAATCTTCAAATCTTAAACCCGAGGTAGGGGTTGTTGATTCTTTATTCCTTTTCTTGATCGTGAATAGCAAGTATAACGTGTGGCTTAATTTATTTAAGTTGCGTTATTAATTTAACGTGAGAGGGGCCGGACCGCACGAACACGGCCGAATCCCCCCTCCATCGTTCTTGTTTTATTCATGCGGGTGGAAGCAAGTGGCGTGGTGCCGTCGCACCACGTGGATGATCGTGCTTTTATTTTACGCAACGCCGTCGCGCTACGCCGAGGAGAGTCTTCAAGAACGCGACGCCGCCGCGCCGCGTTGGAAGGATTCATGGCACGGCGAGAGGGGCGCGGTGCCGTCGCACCGCGCCGGACGACGAACACCGCGGCCGGTTCCGGGCCGCGGCGGGACGAGGAGACCGCGGCCGGTTCCGGGCCGCGGCGGAAGAGCAGACCGGCGGCCGGGCCGCCGGCGTCGGAAGCCGAAGAGGGGACCGGATTTTCCGGTCCCGTTGGAGAAGACCGGCCGGCCAGCTGGCCGGCCGGATGCCATAAAAACCGGGGAATTTAATTCCCCGGCCGGTATAATAAAACCCCCCTCTTTTAAAGAGGGGGCGGTTCTTTGAAGGGAGGGGGCAACCGGCCCGCTCGGCACGTTTCCAGCAGGCCCCCCATGTGGGGGGGGCGCTTCCTAAAACCAAACGGCGCGGCATAGCCGCGCCGCCTCCTTGAAGAAGCGGGGGTTTAACCCCCCGCGTGCCACCCACCTCGCGGCACCCCGCCGCCAGCGCGGCCCGCCGCCGCCGCCAGCGCGGCCCACCGCCGCCTCCGCCGCGCCGCCACCGCGCGCCGCCGCGCGCCGCCACCGGCCGCCGCACCGCCGCCGCCCGCCGCCGCCGGCCGCCGCCGCCGGCCACCGCGCCACCCGGGGGGGGGGGGGGGGGGGGGGGGGGGGGGTCGGGCCGGGTCGGCCCGGACCCGGACCCCCCGTTTCGAACCTGATTTGGTTTTTGGCTCATAACTTGAGCCTCGGACCTCCGAATGACGAACCGTCTGCGGCAACGCGATCCTTGGATCGAGACGGTCGTTTCGATATATCGCACTCAAGGTTTCGGGTTACTTTGAGTTCGGCCGGGTTGGTTCGTTCACGAAACCAACCGGGCCTTCAGAGCGGAAACGCTCATATCTTGAGCCACGAACGTCCGATTGACGCGTCGTCAGTCGCGTTGTGTTCCTCTTAGTGAATCGGATCTTTTGGCATACTCCGCCCGAGGTTTGGACGCAGGTGGAGTACGGTCGGGTTGGTTTTTCCTTAAAAACCAACCGGGCCCCGGAGACGAAAATGCCAATAACTCACAGACCGGGCGTCCGATTGACGCGCCGTCTGTTTCGTTGACTTCCTCTTGATGAGACGGAACTTTTGACATACTCCGCCCGAGTTTTGGATGCAGTCGGAGTTTGGCCGGGTTGGATTGTTCCCGAAATCCAACCGGGCCCCTGGAACGGGAAAGCTGATATCTTTCAGACAGGACGTTCGCTTGACGAGCCGTCAGCGGCGTTGGTGGTTACGTTGAGTAACGGTCCCTTTGAGTATACCCTATGGGAGTTCGGGGTGCAGTTGAGATACGGCCGGGATTGGTTTCGCTCACGAAACCAACCGGGCCCCTAGGACGAAAAGGCTAATAACTCACAGACCGGGCGTCCGGTCGACGCGCCGTCTGTTGCGTTGAGACCCCTGTGCCGAGACGGACCTTTGAGACACTTCTTCGCGGGACCTTGTGATACTTGGAGTATCGACCAGTAGCTCGTGGAGCGGACCCGTGGTACTTGACAGTGGTGGTGCGCTTGGATGCAGCAGCAGACCCTTGGCGGTGGAGAGCTTGGTTGTAGCGGCGGACCCGCGATACTCTACGGAGTGTGTGCGCTTGGTTGTAGCGACAGACCCGCGACGGTGGAGACGAGCGTGCAGAGTACGAAGACCGTGTAGCCGGCTGAGACCTGACGACTGCTTGACCGACTCGACTTGGAGTGAGTCGACTAGCCCAGTGGACGGAGCGCCCGGCATTTGGCGGCAGACCCACGGCGGACGGAGCGCCTGGTAGTTGGCAGCAGACCCGCGGTACTCGACAGGAGGAGTACCTCAGCAGGATATCTGGGTAGCGCCCGGTATTTGGCGACAGACCCTCAGCGGACGGAGCGCCCGGTAGTTGGCCGCAAACCCGCAGTACTCGACGGGAGGAGTACCTCAGCAGTCCTAGGTTAGTGAGCGGCAGCCTCGGAGTCGTGACAGGACCACTGTACACTCTAGAGACGGAGCTCTTCAGCAGTTACGGTTTCGATAATGAAAATCCTGGTTTGAGCTGAGCCTTTTGACCTTGTGTTTACTTCATGATTGAGATGGGTCACTTGCTAACTTTGGTATATGTATGGGCATATACCCGGGTAGTGGTTATCCGTCGATTTCACAATCCTTGTGTTTCCTCATGATTGAGATGGGTTACTTGATAACTTAGGTATATGTATGGGCATATACCTAAGTAGGGTTTATCTGTTGAGATCTTCTTGTGTTTATCCTTGTTGGTTTTAGTGAGACCTTGAGGGTCTCGGGGTCCCTACTGAGTATCGTTATACTCACCCCTGCACGGGCTATGCCCGCACCTCGTTGTGTTGGTTGCAGACGACGGCCAGTACTGGCAGAGGCCGAGTGTTCAAGGACTGGACGGTACCTGGAGGTGGACTATACGACGAGGCGGTACCCAGAGGCAGACCACTGGGCGGGTCATACTTGGAGCAGACGGCGGGACCCGAGGAGCAGAAGAGCTATCTGTACCCACCCTTCAGGTGGGATTTCCAGTGGACATCTCAGCGTAGCAGCTTTACTTTTCAGTCGCTGTTTTCCCTTTCGAGTTGTACTTTACAGTTGGGCTTGTATTTCCGGCCCCTTTTACTTTTCAGCTCTTCTTTTTTGTACTTAGTGTTTTACTTCCGCTTGTTCTCTGTGGTGCTTGTTTTCTTTATAAAGGCAATGCCTTCCCAGTTATCGGGATTTTACGCCTTTGGTGCTAGTCGCCAACCCCTGGCCTATGGAAGGCGGGCTTGGGGTAGTCACGGCACGGGCCCCGAGGACGGGTCGTGACAAATTGGTATCAGAGGAGTTCGGTTCTACCGTAGAACTTATAACTCTGACCTTTCTTTCTGTGAAGCAATAGTGTTAAGGGTACCGAGTGTGGTTTTCAGTCCAGGGAGTCCAGTGTTGGTGCGGGCGGCCGACGTATCCATACACCAGGACCCTGACAACTGATTTCCGACTTTGTGCACGAAAACACTGATTGCGTGTGTGTTTTCAAAGGTTTTTCCCCTTAAAACAGCTCAAACCAGGTCAGCTCACCAGGTATAATCGTTTGATCGTGTTACGTTGTTTCTTTCAGGATGTCTTTTCTCAGACGATCAGCTAGAGCCCGGAGGGATGAGCGTGCTGACAGTCTGTCGAGCGACGAGGCTTCGGTACAGGGCCCTCTTGCAGTTGAGGCACCAGCGGAGGCACCAGCAGTAGGCGATGCACGACGCTTGAGCGCGCTGCACGAGTTCCAGCGCCAGAGGCCACCCTGGTTCCGGGGAGAGACGGACCCGCAGGCGGCTGAGTTTTGGCTGGAGGCTGTGGTGAGAGTCTTCAGGCTAGTGGGGACGCCGGCAGACTTCATGGTGATCTTTGCTACCAGCCTCCTTCAGGCAGCAACAGGTAGGTGGTGGAGCCACTTGTTTCAGTTCTGCGATGAGATGAACTTCGCATGGGAAGACTTCGAGACCTTCTTCAGGGTGGAGTTTGTGCCAGTATCTCTACACCCCGAGCGTGTACAGGAGATTCTGCCTTTACCGCGTGTTTTTCGATCAGAAGCCGAGTCATCTGTGGGCAGTAGACAGATGATGCAGAGGTCCAGGAGGACCAGACCAGCAGATGGGCGATCTCGGGTTTTAGGACCGGTGGTGCAGGGCACCCGGAGTGGGAACAGAGCTAGCCGTGCAAGGAGCAGGTTGTGTTACTCATGCCGAGGAAAGGGACATCTGGCACGTGACTGTCCGACTCCCGATCCGCAGGCTTTGGGAGAGCCACCGAGATAGAGGCAGCGACAAATGCTTGAGCAACAGTAAAGCAGGTGGACAGGGGAGGAACTAGTGGATACGTCTTTTGTACTTCTAGTTCCATGTTGATGTTGCTTTTATGTAGCGTCTTGTATTATGAGCTGCAATAATAAAAGACGCATCCTTTGTGATGTTTTCATTCCTGTCCTCTTTTGTGATGTTACTAAGAGGTTCCAGTTGACTGTTGACTTGACCCTCACTTGTGAGACATCTACTGGAGGAGACCAGTTACCACACACTGATGCCGACAGTGTGACTCAACCCTTGGAGGCGAGAGTAACGGTTGGATCTCTTAGTAGTAGCGTCGAGGCCTTACGACGTCATCCTTGGTATGGATTAGTATCATCCATGTTAGGATTGACTGTTTTAGGCAAAGAATGTGGTTCATCCAGGGGATGAGACCAGGTTTCTCTTATCGGCAAAGAAGAAATCTCGCAGCTCTTGTGGGACCAGAGATGGTCTGGGCCACGTCAGAAGAGGTCCATGTCATCCAGGAGCGGATGAGGAAAACACAGAGCCGGCAGAAGTCATATGCTGACAGGAGGCGGAGGCCACTAGAGTTCGAGGATGGCGACCACGTCTTCTTGCGTGTCTCACCTCGACGTGGTTTGCGGAGATTTGGCCGAGGCGGCAAGTTGTCTCCCCGCTTCATCGGGCCTTTCCAGGTCCTCAGCAGGGTTGGCGAGGTGGCTTATCGCCTGGCTCTGCCACCTCAGTTGCACCGGGTGCACGACGTCTTCCACGTATCCCAGCTGAGGAGATACGTGCTCGACCCCCTTCGCATATCATCGACCATGAGGAGCTAGACAGTGGCGATGAGTGTCTTACGGAGGTTCCTGTGGGGATCGAGGATCGACAGGAGCGGATCCTAGGAGGATGGTCGATTCCTCTTGTGCACTTTCTTTGGCAGCGCGGGAACCTCCATGTGAGCACATGGGAGCGGAAGGCTCAGATGCGTGCTCAGTACCGCTTTGTTTCCCTAAGTTTGTGGTGAAGCTTTACGGGGACGTAAAGCCCTGTGGTGGGAGTAATGTAAAGACCCGTAAATTTCAAGGAAATTTTTTTTTCTTAATTTTCTTTGGAATTTTACAAGAACGCAGTTTCAGACGGCACCTGATTCCGAGGCCCCGAGTGCCCGGAATTAATTTCCGAAGTTTGGCTCGGGTACGTTCAGTGAACGAACGAGCGGGAATTTCTAACTTTTGATCCGGTGCTCGGAATTGAAATCCGAGGGCACCGATGAACTCGCAGTGCCGATATTCGCTTAGAAACGCCTCTTCCGGAGTTGCGTTTGCTCGGGTGTGGTTTTTAATTTTCGGGCTTAAAGTTAAGAAATAAAATAATTTTGCGACAACTTTATTTTATTTCGCTTAAGCCACTTGGAAGCCACTTGAAGCCACTTAAAGGCGGCTTGAACTGAGTTGAACTGGATAGGATGCTATCCAGAAATATCCTACCCCTTGGTAGGATATTTGTGAGGTGGGGCCCGCACGAGCCCCGCCGTTTCTTTCGCTAAGTAACGCACCCGCGAAAACCCGTCAAAGTAACTGAAAAGTCAACCGACGCGTTTTCTTTAATTCTTAACAGACCATTTAATTGGGCGGTTTATTTCGTGAATTAAATGGACTGTTTCTTTCGTGAATTTAATGAATCGTTTCTTAACCGGTTTCGTGTGTTGGCATGTTTATAAAATAAGACCAACCTAAAAATCCTTTGAAAGGATTTGAGAGGATCTTGTTTCTTCATCTCCCCGCGAAGAACGCGAAGAACGCGAAGAATGCCGGCGACCGAAATTCGACGACGCACACCGAGATCTGCGACGTCGACGAGCTTTACCCGCGACGTTCTTCGGCGACGCCTCTTCTTCCGCAGCCGATCCTCGTTCGGCAGCTAAGGTGAGAAACGAATCGTTTGAAATTCTTTTGTGTTATGTGTTAATAAAATAAGAGGTAGTCTTATTTTATTTTGAGTTCTTTGTTTGTCTTTTGGAGAGCTTCCTCTTCATCTTCAAGCTCTGACGAAGAACGAAGAACGCCCAAACTCCGACGAAGAACGACGCCTCTCTTCTTCGTCCTCGGTGTCAACAAGAGGGAACGCTGCACCCTCCTGGGACCTTCTTCATCGGCAAACGAAGATCCGCCAGCGACGTGTCTCTTCGGGCATAACTCTTCGTCAACGGATTTGACGAACGACGACCGCGACACCCGACCTCCGCGACGCCGTCTTCCGCGGAGCGTAGCCGAATCTTCAAATCTTAAACCCGAGGTAGGGGTTGTTGATTCTTTATTCCTTTTCTTGATCGTGAATAGCAAGTATAACGTGTGGCTTAATTTATTTAAGTTGCGTTATTAATTTAACGTGAGAGGGGCCGGACCGCACGAACACGGCCGAATCCCCCCTCCATCGTTCTTGTTTTATTCATGCGGGTGGAAGCAAGTGGCGTGGTGCCGTCGCACCACGTGGATGATCGTGCTTTTATTTTACGCAACGCCGTCGCGCTACGCCGAGGAGAGTCTTCAAGAACGCGACGCCGCCGCGCCGCGTTGGAAGGATTCATGGCACGGCGAGAGGGGCGCGGTGCCGTCGCACCGCGCCGGACGACGAACACCGCGGCCGGTTCCGGGCCGCGGCGGGACGAGGAGACCGCGGCCGGTTCCGGGCCGCGGCGGAAGAGCAGACCGGCGGCCGGGCCGCCGGCGTCGGAAGCCGAAGAGGGGACCGGATTTTCCGGTCCCGTTGGAGAAGACCGGCCGGCCAGCTGGCCGGCCGGATGCCATAAAAACCGGGGAATTTAATTCCCCGGCCGGTATAATAAAACCCCCCTCTTTTAAAGAGGGGGCGGTTCTTTGAAGGGAGGGGGCAACCGGCCCCCTCGGCACGTTTCCAGCAGGCCCCCCATGTGGGGGGGGGGGGCGCTTCCTAAAACCAAACGGCGCGGCATAGCCGCGCCGCCTCCTTGAAGAAGCGGGGGTTTAACCCCCCGCGTGCCACCCACCTCGCGGCACCCCGCCGCCAGCGCGGCCCGCCGCCGCCGCCGGCGCGGCCCACCGCCGCCTCCGCCGCGCCGCCACCGCGCGCCGCCGCGCGCCGCCACCGGCCGCCGCACCGCCGCCGCCGGCCACCGCGCCACCCGGGGGGGGGGGGGGTCGGGCCGGGTCGGCCCGGACCCGGACCCCCCGTTTCGAACCTGATTTGGTTTTTGGCTCATAACTTGAGCCTCGGACCTCCGAATGACGAACCGTCTGCGGCAACGCGATCCTTGGATCGAGACGGTCGTTTCGATATATCGCACTCAAGGTTTCGGGTTACTTTGAGTTCGGCCGGGTTGGTTCGTTCACGAAACCAACCGGGCCTTCGGAGCGGAAACGCTCATATCTTGAGCCACGAACGTCCGATTGACGCGCCGTCAGTCGCGTTGTGTTCCTCTTAGTGAATCGGATCTTTTGGCATACTCCGCCCGAGGTTTGGACGCAGGTGGAGTACGGTCGGGTTGGTTTTTCCTTAAAAACCAACCGGGCCCCGGAGACGAAAATGCCAATAACTCACAGACCGGGCGTCCGATTGACGCGCCGTCTGTTTCGTTGACTTCCTCTTGATGAGACGGAACTTTTGACATACTCCGCCCGAGTTTTGGATGCAGTCGGAGTATGGCCGGGTTGGATTGTTCCCGAAATCCAACCGGGCACCTGGAACGGGAAAGCTGATATCTTTCAGACAGGACGTCCGCTTGACGAGCCGTCAGCGGCGTTGGTGGTTACGTTGAGTAACGGTCCCTTTGAGTATACCCTATGGGAGTTCGGGGTACAGTTGAGATACGGCCGGGATTGGTTTCGCTCTCAAAACCAACCGGGCCCCTGGGACGAAAAGGCTAATAACTCACAGACCGGGCGTCCGATCGACGCGCCGTCTGTTGCGTTGAGACCCCTGTGACGAGACAAACTTTTGAGGCACTTCTTCGTGGGACTTTGAGATACTTGGAGTATCGACCAGTAGCTCGTGGAGCGGACCCGTGGTACTTGACAGTGGTGGTGCGCTTGGATTCAGCAGCAGACCCTTGGCGGTGGAGAGCTTGGTTGTAGCGGCGGACCCGCGATACTCTACGGAGTGTGTGTGCTTGGTTGTAGCGACAGACCCGCGACGGTGGAGACGAGCGTGCAGATTACGGAGACCGTGTAGCCGGCTGAGACCTGACGACTGCTTGACCGACTCGACTTGGAGTGAGTCGACTAGCCCAGTGGACGGAGCGCCCGGCATTTGGCGGCAGACCCACGGCGGACGGAGCGCCTGGTAGTTGGCAGCAGACCCGCGGTACTCGACAGGAGGAGTACCTCAGCAGGCTATCTGGGTAGCGCCCGGTATTTGGCGACAGACCCTCAGCGGACGGAGCGCCCGGTAGTTGGCCGCAAACCCGCAGTACTCGACAGGAGGAGTACCTCAGCAGTCTTAGGTTAGTGAGCAGTACCTCGGAGTCGTGACAGGACCACTGTACACTCTAGAGACGGAGCTCTTCAGCAGTTACGGTTTCGATAATGAAAATCCTGGTTTGAGCTGAGACTTTTGACCTTGTGTTTACTTCATGATTGAGATGGGTCACTTGCTAACTTTGGTATATGTATGGGCATATACCCGGGTAGTGGTTATCCGTCGATTTCACAATCCTTGTGTTTCCTCATGATTGAGATGGGTTACTTGATAACTTAGGTATATGTATGGGCATATACCTAAGTAGGGTTTATCTGTTGAGATCTTCTTGTGTTTATCCTTGTTGGTTTAGTGAGACCTTGAGGGTCTCAGGGTCCCTACTGAGTATCGTTATACTCACCCCTGCACGGGCTATGCCCGCACCTCGTTGTGTTGGTTGCAGACGACGGCCAGTACCGGCAGAGGCCGAGTGTTCGAGGACTGGACGGTACCTGGAGGTGGACTATACGACGAGGCGGTACCCAGAGGCAGACCACTGGGCGGGTCATACTTGGAGCAGACGGCGGGACCCGAGGAGCAGAAGAGCTATCTGTACCCACCCTTCAGGTGGGATTTCCAGTGGACATCTCAGCGTAGCAGCTTTACTTTTCAGTCGTTGTTTTCCCTTTCAAGTTGTACTTTACAGTTGGGCTTGTATTTCCGGCCCCTTTTACTTTTCAGCTCTTCTTTTTGTACTTAGTGTTTTACTTCCGCTTGTACTCTGTGGTGCTTGTTTTCTTTATAAAGGCAATGCCTTCCCAGTTATCGGGATTTTACGCCTTTGGTGCTAGTCGCCAGCCCCTGGCCTATGGAAGGCGGGCTTGGGGTAGTCACGGCACGGGTCCCGAGGACGGGTCGTGACAAATTGGTATCAAAGGAGTTTGGTTCTACCGCAGAACTTATAACTCTGATGTTTCTTCTGTGAAGCAATAGTGTTAAGGGTACCGAGTGTGGTTTTCAGTTCAGGGAGTCCAGTGTTGGTGCGGGCGGCCGACGTATCCATACACCAGGACCCTGACAACTGATTTCCGACTTTGTGCACGAAAACACTGATTGCGTGTGTGTTTTCAACGGTTTTCCCCCTTAAAACAGCTCAAACCAGGTCAGCTCACCAGGTATAATCGTTTGATCATGTTACGTTGTTTCTTTCAGGATGGCCCCACGACGACAGCCAGTTAGGGTTCCGAGAGTCGAGCGATACGACAGCCCACCGAGCGATGAGGCCTCGGTGCAGGGCCCTTTGTCAGCAGTGGCACCGGCGGTAGCTCTACCTGCCGATCCCCCGATGCTTCCAGCAGCAGCCGCTGACGATGCACGTCGCCTCAGCGCACTGCATGAGTTTCAGCGCCAGCGACCGCCCAGGTTTCGCGGGGAGACGGATCCCCAGGCAGCAGAGGACTGGCTGGAGGCAGTAGTTCGAGTGTTTAGGCTAGTGAGGACACCAGCAGACCTCATGGTGATCCTCGCTGCGAGCCTACTACACGCAGCAGCAGGACGATGGTGGAGCTTGATGCTCCAGGTGCACGATGAGGCATCTCTTCTTTGGACGGACTTTGAGAGCCTCTTCCGCTCGGAGTTCGTCCCAGCCACCCTTCGTGCGGTACGTATCCGGGAGCTTCTACACCTGCGGCAGGGCAGCATGACGGTCGCTCAGTACGCGGCGAGGTTCACCAACCTTTCTCGGTACTCGACAGACATGGTACGGGACCCCTTCTTCCGGGCCCGGACCTTCGAGCAGGGTTTGAGACACGAGATCAGGGCATCGCTGATCTCCCTCAGCATACCGACTCAGACAGGAGTACTGGAGCAGGCACTTCTGATCGAGAGTTTCCTTGCTGAGTCTACACCAGCACAGCAACTCACCGCAGGGCGGCACGTAGCGAAGTCTTCGGTAGCAGGTAGCTGACAGATGACTCAGGGGTCCAGACAGACCAGACCTTCAGGCAGACGACCTCAGGGCACTGGCTCAGCAGTGCAGGGCACACAGCGCGGAGTCAGTCTTTTGAGTGGAAGACAGTGCTTTGCATGCGGCGGGCAAGGCCACATGGCTCGAGACTGCCCGACCCGCCATGCGGAGGAGCAGCAGACAGTTGAGGAACCACCTAGGCAGAGGCAGAGGTTCGACCGTGGCGGTCCGCAGGGAGGAGGCGGACGAGGCAGAGGAGCTGGCCGAGCAGCAGGTGGTGGACGACGCTTTGAGGCTCTGCCACCGCCACCACCAGGAGGTCCACCCCGACCACAGGGAGTAGGTGAACATGCGAGAGCACAGCTTCAGGCAGCTGAAGCTTACGATCATGGATCTCTGGGAACAGGTGGACAGGAGCGGAACTAGTGAATACGTCTTTTGTACTTCTAGTTTCATGTTGATGTTGATTTTGTGTAGCGTCTTGTATTATGAGCTGCAATAATAAAAGACGCATCCCTTGTGATGTTTTCGTTCCTGTCCTCTTTTGTGATATTACTAAGAGGTTCCAGTTGACTGTTGACTTGACCCTCACTTATGTGAGACATCTACTGGAGGAGACCAGTTACCACACACTGATGCCGACAGTGTGACTCAACCCTTGGAGGCGAGAGTAACGGTTGGATCTCTTAGTAGTAGCGTCGAGGCCTTACGACGTCATCCTTGGTATGGATTTGTATCATCCATGTTAGGATTGACTGTTTTAGGCAAAGAATGTGGTTCATCCAGGGGATGAGACCAGGTTTCTCTTTTCGGCAAAGAAGAAATCTTGCAGCTCTTGTGGGACCAGAGATGGTCCGAGCCACGTCAGAGGAGGTCCATGTCATCCAGGAGCGGGCCCTACATGGGCGATCGATTCCTCTTGTGCGCAACAGATGGCGGCACGGGAATCTCCAGGAGAGCACTTGGGAGCGGGAGGCTCAGATGCGTGCTCAGTATCCTCTTTTGTTTCCCTAGTTTTTGATGTAGCTTTACGGGGACGTAAAGCCCTGAGGTGGGAGTAATGTAAAGACCCGTAAAATTCAAGGGAAATTTTTTCTTAATTTTCTTTAGAATTTTACAAGAGCGCGGTTTCAGACGACACCTGATTCCGAGGCCCGGAGTGCCCGGAATTAATTTCCGAAGTTTGGCTCGGGTACGTTCAGTGAACGAACGAGCGGGAATTCCTAACTTTTGATCCGGTGCTCGGAATTGGAATCCGAGGGCACCGATGAACTCGCAGCGCCGATTTTCGCTTAAAGAGACCTTTTCGGGAGTTGCGTTTGTTGCGGGTTGAAAGTTAATTTTTGAGGGTTTTAGTTGAGTTAAATAAAATTTGTGTAGAACAAATTTTATTATAACTTCTTAAAACCTCTCAAAAGAGGTTGGAAGTGGGACCCACACCCACTTAACCTCCCTTGGGAGGATTAAGTGTGGTGGGGCCCACACGAACCCCCACCTTTTCAACTCCCCACTCTCCCTCTTAATGACTTGACAAGTTAACTACTATTTAATTATACAATTCATGTATATTAAATAAGTGAGTTAAATGTGGAGTTATCTCTTTTGAATTTCAAACTTTTGAAATTCTTTTATGTTTTGTAATAATAAAATAAGATGTGATCTTATTTTATTTTGGGTTGATCGTTTGTCTTCTTGAGAGGTGGAGAGCTCCTCTCCTTCTTCTTCAAACTCAACGAAGAACGCGAAGAACGACGTTCTTCAACGAAGAACTTCTCCGCCGAAGAACACGATCCATCCGCGACGCCGTATCCGCGACGCGACGTACTTCTTCCGCGTCATCCCTTCCGCGACGGTTTTCCGCGACGAACGCCTTCGACAACGACTCTTCCTCCGACGTCAAAGGAATCGACACCGATATTCCACGTCTACGTCAACGTGTGATTATCGAGGTAGGGGTTCTTGAGTTCGTTGCTTCCTTTTTTTTTTTGACTTTCCTCAAGACTTGACGAGGAACGCTCTTTTTCCGACGAAGAACGCCGCTCCGCTCTTCTTCGTCTTCGGTGTCAACGAGAGAGAACACCGCACCTTCCTCGGAAAACCTTCGTCGGCGTACAAGGATTCGCCAACGACGTGCTTCTTCGGACGCGCCTCTTCGTCGTCGAATTTGACGAACGACGACCGCGACGCCCGACCTCCGCGACGCCGTCTTCCGCGGAGCGTAGCCGAACCTTTGAATCTTAAACCCGAGGTAGGGGTTGTTGGTTCTTTATTTCTTTATTCTTTTCCTTGAACGTGGATCTCGCATGTCTAACTTGATGCTTGATTGTTTAAGTTGCGTTATTAATTTAACGTGAGGGGGGCCGGACCGCACGAACACGGCCGAACCCCCCTCCAACGTTTATGTTGATTTTATCTTGCGGGAGGAAGCAAGTGGCGTGGTGCCGTCGCACCACGCGGATGAACGGGCAAATACCTTCGCGATGCCGTCGCACGCACCATGGTAGAATCAACAGAAACGCAACGCCGTCACGCTTCGCCGAGAAGAGTCTTCAAGAACGCGACGCCGTCGCGCCGCGTTGGAAGGATTCATGGCACGGCGAAAAGGGCGCGGTGCCGTCGCACCGTGCCGGACGACGAACACCGCGGCCGGTTCCGGGCCGCGGCGGGACGAGAAGACCGCGGCCAGTTCCGGGCCGCGGCGGAACGAGAAGACCGCGGCCGGTTCCGGGCCGCGGCGGGACGAGGAGACCGCGGCCGGTTCCGGGCCGCGGCGGAAGGAAAGACCGGCGGCCGGGCCGCCGGCGTCGGAAGTCGAGGGCGGGACCGGAATTTCCGGTCCCGTTGGTAAAAACCGGCCGGCCAGCGGGCCGGCCGGATGTCATAAAACCGGGGGATTAAACCCCCGGCCGGTTCTCCAAACCCCCCCTCTTAATGAGGGGGGGCGGTTCATTTAAAGGAGGGGGGGGGCAAAGCCCCCCCGGTTTGTACCCAGCCGGCCCCCACTTGCGGGGGCCGTTTTTTTTGCAAAGGCACGGCTTATAGCCGTGCCGCCTTGATGAAACGCGGGGCTTAGCCCCACGTGCCTCCCGCGAGCGCCGCGGCCCGCCGCCGCCGCCACGCGGCCCGCCGCCGCCGCCACGCGGCGCGCCGCCGCCGCCCCGCGGCACGCCGCCGCCGCCCCGCGGCGCGCCGCCGCCGCCGCCAAGCGGCCTGCCGCCGCCTCCGCGCGGCACGCCGCCGCCGCCGCCATGCGGCCCGCCGCCGCGCCGCCACCGCCGCGCCGCCGTCGCCGCCGCCGCCGGCCGCCGCGCCGCCGCCGCGCCGCCCCTGGGGGGGGGGGGGGGGGGGGGGTCGGGCCGGGTCGGCCCGGACCCGGACCCCCCCCGTTTCGAACCAGATTCGGTTTTTGGCTCATAACTTGAGCCTCGGACCTCCGAATGACGAACCGTCTGCGGCAACGCGATCCTTGGATCGAGACGGTCGTTTCGATATATCGCACTCAAGGTTTCGGGTTACTTTGAGTTCGGCCGGGTTGGTTCGTTCACGGAATCAACCGGGCCTTCGGAGCGGAAACGCTCATTTCTTGAGCTACGGACGTCCGATTGACGTGCCGTCAGTCGCGTTGTGTTCCTTTTAGTGAGAGGGATCTTTTGGCATACTCCGCCCGAGGTTTGGACGTAGGTGGAGTATGGTCGGGTTGGTTTTTCCTTAAAAACCAACCGGGCCCCGGAGACGAAAATGCCAATAACTCACAGACCGGGCGTCCGATTGACGCGCCGTCTGTTTCGTTGACTTCCTCTTGATGAGACGGAACTTTTGACATACTCCGCCCGAGTTTTGGATGCAGTCGGAGTATGGCCGGGTTGGATTGTTCCCGAAATCCAACCGGGCCCCTGGAACGGGAAAGCTGATATCTTTCAGACAGGACGTCCGCTTGACGAGCCGTCAGCGGCGTTGGTGGTTACGTTGAGTAACGGTCCCTTTGAGTATACCCTATGGGAGTTCGGGGTACAGTTGAGATACGGCCGGGATTGGTTTCGCTCTCGAAACCAACCGGGCCCCTGGGACGAAAAGGCTAATAACTCACAGACCGGGCGTCCGATCGACGCGCCGTCTGTTGCGTTGAGACCCCTGTGACGAGACGGACTTTTGAGGCACTTCTTCGTGGGACTTTGAGATACTTGGAGTATCGACCAGTAGCTCGTGGAGCGGACCCGTGGTACTTGACAGTGGTGGTGCGCTTGGATTCAGCAGCAGACCCTTGGCGGTGGAGAGCTTGGTTGTAGCGGCGGACCCGCGATACTCTACGGAGTGTGTGCGCTTGGTTGTAGCGACAGACCCGCGACGGTGGAGACGAGCGTGCAGAGTACGGAGACCGTGTCGCCGGCTGAGACCTGACGACTGCTTGACCGACTCGACTTGGAGTGAGTCGACTAGCCCAGTGGACGGAGCGCCCGGTATTTGGCGGCAGACCCACGGCGGACGGAGCGCCTGGTAGTTGGCAGCAGACCCGCGGTACTCGACAGGAGGAGTACCTCAGCAGGCTATCTGGGTAGCGCCCGGTATTTGGCGACAGACCCTCAGCGGACGGAGCGCCCGGTAGTTGGCCGCAAACCCGCAGTACTCGATAGGAGGAGTACCTCAGCAGTCTTAGGTTAGTGAGCAGTACCTCGGAGTCGTGACAGGACCACTGTACACTCTAGAGACGGAGCTCTTCAGCAGTTACGGTTTCGATAATGAAAATCCTGGTTTGAGCTGAGACTTTTGACCTTGTGTTTACTTCATGATTGAGATGGGTCACTTGCTAACTTTGGTATATGTATGGGCATATACCCGGGTAGTGGTTATCCGTCGATTTCACAATCCTTGTGTTTCCTCATGATTGAGATGGGTTACTTGATAACTTAGGTATATGTATGGGCATATACCTAAGTAGGGTTTATCTGTTGAGATCTTCTTGTGTTTATCCTTGTTGGTTTAGTGAGACCTTGAGGGTCTCAGGGTCCCTACTGAGTATCGTTATACTCACCCCTGCACGGGCTATGCCCGCACCTCGTTGTGTTGGTTGCAGACGACGGCCAGTACCGGCAGAGGCCGAGTGTTCGAGGACTGGACGGTACCTGGAGGTGGACTATACGACGAGGCGGTACCCAGAGGCAGACCACTGGGCGGGTCATACTTGGAGCAGACGGCGGGACCCGAGGAGCAGAAGAGCTATCTGTACCCACCCTTCAGGTGGGATTTCCAGTGGACATCTCAGCGTAGCAGCTTTACTTTTCAGTCGCTGTTTTCCCTTTCGAGTTGTACATTACAGTTGGGCTTGTATTTCCGGCCCCTTTTACTTTTCAGCTCTTCTTTTTGTACTTAGTGTTTTACTTCCGCTTGTACTCTGTGGTGCTTGTTTTCTTTATAAAGGCAATGCCTTCCCAGTTATCGGGATTTTACGCCTTTGGTGCTAGTCGCCAGCCCCTGGCCTATGGAAGGCGGGCTTGGGGTAGTCACGGCACGGGTCCCGAGGACGGGTTGTGACAAATGGAATGTCATATCTATCAACCAATGTAATTAATGAATATATTTCCCTCATATGAAAGATAATGATACTTAAGCTATAAATATATCATTATATTAACAAATTATTACATTTATAGAAAAAAAACTTGTGTTATGAGAAATATCCATACTTGCATGGAGCAGAATGATAAACAACATAATGCTAACAATGTTTGACCGCTTCATTTGACCAAAAAAATCCATCATTAAATGGGAATAAAAATCCATTTTTAGATATAAAATGGAAAATGTACATGGAAATGATATTTCTCACCTTATTATATAATGGAAAGGAAAATTTTATCGGGGTATTTTATCACATATTTTGTTAACATGATCAATGGTGGTATGTGATTCGAAGAACTAAGGGGGAAGAGGAAGTGGAAAACATGGAATCTTAGGATTTTAATGGACTTATATGAAAATATGTTCTTCATGACCACAATGAGATTATATGGAGTGAAAATTATTCTGTCTCATATAAAAATAAGTAAAATGTTTTTCCAAATATGATTTTATAATTATAATGATTACAAGATATGCTCGAAACTATGTATGTAATCTAATGAGTATGACTGACCATTTCTTTGATGGGATTAATCCCACAGTTTGAGGTAAACTAGACTCACAAAAATTCCCATTATATGGTGATGTAGTTTAATGTGTTTTCAAGATAGAGTATAAATTCATAATGTCTTACGACCTCTTTATAGTGAAAAATAAGGAGAGTATGGATGAACTAATGATGGATAATGGGATGAAGGGAAGAATAAAATTTAAAACATGTAAAAAATGTTGAATGAAAAATCCTGGAATATGACTATTAGTAATTAGACTTTCTTAAAAGTGTGGAGAAAAATACATCAAGACGGTGATTATAAGAGAATTAATGAAGCCAACAATGTGATATTATTCCACTGTATCGAGATGGGGCACTACACAAATGAATTTCCCAATCATCAAATAAATGTAGTATAAAAGAATAAAAGTAATCAAGGTCACGATTTTTCTTATTACTATAATAGAAGTGTAATAATTAAATTATGTTTGTTTGAATTCAATAATTATTTTTTAAAATTATATTGTGGTTATATGAATCATGAGATATATACAGATTGTATTGTAGTACTTATTCATTATAGAATATGATGCAGGAATGTTTCATAATGTTTTAATGGTAATTAAAGTATTTAGACAGTTTTTATATTATAATCAACGAAACAATATCTGTGTAAATGTTACGTTAAGTTGATTTTATGAATTTAATAACATTTAATCTATATTTTTTTACTTTGAAATTAGTTAAATCAATTTTGAAAGAGTCTTTGAGTAACTCAATATGGAAAGGATTAATTTTAACATTAGATAAGATGTAATTTATCATGTTGGAAAACAAGTCCAAACCATTTTGATTTTGGAAAATATTTAGAGTATAATAGATTTACTTTTTGATAGTTAGATAATTGTTATTTACAAATAAAAATTAATCTTGAATATCAATCATTTGATTTATTAAATGAAGTGGAGATGAATTGAGGCAAAACTAAATGATGAGACAATTCTTCTAAAATTGAAATAAATCAAGGACGTTTATTTTCTCAGCTGCCTATATATATAGTAAAATGATCCCCCAACTCTAGAAAAATTATTCTTAAACAAGAAATATCATATGTTTTTGTATTTTTTAGACACAAATGATATTTTAACCAATAAAAAAGTAATAATTTTGTGATGGTACAATTTCTAATGATAGTGATCTCTATTACACTCCATCATAACATGATTGTTAGATGTTTTCAAGGAACAAGTTTTAACATAGCACAAATGTTATCATATAGGGAAATTTTTTTTCACCTTAACAATTTCATTTCCCACCATTTCTGTGGTTGTTTTATTATCTCGATTTACAATGTCAGTTTCCCACACATGAATTATCAATTATCAGACATTGATTTTTCAAAGTGTAATATAAAAATTGAAAGGATATAATTTATTTAAGGATGGGATAATTTTACACCACAATATTTTATTGATTGTATTTTATTAGATATATTAAAAATATTCAATTGTTTAGGTTTTAGAAAACATCAAGCATAAAAAATTATGTTATATTAATAAATATTAATATGACTATTATAATAGTAATTTAAACGTTAGGAATAATAATCTGGACATTAGAATAACAACCCCACCCATGAATGTATAAATCAAAATTACGGATGAAAAAATTTTCTATTATTTATCATATAATAAATATAAAATGTTTTTAAAAATGATAAATTTATTAATGATATTTTATTGAAACGAAAATTTTTATTTACAAATTTATAATTTTTTTATTGATTTAAAAGAAATATTTTGATATAATATATTCATAAATTAGTATTATTATTTATTATATTTATAATTTAATTATATAAGACCATAAATATTTTTGAAACTGTTTCATAAAATTTGAAATAATATTAAAATTGTTATTTTTATGATAATTGTTTATTTTGAATACAACTATAAAATTCTCATATTTTGGAAATTATTTCTAAAAAGTGGGTTTCAATAATTAAAGACGCATTTCAAAATAATCCATGTGTTATTTTTTCCTAAAATTTTTAAATACATCTACTTTTTGGTGAATAATAAAATTATTATTTTTTACCTAACCTATGTGACTCAAATTGTATGGTGTATATATTGAACCAGATCCTCCTTCTGTTTAGTGACAGGTTTTTCTAGATGTTTTTCTTTTTGTATGTTTGAAGGCATCACAATCATATACAAAAAAATATGTAACGTAAATTACATCAATCATGATATAATAATGACATAATCATTTACAGATCATTAGGTACCTAAATGGTATATTTAATTCCATTAATAGTTCATTAATGTACAATAAACTCAAATTTTAATCCTAAAAAACATCAAAAACCTAATTTCAAAAGTGATTTCTTAAAATAAATATTTTTCCAAACATTTCACTTTCCTTTCTAGTAAATTAATGATTTATAAATTTAAATGGGTATTGATGTCTTAAATTCAATATATTATATTAATATATTATTTATATTGTCAAAATAAACTATTATAATTTTTACATTTTATATATTATTTTATTAAATATTTAATTCTAAAATACACCTCTCATCATGTATAAATAACCCCTCTCCCTTCCCTTGGAAAACCACTCCTCCCACCCATTAAACATACAAATATCTACCAAAATATTCCCAATTATTCCTATTTGACCCCATAAGAATTTTCCAAATCAATAAAACTCTGATAACTAAAGAGATTTAGTGTCATAGAATAGAAGCTACACTGAGGATTTAGTATTTTCGAATCCACTTATCTCTCATGAATTTTTCTTCCTCTTATCTATAGCATTCAACAAACCCTTTCACAAAAAATCATTAATGGTCTTTATTAATTATTATGAAAAAATAATATTAATATATTAACCTATTTCAACTATCCTATTAATATATATATATATATATATAATTTTAAAAATTTGTGTTTCCGCTATCTTGAAAATGTCCCATTAAAGGTCCCTTAACAACATACCGAGACATTTACATAGTAAATCCTATAATCATCACCAAGGGTGTCTGCTATAATGGATTCAAACATGTAAAGTATTCATTATATTATTCAATTTTTATTAATACTAGAGTATAAATTATATTAAATAATATAGAGAAATATTTGAAATCATATTATTTTTTTGTACGGCATGATATCATAATTAATCAATTTCATCAACAGAAATTGATAAATATAATAAATTTACTATAATTGATTAATATATATATTTGTGTGTTAATTAACTACAAAATTTTATTTAAATAAATATATGATTATTATTCAGACGACCAAATTAAGAAGGAATTAAGGTATGAGTTTTCTCATCTCACATTCATTCCTGTGAGATATGACTTATTCACCATATATTACAAATTTTTTGGTGTATTTATACTTACCTTTTATATATCTAATCATTATTACATTTATAATAATTCTATTTATTGTTTTATTGAATAAAATTACATTAATGGGGCATACAGTTTGACTGTTTGTTATATGATAAGGTGATTCTCAAACCCAACTACTTTTCATTGGGATATACAAATTTCATGATAAATGTCAATGTGGGTTTTATTTTAATAATAATATAACAGAATTTTATTTTTATTCCCTTATGTTTTTTGGAAAAATATTTTTCCAATGTTACTTATTGGCATATACAAATAATTTTCCAAGAGAAGTCTTCTCTCAAAATTAAAATGATATTTCTCGTTAATAAATTGCAGTGGTTTTTAGAGTATTTTCCACTATTTCAACATCCTCTATTGAATATTATTCTATTTTGACTTTGATAAATTTTGATTCCATCTTCCATATTTTATTTATTATATTATGATTATTTTTATTGGGGATATATTGTCTTTATACCATTAAACATATTACTCTGGACAGTTTATCATTACATTTCTTGATTAGGGGAATTATATATATTTAATAATCTAGTTTAAATATGAATTTATATGTTCACTATTTTTCACAATATTAATTTGAGGAATGCATTGGACTTTGTAAGTGTATATTGGGGCCTTCTATCACCCCATGATGTATCAGTAGGTCTCATAAGAGAAACTACTTTGGGTCCTTGCTGATGTCTTACCCAATTATTTATAGTGTCTTAGTATGATCATTGATAATGTTTTTATTAGGTCCAACATGATTTAATCCCTCATTGTGAGTTTATTTATTGATATTCCTTGTTATTATTTGACTATAATAACATCCACGGTCATGATTCATTCTAATTTGACTATTTATATTATATTATTTGATTAGATATTATTCCTACTTTGTTATTCTCAAGATTATATATTAATGTATTTTTTTGTTATTTTCCATAATTTATTGTTTATGTTTATTTATGATAGCTTTCACTATAGGTTAATTCTTACTAAAAATCTAATATCAACCATTTCATTTGTTTTTTTCCATTATAATTCCAATATAAATATTATAAATGACATTAAAGGATAATCTAGACTAATAAAAAAGATTTCAAATATAGTCTTGATTTATGGTTTTAATGTTAATGATATTTTTTATTCTTATTTAATAAATATTATAAACTATTTGATCCTTTAGGATGTTATTTCTTGTACTTAGTACCAATATAATAAATTAAGGAACATACAATGCATTATTGGGTTTTCTTCCTTACAATAAATCAATCTAGCATATAGTTTATATGGTGCTAAAAATACTCGTCTATTTAAAAAAATAACATGTTCGCTCCAATAATAGAAGCATAGGTCAACTATCTCAATGGTTCACCAGCTTATGAGGTACCTACCTCGATCGATTTCTGATCCAAAACACAAATAAAACTGATGTTCTATTGAACATCCCAATACTCAAAATTCCTCTTATGTGAATTATAATTATAGTACATCATCAGGTTCTCACATCATGCTAGTGTCCCATCAGACACCCATAAAGAAATACATCTCTTTAGATTCTTGCTTCATACCTAGGACACAAATGGAAACTTTGAGGTCCCACATATCAAAATATTCTCATAACCAGTCCTAATTCGATGAACCTCGTGTAAATTTCATCACATCGATTCTCATATGCTCTTTCACCTCATCTAGGGACACATCATTTAATCCTCAACGATAAATTATTATTTCACACTCCTCATATATACATATATATAATTTGATTTGATGAATGCCTACAGAACAATATCTGGTTAGTCCATCAATATATCATTTTCTCATATTGAACCTAAATATACATGCATCCAAGAAGGATAATGGTAATGTAAAATATAACCCAATCAAGCCAACAACATACCTATATCCATAACAGGATCCCCATCTAGACCTACACCTAGCTGCTCTACTATGTGCACCTTCCTAGAATCCTGGAAACCTAAGGCATGCCCTCCCAGCAGTGATTCACCACCCACTAGCTAGTGAACCCAATTTTTATTCCAGATATATCTTCCATGACCACTGCGTGACGATGAATCTCAGCTTCCAGATCATGGAACCAATCCAGGATCGACCTCCGCACCCATATTCCTCCCTAATCCATAACTTTTGACTATCTGAGAAGGCTTTCTATATAACCTCAAATGTTTCATGACCTGTCGACAAGCTTGAATCATTTTTTCTTCCTGATCAAAATACATCATCACATCTCTCAGATTCTCGCAATCGAAGAACATTTTAAAAGATCCACTCTGAGGGATCTATATCAAGTACTGGGTTAATAATACTTACTAAGACCCCAATTAGCATCAGATCCTTTAGATTAAATCATCGCATCAAACCTCATCTGATATCGTCACCCATCATGAGAAATAACTTTTTGTCATGTTTCCATCATCAATTAAAATCTGATTCAATTCCTATGAGAATGATAGACACATGATGATGTTCACCTACACCGAACTGGAATGGAAAAATCATCATTGAAATGAATCACTCATGATGTATAATCCACCACAAAAACATGATTTAAAAGACGCAATTCTGTGAAATTCACTTCAAATATCATGATGTAACGGTCACCCAACTAAAGGTTCAAGAACTCCCAAGCGCTTTCTTCAATGGCCATATTTGGAAATATGAGTGTGAAAAACCTAGATTCAATATCCTTCCTTGATAATCCCTCATATTATTCGGCATTGACCTACACATTGAGTCAACACACTTATGGTCGTCTAATAATATAAGTATCTATCATTACCCCAAAAATATGGTTTTCTCAAAAAAATCAATGATAATATTCCTTGAATAATTCATCTACTCAAATGCATATTGACCACCCTCGCCAAGAAATATCCACGGGTACAATGATGGGATCTACTAATTCAGGTATTATATTGAAAGACCTAATCCCTGATATCCCGTGTTGATGGCTTATATAATGCCTACCAGGCTTGCACATAGATCCTCATCAAGACACAACCAAGAAGATGTTAAATCCAGCTAATGAACTGCCTGAACTGGAAGATGTATGTGAGTCTATACCAATGGATCATACTTTTCATAAAAAAACATTATCCTCGTCATAACCCTTAAGGTTATCAACATATTCATTCTTATGTGGTATCGAATCATCTAACGCTTGGATCTCCATTTGAGCACACCTAGGAGGTATCCTACTGAATACTATTAAATTTGTCAGGCTGACAAAATCACTCATACACACATAAACATAGACTCATATAAATAAATAAGATACATAAATCAGTAATAGTCTGCATAAACATACTAACCATACCCTCCCCTATCACAAGGATGTCGCGTGACATCTGATCTATTGGAACCTTACTCGCCCATATCAGTGAAATGTATCAAATATGCGTCCACCCACACCTATACGGATGAACTATTTCTCCTAAATCTAGCGAACTAAATGACCAAACTAGAGATAAACATCACCCCATATAATCACCCCTATATAATCTTATATGATACGTACTCTTGTATATATTAATCACGTATCATAATAGGATTTCATTGGTTCCACATTCCTTGGTTGGATGAGTAAAATTCTACCAAAGAGAGGCCATGTAAGAAAAAAATACTTATCATCTTTTTTTGTACATTTAACTACATAAAACCTCATATAAAAACATAGGCACCCAATGAAATTAATAATATTATATTAAAAGAACTTTCATATATATGATTAAAAAATTATATATTCATAATTTGAAATCATACACAAACACCCCTTTCCATATAGGACCAAAGGAAAAAATATCCTCCCTTCACATACAAGACCAAGTGCAACATATCATAACATGTAGAAACAACATCAGTGTGTACCAATCTACATAGAGATGAAATCAATTGTAAAATGATAAAAAAATAAGGTAAATTACTACCATCGACAACATGGTATATTCCCCATGCATGGGGATAGAAAAACCCAAACATGAGTTCAAAACACAATTTTTACAACATCCTAATATTCCATCAACGATGGCCCAAATAGTAAGACCTGACGTAGGTAAAAGAATCTCCAATGAAACTATTTTATTTCCCAAACCCATTCATTCCACTGAATAGTGTTACATATTATCTGACATTGACCATATGCATGCCTCATCATAGGCTAATTGGTTCTAACTAGTAGTGAGAGTATTAAAGTGTTATATTGGTGAGACTATAACAAATGGTTATTAAATAGTAATATTGTATAAAAATATAAAACAACATAAATGTAAAATCAATAGACACTAGACCAATAACCTTCCCATGGAAGAATCACAAGTAACAATAAGAAATATAAGAATAAATAACAAACAATAATTGTCCAATACATAGATAAGACAAACATACCATTTTTATATATGCATAAATATTTAAACATGTCAAACATCCAATAATAAAATGTTTAACAAATGGAAAACTTCATTATATACATATATAATAGCATGATGATACAAAAATTTAAAAAAAAGAAACTCTAGCCGAGTCATTTTACAAAGGTCCCTTGACTTCCACCCCAATCTAACTAGAGAACTAGATCTGACTCAGGATTCCAATCCTTTACCATAACACAAATCCATAAAATCAAAATGTGTCATAAAGGTTATGTGAAGGTGGTGGTAATGAATCATAGTAGGCCACCTCCAATATGTTATTAACATACATCATTGATTTAGCAAGTGTATTTAAATAATAAATACGGTTTTACATATCAGTCACATAAATAGACGTGATTCTATTTTTCTCAACAACCACATGGATGACACTCACCAATATTCTCTAATGATGGAAATTTTTATTAGAGTGGATACATATCTCAAGACCCATGTATCATCTGATGTAAATCATTTGTGGTTAACCGTCAGGTTCAAACTCTGAAAATATCACTCAAAACCATGTTCCCAAAAACATATCAAATAAAAAAATAATACATCCCTAATTAAAATCCCAATAATCAATAACTAATCCCCCGGAAATTTTCTAATCAGAAACCCCATCAGTTTAGAGCCTACCATTCATGTAACATCAATATATTTCCTCTATGTTATATCCTTATTAGCTTAATAACTGACGTCCTTAGGAATGTGGACATCCATCCTCCGAAATATGATTTATGCTAATTACCTCAACCATGGAATTCCTCACCCCCAAATAATAGTCTTAAAACAATAATCATATGGATCCTATCTAGGTCAATGGTTTTATATAGAAATAACCTCCATAATCATCAAAAACCACAACTGACAAAGGCCTCTAGCCACACAAATGGTCAATACAACCTCTTCATATGAGTCTATTTATCCGCACAGAACTCTAAATGGAGCATTGACCAACATGGGTGAATTTAATGACAAAAAATGCCCCTATGAAATATCATCTAGCCCTTCAGTCCTCAAAAACCATGTATCTCTTCTTGACGATCATCTCCAGGTCCTGTTACATGATCAATTCTCATAACATGATAGACATGCCACCTAAATCGATGACCTTATCACTCAACTTGTGATAGACATCACTCATAAAGTATAAATATCAGTCCATGCCCATCATTATTATCACATTTCCTCACATCATATATCAAACACAATACACATTGGTATATCTCATGGATCCTATTAATTAATTAAAGATAATTAATTAAATTTATGGGAACGTTCTCAGACTACCCAATGGAATTCTCAAATCCACACCCAAAAAAGAACCATGAAATCACAAAGAAGTATGGGAAAACCCTACATTATAATATTATAAATATGAACATCTGATTGTATCCTATAACAAGGGATGATTTTAAATAAATTGTCTTTATAGACAATTTCCCAAAAAATTGAGTAAATTGGCTAACATGGATATTGCAATTCGTAAAATGAGAGTAAAGGGAAAGAGATGAAAGAGGAATTGGAGCCTTACTGAAACATATTCAACACCACAGACATATGAATCCATGCATTTAATTAAGGTAATTTCAATCAATTTATATTTTATTTAAATATAAAATGATTGTGCACATTTAAACAACTTCTCGTTAAAAACCCGATTTCTAATCCAGCCTACGTGATTAATTTTCAATTTAAATGTTATAATTCTAATAATTGAATTTAAAAAATGGATTGAGTATTTAGAATCTAAATAATATATAATTTATAGCATGGTAAAATTACTTTTTCAATAAATATAATAGTTAATTCAGTTAAAAATAATTACCGCAATTATGGTAAAAATTGGTATACTATGGTGTGAAATAATGATACATTTCGAATGGCATATAAATATTTAAATAAATACTTTCTAGAAATAATTCACCAATTGAACCTAAAAGGATGTATAATGGTCCATTTTTATCCTTCTACCATATAGAAAACATGGGATAACTCAATTAATTTGAAAAGTGCCAATGTGTGTTCTCTCCCCCACTTTTAAAAGGAAATCTGCTCGAATCACTTCATCACACCTTCAAATATATATGGTTAGTAAAATCACTTCATAAATCATATAGAAAAATATCCTCATCTTAGAAGCCTTATATTGATTATAAATACATACTTTGAATACTTTTTTTAAAACAAAATGAGTACACCTGAATAAGGGGAAACGTTCTTCAACGAGCTTATTTATTTTAATTTTATCTCCACCTCATCAAATTTTTATTAAAGAATTATGATATATGAACATTAATAAGTTTCATATATTTGGATTCCTGTATAATATTTTAATTAACTAAATAAATCACTCAATCCCTTTTATGGGTTGTGAAATCATCATTTGTGTGTATGAAAGACTACTGCCTCATGAACCCATGTTGTTAATTATTCCATGTCCAACTCTCAAGGTTGTATTTGAATAAAGATAAGTAATAAATATATATATTATATATATAACATATTTATACATATTATGTAACTATATCACATATATATTTTTATCATCCATTAAAATGTAGATATTTTATCACTGCTCTTTTGTATGGTGGACAACCGCCTCACGAATTGATAGGATTCATATTCCACTAACACTTCATTTAGAATGGGATAATGATAATTTAATTGATTATATTGGATATAAAAACATAATTATTATATTAATGTATCATTAATAAATCTAGAAGGATATTTTATATAATTGTTTCCCTTCTCACTAAAATAAAGATGATAACATCGTTCATGTACATGTAGGGTACCACATCCATGAAGTGATGTGACTATCAGTTCATCAAAAAAACACATGTATGATATATATAAGTTTATATTATAGTATATATAATAATATTATCACTTTTTAAAGGTATTATATTACTCACATAATTTCAATAATTATTACTGAATAAATGGAAATTTTTTTCATGCGCACACATGACATATCGTCTCTAAGATCATAACATACACCATTTTTTATAACTATAACTCATGATTGGTTTTAAAATTAAAATCTATTTGAAAACATGATAAATATGTAATTATTATTATTCTAAATATGATAGAACTATATAATATTCATACAAACCATTATTTTCATAATAATTCATGAATGAGAAAACCATAAAATTAACATCCAAAATAATGAAAATAATGAATGAATATTAACTAAAGAGTGGTTATGTTATATGAACGGGTCGTATTTGATAATATAAATATTAATATAGTTTTAGTAGAAGATAAGAAAATATTTAAATTCATTATATACTAAGTCAAATATTTGTCAATTAAAACAATGAACATGGTAAGGGATTTGATATCAATTTACATTGAATTTTGACATATTTGTAATTATTTACCAATACAATTTTATATACTGTATATACATCCATTTTTACATTTAATATCATGAATATATAAATATCCATTGTGATTTTAGTTTAAATTTAAATTATTTCATCTAGGGGGATTTGAATCGAATGTTTCCAAATGGTAAGGGTTATTCTTCCCTCTCACTTTGTTTTGTGATTGTTTAGATTCTCTTAAAACAATATCTTCTTTATAATATTTATATCTATAAATTAATTTTCTTTTGAATATCCATATTCTAATGTGATAGATATGATTATTTTGTAAACTATAAACCATTTATACATATCGTGTTTAATTTTAATTGTATTTTATTAACTATGTAAGTATTGATAAATATACATCCATTACTCAATATAGATATTTTATGATAAGGAACATTTATTATTAATTAAATCGTTTACTTTATATATGAATAATTATTTTTATATGAAGGAAACATGTTAGGGACCATTTATAGAAATCCCCATGATTCATCAGTAGTCTCATGAGGCCAAATTAGTTTGCTAATCCCTATAAGTTTGTAACAAGTAGTTTTAAATTGTAT